>CM062818.1:1579372521-1580091896 GCA_031772625.1 Pinus tabuliformis | reverse complement strand
AAATCAGAGCAGCAAAGTGAATTCTGAGTGATTGTGTATCTATACAGTTGTAAAACATAAAGGATAAAACAAAACCACATATATCTTGAGCATTTGAAACACTGTGTGAATCCTGAGAAGAAAAGCAGTCATTTGTATTACTGAAAATAAGTTTTTACACAAGCCAAAATAAACTCTGTTTTCTCAAATATCCAACCCCAATTACATTCATCATTCAGCTATATATAGAAACATAATTATAACTACTTAGAGCTTCCTCCTCCAGCATGAGGGGAGCTCGATGACTGACACTAATGACACCTATCTGCTTTGCAACAAACTATTTAATACAATAACCACTAACTGAAGTTCTAAAGAGTTCTAATTTAATTATAACTCTAACTCTATCTCCTTCGTAGAATGATTCCTCCTTGCAGCTTTGACACCTGGTTTCCTTTTCGTTTGGCTGAGATGGCATGAGATGAGTATTCAATGTTCCATGCTGGCCTAGGATGCTGAATGATTCAATGGTTCAGTGATGCTAGGAGAAATACCCTGTTTTTTCGGTTCCAGTCTTCCACCATCTATTCGAATATGTAGCAGCATGTCTTTAGCTCTTTAATAGCCCAAGAATATAGAGCATCACCATGTTCCTGATGTGCTGGAGGCTTCTTTGATGGACAGGTGTGCCAACCAAAACTCCCCGTATGCAGCTCCTTCCAAACCCTAATGACCGATAATAAAGTGACTTTATAATCAAAAACTTTAAACTTAGGTCAAAACATTTCACCTTTGTTAAAGGTACACCTGTCATAATTTGAATGGCCTGGTAGCTTCCTTTGATCTCTTACATGTCACTTAGGTGTTCCCTTTGAAAATTTCTGATTATCCCATCGAACTGTTTGCCTGTATTAAAAACAGCACCTACAGTAGTTTCGCAGTTTCGTAGCGCGCTACGAAACTGCGAAACTGTTTAAACAGTTTATCTTTTCCTTGAGATTTTCACTGCTCTGCTACTTGATTGCAAAAACTCCTTTTGCTGATTGATAAAACTTGAATCTATCAAATCAATGTTTACTTCAACCAATTTCAAAAAGAACCGGAAATAGTCTTTATCCAAGAGATGCATCTCGTGTACAAATTTCAAACTTTCTTTCCACACACAAAGGTGAATTGATGGGGGCATCTCTATATAAATATTCTTTTCTATTGATTCCACTTGCTGGATCAAAACTAGTGACTGAGATTGGATTGTTTAGCTTCAGCTGCTACGAAACTGCTGTTCTGGCTGAAAAATATGTCTTGGGACAGAGCTCATAATTTCTCACAGAAAACGTATTTGGAAAAACTGAAGGAGGTTTTTGTGAACCAATCCGTGCTTAACAAAAACCTCTCTTGGTTTTTTAAAACACTACTCCAGCTGCCCAGAATCTGTCTTTGAAAAAGAGGTGTAAAACAGAAGATGAAAAACTGCACCTACAGCAGTTTCGTAGCGCAACTTTGGTCATTAATTTCTCTCAGCTCGTAACGGATTTGAGGAAACTGAAGGAGGTTTTTTTAGTTCAGTCTGTTAGGAATAAAAACCTCTTTCCATTTCCCAAAATAGGCTTTCAGTTGCTTTAGAGACCTCCTGGAAGTTTACTAGTAAACGCAGAAAGCAGAGTTTTTTTATGCTGAAACAGGCTGCTACAGGGGTTTCGCAGCGCGCTGCGAAACTGCAAAACTTTGAAGCATATCCTTTCTTGAAGTGAGATTTCTTTATGGAGATCCTTTCCCTTGGTGGTACCTCCTGTACTTGCTTGAATTGCTACCTCACCTGATAGCTGCTTGATTCGCTGCCTCGTTTGATGACAATATATGAGAAATTTTGGCATTAGAATTTTCAGTGATAACAATTCCAATGACAACGAATAAGATATATAGTTTTACTTTACTAACTTCTATTAGCAAGAAATCTTACTAGGGCTTGGATAGAGGACAAGAAAAAAACAACTTGATGGATCATCCAAACTTGAAGTGGTAGAGAAAGAAGAGAAATTCCAACTTAAAAAATTCTACACATAAGATGAGTGAAAACACTCTCTTTGATACAATAGAGATCCTTAGATCCAATTCATAAAATAAAGTGGTAATCCTTCTAGTTGTACTTGATTGATTCAATGAAATGGACGTATGTAATGCCACATTAATCTGGCATAAGTGAAGGGGGTGTAGCATGGGGTGAGGGGCGGGGGGGGGTTTGGGTGTCGAGGTGGAGAGAATAGATTTTATTACAAACTGTAGAAGATATACACTAATAGATTTGTACCTTCATGATGAGGATGACTACAAGTCCTTTCTTCTTGGAGCTAATTCCTCTCAAGTGTCTCTAATCCAAAGGTCTTCGATGGTAACACTCAATCCTTTGTCAAAAAATTGGAAAAATGGATATAGAGGTGCAAATTGACCATCCCTTTTTATGAGAAGTAAATGGGGGGTGGGGAGTTAGGGTTGGGTTGGTTTGGGGGGATTGTGAAAGTGATATAATTACAAGTAGGGAATACACAATAATGGATCCATATGTTGCTAGGATGAAAATGGTTGAAGTCCTTTTTCCTTGAGTTCATTCCTCTTAGGTGCCTCTCTAGTCCAAAGGTCTTCAATGGTTCCACTCAATCCTTCATAAAAGAATTGGAAAGTCAATACAATGTTGCAATTGGGTATTCCTTTGTGCAAGAGGACCAAACATCAAAGAACAGCGAAGACTAATCCAAAAGGTGGCATTATTGGTTTGTTGGTCCTCTTAGGTTTCTTACATGAATAGTTCCACATTCTAGATTATTCTTGAAATGCATGTTCCATGGGTGCATACTAAGTGATTTGCTTTGACGAAATCAATGTCAAGAACATAGTGTGGTCAAATTTGGCACTATCAAAAGGGATGAATGTGGAAACAACCTAGTATGACTATTATTAACACTAGAAACATGCCAATATGACTGATGTTTTAATTAACCATGAAAATGAAATAATTTCTTGAAATTTTGGGATAATGTGGTATCTCCACATTAGATTATTGAAAATTCAATAATTTACTTTATAATATTAAAGATGAGTATTTTATTAATTTATTATAAAATATTAAATAGAAAAAAATAGCAAATTAACAATTTAAACATATAAAAGCCATGAATCTATAAAATATAAGTGTATATTAATATATGAGATAAATATCATGTTTTATGTGAGTCATAAAGTATGTGTTAGTAAAGACAAATGCTACCTGATGTATGAGGTAGGTAGAGCATTGTATGGAAAAATAAATTGCCTTTTCTTCATTGAAATGGTCTTTTGAGAATTGAGAAGGGAGCCTCTTGCTATAGAGAGCAAGGAATCCACTTACAATCCCAACAAACAAGATCTCCCACTTTTATTACTATTAAAATAGAAGACAATCAATTTGAGGAGGCTTCAAGGCTCAATGGGAACTTTATTATATGGGAAGCAAGAATGAGGAATTTCCTATAGACTTAAGACATTGAAATCTGGAAATCAGTGATTGTTGATAGCAGGATGGATGAAGAATCCAAGGAGTACAATGCAAAAGCAATGAAGGCAATCTTGAATGGGCTACCTGATTCTGTAAAGAACAATCTAGGAAAATATTCATCAGCAAAGGGTATATGGGACAAACTTCATGACCTTCACTCAAAAGGAGCATTGACCATGACCATTAGTCAAGAAGATGATGGAAATCTAGAAGGAAATCTAGAACCCATCATAGAAGCTGAACATGAGAATGATGACATCAAGGCTAAAGCAGACCTAGAAGATGAAGAGAATGAAAAAGATTTTGTAGAAGAACTCCTCGCTCAACTTATGACTGCCATGGAAGAGATTAACAATTTGAAAAAGGAAAATGAGGAACTTAAGAAGATAGCACTAGTTGGTGACCAAGATCAAACAAGGAAGAAATTTGACCTCATCAAGCTTCAAGTATAAGAAAGGGATGAAGAGATTGCCAAGCTTAAGAAGCAATTTCATCAAAGCAAAAGAAAGCATCATGAAGAAGTCATATCCATGACAAATCAATTGAATAAAGCAAAGAATCAGGAAGATACCTTGTCAAGTCAACTTGAACAAAGGCACAAGAGCTTGAACAAACTTGAAGAAGAGATTGGTCAGTACAAGGTAGAGGTCTCCTCTCTCAAATCTCAACTACAAGAAGCCAAGAAACAAGCACAAGGAGTTGAGAAGACAATGGAAGCATTGGAAGTCATAGAAGGACAGGTTGATGAAGCAGGAGAGGAAATAAACACCATGATCTGTCAACTAAAAGCAAAGGATGAAGAAATCTTCAAATTAAAATCTAACATCAAGCTTCTCAAGGCTGAAACATGTAAAGCTACAAGGATCAAGGAAGAAATGGAGAGCAGTCAAACAAAGAATGAAGAAATCTTCAAAATGAAGTTAGATATCATCTCCCTTAAAATAGAAGCAGATGAAGCTATTCGTATCAAGGAAGAAACTGAGAAATTTGCTAAGAAGAATAATGAGTGTGAAAAATTGGAAGAAGAGATTGTCTTCCTCAGAACAAAGGTTGAAGGGATGAACAAAATCTTGAAGATCTCTCAAGCCTTGGATGACATGCTCAGCTATCACAGATGTCCGTTTGATAAATCAGGTCTCAGGTATGCAGGTGAATCCTCAAAAAAGAATGATAATGCTTCAAACAAAAGGGATGTGAAGAAGCCAAAAAGAAATGGTGATGCTCCCAGTTCCAGCAAAGGTAAGGAGAATAATCAAGGCTACAATAGAAGAAATACTGCTCCAAGAAGAAATCCTACTATAAGAAGAAATCCTGCTCCAAGAAGAAATGTAGATGATGTCAAGGATGCGAGAGGCAATAGTTATCATCAAAGGATCTCAAGTAGAAAGACTCCAGAAGTACATCAAGGAAATCTCCATCTCCCAGGTACCAAAGTTCATTTTTTGGTTATTGTTATTCTTGTACAAAATTTGGTCACATGGCAAAAGACTGTAAAGCATATCATAAAGATAGATGTTATGGTCCCCAACCATCTCATAGAGATAGATATTATAGTCCCCAACAATCTCCAAGAAACAATTTTGCAAGAAGAAATCATGAATTCTTATTCATGAACAATGTAGAATGCTTCAAGTGTCATAACATTGGTCATATGGCACGTGATTGTAACTTAACTTGGGCTCTTACACAAGCTAGAACCATGCAAAAGAAGAAAGTTACACAAGTATGGAGAAGAAAGCAAATACAATCCAAAAGTCCCTTGAGCTCTCCAGCCAATAGCATATGTCATTGGCCTGAATTTTGACAATCTAAGCATTAGATGGGAAGACTTTGCCAAAAGAGATGATGCATACAGTTAGGGGGAGCCTGTGATTCTTGATCATTATTGCAGAAGCTATTAGTGAAAAGGGTCCTGATGAAATCCTTGTTGAGCTATATTAACAATCATTCTTTGATGAAGATCATTTCTCAAGAATACTCCATTAAAGAACATGATTCTGTAACCATTCTTTAGACTGTTGTTAAAGATGCTTTCCACTTAATCTCTAAGTAGTATTTGGAACAACAGAGAATGTCATCTAATACTAAAGAAATAGGGAAAACAACTATGGTGCTGTTATCATAGAAGTTTATGTCTTGAATCAGGGATTTAATGTGAGAACGAATAAATTCTGGACACTAATAAGGGCAATCTTCAAACAAACAGATACATACGGAATGGAGTTTGAAGTAAGAGTAATTGGCAGCGTATAACAAAAACAAAGCATTGCAAAAAGATACAAATCAGCAGAATGATTTTAAAAGACAGTCACAGATTGGATATCTAAATCTG
The DNA here is from genome assembly GCA_031772625.1 of Pinus tabuliformis. NCBI lineage: Eukaryota > Viridiplantae > Streptophyta > Pinopsida > Pinales > Pinaceae > Pinus > Pinus tabuliformis. The sequence goes on along the minus strand of CM062818.1, from coordinate 1,580,086,056 downwards.
CTAGCAGAAATAACATGCAGAGATATGTACAAGAACACAAGGAAAAGATGGCTCATAGAAAGGAGAATGTTGTGCAATCAAATATGACTTAAGTTGATACAGATCACTTAGAAAATATAGCAACAGTAAGGCACAACCTCTCACCATTTCATCCAAATGCAGTGTTGTTGAATACTGGATGGCAATGACTCAAGGAGAAGCACAGAGACAAAAAGGAACTCGGATTTGAAGAAAGATAACGAGAAAGAAAATTTCAGTGGCATTTTCTCTTGATTTGGACTATGAGGGCCTCTCAATTCTGACTGTGGAGATGACAACATGGATTGAAACATAAAAACCTGGACTTGGACACTTGGTGTATGGCTATTTGCAATCTGATTGAAAGCATTGAAGTAGAGAATCTTTCAGCATTGTTGAAGCCATGATAAAGTAGCTCTGAGACATGGAGAGGGAATAATGTGCAAATTGATGATAAATCATCAATCCCTCTATCTTGAGTAAAAATAAGAAGAGCATTATGATAGGGGGAGTCACAGACCCATGAAAATCTACCATTCATGAAGAACAAAAGCAGTTTGATAGGGGGAGTCCCAGAGCACTCCTTTACCATTGATGTTAAAGGGGGAGAGAAGAAGAATATTGCCATCAATAACAAAGGGGGAGGTTGTTGAACTAGGTTGTCATTGATGTCAATATGACAATATTCTAGATACTAGATGATGATACGAAGCCAAGGGGAAGCAAAGTAGATCCATGAAGAGACAGGAGCAAGGCCATCAGGATAACCTAGCCATGAGCAAGAGGAGTTAACAAAGGAGGCATATCAAATCATATTACAGAATATCAGAGCAAGAGAGGCATATCAGAAAAGGCAAAAGCCATCAAGGTATGAAGGTATCAAAGGAGGTCTTTGAAAGACATTGCCAAGCCAGAGGAGCAAAACAGAGCCATCAGAGAACATATCGGAGGAGCAAAGAGTAGACAGAGCCATTGGAGGAGAAAATAGAGCTATCGGAGCTCAGGAAGAGTCTTATCGGGAATGATGTATGCTAGCCAAAGAAGAATGGAATACATATATGCAGAAGAGTTAAAGGAGCGAAGCATAAAGGAGGAAGACTTAGGTATATGCATGCAAATGCACTATCGGAGGCACAGACTCATATATATATATATATATATATATATATATATATATATATATATATATATATATACACTATCAAAGGCCAAAACTCACATATATATGCATTTACACTATCGGAGGCGGAAGACTTGGCTGTATTGCAAATACACTATCAGAGGCGGAAAGCGGACTTGAAATTTTATGCACGGGAGCGTTGAGTCTTATCGGGTCCGACACATAATATCGCATCGATATAAGTGAGTGGTCTACTTTAAGGTCTAGACCTGAACCTTTGCGATTTGCGACTGCTGACATATATCGCATTGGCACTCCGAGAGCAGGAGTTACAACGTGTTAAGCAACGCATTGCAATCATTGATAACGATTAACGATATCGCATCGGACCTCCACCAAACGCAAGTGCCGATTGCGATGAATGTTGCGGAACCGATGCAACAATGCAGTGTGGTCTATTGTCAGGTCGCATCTGACATATCGTAAGTGCGTAAGGCCTTGTTGCCGTGAAAGAGCCGATTGCAATTTCACTGCGGACCCGATGCAGTTTTAGATGCGGGAGTAATATTTTTGAAGTCTGCCCTTAGCGCTTCGCTTGTAGTTTTTCATATATTTCCTGTGTAATTCAAAAATGTATTGCGCGGGGTTTGAAGGGCCAAAATGCATATGATAACGGTTCCGATAGTTCAGGAGGCCTAAAGATCGTTTAGTAGGCAGAATGATGCCGATTGAAATTGCGATGGTAACATGACATGTGGGCTCACCCTGATGGTACAATCTCTCCAAATGAAAGCCTCCATAAGCACTAAAGTCCTGTGTATGAACGTTATTGAAAAAAAGGAATATCTCTGATATCTTTTAATAGGCAACGTTTCTCTGTAATACGGCTTCTCTTCCTCCTGAACGTGTCCTGTGAATATTGGAACGCTTGAATAGACAGAGGAAACCGAAAGCCGGGAAGTCGAAGAAGCAAGCGAGCACAGAGGAAATGACAACGACCGAGGAGGAAGTTGATAGGATAAGCGAGCATTGAGGAAGCCGAAGAGCTAGCAGAGAAAGGAAGCCAAAGGCCAGGGGTGTCAGGTATAGAAAAAAACAGAGAACAGTGGAGGCAAGGTTGTTTTTGTGTTGTTTAAATAGTTGGAGAAAATAGAGGCAGTAGCAGAGGGTCCAACAGAACAGAAAAAGGGCCGAAGGACCAACAGGACAGGAGACAGTCGAAGGGGAGAAGTAGCCAGCAGAGAAACAATCATGCTAAAGCATTCACTGTGACAATAAGAACATATGCTTGAACAAAAAGCTGGTTTTTATGTAGAGCTTAGTGCAGCTGACAGTGGACTCACTAAAGCTGTATGGAGACATTATCTAAGGTCATGAAGGCTATTGGAGACTCTGTGTGGGTAGTATGAAGAGTTGTAAAGATTCCTTCATGAGGAGACTGGCTATCATTGATGCTGTAGCATGGAGACTACAGTGAAGCTGTAAACAGACAAAACTCAGTAATGAAGAGTTCTGAGAGTAGAACATTACTATCAAACGTGCCTTGACAAGAAGGATTGGAGTCCTTGAGGCTGGTGCCTCAGAAGTAAGAAGGATTGGAGTCCTTGGGGTTGATGCCTCAGAAGTAGGAAGGATTAGCGTCCTTGGGGCTAGTGCCTTAGAAGTAAGAAGGACTGGAGTCCTTGGGGCTGGTGCCTCAGAAGTAAGAAGGATTGGAGTCCTTGGGGTTGATGCCTCATAAGTAAGAAGGATTGGAGTCCTTGGGGTTGATGCCTCAGAAGTAGGAAGGATTGGAGTCCTTGGGGCTTGTGCCTCGAAGTAAGAAGGATTGGAGTCCTTGGGGTTGATGCCTCAGAAGTAGGAAGGATAGGTGTCTTTGGGACTGGTGTCTTAGGAACTAGAAAGGATTGAAGTCCTTGGGGGTTGGTGCTACTAAGTCCAAGATTGTTGCCTTGGAAAAACATAGTTGGAGCTCTGGAGGTTGGAGCCTCACAAAAGCCCAAGTTGGTGCTTGGAAACTGATTGCAACCACTTATATATTGTATCTATTTTACTGCAAAGATTATATTAATAAAAACATTTATTCATGTTGTTCATCTTGTGTCCTGAATATAAATGTTTTAACTGGTAAAACAATAGTCGGAAAAAGAAATACTGATTCACCCCCCCCAAGTATTTCCAACAATAGGTATATTATATGGGTCACAATTCCATCCACCATCTTATTAAGTTGTCTTTTTCTCATATTTATCTACGAATTTCGTTATATTATGCTTTGTGTGAGGAGTAAATATGTGTTACTATGTCATGTGGCCTAATGTGTGTTAAATGTAGGAATTGGAGCACTTTTGAGATGATTTGAGTGTAGGAACTCAGAGTAGACAAGCAAGAGAGATTCTAGGGGATGGTCCACCTCTTTAATTCCTCAAATCAGTCAAAGATCCCCCACTCTATCTCATCAATTCAGTGTCATTGGTAGCCAAGCAGGTCGAGTTCATTGGCAGTCGAGCCAGTGCAAGTCAAGGAAGAGTTAGATTCACCTATTCTCAAGTTAGGGAGGCAAATATCCCTATTTTCTAGGGAGATGTTGGTAGCTCCATTTTTGTATAAATAAACCAGCTAAGGGACTCATTAGGATTCAAAGTTTTATTGTAGCCAAGAGGCCATTAAGCTGAAGCACATTTGACTGTTATTGTTATGATGTATTTGCCACTTTTTGAATGATAATGAGAAGTTCTGTTTTGATCCAGCACTGAGTTGACTCAGAGGGCTGAAGCTCTTGGGTTAGGGCCCAACCCTAGCAGCAGAAGTTCCTCTCTTGTATCTATATTCTTAGGCTAGAATGTTGATTAGTTGTTGCAGTTTATTCATGTCTCTTTTAGCTTAAAAGATTGATTAAGTTGTTGGTTTATTCATGCTTCCATTAGCTTAGAGGATAAATTAGTTGTTGTAGTGCAATAGAGTAAAATACATCAAAAATATTGTGACAGTGACCCCTATCTCATCTCCCTCATGGGATCATGATTAGAGGACCCCACTCTCACAACCCAAAAACAGAGTTTGATTTCTTGTCGATTGCATAGATCAAGTTTTAGCATTAGTTAGATAGTTGTTTATGATTTCTTGGAAAGAGTTACACTTTTTATTTTGCTTCTCCTGATTGTTGTAGCTTAGAAGATATTTCAATTCATAAATCAAGTTCTTAGCAGCAGTTAGATTAGATTTTCCAAATTCAATTCATCTTTTCCATATTGACATGAAACAATTTGCAAATGAAAAGTAATAAGTGTAGGTGTTATGCCAGGATTGTTGATCTGTAGGCAAGGACCCTTTCCATCAACTCCATTTAGATCTTTTCCCCCTTCTGCTGATGAATGCCAACCCATGTTCTAAACCTCTGTTTTCAGGTCACCATGAGCAAGCCATCTTAGCCAAGCCCAACCTTCTTGAAGTACTGGGCTTGGCCAAGGGTGAAGATCACCTTCCTCACACTTTCCCCAGCTGTCATACACCCTTCCAAAACTTCATATCACCATTTTTACTCTCCAAACCCTCTCAACCAACTTCCTATAGCATTTTAGGATATCATGTAGCAGTACAAGACATCTTGTAGCAACATCTTATGGCTCACCTGTAGCAACTTGTTTTGACCTTGCTTTGACCTGCGATGATAGCCTAGCCTAGTTTAGGAGTAGTTTCACCCCTAAACTTGGATTCCATGACCACAAGTCCCACCTAGACCAGTCCTTTCACTCCTTTTCCCTTCCTGTGAGATTCAATATCATTAGTCATTTTTTGTCCAAACTTAGCAATGAGAATTTCTTTACTTGTTAAGTGTGAATTAGGTAGACAATGCATGCACTTTTGAATTATGAAATGATAGAGTGATATGATGTTTTCAAGAAACACTAATAGCTAGATGATTGAGTGCAGGATAACATAGTTTCCTTTCTGCAGCCTAGCATAAGATTGTATCTTTTCATAGCATATAAAAGTTGACAACTTTAATATTCTATGTGTAAAATCATTTACTTTCTGTGCACTAGGACTAGACTTCACATTCTTCTTTTAATAGTTAGACTCCTTTCAGTTCAGTAGAGGAATGGTTTGGAACCCTAATGATCAAGTGACCTAGTTGAGGGTGGCATGAGTAGAATAATGCATCTACTGTGTATACAACACTATCACGTCTAAGTTTGTACGAAACCCTGGGTTGATAAAGTAAAGTTGGTAACCTTGGGAGTCGCAACACTATTGTTGCAATACTAGGGATCATCACTTGGCACCATTGCACTAGGTTTTTGCTTGTTGTTTGTTACTCTTTTCTCCTATCATCACCCTTTAGCCTCTTGAGTCATCTTTGTCTTGACACCATTGCACCCCCTAGGCATTTTTCGTGGAGACTTCATGGACTTCACCCCTATTTTCCTTTAAGACATCATCTTACTCCTACTCATTGAGTTCAGGCACATCCTTCTAGTCCTCCATTGAGTCCCCATACTAACTCTAGTTCTTCTGATTCTTCTAGTTCTTCCTCTGATTCTGTATCTTCCCAACCTTGCACCACCACCATGTCAGGAACTAATGTGGGTGGTGGAAACAAAGGTGGTAACCAAGGTAACCCTATTGATGGAACCTCTACAGGTATGGCCACTAATCCTCCCTTACTTCCCTATATGGATGTCTTGAGCCTCCCCGATTTCAGCCAGCTTATCAATGGTCCCCTTCTCCATGACTAGAGTTGGCCTCCCATGCCCGCTAAGATCCCCTCAAACATTCCTAAGTTTGAAGTTAATCCTAGAGAAGACTCCACCAATCATGTTTTCTCTTTTCACATGTGGTGTTCATCAAATTCTATTACTAAAGACTCCATTCGTCTTCGTCTCTTCCAACACACCATAACTGGAGCTATTGCCAAATGGTATGTGGACCAACCACACATCTCTCATTCTATATTTGTGACTCTCGCCAAATATTTCCTTTCATATTTCCAGTTACCTCTCTGATACGAAATAGGTACTAAACTATTGAACTCTTTTCGTCAAACTTCTGCCACTCGCCTTTCTGACCACATACGAGAATTGCGAAGAAGGAGGAGCATGTGTAGACCCTAGAGTTTGAATACCTTGTATATATGAATTAGTTTTTATGAACCCTTTTTGTCCCCATTGGTAAATATGTCGCCTCTCACTTCCCTCAGACTAAGGAAGAAGCTCCCCAGATAGCCTTAAAATATGATTTGATATATTCCCAATCAGGTTGTCTTTATACTATCCTCCCTGGTTTGCCTTGACCTGGTGTTGCTAATGCATTAGGCGCATCTCATGCTGCTAATGATATCATTGGATCTCTTTCCCACCCTCAACCATCACCATATCCTCAAACTCCTATGAGTTATGGTCAAACCCACGGGTGGACTAGTTCCACTTATGCCTATCCCCCTCTTGATCCTTCATGTGTCAACTCTTATCAAGGTACAAGCACATCATATGCATTTACCCATCCGCATAGTTGATGCCAAGGCCAACAGTTTCTCAACCTGGTTATTAAAATGTTTTCGTGACTCCTTACTATCCTTATGAACCACATATCACTCCATCCCCATAAGAACCATTACCTCAACCTTCCCTGCCTTCACCTCCTCTGCCACAATAACAACCACCTACAGAGAATAAAGGGTATGCTCAGTAGAGTACTACCAATCCCCCTAATCCTAAGAGAAAGAATAATGGGAAGGGTAACCAGAATCAATAACCTCAAGGTAACCAAAGAAATCAAGGTCAACAACCTAATTCCCCTAAGGGTGACTAGCCTAATCCCACAACCCAGCAACAGGGTGAACAACCCAAGCAGAAAAAGGCTCTTAGAACTAATAAACCTTGTGGTTGATGTGGGACTTTTTGCCATTATACACATGAGTGCCCCCTTTTACCTCAGATGTGCTAGGGATGGGAAGCTTAAATAGTTGCTTCTAGAGGACCTCAGCCCATGGTTCCTCCTCCTCCTCCCTCTTCCTCGCAGTCAATAGTGCTTACCAATCTATTTCCTCATCAAGGATATGTAGCTTCCCAACCTGCCTAGTATCCTTAAGCCCCTCAACATTTGCAATCTGGAAATAATAATACCAGATCCTCATGATGAATTCCTAAGACATCAACCTCTAGACTTGGTTGCACCAATATAACATTTCTAGTGATAAGTCAACGACTGATTCCCAACCCAGAAATTCCATTGAGCCCTTGTTGTCACCAACTGGTACCCTACAAATCCCTCAGCATAAGGTATAGGTTCACCTCAAGATCACGAAAGGTCCATTATGTCGAAATGTTACTTCTTTTAAAACTACCCATACCTATAGTAGAGTAGATGACTTGGCACAATCTCCTGCCACCATGTTAATGCTAGAAGTCCCCTAGACATGCCCACCCCAAAGAAAATCTCTACTATCTACTTTGGGCCCTGCGGATCCCTCTAATGATTGTTTGATTGTCCTTGATGTTGATAAAGTGGAACATCCCTCCCTTCCGTCATCTGTTGCCTTTTAGATACAAGTCTTGATAAAAAATGCCATTGTCTAACAATGTATAACAGATGAAGGCACCTCCACCTGTGTGATGGCCACTAGTGTTTGGAAGCAACTTGGTTCCCCTGACTTATCACCATCCACCACCACCATTCATGCATGGGATGGTAACTCCTCATAGCCTCTTAATCTCTATCAAAATTTCCCTATCACTGTCGCTGGCAAGATATTCATGATTGATATCGAAGTCATCGATTCCCCTTCAGATTATAACCTCTTACTAGGTCGGATTTACACCTATTCAATGTCAGCTATCACATCTTTTGTCTTTCAGAAGATGTGCTTTCCTCATAATTGAAATATTGTTAATGTCGATCAACTTACTTACAATGATCCTCAGTCGCAAACTTTTCTTCATAATACCATCTTGTTGATGGCGGGAAACAATACTACCTCTACCTGTTTCCGCTATTTCCCTTGGAGTCTATAAAGATTCCATGTTGCTTGGGTCTTATTATGGCCCTCCTCCCACCCCTTCTGAGCCTAGCTCTTCGAGTGTTATCATGCTTCAAGCATGTCAAGCCGTTAGTAAGCAATTTGGTATGTATTCCTATCAGCCAACTCCTCTGCAACCCCCTGCTCAAGAATCAACTCGTCCTTTAGGTACCATTCATCTAGGTCTATTCCCTCTTGTTGGTATCTTTCTCAGTCCTTTTCCACCATGAAAAATCCCCCCAGGTCTTTCCCATTCAGGAGCAGTTCCTCCAGGTCATTATCCCTCCAATTAGATACTCTTCTTATTCCCGCCACAAGGAATCTTTTTTACTCCTATAATGGCTACGTTTAGTCTTCCTAACATCACCTTGGTGATCCTAGTATGGTACATTGATCCTCTCACAAAAATTCCTCTCGAACAACTCAAACCTTATACACCTTTGACTCTAGTTCAACCCATTTTTCCCTCCCCTTCCTTCTCTTTAGTTCCACAACAACCTCCACAGGAAGTCATTCTTGTTGTGAAAGCATCTGGTGAGGGGGGAAAAGCCCAAAAAAATGGAAATAAAGACAAGGCATCCCAAGCAACTCCCACTCCTCCTAAACCTCCAAAGCCTTCTCCTCCATGTGCTTTGTGTGATGTTGTTGGGCATGCCACCAATAATTGTCTTGAGCTCCCTCATATTAAGAATGTGGTCTCTGATACTTTTCCTGACCCTAACATTCCTGAGGTCCATGTTACCTTACCCAAGTCCACCAAGAAGAAAAAAACCTTACGCACGAATCACCCTTGTGCTTTGTGTGATAAGTATGGACATTATTCCCATCACTGTCCCCATCTCGAAGATTTTTGTGATACACTTCAAGTGCTTCGCGAGTTAGATGCCGCTTGTAGTGATTCTACTTCCCCTCTACCTGTGGGTCCTAGCCCCAATGCTTCACTAGGACAGGAGGTTTCTCAACCCACCATCATGATTCCCCCTCCTAATGTTGAGATGATGGATAGTTCAACCCCTATTCTCTACCTGTCATCATCCATGGGATCAATATATTCAAACTCTTTAGGAGTTTCCTATTGTGCTTCTTTCAAACCCACTTTTGAGGACACTTCGGTCTTAAGATCAGTAGATGTTACATCTACTAGTCATCCCTCCAACCCTCTTGACAATGCACATGTGAAACTTCTCTCTCATGAAGATGCCTCAGGTAGTTCTTCTTCATCATGTGGTCCCTCTTCCTCCTATCCTCCCATATTTCATTTTGATGAAGACATCATGGAAGCCATGACCACCCCTGATTATCCTTGGGATGATATGCACCATTGTGCGTACTTCCTTCTGCAACAAACCCATGATCAATATGTTTTGGAGTCCAAAGACTTCATCCATGGTGAGGTTGATTGGTTAAAAAACCCCATTCCTGCACCTGATGCTTTCGAAAAAGGAAACTTGGATAACATTCCCCCTATCATCAAAATTAACATTTCAAATAAATGATGGGTTGAAGGAAATATTACCTTGGGGACACAATGCACCCGGGAAGAAATTGAGGCTTACACTAAGTTATTTAAGGAATTTCGTGATGTTTTCGCCTAGTCCTATTCTAAGATGCCCAAACTTGATCCCACCATTGTTGAACACCATATCGACACATGGCCTAATGCCATTCCCATCTGCAAAAAGCAAAGGCCTAGCCACCCTTCCAAGCATGATTCTATTAAAGCTGAAGTCGATAAGCTCAAGCAGGATAGTTTCATTTAGCCCAGTGAATACACCACATGGGTGTCCAACCTAGTTCATGTTCTAAAGAAACAAGGCACCATTCATGTCTGTATGGAATTTTGCGGCAATCTAAACAAAGCTTGTGCCAAAGGCAATTTCCCCACACCTTTCATTGACAAAATCATTGACCATTGTGTGAGACATGAGGTCCTTTCCTTTATGGATGGATTCTCAAGGTACAATCAAATTCGTATCTGCTTTGATGATCAATTTAAAACTACTTTTATTACTCCGTGGGGAACTTTTGGTTGTAGGCTCTTGCCTTTCAGTTTAAAGAATTTTGGGGTCACTTTTTAGCATGCCATGTCCTATTGTTTTCATAAACTATATCACATTATCCTTGCGTATCTAGATGATCTTAACGCTCATTCCAAACTTCGGTTGCAACACCTTGATGATTTGCATACCATCTTCCTTTGATGTCGCAAGTATAACATTGACCTCAATCCCCTTAAGTGTGTATTTTGTGCTCCTTTCAGATGGCTTTTGGGCTCCATCATGTCCAAAGACGGTATCACCCTTGACCCTCTCAAAGTTCAAGCCATTCTCAAACTTCCTCCTCATCACACCCTTCGCCAACTACAAACCCTCCAAGAAAAATCCAACTTTCTTTGCCAATTTTTTCTTGACTATGCCACCACTGCTCATGGGTTTCTTAAACTCCTTTGCTCTAACATTCCATTTGTTTGGGATGATAGCACTTAAAAGTATATTTATGCCCTCAAACGTGCCTTCACTTCTGCTCCCTTGATCATCCCACCTAACTTTGAGAGGGACTTCATTTTGTATGTCTCAGCCTCCACCTATTTGATTGTCAGGGTCTTAATACAAGAAGATGGAACTGGGAACAAGCATGTCATATATTATGTCAGTAAGAACCTTATCATTCCACCTATGTCCTACTCCCATGAGGAAAAGTTGGCCCTGGCCGTTGTGTTCTATGTTTAGAAGATCTGTCATTATATCCTTACACGTACCACCAAAGTTGTGACTAATTCCAACCCGATGGATTTCCAATTGAGTCAGATGATCATTAACAGGAAGTATGTCTACTGGATCGTTATCCTCCAGGAATTTGATTTGGAATTTGTCATGCCCAAGAGTAAGAAATTTTTATTCCTTGCTGAGTTCATTTATAACTTTCTTATTGGAGCACAAGATCTGTCAGTAAATGATGACCTTCCAGATGAACACTTGTTCGCTATAGCATCTGACGACCCTTGGTATGGTGACATCCTCACCTATTTGTAAACCAAAAAATCCCCCCCCCCCCATATCAATCGTGATGATCGATGACGTATTCAACATCAATCCCCTCACTATCTCCTCATTGGTGATGATATTAATTGTCGCGATGTCGACATTGTCCTTCATCATTGTCTCACCCATGTTGAAGATGAGCAAGTGCTCAATGCCTGTCATAGTGGAATTTGTGGTGGTCATTTGTTTGGAATGGCCACTGCCCAGAAAATCATGCGTGTCAAATATTTTTGACCTTCTCTCTTTAACAATTTCATTTAGGCAGTCAAACATTGTCGCAATTGTCAATTATACGCCCCTAAGGCTCAAGCTCCACCTTCTCCCCTCTATCCTGTCATTGTAGCTGGTCCTTTTTGTAAATGGACCATTGAATTTATGGATTGTTAACCTCCATCTACTAATAACCATAAGTATATTATCCTTGCCATCAACTATTTCACCAAATGCACTGAAGACATGCCCATGTTCAATAACACCGTAGCCACTGTAGCCCTATTCTTCTTTAATCATGTAATCACTTGATTCGGGGTTTTGAAACAATTAGTTTCCGACCATGGACGAAACTTTGAATATGAGATATGGCATGAGCTATCTTCATTATTGGGTTTTGAACACCAATATTCATAGCCTTATTACCCTTAAGGTAATGGACAAGTTGGAGTTGTCAATAAAATCCTTAAAACTATGCTTCAACGGACAATAAATAATAGAAGACAAACTGACATCTAATGCACTTCCCTGCATTATGGGCCTATAGAACTTTTGTCGAAACTGCCATTAATGGGTTTGTTGATTAGTGGTTGTCATTAATGTCAACCCAAGCAACATCAGGGGCTACCCCGATATTGCAAGGGAATTTTGACTTGACAACTTACTCCATTTTGAGTCAAGGATCTTTTATATGGATTCTACTCGTCGAGATGTTTCCGTTGATATATGGCACGACAAGTAATTCTTCACGGTTTGAGAGATATTCATGTTTGAAGTTAGTAACTGCAGTTAGTGGGCTAAAACCCTATGGGGTTGTGGCATGGCACTCATAATTGGTTGTGGTTATTGAATAGTCAATAATTAATAAATATTTTTTTCCCTTAAAATCCCTCCAACGTTCACTTGTTGAGGACCCTCTCAACTCAAGACATTCATATAAATAATGACCCTCATATCCTCCTCTAGTAGGGATTTTTTGGCTTCAAACAGGTCATCGTGGAATTTGCGCTATAACTTTTTCTTCTTCTGCAAATATTCAGAAGCTGAAATTAAAACCCATTTGAGCCGAGGTCTTGATGAACCGCGTGACTAAATTTAAGATCTTGGTTCACTATATTTTCGGAGATATGATCTGAGGAAGTTAGGGTTTTTGGAGGCTCTAGAATTCGATGTCAAACAGGTGACGTTGGGAAAATCGTCATAACTTTCTCTTTGAGAATTGGCTTCAAATTTAGTAAATAGTCACAGAAATAGGACGTACTATAGCTTGTTGAGTAGAGTTTTCAGGACCTAAGGTCGCAACATTGACACGTGGAACTTCATAAAAGTTCACTCTATTGAACCAGGCTATAATCAGGTAATCGTGGGAGATTGGGCATAAATATTTCTTGAAGAATCCAATATTGATCAGACTTGTGGGGTTGCAAGAGGACTCAGAGGGCTACCATAGGACGAAATTTCAGACCCTGGGGATCCTAAATTACATAGATACAACAGGTTCAATATCGAGCTCCAAGAAGGCAAAAAAAACATGCATTCAAGGATCACTGCAGTAAGGACCACACATCAACAGTCAAGGGTAAGTCTCCTACAACAAGGTATGTATGATTATTGTTTACATTTGAATTTTTAGTATCATCTTTGACATATGTTTTTTCAAGACAACGCAAGTATATATAGTGTCTCGGTTATATCTCTGTCTCTATATGTCATAGTTAGTTTTTCGAATGTCCTATTCTTGATACTACACATTTGATGCTACACTAAGTATGTTAAATGTATATGATGTTGTAAGTTCATGTTACTTGTCTTGTCATATTTTATAGAATGGCCTTTTTTGTTGTACTTAGAACTTGGTCCATCACAAGTCTAGGGTCTGTCATCAATTTTTATTGTATATATCTTTAGGTCAGTTTTGGATATAGTCTTGCATAGGGTCCATGCCTATATCAAGAGTGGGAGTCTTTGTCTACTGCTGTAGCAAGTCAACAACAAACGTGACAAGCACACTTCAGGTACGCATCGTTATTTTAATTTGTATTTATTCATTATTATGCACTTACATGTGTTTTGCAAACAGAGGTGAGTTGAAGGGTATTTTGTTTTGTTTTGGGATTGGTTTCGCCGAGAAAATTTTTCATGCAGGTAGAAGAAGATTCAAGTACAACTTCAAGCAAGAATTCAAGAGCAGAAGTATCAAATCAAAGGAATCATTGCAACGAGACATCCTTTGAATACATGACAGCCATCTATATATTGTGAAGAAGTGTCAAGGCCAAGAGTCATCATTGTAAAGTTGTAAAAGAGTCATTTGTAAAAGTGTATTGTAAAAGAGTAAATCTGCCTAGAGTCTAAAAGGCATGATTGGGAGATAAAGGAGTCTCTGTTGGGATGATGTCATGGTTGGGTTGCAGGTCATAGTGTGATTGGGTGTTCGGTCAAAATCATTTTAAATCATATTGTATCGTGGATCATTGTCCCTGGTACAGGAATCCACACTCTTGTCTCATTTCAGTCATTATAGGGTGGCAGGGAGTTGCTAGGCAGGTGCATGAAGTCGCCTACAAGTTGGAACCTGTGAACACTTCAGGGTGGTAGGTTGGTCTAGGGTGTTGGGGCATCCATTCTTGATCACTGAAGAAACTAGGGCATTGGGGCATCCTTCCAGTGGGAGCTGGAGAAGAATGCTTTTCTAGAATTCTAGGAAGTTGTTACTTTCATTTCAGTTGGGGCTGAAGATTAAATAATTTATTAGAAAAGTGTTCGGTGGTTTTTGACCTGGAGGGGGTTTTCCACCTAAAATTTTGTGCCTACTGTGTTCTTTTATTTACTGTTATTACTGCATAAAAAATAATAATAATTGGAGATTAACTAATGCGCTGAAAATATTTAAAAGTTTTAATTACTAAGGAATACTGATTCACCCCCCCCAGTATTTTCCAACAGGATTCACTCCTTTCCACCTTGCTTGTGGACAAGAGGCAGTCTTACTTATTGAGTGTGAAATCCCCTCCCTCCACCCTGTTGTCGAACTCCACCTAGACACCCAACCTTCAGAACAAAGACAAATGATGTTATAGCATGCCAATGAAGACCGTTCTCTTGCCTTACAAACCATTGAAGTGGCAAAAAGCACACCAAATATAAGTATGACCATAAAGTCCACCCTCGTACCTTTCATGAAGGTGACCTTGTTCTTGTCTATGACCAAGCTCATAATGTCTTGGGGTATGGGAAGTTTGAACTATTATGGCACAATCCTTTTATCATTTGTAAGTGTTTGGGGCATACCTTTTAGAGGGTCTAGAAGGAGAAATTATTCCCATCCCTTGCAATGCACTCTACCTGAATAAATTATACCCATAAAATTTCCCATTGAAGTGCATCTTGTTAATTTTTCTTTCTGGATTTAGGTAGCTTGCATCTCCCATCATCTCATTCATTGTCTTCTTGCACCTTTCAGATGGATCCATCATCCACACCATATATCAGTTATGTCGATCGTGTGATTTTCTTCTCCAGGAATCTAGCCTCGACAACTTGGGCCATTTTCTTCCCCTTTGCATTCGTTAGTCCTCTCCAATGACGTCTGCATCGGATCTTCCACCAATAACCAGGACGAAAATAATGAAGTGATAGGTTTGTTAGTTGATTCCCTTTACCATCACATCCTTCACCTCCATGTTTGTCTTGATTCATTGCTACTCGTCATGCAATTGAATGTCATTTATCATGTGCGTAATCCTATCCTATTTAGACAATATCTACAAGTTAAGATTTTGGCACGTGGATTTGAATCCATTTCATTCAATCATGTTCCTAGAGCACAAAATAACTATGTAGATACCATTCCAAACAACATTCTAGATTGACGTTTATCACATGCATATACAAGAAGGAATCCATAAAATAAACAAATGGCAAACCACATTGTCATAAAAAGATACATAACCATATTATGTATCATAATATCCATCATATAGTATTTGGAGTCCACTGTTCTAAATACACCCGGTATTCCCATAACATATTACATACGAAAATGGGGGCACCTATGCCCCTATTGACTAATCACTATCCTCTGGAGGGTCTCGAGCTAGTGGGGCCACTCCCCCAATTCATAAGTCTCTGACTGCCTAATCGACCATAACTACTTGTCTCAAGATAGCCCACCACTCGAAAGGAAGATTCATACACACATCTATGTAATGGTCTTCCAGCTCATGCCATCCATGCTCTGTCACCCTAGTCAATAACATGTCCAACCTATGACAAAGATCCTCCAGTAATGCATCACTATTTGGTCTCTGCTATGATGTTGAACGCCTCTAATATGTAGTCCTAGGTGTTGCAGCTCATCCCACATGTCCTACCGGTTTCACTAGTGTTATATCTATGTGCCACAAGTTTGAAAATCAACACCACATAAATATATTTTCTAAACTAAACATGCAACCAAAATATAAAAATTATCACTTACCATATGGTCCTCATGTTCGTCCTGGTTGAAGTGGTAGATTAGGATCCCCTTGAAATTTCATACCACTGTATGGATAATCATATGTGTAGAGTGGCATCTAATACCATTGAGAAAAAAATTAAGGTCGGAACACATGTATGACTCCTCCCCCTCCAACCCGTCGAAATAGCTGCCCCCAGCAGTGCATCCCGTGCTCTTGTGGGCCCCCATCACGGATCTGCACATGTGGTCAAATGGTGGGGATCTTCTCAAAGAAGAATGAGTACAAAATTGTCCCAAATGAACAGTTATCATTGGTTCGTTTCTTTTATAGACCCATCTAACATTTCAACGATGTAAATAACATTTGGGCCCACCCATAGTAGGTCACTCCTAGTACACTATCCACTAGCATCATCTTCCCTTTAGTATGCAGTGGAAGTCATGGCTACCCAAGATCTGCACCATTGTTGCGAATATATATCATGTCTCAAGTCTCTCCAAGTCATGTATCTTGATACTTTTGTCCTTTACCCAAGTACTTGGTACATAGTGATGATCCACAAATTCTCCAATATACCTCCCACGAGGCAGCACTAGATGAATCTCTCCCACCACCCCCAAGCGTGACAACCTTATAAAAAATTATATGTCCTGGATAGTGATCTCGATCCTATGCCCATATATCATAAAGGCCTCCTGATATGGGTCCTAGTAGCTCACAACCTGGGATAAAAGTGGCTCACCCACCCTCATCAATAGGTTCTCCAATAACTTGAGCAACCAAGACCGCGCCAGAGCCCCTCTGAAAGCCTGATTCCCCTGAATCTTTGTGCGAAGATCATCAAAGTCTCGTTCTCACCATACCAACTTTAACTATACCATACCTTCCAAAAAACATCATATTTTTTCAGTTCAAAGTCATAACATACATTTCCAGACCTTAGCTTCATCTTCCAGGAGACCCCAACCACCGTTTTTCTCTTAGGTCATGGGCACAAATTTTCCTCCCAAAAATTTGTTGGGTGCACTTTTATACCTCTTTCTTGCACCCTAGGGCATGGAAAAAGGACCAACATATGTGTTGCAACTTAAGGAAGAGAAAGGGTTTCCCTTAGCATAGTGAAGCCCTAATCTAGAAAACGAATCCACAAAAAATGGTGAGTAGGGTTAGGCCACCTACATGAAAGTCACAGATCCAGATTCCAATGGTCAATTTTTTCACTATGATATCACCAAGATTTAGGGATCCTCCCCCTCTCCAAATTCTCCAACAACTCAATGTGCAAATGAATTGAATTTGGGGGCAAGAAGCCCTTTTATAAGAAAAACCCTAGTTTTTCCTTTGACCATTACGAGAAAATTGTAGCTCAGTTTGATGAATCATCAGCACCGTTAGAAAGCTCTCATCAAGCTCTATAATGGGTATCTCTTCGTTTTTGGTAATTTGAAACTTCACTAAGAAGCCATTTTTTCCACGAGGTCTCATTTTGCCACCTATTAAAATCGAATATCTTCATATGAGTCACCTGTACTCTAGTACTACTTTGCCTTTGCACTAGTTGACTTATGTGTCGAGTCTCATAGTGAGTAACCATAATTTACTCATTTTTTCATCATCCCCTTTGGGCCTCCCCCATGTTGCAGCATCATAGAGTCACCCTTGTTCAGAGCATCAAATATGGGTCACCCTTCCAACCATGGAGTCTGTTTAGAGTCCCATAGAGTCTTGTTACAATACATGATCCATCTTTGTGTCACATTCATCCCTTTTCACTCACATTTGACGTCCATCTATACTGATATGTCTTTAAAAATCCTCTGTATGAGTAATTTACCATCCCCTCTAGGATTGAATCAGTTACTGCCAGGTCAACCATGCATATTATGCTCTGACAAGGGAAGTCGTAAGTCTAGCACTCATCTTGTTCCTCCATCATCATCCCTGGTGTTAGTCTATGAGTCACATTACTATAATCCTCGTGCCTTTATTGAGGAATCCTCATTACCTCAACTTTGGTAGGCCCTATTTTGTCAACTTAAGCACATTTATTCTAGGAGAGAGGTTTATAGGGTGGTGTATCTTGGTTCCAACCTTCATCATTGTTTGGTGCCTCAGATCAAGCAAAGAGAATCCTCATTTCCCTTTGACTTGGTCGTCTCTCACGTGCTCTACTCCAACTCATTATTGCATGATTGAGAATCATACTTTCGATGGTACAGTGATCCAACATATTGTACCATCACTTCCTGGGTGGTTGTGATATTCTACAGACCTCACGAGGGGGTGGCCCTTCAGGTAACCCACCACATGCCAATATGTCAGCAAATTATGATCTAGCCTCAGATGCAGTTCCGTAGATTTGATTGGTTTGGTCTTCTTCGATCACAACACTCTCAGCATGGCCATCTCCTTCAGATGATCCATTCAACTCTTTAGAGCCCTTTTCTATTCAGCATGGCTTCTTTAGTTGTGATCTACGCTCACCATGTCAACTTGAGGGGAATTATGTCTCATGTACTCAGATCAATAACTGTTATTATATTTAGTCCCGCCCTTTATTTTCCAGGCACATTATATATATGGGACTCATTATATCATTTTATCATTTTCTGGCCCATCGATGCCAACATATCATGTATTATGCACATTGTTTCTCAGACCCACATTGTTGGGCACATCATCATTATTTGTACTCAATTAGATCGACGCATATGGGTATGTCTCCCCTACATTATTTGAGATTATGTATTTACCAATAAAAATATACTTCTATCGGCTAAGTAGGTCTCACCCCCTCCATTCTCAGTCCTTCCTTTCCTTGCTTCAACTCTCTCTACCTCTTTGACTCCCCTTCGGTGTCTCGTGAAAGTGAAACCTACAACGTATTTCAGTCATACGATTTTCTCCTGACACTCTTATGTTGGGGGCCAATCTGTTATCACCAAAAAAAATTCACCTAGCCATTTCTTACCAGGTGGATCGAAATGCACTATGCAAGATTAATTTTATTATGGTAAAACCCACTTTCACCATAGAAAATAATTTAGTAAACCAATTTTCTAAATTATTTTTCATTAAAATCCAAAAAACCTCATGAGAATAATTGAATAAATCATTATTTATTTAATATTCTCTAGAAATAATTATTAAATAATTATTTGATAATTATTTCTTATTACTTTTGACTTAATCACTTTGGAATAATTAAATAACCATTATTTATTTATTATTCCTTAGTTATACCCTATTTTCCTTATGGGATCATTATTAAACCACTATTTAGTAATTATGTATTTCTTAGCTCTTACAAGTGAATAATAAATCATTTTTAGTTGTTAATTACTTCAGCCACTTTATAAATAAAAATGTTTGACCATTTTAAATATATTTTCTCTCTTAAAAATACAATTAAGTATTCACAACGGTTAGATTTTGATTTAGCCAATAATATTTTATTATTTTCTAATTCCAAAAGGTATCTCAATATTTTGTTATAAATAGAGGGTTTTCTATCCATTCTTCACCATGACCATTTTCATCGTCAACATTATCGTCTCATAGCATTTGAGCTCCCACTTGAGTTCAAACACCCTTTTTGTTTTCTACCCATTGCAAATTGAGAGAGAGAAGCACATTGTTGAAGCACAAGGACAAGAAAGGACCCATCCCATGGAGGGGAAACTACAAACCCATTTTGTAATTTCTCCTCACCATGTGTATTCATTAATAAAATTATCATTTGTTCAAGTCCTTCATTGGGTTATTGCACTTCTATTTTATGTTGTTATATGTTTCTATTTGCAAGATCTATTGTGTTGTAGGGTTTTTCTTCATGTTTTATTGCAGATCTGAAGCATAGAAGCAACCATATTTTGTTGTTAGGGTTATAAGTCACCTATAACTTAAGTAAGGGATTTTGGTACACTTATCCAAAAAATTTACACTCATACATGTCCTTTCTTATATTTACGATTTCAAGGATTTAGGACTTTAGCCCGATAATGGTATTACCATAATTGTAATCATTTTAAGTCTCATGGCTTGTTGACCTAAACATAGTTAAATGCACCCTAGAAACCCATATGGAAACCTTGACTGATGGTTACTCTAGAAACCCATACAAAAAATAAAACAACACGTGATGGGGTTGTTTTTATACCTCATATGTGTACCTCCAATGTCCCTTCAATAGATGGGTGGAATTAGTACAGATTCTGCACAGTTAAATAAAACCAACTACAAATATACAAGTATACATTCAAATGACCTTTGTCTAACATGCACTCAACTCTTTATTGGGAGTGTGAGATGAATGGTAGATGTATAGGTGAACTAGAATCAAGTATGGTGATTGCACATTTAGGCATGAGATGTTTTCATAAAGCACATCTATCGGACCTGTACATTTCACCTGAGATCACTCTAAATCCTGCAGAATAATTCTCATATGATTTGAACCGAAGGATGGAGGGGCACCTCCACCTGGTCTGTCCATGATATCGCCTTCTTATTGTTGTCTATTGGAGACGCATGCCTAGAGGGATCGATTGCTCCTTTGCCTTTGTCTAATAGTGGGGGTTCTTGCATGATATTGTTGATCTTTTGGGGGACTTTTGAAATGGCTGGAAATTATATTACTATATTTAGAACGTCCAAAACAACCTCACTGTTAGATATCTTTACAAGATTTTCCAATCGAATTAAAGGCGCAAAGGATGTCTCCTTATTTGTGTTGAGAAATCTAGGGCAACATATAGATTAGGTTCTTTAGCTCGATTTATCCTTTACTTTGACAAGTTCTTGTGATTATTATATTTGTTTCTTCATTATTGTTATTATGTTGTTTTCATCATCAAGACAAATTCCAAAACACGAAGATCACAAAGACATCGGAGATAGGCACTCATCTAGGGAAAAACCCCTATGACGGGTAAAACCCAGTCAAAATCTTCCACTAGAAGATTCAAATCATATTAAGACAACCATGACCTTATACCAAGACATAAACTCCCTTCCATTAATCAAGTCAACCACCAATGTAGAGCAACCACATTTCAATCAAACTTTCACAACAAAATTTCAATCATCTAACATCATCTGAAATTTTCGGTCTGCACCTAAGATTCTACATCTTCGTTCTTCAATTTCAATCTATTCACACATGTAGGAATTTCAGTCTAATTTCCTTGAAGAGATTCTCTACTACTTTTGCTTGAACTATTTCTTCTTCCTTCAACCTTCACATTCCTTATGTTGCATATTGACTCAAGTGAGTGATGATGATATTTCAAGGTCGAAGTGCTCCTCTCTATATAGTGGTTTTTCCTCCTTCATGAGGCCGACTAGACAAATGTTGGGGCTGACTTGATGTGTTGTAGGTCGACTTGATGTAGGAAGGTATTAGATGATTGTTTACATAAAAAGTAACTTATTCCATTAACATAATGAGCCCAAGAAAGGTCTAATATATTGACTTTGAAACAATACAGAAACCATAAAGCACTCAATGGGTGCTTTTGACCTATTGACCATTGACCCAAGAATGAAACCCATGCTTAAATAAGTCATTTTCTTATAATAATATTTATTTTTTTGTTTATTTTGGCAAATACAATTATGAATACCAATACTAGTTACTTTTTTCAACACTTTGACTCTAATTATTAAACCCCTTTGCGCACAAGGCTCTTTGCAGGGAGATGAGAGGGAGTCCTCTGATGAGATCGAGTAGTGGTCAAAGGTTGCACTAACCCACCATTTTGATTTTCGAGAAGAGGGTTTAGAATTAAACTTCTCTGCATTGAGACAATATTTAAGAGTATGCCTTGTCTCATGGCAGACTCTGTAGTGGAAGGAGACATTTTCATAGTCTAGGGATTGTACCCAAGAAAATCGAGCCCAGTAAGCTTGATATTAGCAGGGAAGCGCTTACTGAATTCCATTTCCACATAAATGCGAGCATAAGTGGGCTTCAGGTAAAGTTTGGTATCTTCACTGCGATAATAGAACCTTCCTAAAACATATCCTATTGAGGACAAAGATGCAAGATTCCATAAATGTAGAGGGAGATTGGGTAGCCTTACCTAAACCAGAGCGATTTGATTGACGCCAAAAGCAGATCGAAAGAGGGTAACCAGGGCTATAATGAAAGACCTGCACCTCCCCAAAACCATGGACCAAAGTTAAGGATCTTCTTTCGACCACCAACATTGTTGAAAATAATAATGAAAAAACCTCTAGCTAGAGGATAAATGTTTAATTTTTCTAAGATTAGAGGCTTCCAATGATTGTTAATCCAAGAGTGAAGGTTAACCAACTTCAACCACAACCCGTTGAATTTTCATATCAAGCCTGGCTCGGAAAAATATTTGGCTTTGCTAAGAGCCTTATCCCCCAAGGAGATATTGATCGAATGAGCCTTACTAATGGGAAATATTTTAAACCTAGAGGAGGGAAGGTTGTAGTCAGGATATTAACAACATCATGAAATGTCTTTGCAGAGGTCTGACGAGATCCCAAGAAAGCAGAAGGGGAGGTAGCGTCAATAACACTTAGCATGGGTGACGACGAGGATTGAAACACTAAGGAGGTTGAACAAGGCCCATCACTTACAGTGAACGCCATAGACAATAGGGAGCTAGCCAATAAACCATAAAAGGAAATGTGAATGAGGGAAGAGGGGAGATCCTACCCATATTGAAAGCCAACAAAAAAGATTCGAGAGAATAAGGAATTGATTTCCATGAGTGACTGCAGATGCGGAGGGAGAAAAGGGTTGGTTAGGCCCAAACACTAACCGCCACTGCGCAACAACTCCATAGTTCCATATCTCAAAATAACTTATTATCCTCTTGAAAACCATAACTTTATTTTAAATTAATATTATTAATTATAAGAATAATTAATATATAAATTAAACATTAATACATTTAAAAAAAACATGTAACAATATTCTTAACTATCGAGGTTCACCTCCACTTTACCATGGATATTCCTAATCTAAGCCTTGTTATAATACCATGGGCCAATATCATGGCTTCTCAATACCGCATGCCCAAAAAAACCATAACTCATTTCATATGACAATTTTCTTTAATAATCAATTTAATTTAAAAGGGAAAAAAGGCCTATGTTTTCGCGAAACGTCGAATAAGGCCGCAATTTGGGTCGTACCAATACCAGAAACTCTGAAACTCAGCCGAAACATGGGTAGTTGTACTGTATGATGTGCCCCAAGTTGGGGATGTCGTACAATACGACTACCCATGTTTCGCTCGATTTTTTACCTTTTTGAGTGGGATTTCGACTGTTTGTTAGGCATCACGTGGACCCCACAGATAGGAAACTTGTTCGCGGGGCCCGATTTATAGATAAAATTGACTTAAAAAGTCAATTATTAGTTGGAAAACAATTTCTACATGAATTTTATTATTAAAAAGATAAAAAAATAATTTTCTGGAATATAAAAAAAGAAACATATAGAAACACAACAATCAATTTCTATCTATAAAAAAAAGACATGGTTGAGAAAATCATGGAAATTATTTCATAGGAGGCTCCCACTCTTCATTTTGTTGATATTTATTTTGTAGAGTAAGTTAGGTCCATCATTGTTTCAAGGTGAAATACCTATTCCATTGCACACTTTGGCACATGCTCTAAATCCAAAATTTTATGATGAGGAAGTCATTGCTCAAAGCAATGGAAAGAGGAAGGACCTACATAAGGACAAGGAGGTGGTCATTGAGTGAAGAAATCCTTTCATAGGTTGTTTCCATCTTCTCTACAAATTGATGTGAAGGAGTAATTTGCATGTTTTATTGCGATATTAGAGGATTTTGCAGATCTATAATCTTTGGAAGAGAGAAGGACCATGGACCCTGTTAAATGAGGGACTTGTCATGGGGAAAATGGTGTTTATTTGAAAAGTATTTCTACTTGTATTCTATCACAATTGGAAAATTGTTCATCAGCAGAATGAAATTGGAGCACTTGCGGTTTCATTCATAATATGAAGTGCAACAGGTTGCGATTGTAAAAGGCAGAGGACCTTGTATATGTTCATTCAAACCTATGCCTTGTGTCTTGCAAGGGTGAAGAATATACAAGTGGACCTCATAAAGAGTGGTATGTGGATGCAAAATAAATAGACTTGGAGATCTCTCTCACTGCTCTTGATGTTGGTGGCGGTGGCGATGCAATTGAAGTGGAATTGCCGCTTCTTCCAATCCACAGAGTGGTTATGTTGAACAAGCATCTTCTATTTTTAATGAGGATGATGTGGATGATGATGATTACTAGATTAGTGATATGTAATTTTATTTATCTTTAGCTCATGTTTTATTTCAATTTTAGCACATATAGCCTCATGTATAAAGGCTAATTTTAGATTTTACATCATGCAATCATCTATGAGAGTTAATATAGACTTAATTTTCCTTCTAAATTGTCATCTATGGGTATTATTCCTTTTTTCTTGCAAATATACCCATAGATGACAATTTAGAAGGAAAACTAAGTCTATATTAACTCTTATAGATGATTGCATGATGCAAAATCCAAATCCATATATATATATATATATATATATATATATATAGATATATAGGACATTTCGACTGACGTTTTCACTTTTGGGAGGTGACATTTTTAAATGTACCCATTTCAGAACTTTTGAAACATTTTGATATTTCATTCAACATAGAAGGCATAACTACTTTGGTGAGAAATCTCAACCTTTCATTTGTGTATACTACTAACAATATCCTAAAATATGCTATGGAGGTTAAATCACTACCATCCACCTAATAATTATTAACAATTAAATTAAAATTTTGGAAGCCCTATTCCAAAATAGATATGCATATCGCAATAATCATTCACTATGTGGTTAAAATAAATCTATATCAATTTATTTTAAAAGAGTAAAAGAGATATAAATATAACTAGTAAGATAATAAGTGGAGAAACTTAACTTTTAAAGTAAATATGTTTTTTGAAATGAGACAAAATATTGTTTTGATGTGTTATTTTTTCCAAATTTTGATAATTGGAGTCATCTTCAAATAGTTTAAAACCTAAAAGTAAGATAATAAGTGGACAAACTCAACTTTTAAAGTAAATTTCATTTTTGAAATGAGATAAAATATTGCTTTTATGTGTTATTTTTTCCAAATTTTGATAACTGGTGTCATCTTTAAATAGTTTAAAACCTAAAATAAAATTCCACGTAAAAGTTTCATTATCAAATGAAACTATGACTTTTGACCAACAAAATTTTTAGGGAGTACTAAAAAGAAATGTGATATTATATTTATGTAATACATAGCAATTTAATCTTGTAACAAACTTCTTTATAATTGTTAAAATTGTAGCAAGAAAATGCTCCATTTGACTTGTGCCTTAGTCAAATGGAGAAATTCAATTTTCCACATCAACAGGATGACGTGGATTGCAGTTAGCTGGAATGACATGGCTTTGTCTACTAGTTAAATAAGTAAATTCAAGTTATAGGCTAGAAGTAGAGTTATGCATGGGTTGATTGCTAAAATTTAACAATCTAGTGGAGTTATTGTTAATTAAACTCAATTAATTGAGCTCTAGTCTTTAGTGGATTCAATAAGAGTTCAGTTGAGTAGTTATAACAATTGTTAACTCACTGATCTCTCAGTTAACTAAACAATTTACTAAAAATAGTCTCAATCATGCATGGAATTCAAATAACCTAGTTGGAGTGGAGGGAAAGGAACATTGTAATTATCAATTGTATACTAGTTGAGTGTACAATGTTTTTGCATTGAGCAGGTGGTCAATTCCTTTAGGATTTGCGCAAGGAGATAGGGAATTATTCTATTTTTTAGGGGCTAGTTTCCTCAATGACTGCACAAAGAAATAGGAGAATAGAAGAGACCTATTTTGGCTAAGTGTTGGTCAAAGAAGGTTAGTGAGCAAGATATCATAATTTTAGTGCAGGGTGTGCTTCAGGATTAAAGACATTGTAATTGATCCATATTATCATATAAATTAATGCAAAGGAGCATATGGGTTTTTCTCTAGTTGGGTTCCCTTGTAAAATCATTGTGTTCCTTGTTTTTTAATGGTTTCATGTTATTGTATGTGTTTCTATCATGTGTTTTCCTTTTTGCAAAATAGTAGAAGAAATTTATGTCTCTTGATTTCAGTTCAATTTCATTAGCAGTAGAAAATTTCTTGCAATTTCTACATGGTATCAAAGCAATGAAAGACTACATAAAAATCTTATTCCAAATCTTCTCTTAGAGAAATTTTGATTTGTAGAGTTTTTGGTGCAGATGCTCTTCATTGCAGGAAAAATTTCTTTCAATGGATTGAGGCTTGAGTATGCATTGGAGGGAACCTTGAATTTTTGTGCTTGGAAAGACAAGATGGAAGTTGTCTTGGATGACAATGGAGTATTGGAATTGTAACACCCTCTTCCCGCATCCACCCAAGTTACTATGCCAACCGGGGTAAACATGGGACGAGAGGCTACTATGATCAGATTCGACCTCCTATGTGGCCTTAAGGAAGTGGAATCGATGGAACATCACACACAGTTAGCCAACATCAACAATAGAACCTTCAGGAGACAAGTTAGACACTCAGACAGCCTGTCCTTGGGTCCCACTGTTGTTCTGGACCTCTGAGGCCATAGTCGATCTCATGCTATGGTCAAGGGAGCGACCAGAGACCTAAAGTCGCTCTCATAGGCCTGCATGCCAGCGACTGTGGACCAAAATTTCTAGTTTTGTGTGAACGACCTTGAGATTTAAGCCACTTTTTAGGCCCAGATCCTAGGCCATTGCCCATAATGGAATGAAATCTTGAAATCAAGAAAGGTACAGGGAAATAATGAAGCAAAAGCAATAAACTCAATAAGACCTTAACCATATTCCTACTAGCCATGACAAGAATTTCATCAAACATATTGTCAACATGTAACCTACAGGTGTAAACAACATAACCAAGTGTAAGGATCCCATACTTATATGAGAATCACTATGAACCATTGTTTTCTCATGTCATTTGATGCATATTCATCTATTAGGCCATAGACACATTATCCATTCATATAAAAGTAAAAACAAGCTGAGAATTTCATCAAACATATTGTCAACATGTAACCTACAGGTGTAAACAACATAACCAAGTGCAGGGATCCCATACTTATATGAGAATCACTATGAACCATTATTTCCTCATGTCATTTGATGCATATTCATCTATTAGGCCATAGACACATTATCCATTCACATACAAGTAAAAGCATAGCTGCTGCCATAAAATGTACATGTAACCAACATATTAGGGACAAAAATACAATAAATATATCAGCCATCAAAATCCATATATACACCAGTAATTTTTACACATGAAAATCAATGGAATGGATTTCTCATTAATCAATGCAATGAACCAACCGGTGATGGGACTACCATGTTCCACCCAACCATAAATTGGTTGAGCCAAGTATCTCTTTAGTCAATCACCCCCATGCCATATTCCAAGCATGAATGTGGGACTCATAAAACATATTAAAACACCAATCAATGTGGATGCCAATGGAGTTCTCCGCCTACACAGTGAGTAATTTGAGTGCCTCCTAGTCTCTCAAGCTTTATCGTGCATTCCATCTCGGAATCACTAGGCCCAACAGAGAGAAAATCCACCTCTCGGATTTACAGTATATCCTGCCATTCATTGGCAAGGATTCCTAAGCCCATTGAGGCACACAATTTGGCTTTACCACAACCCACAATCTGGTTCAGGGGTTACTAGGTCAGTGGCTTCATGTATCCTCAGTCCAGTTTAGGGACCACTACACCATGTGTTTGTCAATTCGGAGATCCACACCACTAAGCTTCGAATCCAATCCAGACATCCCACATAAACCGAATGAGAGAACCCATCTCATCAAAGCTATCAGGAAATAGCAAGGCTTGGTTGAAATACTGTCACAGCTGGAAAAGCCCATTCCATGGTAGAAAAGAAACACATGTAATCCCATGCACGAAAAAACTAGCAAGGAAAATACACATGTAAGTCGATACCTGCAATGAAGCCTTTTATAGTTGCTTAATCTTGTCTTTCCCCGCTTGATCTTTGCTTCCTCTTTCCTTGGTTGCCTTTCTTGTTCCAATGCCAAAGTGCTCCAAGAAAAATCCGAGTGTCCATGAGTATGAGAGAGAGAGAGAGAGAATATAATGAAAGAGATCCAAAGATAAACTAACAAAAGGTTATCAAGTGATCCTCAAAAGCCTTTTTATGGATGAGGCCTCTATTTTCTTCATTTTCCATTCTTTTCCTTAATTTTCCTCCTCACATGCAAACTGTGACCTTTCACCTCCCTTTTCTCCTAATTTTCATTACTTTCATAAATAATTGTGCCAAAAATGCCATTTTCCCTTTCCAAAGCCTTAGCCATTTCCTTTTCCAATTTCCTTAGCCATAAACAACCAAATGAACACCCCCCTAGGATGTCTTTTCGAACATTAAACTTGGAATAATTGCCCCATTCATCCGTGGTTATTGTTTTTTAACTTTTATTACATGGAATTTTCAGTAGGGTTGTTACAGAACCCTCCCCCTTGGGGGATATTGTCCTCGGTGTTCAATCACTCATATATCTCAATAACTTGTTGAAGGAAGACATACTGCTTATGGAGCTTTATAACATAGCTCGATGTAGTATTTACAATGAAATATTTTCTCAAGAGAAGAACATCATGACAACATGACAACATACTACATAGTGGAGATTTATATCACAACTCATTGCGATATTTACAATGATCATCCTGCTGAGTGCCAATCCACATGACATCATAACATCATGATAACATAAGCACATTCTAGCATAATAACATGATAACATAACCATAATGACATGACACCCACACCGCATAGTGGATCTTTATAACACAACTCGCTATGGTATTTACATCCATACACATAGGTACATATAGAAATGTCATCATAAATATAGATATCAAAATATATGCCAAATCACATACCAAAACATATATCAAACATATACTAGTCATCATATCTAAGCACATATCAAAACATCATATAGCATATATCAAAACATCATAAAGCATATATCAAACCACCATAAGAAAATACCAAACCACCATAAGCAAATACCAAACCACCATGTCAAGCTACTTGCCTCAACCACAAACAAGGAAGGATACATGGCCCGCATCTGATCCGCCATCTCCCATGTAGCTTCATCAGGCCCAAAGTGCTTCCATTGCGCTTTAACTTACTCAATTACTCAGTTCCGTAGCATAAGCACCTTTTTTTAATATACACTAAGGCTTCGAATGGAATTCTCCATTCGGTTCCACCTGCAATACAAACCAGTCAATCACATAATCAAAATACTTAACATAATTCTTAAGCAAAGATACATGGAAAACATCATGGAATTTCACTTTCGGAGGTAGTGCAAGTCGATAGGCTACTGGCCCAATCCTCTCAATGATGCTGAAGGGTCCACAAAACTGTGGTGCCAACTTGGCACATGATCCAATTCGCAAGGAGATATTCTTTGGTTTGTTGCGCAATTACACCTCTTCCCCAACCTGGAACTCCTTGAACAACCTGTTCATGTCTACATAACTCTTATGCCTATCCTGTGCTGCCTTGAGATTCTTTTTGATCATGTGCATCTCTTGTTCCATGTTTGCCAACATATCTGGTCCAATCAATACTCTGCTAATCGGATCACTCCAACTGATGGGAGTGTTACAACTCTGCCCATACAATGCCTCAAAAGGACTCATCCTCAGTGATTCCTGATAATACCAAAGGGAGGTACTCTTCCCACTTCTGTTGCTGATGCATCACATACATTCTCAACATGTCCTCCAATATCCTGTTGATCCTCTCTATCTATCCATCTATGTGCAGATGATAAGCTATGTTGAAGGCTAGCTATGTGCCCAAACATGCAAATAACTCCTTCCAAAACTTGGAAGTGAACTTCGCATCCCTATCCGACACAATCTTCTTCGGAACACCATGTAGTCTAGCCACATCTCTAATGAACACTTCTTCCACATCGCTAACTGAGTACGTAGACTTCACCGGAATGAAGTGTGCAACCTTTGTTAACCTATCCACAATGACCATGATGGAATCATGCTGCTTCACTGTCTTTGGAAACCCTGTGATGAAGTCCATGGAAATGACCTCCCATTTCCATTTTGGAATCACAATCGGCTGTAGCAAACCACCTGGATGTTTACACTCTGCCTTCACTTGTTGACAATCAAAGCATCTAGCCACAAATTCTGCTACATCCCTCTTCAAATTCGACCAATAGTAATACCTCTTCACCGCTGTCAGTGTCTTCTGATAACTTGGGTGACTTGAATATGGTTTCGCATGAAACTACCTCAAGATCACCTTCTTGAGCTCACTATTATCTGGTACATATATCTTGTCTCGGAACCTGACCAATCCATATGTTGTAAGACAATAGTCCATGCCCTGTGCACCTGCACCTTTAACTATACCTGTACCTATACCACTAGATGTACCTGTACTTGCACTATCACCTTGCTGCAACCTGTGCACAATCTCCATATACTTGACATCTTGTTGTCCTACATCCAAGATCCTATCCTGTAAGTTTGTCCCAAAGGAGTTCACAACTGCCAAGTGATGTACCTGTACCTGTATGATGAGAGCATCTGCCACCATGTTCTCTTTACCTTTGATGTACCTGATCTTGAAATCAAACTCGCTGATTGTGACCAACAATCTAGCCCGCCTGGCGTTCAGATTCGGCTGGTCAAACAAATACCTCAACCCAATGTGATCACTCATAAGCACAAACCGCCTGCCAAGATGATAGTGCCTCCACATCTTCAGTGCATGTATAATCACTGATAACTCAAGATCACGTGTTGGGTAGTTCTGTTTGTGATCCTTTAGTTTCCGGGACTCATAACATACCACCTGTCCATCCTGCGTAAGGAATCCACCAAGCCCTCTCTTGCAAGAATTTGTGCAACCACAAACTCTTTGTTCGAATCTGCAATATGTAGTACTGGTCTGGTGCATGTGTCAAAAACTGCTTAAGTTTCTCAAAGCTAGCTTTACACTCCTCTATCCATTCAAATTTCTTACCTTTTTCTCGCAATGATGTGATAGGATAAGCAATCTGTGAGATGTTCCTGATGAACCTCCTGTAATAGCCTGCCAGACCCATGAAAGATCTCACATCATCCATACTCTTAGGAGCTACCCAATCCATGATGGCCCTTATCTTCTATGGATCTACTGCAATGCCCTCCTTGGAGGCAACATGTCCCAAGTAGTGTACCTCACTCTGAAAGAAACTACACTTGTTGAGCTTAGCATACAATTGATGCTCCCTCAACAACCTCAACATTTCTGTTAGATGCTCGACATGCTCTTCCTCATTTTTAGAATATACCAATATATCATCAATGAACACAATAACAAACTTATCCAAATATGGAAGAAACACACTATTCATCAAACACATAAATGTAGCTGACACATTAGTTAAGCCAAATCGAACAACAACAAACTCATAATGCCCATACCTGGTCCTAAACACAGTGATGTAAATGTCCTCCTCTTTGATGCATACCTGATGGTATACTGATCTCAAGTCAATCTTCAAGAACACTACTGCTCCCTTTAGCTGATCAAACAAGTCATCAATCCTCGACAAAGGATATATGTTCTTGATAGTCACTTTTTTCAACTGCCTGTAATCAATGCATAATCTTAGAGTACCATATTTCTTCTTCACGAACAATACCGGTGCACCCCAAGGTGATACACTTGGCCTAATGTATCCCTTGTCCAACATTTCGTTCAACTGAAACTTCAGCTCAACCAACTCAGGTGTGCTCATCCTGTAAGGTGCTTTTGATGTTTGTTGGACACCTAATCCTAAAGGGTTAGTGTGGAAGTCGAATGGACAAAAGGAGTCCAAGAGACCTTGGGATCTGAATCCCAAGAGTCACGTATTGTACTATAAATGTGTATCTTATGTTAATAAAAAATGTATTGAATGATTTATCTTTCCTATTGTTTTGCTGTCCATGTGTATTTAACATGGTATCAGAGCGAGTTCGTTCATAATCTGCTCAATCCTTTGTGAGCCACTTGTTTTTTGTGGCCTGTGTAAACCTACGCATCGATTATACACTGGTTGTATATGTAAGATGGTGATGGCAAATATATTTTGAAGACCGATTATATGCTGGTATATATGTTCGTTGGAATGCTTTTGAATAATAACATTTGAATGGTTGATGCTTGATATTGCCTTGTTTTTAAATCATTTGAATGGTATATGGTGCGGTTCATGAGTGTAATGGTGCGTTACGCTGCTAGAGACCATTCAGTGGCTGTTGTAATCAAAGCATTCTATCAGTGCTAGAATCGAAACGTTCTCTCCCATAAATTCCAGCGCTCCTGACATGCTGCCTCTGCCATATAACGCATATGTCCTCTGCGTGATTCTCTGCACCTCCCAGCGCTCTGTCCTCTACCTCTGCCAGCGCTCTGTCCTCTGCGTGATTCTCTGCACCTCCTGCGCTCTGCGCTCTGCCCATATACTCTGTCGATTCGCTGCCCCTCTCTGCGCTGCCTCTGACCTGACTGCGCATCCGTTTTCTCTGAGAGACTGCGCATTTTTTGCCTGAATTCGCTGCTCCATATTCCAACGCCTCCCTTAATTCTGCGATTCTGACATTGACGGGATTGAGGTGTTCATCCTTAGCAAGATCATGTTCATTAGGGATATGGCCAACATGTACGTAAAAGGAAATTGTCTCTGGAGCTGAAAAGCTGTTATGAAAGCAAAATTTGTACATGCCACTCCGTGGTGCTACAAACTGAAACTTTTCTCCAGATGTTCCTTTCAAGGAATACACAACATTGCCTGCAGGTGCTGTTACCGTGAAGTCAATTCCAGGGTGATCGGAAGACCAGAAGATCTCGTGGTCGACAACGACGAAATTGCCAGAGACGTTATCTCCTTCGTATTCGACATTCTCATAGAGGCACTCCTGGTCGTTCACTGTGAATGAAAGGCCCGCTGTGTAATCTTACCGATCTTGTTGTACCTTGTTTTCAAGGGTTTTCTCTGACAATTTTTTAATCTGGTCTCCTATTCGATTCCTATTGCGTGCACTTCGTTCGATCTAAAGCCCTGTCTTCGCTGCCTGCTGCCTCTAGTGCGCTTAAACACTGAGGTCAACCAGGGATTTGCTTGTACATAGATCGATCTGAGTTTGCTGCTGATATACATCAGAGTTGCCTGAAGCGGAAGCGTGGGTGGTCCTCGCATTTGTGCCTGTAGAAGAGAAAGGTCCCGTAGAATTTCAATATTTTCTGGACCAATCTTAAGAGCATTCCTATAGCTTTTGATTGCATCACTGTACTCCCTATCTGAACGGTACAGAAGGCCATAAACATGCCAACAGACGTGACTTTTCACATCATTCTTTAAGCCATGCCGAACAAGCTCATAAGCTTCTGTCTTGCGGTCCATGCAATTATAAATCAAACCCTTCATTGACAATGTCTCTCCATGCTCTGATTCTTTTGATTTCTGATATGAAGACTGCGACTGCGTTTTTGTAATGATTACGTTGTGGTGATTATATCACAGTTCGTAAAGTTGGAGACTCCAGTCAGAAGAGCGGAGTCCAATTTTGCCCGAGGATGGAGAAAGCCACAAAGCATCATTCAGTCACAGAAGTAAATGCTGTCGTATATTTCTCATTATGCTCACGTCCCGTGCATCTGAGGTGTCATTACACATGTGTAGTGTAAAGCCTGTTTTCATCACGAGTTTCAGCATTAGAGAATTAGTGCATCTGGCATTTCATTTATACAAGGGTTATTACCAAGAAGTTGCAGACGGCAGAAAGGAACTAAATGGGATGTAGTTATAGTGTTGTTTTATGAGGACAATAGACAAGGCAAATACTGAACCCCTAATTTTATAGCTCTATTTTCAAGAGCACCATTCTCCATGCATCCATGTTGTCTACCGCCATTAAAAAGCAGGGTCGTGTATTTTAATGGTAAAGATCAGTAAAGTCCACCGCCAGCGCCATTAAGAGGAAGGGATCAAGAAGATCTTTGTTATGAGGGTTAACAGTATGATATTTTATTGATAATTTTGTACGAAGGCATTGCTTCTATATGCAACCATGGAGTCGTGCAGAGTGCAAAATCACTAATGATTTTTTCTATGCCACTTAGTTGAATCTGGTTGGCCATAACAAATTTTTTATGCCTGCCGCTTGCATCTAGAAGGTATTTAACAGTGATGATGCACATTGATCGTGGATTGAAGGTATTTAGCAGCTGATAGTTTTTGCAGCAGTCGAAGGATTTTTTCAAAATATTAAAGGATTTGGGCTCGGTGATATTTGTATAATTTTCATAGTTTCAAGATATCTCTGGTTGTGTTTTTCTTTTAAGCTACAGGGCTTTCTTGTGTAAACTTGAAGATATTTAGCAGCTTACATTTTTCTGTGGGATTTGGAGATTTTTAAGGTGTAGAAAAATGGCTAAGCTTGAAAGAATATTAGAATTATTGAGAACTCTAATCATGTCCACTGCTAACAGCACAGTCAAAATTAACAAAGCCTCTCTTTCAGACATTCAAACATGTCTGCAATATGCACAAGAAAAGATAGAGTTTTTGCAGCTTGAATCACAGCTACAGCAAGAAGAATTACAGCAGTGGAGTCATCATTCTGAACCTGTTTCTGTTTAGAACAATGAAGCAGACTCCCATAAACAGCAAGTCAATATTGTTCAAGTTCATTCAGATCCAGTACCCAATAAAGCAGCAAGTGTACATGCAGATGCAGAAACTCAATCTGCACTTCCCAAGCCCATCATCAGACCTTGGGAATAGCTTGTCCACAACAAGCACAGAACTGGTCTTGGATATGACAAGGACTTGTCCTTTCATATTCCAGACTATGCCAAGCCCATTCAGTTTCAGAGTGCTGGATTCATTTATGACAGTTCACCTGCTCCTCATGACAGTTCAGCTCCAGCTGTTCCAGATTCTACTCCTCTTCCACAGCAACAACAACAACAAAAACAACAGATTGTGAAATGCCAACACTGTGACCGAGTTGGCCATCTGAAAGATCACTGTTTTGATCTTCATCCATGTAAGCACTGTCATAAAACCAGCCATTCTTCACACAGATGCTTCAGAAATAAACATCCTGCAAGAACAAAGATTCATCTTGGATGGATCGCTTCTTGGCAATGGGCATCAACAGCCAAGAAGATATTCCAAACACATGTCAGAACTTGTTCCAGAATATTGAACAGTCTTGCAGTTGAGTTTTCTCCATCTTCTCACCTTGTACCTGACAGGGGGGGAAATGATGGTCATCTACAAGCTTCAAAGCCACATCAAGCGAGCCTGAGCCACAACCTGCCACACCAGTTTCAGAGTTGTAGCCAGAGACAAGATGCCTGAACATGCCTTCAGTTGGCAATCTGGGACACTTCCTCTAGCAGAATACTCCAGCTTCTTGCCAGTTTTGGAAGAGTTCCAGGAATCGGAGAGTTGTTGGTCATCCTTAAACCATCACAGATTGAGAACACTTCCTCTAGCAGAAGACTCCAGCTTCTTGCCAGTTTTGGAAGAGTTCCAGGAATTGCATTAAGCATTCCAGAGTTGTTGGTCATCCTTAAACCATCACAGATTGAGAACACTTCCTCTAGCAGAAGACTCCAGCTTCTTGCCAGTTTTGGAAGAGTTCCAGGAATTGCATTAAGCATTCCAGATTTGTTGGTCATCCTTAAACCATCGCAGATTGAGAACACTTCCTCTAGCAGAAGACATCAGTTTCTTGCCAGTTTTCGAAGAGTTCCGGGAACTGCACTAAGCGTTCCAGTGTTGGTGGTCATCCTTAAACCACCGCCCTTTTTACCAACATTTCATAGAGCACATTCAGCCTAGTGCTGCCATGCATTTTTTGCACATTTTGTATTACTGCTCTCTTCTTGGACTCATACATAACCCTTCGGATTAAGGGGGGGAATGTTGGACACCTAATCCTAAAGGGTTAGTGTGGAAGTCGAATGGACAAAAGGAGTCCAAGAGACCTTGGGATCTGAATCCCAAGAGTCACGTATTGTACTATAAATGTGTATCTTATGTTAATAAAAAATGTATTGAATGATTTATCTTTCCTATTGTTTTGCTGTCCATGTGTATTTAACAATGTTGGAGCTACCCCTGGCACTAACTCAATAGAAAAGTCTACCTCCCTGTGAGGTGGAAACTCTATAATGTCCTTAGGAAATACATCTTTGAACTTCTGCAAAAATGGGTACCTTCTCAACACGTCTGCATCCTCAACCTCCTTACCCTTATCACTAGAAACGTGTACTGCAAATAACATACACCCTTTCCTGTGGCTACGCTTTGCTTGCATAGATGTCACCATCCTAATGGCTTTCTTATTACCCTATAAGACTCTTGTTTCCCCATTGTCATCAACACACTCAATAGCTTTATCATAGCAGTCTACCTTGGTTCTATGAAGATACAACCAATCCATGCCCAACAACATATTTTATGATCCCAACGGTAACACATTCAAATGTGTTGTTGTAGGCATACCATTTAAATCACACGCGCAAACTCTTACCAAAAGATGAACTCGCTTCTTTGTACCTATAACCAATTTCACTAACCAATACTCTGCATGAAATTCCTTATTCAAACCACACTTATCGACCAAGTCAGGACTAACATTGCTATAATTAGATCCAGGGTTAATCAAAATAGAAATAACTTGATCACAGAGCTTACCGTCCATCTCAATGATAGATGCCTGGTGTTCTGCTTGCCCATTTTCCACTGTTGCATAGATCTGTGGAATACTTTGGCCAACATCCCCAACAGTCTGCACCTCTTGTTCATTGTATATCTTAGGCCTTTCACCCTAATGTTATGGACAATCTCTCATAAGGTGTTCCTCACCACATGTCCAACACTCCAACCGACCAGTGCCCTCACCTCTATGTTGTTGATGTTGTTGTGACCCATGTGCTTGTTTAGCTGCATTAAATCTCTTTTGCATAGCCACATTTTCTTTCCTAGCTGCATGTTGAGGCCTTGTCCTCTTAGTCTACCATTTACCTCTAACTTTGTCTTTTCCCTTCCATCCATGTTGATATTCATTCTTACGCTTTGATTGCTCATATCAATGCTTCAATTTCCCAATGACTTCCTTAAGAAACCAAGGCTCATCATACTCAATTCGATATCTAAATGCTAATGGAAAATCACTGACAAATATCTAAACTTTAGCCTTCTCATCAGTAAGATATGGTACATACCTCAATAGCTCCAGAAACTTGGTCATGTACTCTTCATCTATCATTGATCCCATCTTTAGCTCATAGAATTATTTAGCCTTACTATCGTAGTACCTTTCTGACAAGTACTTCTTCCTGAAAATCCTCTTGAATTCCCGCCAACTCAAGTCATATGTCCTGATGTCTCTAACCCGCTTAACATCTTCCCACTAGATGTCTGCTTTACCTTTCAAGCTGAAGATAGCTATTCTAGCCTTCATGTTATCTGTGTACTCATGCAACTCAAAGAATTTGTTCATCCCAAGTATCCAAGCCTCTGCATCTTCCGGCTTCTTCACATCTCCATCAAAAGTAGGTGGTTTTTCTTTCTTGAATTCATCTGGTAAGTATCCCCTATCATTCCTCTTGTAAGGATGATAGCAATGACGATCATGATGTCTATCAGAACCAGAACTAGAATAATACATGTACTCATTGCCCCTCCTTTCCGAAGTGTCCAAAAACCTGCCATCTCTCACTGTGTCAGATCTATCCGACCTGTGTCTACCAAGAGATCTACTGCCATATGCTCCATTAGTCCCATCCTCATGTGCATGGCTGATCCGAAGCGGCCCTTGTCACTGCAGTTCTGACAAACTCTGAAGAAGTATAACATTGACCTCTGTTTGCTTCTCTTGTGCCTGTATGATTCGATCATTATCTGCCTTACAACTCCTTATCTCTTCCTTAAATCTTCTCAATGTATTGGCCAAATTAGAAGTATGCGCCACACCACACTGCTCATCTGATACATAGGGAGATTCTACGTAATCTACCACCTTGCTAGCCATTTGATCTTTCTCTTCATGCAATGCAGATTATGTCAGATAACCAAATCAAAATAAACCAACATACCTTAGTATAACTTGGGGAGGATACCTTGTCTGCAAGATCACCAAATCAACATGATACATGCATAACATAATCATAACAACACATAATCATCACTCTAGTTAGAATCCAACAATGCATGCTATGACCCCATGCATGACAACAACCATCACTCCATTATAGACATTGCTACATGCAACCAATAATATGCATAAGCAATGCCTAGCCAACTAAACGCATAAATGCATGTAGTTGAACATAATCGATCGGTTCTTGAAATCAACCTACAAGACTGATACATGTAATCAAAATATTCAAAATGTAACCTAACATACAAGGATGTAAGTAGGTGACATAAAATAAACATGTAAGAGACAAATAACCATATACAGTCAGTCACATACTCATGTCAAATACTCTTCATGAAATCAACATCAAATTACCCATGGTAACTGTTAGAGTCGGTCTTGAGCCCTCCATCAGCGATCAAAACTCTTTGCATTTGCATAGGTAGGTGTCTCATCAGTGTCAATTTTTGCATCCCATTAGGCATGCCATAACCCTGATGGAGGAGCTGGTGTATTTATACCCCTCTTGGCATTGCTGGATCAAGTCATTTCAATCATTAAGCTCTTTCAAGCTTGTCTTGTCTTGTCTTGAGGTCAATTTCCTAGGTCTAGGGTTTTGGTCAAGTATGTTTACAAGGTCATGTGTCTGAAGGTCAATAAGTGTTCAGCAAGCTAGAGGGATGATTGTAAAGATGTTTCTTCGAAGTTTTTTATCTTGTACAGTTAATTTTCACACCTTGGATTTAAAAACTCTGTTTTTAAAGCCAAGGTCATTTTTCAAATTTTTGTAAAAAGTGATGAAATTTCAAAAGACTTCAGTGGACAACATGTAACCCTGGTCCCCTTGCCAAGATCCCTCAGATGATCTCCCTGCAAAAAGAATCAAGCCAAAGCACTAAATGAGTCAAATTTCAGGATAAAGGAAACCAAAAAGTCAGTTTTATAAAGTGTCAAAGAGAAACATTAGAAAGTGGGTTTGAGCATGAAATTTATTCAAATGAAACCTATAAAGACCCAATCTCCCTCCTTTTACTCTCATTGTGCATCCAAGACACTTGCAAGAGAGTTTGGGCGAGTGATTGAGTGAAAGGAGTGAAAGTTGAGCGAATTCGGGCGTTTGACAGGCGCGCGACCCGTCAGGCTAGGCGCGCGACCCGTCAGAGGCGCGCGACCCGTCAGAGGGGTTCCCGCAGTGCAATTTCATAACGGGCGCGACCCGTCAGGCGCGCGCGACCCGTTGGGTGAGGTGCGCGACCCGTCAGCGACCTCCCTTCCAACCTTCTTGCAAATTTGTTCAAGCACCCGCCAAATCATCAAATTGCTTGAGGTAGGTTCTCCAAACTTGGAAATGATTGCTGGTTATGTTTGAAGGACATCATGAATGTGTTTTTAATGATCAAATTGTGCAAGAGAAAACGCTCCATATGGCTGTATATTAAATTTGTAAAAATTTGCTAGGGTTTGTTGCTGTTTCAATGGTTTTTTCCCTTGTAATCATTTTTCCTCATTCCCATTTCATTTTCCTTGTATTTCCATGTAAATTTCCCTTTTAAATTTGTAAAGAAAATAAACCCTACCCCTTTTCCCTAAAAAAATAAAAAATCAAGCCCTAACCCTACCCCTCATAATACCCATGTAAACACATGTATTTAATGATGCATATGCAGTGATATTTGCAGTGTTTTTCCCTAAATTCCCTGTTGTATACATGTATTCCCATTTTCCTTGTAAAAATGTCCCTCCCCTAACATTTCCCTCATGTTCCTTGTCCCCTTGAAACAACATATAAATCAGCTTTTTACAGGCAGAAACAGCAGCACAGTTTGTCCACTTTGCTCTTTAAACAATGTCAGAAACCGAAACCTATGAGCAAAGTGATGACCAGTCATCAGCTTCAGAGATTGAGGTACAGAGGAGGCCTCATAAGGGTGGAAAGGGTGGTCATCATAGGCGAGAGGAGCCCACCTCTTTAGTAGAGTTACAGGCTTGTCCTATGGCAGTCACATGTTTCCAGTATATGTCTTGCTATGAGTTTTGTGAGAGGATCTCTCGGATTCAGCACCACAGAGAGTTGGCTCGCCTATTTGTTTTACACTTGCATGATGGACATGTCAACCTTGCCGGGGTGGACTTCACTTTGACACCCGAGGTGATCTCACATGCCACAGGGATACCTAATGTTGGGGAGGTGTGGAATAAGCGCAAGGTGCTGGATAGTGTTCACTTTGAGCCTTTTGTCCGGCCACCATTCATGAGACATTTGGCAGGTGTGTTTCCATTCAGGTTTCTCAGGAGCGAGTATGCTCCCATGATGAGGCTCATCATGCACTATTTTACCTGTGAGGGCAGATTTTCACAGGTATATTCATACCATATTCGCCTCTTGATGCACTTCACCCGAGTGAGGATGATGAACATCCCTGTTTTCTTCTATCAGAACATTCAGAGGATGGTGCCCATGTTGCAGAGGAAGAGCCCGGCACAGCAGTATAGGAGCCTGTACCATTATGGTTTGATTCAGCTTGTAGTATTGCATCAGTTGGCTCAGCAGGGCATCTCATGGGAGGAGTTCATCTCTCGTGAGTTTTTCACAGCACCACCCTCGCCACATCCTGAGGTTGTTCACGAGGAGGGAGGACCATCACAGCAGCATGACATCCCTGTCACTAGACATGTCAGCTCACCTTTGGTTACCTATCAGAAAGGCCCGAGGGCCTTATTTGCAGCAGCTCGGCGAGTATTATCTCCACAACAGGTGGAAGGGGTCTCGCCTTCATCATCAGCTCAGCGAGTGTTATCTCCACATCAGGTGGAAGGGGCCTCGCTTTCTTCACCAGCACAGGTACCAGGGAGGGGAAAACAGCCCATGATTGATGAGGGGCCATCAGGAGTTCCAGATATTGAGCTTGTCGATCTTGAGGCCAGTTCTCCTAGCTGAGAGGCAAAGGAGATCATTCAGCACCTTAGAGCTGAAAATGATGCCTTGCAGAGGAAATTAGAGGGGGCACAATGGACCATCACATACCTCGAGCAGCGCAACAAATAGCTGGAAGATGAGCAAGCACTTGATGAGTTGTGGAGGATTCGTAGTGACCGAATCTTGAATCGAAGAAGACCCGGTGATCCATTGCCTGCTGACTGAGAGTCCACGCTCATCCGGGTAAATGCACACTTGGAGAGGCTGTTGGCTAAGGCCAACCAAGAGAAGAAATTGCTGAGGAACATGAAGAACCATTACTGGGCAAGAATGCATGTGTGCAAGGCAAAGATGAAGATGTTTCAAAGACGGTTGACCGAGGCACTAAGACGGAGAAAGAGGCCCAATCCCCTCTGTATCTTGGCTGAGGCTTCACTCAAGGATCAAGGCACTAAATAGCCTAGCCACAGCACAAATCCCAAGAAATTTTGAGAATTTTGGGTGAATTTTGGCATTTTCAGGCAATTTGCAGGTTTTTCCCATTAACGGGTCTCACCCCCCGTGCGACCCTTCATCATGGCAACTCCATTTGACAAAAACTCAGCATTTCCAGATTTTTCATGCAAAGTTACACATGCTCATGGATGGACTTGAGATTTGGTGAAGTTTTGGGCCTCCAGAAAGTCAAAAAACTAGCAAAAAATGACTTTCTGCCACTTTTTTGAACTGCAGAAAGCAGTCTTGGGAGATTTGATTTTTGACAGGGCAAATGAACTCCAAATTTAAAAATTCCAGTTGGGTTGGAAAGTAGACTCACAGAACTTTCCAACAAGCCTACTCTTGCCCAATTTGGACACCTGAAAGTGCCCCAAAGGTGGCTCCAAAGGCGCGCGACCCGTCAGGCAGGGGCGCGCGACCCGTCAGGCAGTTTTTTATAAAATGCACTGTACAGCTCAGAAAAGCGCAGTTTGAATTTTTGGGGTGAATTATGATTCTCTTTGATGTAATTATTGTACTTTTAAGACACTTTTACTCTTATGTAACATTTCTAGAAGATTCATTCATGAAAAGGGTAAATATTAAATGAATGAATTGGTTTCCTAGCTTATAGAGGCAAGTTGTTTTGACTGCCTAGTTTGTAGTGCTTAGTTTAGAAGTGGTTGAAACAGCTCCTAGGATATTGAGCTCGACCCATGGAGGCTGGGAAAGAGGTTAGATCATCTATATTATGTACTTTCTTGCTCATTTTCATGGTTGGACTCTTGAGGGAGAAGCTATCATTGTATTATTCACTGTATCTCTGCAATTTTTGGCTAAGGAAGACCAGGGTTTTGCATTCCTCTTTGGGATTCTTGTGGACTAATGTGTTGATGGTGTGTTTCTCAATGTACTTGTAAGCTTGTTATGTGACTCATTTCCTTTCTTTTATTTCTGCACATTAAACAAATGAAGTGTTAAAGTAAGAATTCATGCCTACCATGCTCTGCTTTTAAGTTTGTTTAATTTCAATGTTTTCTACTGTCTAAAGAGAATTCAAAGTTATTGTTTGCTCTCTTTAGCTCCTCACCTTTCATTCCTGACCATCCACCTCAATCAAAAGCATCAATACTGTCTCCTACCTCGCCCCAAAGAACCCCCTGCAGAAATTGTGTCCAATCCTCGCACCCAAAATTGCCATCCCCTCAATTTGCCACCAAAAACCCAAAAAAAAAACCCCGAATCAAACTCTTTGATCAGTTTACTAGCCTAATATCAGTGTTACCTTATTGGTCATCTGATCTATTGAAGATTTTACCGAGATAGACCGGAGAGAGCCTTCTCCTGCCCCGTAGGGCTAGCTACGAGCCTAAATGGTTTGATGTTACCTTGAGGTTTACCTTTCTCAGCCTGAGGTGAAATTTCAAGTGCTAACATACTTGGCTCCAATGGGGATGGTAGCTCCTTGGAGGTGCCAAGAACCTTAGACCTCTGGGAGAGCAGACTAGTGCTTTTCAATCATTGGGCAATGGAGTCATTATTTGACAAACAATACAAGACTTTGACTCATTTATTGACTGAAACTTGATTCAAACCGACTCAATTATGAAACCTACATGACGGAAAACTAACTCACAAATGACTCATGACTAACTTAACTAAAACAAGAACTTACAAAGCTTATTGACGGGCAGCAGTCCATCAAGATTTGAAATCATGATGACAACCACCTGTGTTTCTTACAAGACAATATACATCAAACTATATCAAAATGCCAATGCAACCAATCAAGTAGATGCCTTCTTGATTGATTCTTCTTATCAGATCTTCTGGTCAACAGTACAAACCTATAACTGAGCATCCAAAAACATAGCTGACCATGATCTCCTTCATCACTGAACACAACAATAATCACTTTCACTGCTGACTGTAACAAATCTGCCATTGGATCCTGGAAAACATGAAGACTTGACATTGCCACCTCCTGCTGAAAGAACAAGGTGTCTTTTGCTTCAAATTCTGATCTGCCTTCATCATGTGCTTCGGAAAGAGTATGTTCCTGGTCCTCAAAAAATTCTGAACAAGTAGATGAGCAGATCTCCTCTTGAAATAACATTTCAAAACATGAAACATATGAGGAAGAATCTGAAATGGAATCCTGAATGGTCTGATCTTTTGTAGTTTGCATATATGGTAAGTCATCCTCATATGATATGATAGCTGATAGAAATGTTAGTGTTGGGTTTCACGAAACATCTGAAATTTCTTTTCTCATGTTTGATGAATGTAATGAGAATCATAATCTTTCAACCTAGGCTATTGCACTGTTGTATGGAAAGACCCTTTACAATGAAGAAAGGTGTGTAGAAAAAGCTCAAAGA
This sequence comes from Pinus tabuliformis, assembly GCA_031772625.1. Classification (NCBI taxonomy): domain Eukaryota; kingdom Viridiplantae; phylum Streptophyta; class Pinopsida; order Pinales; family Pinaceae; genus Pinus; species Pinus tabuliformis. Next base: position 1,580,042,089 of record CM062818.1, on the reverse strand, counting down.
TTCAAGTGTGAATGTTCAAGCCGTCTGCAGGAGAAGAAGTAAGAAATCCCTGGACTGGCAAACGAAATTTTTTCTAAACTTCGTGCCACTGATGGATTTCCAAACGAAGAAATGATATATTTCTTGGTCAAGAAACCACAGGCCTTCCTGAATTTTGTTCTTGGAAAGCCCCTCAAATGGAACTTCTTGAAGACTTCTTAGAACATCATTTATACAGGCATCGATCATACACACGCCAAAAGAATCCTCCCTCTATGCTCTATGTTGTTTCTGAGGGATATGGCGGCAAGTAAGGCAGGGTTGAATGCACAAGAAAAAAACTGGATTTTGTATAATAGATACACTCCACATTCCAAGTGCTATTTTGGTCTAACAGCAAAAGGGAAAATGTAACGTGGCAGTCGTTGCAATATCTGAGGCATTCGATTCATCTCAGGGAAATATGTGGCAGCATGGAAACGGCCTTCAGCAGACACTTGCCGTGACATGTTGGGAGAGAATAAAAGTCAAAAGCCAAATTTAAATACAGATAACTATCCCAGCACAGAAATCGAATTGGTTGATCTATTTTGGGTCTTCAAGCTGCAGTTCAGAAAGTCTAGCTACGCGTCCTACTAATTCATTGGTCATCAACAAACAAATACAACGCTATTCCTTTTAGAGCAGAGTTTTCCTATTTTTTATTATTATTGATGTAACTGCTCCTTGTTTTTATCAATCAGTTAACACCTCTCATAGTTTATTTAATGTATAAAGATAATCATTTAAAAGAGTTAGAGGGAGTTCTGAGTGCTGAGAGCTGGTGGAGAACAGAGCTTTCATTGTACAGTTTTTGACAGAGATTTTTAATGAAATTACACAGCTCTGACTTCTGAGATTCCTGTGGTATGAAAGTTAGCATAAGTTTTCCTTTTGTTTCATATGTAAACTGTTATGTTTCATTTCACTTCATGACCATTTCTAATTGAAAAAATGAAGTGTTTAGGTAGAATTCATAGTATTATATGCTCTGCCTATAAGTTTGTTCATATTTAATGTTTTCTTCTGTTTGACAAGGATTCATCTCCTATGCCCTTGTCAGCTCCTCAGCAGTCTTGCCATCCCATTTAATCTCAATTTGATGTTAAATTTCTTGCCTACCTTGCCTCAGTCGATAATCTGTGTTTTTTATTATATTTCTCTGTTCAAGCTGTGTCTTGCCCCATGCAGCCCAGAAAAACCCCATCATTTATTAAAAATCCCTTTCTATCAGTTTACTAGCCTAAAATCAGTGTTACCCTATTGGTCATCTCATTCATTGAAGATCTCACCGAGATAGACCGGAGAGAGCCCTCTCCTGCCCCGTAGGGCTAGCTACGAGGCTAAGTGGTTTGATGTTGCCTTGAGGTTTACCTTTCTCAGCCTGAGGTGAAATTTCAAGCGCTAACAGTAACCATACTACAACCCTAATCCAACATCAAGCAATTGCAACAAGTATATAAGTGTAAGAGACACACATGCAACTGACATGCATGCATGACTAACACATTCAATCCATCCAGTTCGAGAGTTGAACCATGCTCTGATATCACTCTCTAACACCCTCCCCCCACATCCACCCAACTAACTATGCCAACCGAGGTAAACATGGGAGAGAGGCTACTATGATCAGATTCGACCTCTTATGTGACCTTAAGGAAGTGGAATTGATGGAACATCATACACAGTCATCCAACATCATCAACAGAACCCTCAAGAGACAATTCAGCCACTCAGACAGCCTGTCCCTAGGTCCCACTGCTATTCTGGACCTCTGAGGCCATAGTCTCTCTCATGCTATGGAAAAGGGAGAGACTAGAGACCTAAAGTCGCTCATAAGCCTGCATGCCAACGAATGTGGACCAAACTTGCCAATTGTGTGCTAGTGACCCTAGGATTTAAGCCACCTTTTCAAGCCCAGAGCCCAGGCCACTACCCAAAATGGAATGAAAGCTTGAAATCAAGAAAGGTACAGGGAAACAATGAAGCAAAAGCAATAAACTCAACAATACCTTAACCAGATCCCTACTAGCCATGACAAACATTTCATCAAACATATTGTCAACATGTAACCTATAGGTGTAAACAACATAATTAAGTGTAGGGATCCCATACTTATCTGAGAATCACTATGAACCATTGTTTCCTCATGTCATTTGTTGCATATTCATCTATTAGGCCATAAACACATTATCCATTCATATACAAGTAAAAACATGCTGAGAGCCAAACATAGCTGTTGCCATAAAATGTACATGTAACCAACATAATAGGGACAAAAATACAATAAACATATCAGCCATCAAAATCCATATATACACCAGTAATTTTACACATGAAAATCAATTGAATGAATTTCTCATTAATCAATGCAATGAACCAACTGGTGATGGAACTGCTACGTTCCACTTGACCATAGATTGGCTGAGCCAAGTTTCTCTTCAGCTAATAACCCCCGTTCCATATTCCAAGAATGAATGTGGGACTCACAGAACACATCAAAACACTAATCAATGTGGATGCCACTGAAGTTCTTCGCTTACACCATGAGGAATTTGAGTGCCTCTTAGTCTCTCAGGCTTTACCATGCGCCCGCAGTCTGATCTAGGGATCACTAGGCCCTACACTAAGACATACGCTCCAGGATTTACCGTGCATTCCATCCCAGAATCACTAGGCCCAACAAAGAGAAAATCCAGCTCTTGGCTTTACCGTATATCTTTCCATTCATCGACAAGGATTCCTAGGCCCACCAAGGCACACAATCTGGCTTTATCGCAACCCATAGTCTAGTTCAAGGGTTACTAGGCCAGTGGCTTCATGCATCCTCAGTCTGGTTTAGGGACCACTACACCATGTGTTTGTCAATTCAAAGATCCACCCCACTTAATTTCTAATCCAATTCGGCCATCCCACATAAACCAAATGAGAGAACCCATCTCATCAAAGCTATCAGGAAATAACAAGGTTAGGCTGAAATACTGTCACACCTAGAAAAACCCATGCCGTGGTAGAAAAGAAACACATGCAATCCCATCCATGCCAAAACTAGTAAGGAAAATACACATGCAATTCGATACCTGCAATGAATCTTGATGTAGTTGCTTGATCCTATCTTTCCCTGCTTTATATTTGCTTCCTCTTGCCTTCTTTTCCTTTCTTGCTCTAATGCCAAAGTTCTCCAAGAAAACTTTGTGTCCAAAAGTACGAGAGAGAGAGAGAATAATGAAAGAGCTCCAAAGCTAAACTGATAAAACGTTACCAACTGATCCTCAGAATCCTTTTTATGGATGAGGCCTCTACTTTCTTCATTTTCCATTATGTTCCTTCATTTTCCTCCTCACATGCAACATGTGACCTTTCACCTCCTTTTTCTCCTAATTTCTATTATTTTCATAAATAATTGTGCCAAAATTCCATTTTTCCTTTCCAAAGCTTTAGCCATTGCCTTTGCCAATTTCCTTAGCTATAAACAACCAAATGAACACCCCCTAAGATGTATTGCCCAACATTAATCTTGGAATAAGTGTCCCATTTATCCGTGGTTATTATTTTTTAACTTTTATTACATGGGATTTTCATCAGGGCTATTACAGGAATATACACAAGCTGATATTCCAAAACTAGTAGCATCAGATGCACAAGCACTTGCTCAGTGGAAGAAAGACAAAAAAATATAGGATAATTATTCTAGAGGGTGTCAAAGATCATGTAGTTTCGAACTTGCATGGAAAGGAGACTCCTTTTGCAATGTGGAAAACTTTCATAGGTCTATTCCAGAGCAGCAGTGATGCTAGGAAATTGACATTGGGAGATAAACTCAAGAGAATTCGAATGAAAAAAAATGAAACCATTCTTCAATACCTATCTAGATTCACTCAGGTTTGAGATGAACTTGGAGGAGTAGGAAAAAATGTTCCATCATATGAAATTGTGAGCTTAGAACTCATTGGCCTTTCGAAATCCTAACACAACTATCAGGATTTAGTTAATGGAAGAGACAACTACCAAATTGGGAGAGATCGAGGGTTGATTTGGTGCAAGAGGAAATCAAAAGAAACACTAGAGATAATGTCACATCCAAATCCAAGGAGGAAGAAAAATTTGGTCTAGCAACTAGAGGAAATAATTCCAAGGGCAAGAAGGCCCAAGGCAAGGCAGAATCCAGCCAGAACCATGGCAAGAAGAAAGACCTTAACAAAATTAAATGTTTTCACTATCATGAATATGGACACTATGCAACCAAGTGCCCGCACAAGGAATCTGTTGGGTCCCTATAATACTAGTGATTACTCCATTACTATTGTAGTTATACCCCTTATTTATATTGTTGTGCCCCTATTACCCCCATATTGTTATTTCTGTGCCCCATAGAATCCCTCTATTGTTATTTTTGTGGCTTTATATTATTATTGTTAGGTCGGCTGGATTATATTGTGACTCCTTAGACTCCTATATATAGAAAGGAGGTTTTGTCATTTGTATCATCAAAGAATTGTTCATTTATGTAATGTAAAGGAGGTTGCCCCCTCGAAGAGGCTGAATTCTAAGGCGTTGATCTATCTTTTCTATCTTTTCTTGAGCTGGTTTCATAACATTTGGTATCAGAGCTTTGGATTCTAGGGTTTCGCTGCTCCGAATAGGTCATCGTGGCATTTTCGCTATAATTATTATTATTATTATTATTATTTTTTTTTTTGTAAGCTGGGGTGGGACTCTCCGATTTACATGTCCATTATGTACCCCTCTACGGGGGAAGGGTAGCCCAAGATTTGAACCCAAGACTTCCGGTTCGGTGAGACTTCATTTCCACGGCCCTTGCCGCTTGAGCTACCCCATGTGGACATTATTATTATTATTATTAATTTTTTTTTTTTTTATTATTATTATTATTATTATTATTATTATTATTATTTGTGATGTTTCAGAAGTCGCAAAAAAAACCCATTTGAGAAGAAATCGCGCTGAAACTTGGGTCCAAATTTCAGAGCTTTTCGTGCGATATTTGTGGAGATATGATCTGAGGAAGTTGGTCTTTTTCCAGACTCCTACATTACATTCAAAACAGGCGACCTGGGGAAAATCGTCATAACTTTCTCTCTGGGGATTGGATTGAAATTTTGTAAGAAGGTACAGAAAGAGGACAGACTGTAGTTTCTTTTAAGCATTTTTCAGATCCAAAGGTTGAAACAGTGACTCGTGGCATGTCGTACAAGTTCGCTCTACTGAACTAGTCTATAATCAGGTCATCTTGGGAGATTGTGCATAACTCTTTCTTGGAGAATCCAATTTGGGTCAGAATTGTGGCATTGGAAAGAGGATGCAGAAGGCTACTACAGGTTGCAATTTCAGAACTGGATGATCCGAAATTACAGAGATACATCAGATTCAATATCAGGCTTCTACAAAGGGAAAAAAGGTGTGTAGTTTTTTTTTTAAATTTTTGCGTAAGCTTGGTTTGAAGGAATTCAAAGGGCATAATTAAAGAATTATTATCGGTAACTGATGCCCCGAGGAAAAAAAATGCAAACACCGAGTAAGGAACCTGAAAGCTCTAGCATGACTCATGAAGAAGAGGAAGAAATGCTACATGATATATCAAAATTACAAGAACAAGTGCAACAAATGTCACGCTCACAAAAGCTAACAGAAGCTAAGATAAATGGCGTGGAATCTAAGATAAAGCGCATGGAAGCTAAGATGGATGATTCGAACATAGATTTGAAGAGAGACATGGCATATTTGAAGACAGATTTGAAGACAAACATGGACGAATTGAAGATAAATATGAATAAGTTGCTACAAGAAATGGGCACTAAGGATGAAAGGGTACTAAAGGAAACTCATGATGAGAATAAAAGAAATGTTAATCATGATTCCATAGATGCTAATGTTGGATCGAAGACTCACCATATTCCAAAAATCGATATGAGGAAGTTTGATGGCAAGGATCCCGCCACATGGATATTACAGATGGAGCAATTCTTCGATCTCAATAATGTGAAAAACACACAAAAGGTACGTATGGCAACTGTATATTTGGAACCAAATCAGTTTGTATGGTATCAATGGCTTTGCTCTCGTAAACAATTTATCACTTGGGCAATTTTTACGGAAGAATTGATAGCACATTATGAGGATACAAAAAGCAACACTTTTTTTAGCCAATTGATAAGTCTCAAACAAAAGGGTTCAATAATGGAGCACATTGAGGAGTTCCAAAAATTGAACATAAGGGTAAAAGATATTCCAGAGGAGCATAGGATTGATGTGTTCATAGGGTCTTTAAAGGATAATATCCAACATGATGTTCGCCTTTGGGAACCTGATTCATTAGAGAAGGCATTCAGGTTAGCAAGAAAAATGGAAAGCAAAATTATGGCAACCAGGAAGCATACCACTCACAACTATAAAGATGGAAGTGTTGTTGCCCCTAGTCTTCCACAACCTATAAGGTTGACACCACAACAATTGGAAGAAAAAAGAGCAAAAGGGCTTTGTTACAATTGTGATAGCAAATACACTAAAGGTCATAAGTGTGCTGAGAAGAAATTATTCTACATAGATTGTGAAGAGGAAGAAGAAAAGGAGCAAGAAAGGTCAAAAGAAGAGGATATACTCCAGGAACAAAGCCTAGATGAAGAACAAATAAATCCGACCATATCTTGTAATGCATTGGCGGGAATTACCACTCCTCAAACCATCAAGATAGAAGGACAAATCAAGAAGAAAAAGGTAATAGTGTTGATTGATTCAGGAAGCACCCACAATTTTATTCATTGTAGGGTAGCAAAAGAATTGAATTGCTTCCTATATCCAGCACCAGAGTGTCAAGTGATGATTGCAAATGGAGGAACAATAAATTGCTCTGGAAAGTGCCATAATATCAAGCTATCCATGGGAGAATATGTATTGACTAGCCCAATGCTTTCCATTCCAATGGGAGGTGCTGATGTTGTACTAGGAGTCCAATGGCTACAATCCTTGGGTACAATAGCTTTTAATTTTCAAGAACTTTTCATCAAATTTTCTACGGAAGGAAAGGAAGTTGAATTAAGGGGTATTGCAGGGAAACCAGGAAAGATAATCAGCTCTAATGCTATGACAAAGCTTCTAAAAAAGGAGCAAAGAGGTGTAATTGCACAATTATGTTCGCTAGATGTTTCCACATTGGAATCATCTATTTCTCCAGATCTCCAAAAAGTCCTGGACAATCATTCCAAGGTATTTGAGACTCCCAAAGGTCTCCCACCTATGCGTGATCATGATCATGCTATTCATCTGATTCCAGGAAGTGTTCCTCCAAACATCAGGCCGTACAGATATCCCTATGTCCAAAAAAGTGAAATTGAACGTATGGTTGCAGAAATGCTAGAGGCTGGTATAATTCAACCGAGTCAAAGTTCTTTCTCTGCTCCAGTAGTATTGGTGCACAAGAAGGATGGATCATGGCGCATGTGTCCGCATTATAGGGAGCTCAACAAGCTCACTATTAAAGATAAGTTCCCCATTCCTGTCATTGATGAATTACTGGATGAATTGCATGGATCAATTTACTTCACCAAGTTGGATCTTCGTTCGGGATATCATCAAATCAGAATGAAGATTGAAGACATTCCAAAAACAGCATTTAGAACTCATGAGGGTCATTATGAATTTTTGGTCATGCCTTTTGGCCTTACCAATGCACCTTCAACATTTCAAGGTTTGATGAATTCAATTTTCAAACCATTCCTTAGAAAATTTGTGTTAGTATTTTTTGATGATATACTAATCTACAACAAGTCTTGGAAGGATCATGTTGAACATGTTGACAGGGTGCTACAACTATTGGAGGAGAAACAATTATATGCAAAAAGATCCAAATGTTTCTTTGGAGTCCAGGAGGTGGAATATTTGGGTCATATTGTATCTCATGAAGGAGTTAAGGTAGACCCTAGCAAAATTAAAGCCATTAAGGAATGGAAAATCCCCACATCCATAAAGCATCTGCGAGGATTTCTTGGGTTGACAGGGTATTATCGCAAGTTTGTTAAGAATTATGGGAGAATAGCAGCACCTCTAACAACATTATTGAAGAAAGATGCATTTTCATGGACTCCGGAAGCAACAAAGGCCTTTGAACATCTTAAAGAGGCAATGTGCCAAGCACCGGTCTTAGCTACACGGACTTCACAAAAACCTTTATTGTGGAATGTGATGCTTCAGGAAATGGAATTGGTGCTGTTCTAATGCAAGATGAAAGACCCATTGCTTTTGAAAGTCGTCCAATCAAGGGAAAGTTTTTAAGCAAAGCTATTTATGAGAAGGAAATGTTGGCAATACTCCATGCACTTAAGAAATGGCGACCCTACCTAATGGGAAGACACTTCAAGGTAAAAACGGATCATGATAGCCTTAAATACTTTTTAGAACAAAGATTATCCTCTGAAGAGCAACAAAAGTGGGTCACAAAGATGTTGGGTTATGACTTTGAAATCATCTACAAAAAAGGGAAGCAAAATGTGGTGGCAGATGCACTCTCAAGAAAGGATGAGGATGTGGAAGCATTGTTGTGCGCCATTTCTATTATCCAACCAGATTGGATAAACGAAGCAAGGGAGGAATGGAAGAATGACGAAGAAGTGTGGGCACTTATTCGAAAGCTACAACAAGATTCCAGTATGTCTGATACATTTAGCTGGAAAAATGATTCGTTATGGTACAAAGATCGCTTATACCTCTGTAAGAATTCCCAGCTAAAACAAAAGATTCTTATGGAATTGCACACTTCTCCCTTAGGAGGGCACTCAGGATTTTTAAAAACTTACCACAGGGTTAAGAAGGAATTTTTTTGGGATGGCCTTAAATCAGATATTCAAAAGTTTGTGGCGGAATGTTTGGTTTGCCAACAAAATAAAGTTGAAACAATTAAGACACAGGGTCTATTACAACCTTTATCCATTCCAAGCCAACGTTGGGAGGAGGTTTCAATGGATTTTATCACAGGTTTACCCAAGTCTGAGGGAAAGAGTGTCATCATGGTGGTAGTTGACAGACTTACCAAGTATGCACACTTTTGTGCATTATCACATCCATTTAAAGCCAGTACAGTTTCTACTGCATTTATGGAAACAATTCAAAAGCTACATGGAAACCCAAAGATTATTGTAAGTGACAGAGATCCCATTTTCACTGGAAATTTTTGGACAGAATTATTTTCTTGTCTTGGTACTCAGTTAGCTCATAGCTCATCTTATCATCCTCAATCTGATGGGCAAACTGAGATAGTAAACAAATGTTTGGAAGGATATCTTCGTTGCTTTGTATCTGATAAACAGACATAATGGGTCAAATGGTTGCCTCTGGCTGAATGGTGGTATAACACCAACAAAAATGACCCCATTTAAGGCACTTTATGGGTATCAACCACCATCCATCACATCATATTTAAGAGAAAATTCTAAGGTTCAGGCAGTGGAACATCACATCGAACATCAACAACAAGTCCTCCAACTCTTAAAGGATAACCTCGTGTTGGCACAAAATAGAATGAAACAACAGGCAGATCAACATCGCAGTGAAAGAAGTTTTGATGTAGGTGATTGGGTATTCCTATGGCTACAACCATATAAGCAAATGTCCCTAAAGCAAGCTAAGAAGGATAATAAATTATCACCAAAGTATTATGGTCCGTACAAGGTGTTGCAAAAGATTGGTACTATGGCATACAAATTGGAGCTTCCTGCAGCTTCTCGATTGCACCCAGTTTTCCATGTTTCATGTTTAAAGAAGGTTATAGGCGACAAGCTCCCAATTCAAACAATATTGCCAGAACTTGACGAGGAAGGAAAAATTATATTGGAACCGGAAGCAGTCACAGAAACAAGAACTCGACAGCTACGAAATCGATCAATTTCAGAGTATCTTATCAAGTGGAAGAACTTATCCGCTGAAGATTCCACATGGGAGGATGAGAATTTTATGCAGAAGTATCCAGAACTACTCAAGCGTTGAGGACAACACTTTTTTGAAGGAGAGGGGCATGTTGGGTCCCTATAATACTAGTGATTACCCCATTACTATTGTAGTTATACCCCTTATTTATATTGTTGTGCCCCTATTACCCCAATATTGTTATTTCTGTGCCCCATAGAATCCCTCTATTGTTATTTTTGTGGCTTTATATTATTATTGTTAGGTCGGCTGGATTATATTGTGACTCCTTAGACTCCTATATATAGAAAGGAGGTTTTGTCATTTGTATCATCAAAGAATTGTTCATTTATGTAATGTAAAGGAGGTTGCCCCCTCGAAGAGGCTGAATTCTAAGGCGTTGATCTATCTTTTCTATCTTTTCTTGAGCTGGTTTCATAACAAAATCCGAGAAGAAGCCTGCAAGAGGAGTAGGAGGTGATGCTCTCACATCACAATTCAAATTGGATTCACCCTTATTACATGCATGGAAAGAATGTACGAAGAAGTGTATGGTAGTTGGAATCTAGAGCCTCATTTCATATGACAAGAAGAAAGGTGTTCTTCAGAAGCCTAGAGGAGAAGGACCTACAATTACACATAGAACTTTGAGATGATGGGAGGTATAGTACCAAAGGTATTGGTACTCTCACCTTTAAGAGTGTGTCAGGCTTCCATCTTTACCTCAAAAATGTAATATATGTGCCTGGGATGAAGAAAAAAATTATTTGTGTAGTTGTATTGGAGGACACAGTTTATGGTGTGGTGTTCGTAAAGGGAAAGATTTTCTGAAGCATGTTGCTACTCGAAAAGAAAAACAAATTGGTGTTAGAGTGAAAAAACTCTACAAGTTGGAGGTGGATGCATGTGTTGCATTGAGAAACGAAGCATAACATGTTCAGAGTCAAGATGTTCGATAACCCTAGCAAAGGCGCATGGGTCACCCACACCATGGAGCTTTGAAAATCATGCAACAGATCACCACGGGACTTCCGAAATGAACCCTTGACCAACATGATGTTTGCAAGGGATGCGCCCATGGAAAATATGTGAAATCGTCATTCCAGGGCCGAGATAGCAGAGATAGAGCCATCTTGGAGCAAGCCCACTCAGATGTGTGTGGACCATTTTCTACAATCTCAGTTGCAAAACACAGGTATTATGTAATTTTCATAGATGACTTTTCCCACAAAGTTATGGATCTATTTTATAAAGAAGAAAGACGAAGTGTTTGCAAAATTTGTTGAATTCATAGAATTAGTTGAAAATGAGTTTGGACAGAAAATTAAATCCCTGAGAAGTGATAATGGAGGAGAGTTTGTGTCTAATGCCTTCAAATATTTGTTGGAAACACTGAGAAGGTGGGGGGGTGAATCAGTATTTATTTTCAATTATTAATTTTATCAGTTAAAACATTCATATTTAGAACACAGAAGTAGATAACAAAAATAGATGCTTTTATTTATGTGGTCTTTGCAATAAATCAAATACAATATATATACATATATATGGTTTCAATTAGTTGCCAAGCACCAACTTGGACTCTTTGTGAGGCTCCAACCTCCAGAGCACCAACTCTGTCTTGTCAAGGCACCAACCTTGAATTTAGGAGCACCAACTCCCAGGACACCAATCCTTTTAGTTCTGAGGCACCAACCTCAAGGGCTCCAACCCTCTGATGTAGACTGTCTGGATCTATTTGGTTGTAATTCTCCACTCCCAACCCTACTGGACCTGTGACTACTTCTGTCTTCCTGTTTCTTCCTCCTCTGCTAGAACTTCGGCTTCCTCTGTTTCTTATGGTTTTGCAAGTAACACTCATCATTCCTTGTTCTCTGTTTTATATTCCTGACACCCATGGCCTTTGGCTTCCTTTCTCTGCTGGCTCTTCGGCTTCCTCAACGCTCGCTTGAGCTTTCAGATTCCTCTGTGCTGGCTCTTCGGCTTCCTCTATCTCTTCAAATCCATCAACACATACAGGACACGTTAACGTGGAAAAGAGGCCGAATAATAATAATGTTGCATATTAAATAAATGACTATATCAAAGAAGTCCCCCCCCTTTTTTTTTTATCAATATACAATAGTAATCTCACAATCGCAATCGCAACGGTTTAGGCCCAGTAAACTATCAGAAGCATTGATTTATGCGTTTAGCCTTTAAAAAACCCCGATAACACATTTATTTGAATACACAGGAATACACGGAAAAAACCCAACCGAACGCTTAAGGCCGGACTTCAAATGCATTACGCCCACATCTATAACTTCATCGGGTCCGCTCCTCCACAACTTTATCGCAATCGACGCTTTATAGTGTGGCAAGGCTTTACAATATATATGCGATATGCGACGGATGCGATAATATATTAACTTATATTGCAATGGTGTAGTCGGGTCCGTGTTATTATCGCAATTGCAGTTTTAATGTGAGAAGGGCTTTAAGTGCTACGATACATAACTCCTGATATGACGGACGCGATATTATTATAGACTGTTTTTAATGCCTCAGTCGAGTCCATATATATATATATATATATATATATATATATATCGCAATCGATGGTTCGGGGGTGACAACCCTTTATACATTGCGATTACCGCGGATGCGATATAACAATAGGGTATTTTATAATGGTGCAGCGAGTCCGTTATTATAACACACACACACATATATATCACAATTGCATATATAATATACATATATAACTTATGTTATGATATTTCCGATGAGGCGGACGCGATATGATATTAAGCGGTTGTTGATACATCCGTCGGGTCCATAGCTTATCGCATTCGGAAGTTTTCCCTTGTTACCTCTCTTCAAGACTTGCGATTACTGCGGATGAGATATTACAATTGAGCATATTGTTATGGAACCATTGGGTCCATAATACATTTCTTTAAGGATTTTTCACGATTTATAACTGTTAACTCCTCCATTATGCGATACTCTTGGCATATGCGATACTTCTGATAGTTCTTCCTCTTTGCTCTTTCTTGGGCATATATTTCATGCGATATTCCCGATATGGCTCCTCCGCTAACACTGTTTATGCTCCTCCGCTTATGCACCTCCGATATGTGTTTCTCTTTGTTTCTCGTGGCTTCCAATGACCTCTTCTTATGTTCCTTCGTTGATGCGATCCTCTTTCCAGTGGCTTTGCTCCTGTTCTTCACAAGTCTGCTTTGCTTCTCCTTGGCTTCATATTGACATTAATGAAAATCTAGATCAACAATCTCCCCCTTTGTCATTGATGGCAATATTCTTCTTCTCTCCCCCTTTGACAACAATGGCAAAGGAGTGCACAAGGACTCCCCCTGTCGAACTGCTCCCCATGTCCTGCAACATCTTTATGAATAAACTTAAGTGATGCTAAAGAGATAACCCCCATATTTTAACGAAGATGTTCAAACGCTTCTCGAGGAAGAGGTTTTGTGAAAATATCAGCTATCTGCTCCTTAGTATTGATATATTCCAAGATGATGTTTTGTTCAGCTACTTGTTCATGAAGAAAATGATACTTGATTGGTATATGCTTGGTCTTTGAGTGCATCACTGGATTTTTGCTGAGGCTGATCGCACTTGTGTTATCACAATAGATGGTAATTGGGTGATTTGTGTTGATGTTGACATCTTTTAAAGCTTCCTTCATCCATAGTATTTGAGTACAACAATCTGCATCAGCTATATACTCAGCTTCAGCTGTAGATAGTGATATGGATGTCTATTTTTTTTACTGAGCCAAGATACTAAACAGTCTCCTAGGAAGAATGCATTTCCACTATTACTTTTTCGATCATCGACACTTCTGGCCCAATCAGCATCGGTGTATCCAGTCACAGTAAGAATTGAGCTCTTAGGGTACCAAAGACCGAAATCAGAAGTTCCTTTCAGGTATCTGAGAATTCTTTTTATAGCCAACAGATGGGATTGTTTAGGAGCTGATTGAAATCTTCCCACCATTCCTACTGCTTGCATAATGTCGGGTCTTGTAGCAGTTAAGTACGTAAGGGCTCCAATTATTGACTTGTAATGAGTTGCATCTACCGGAGGGGAGTCATCATTTTTGCTCAATTTGTAATTTGTGATCATAGGTGTGCTCATGGGTGCACAGTCTTCCATTCCATATCTTTTAAGCATGTCTTTAAGATATTTGGCTTGAGATATAAACAGAGATGTCGTGGTTTGAGATACTTGTAGTCCAAGGAAGTGAGATAACTCTCCAATCATCGATATCTCAAACTCTTTTGACATGTTTTGAGAATATTCATGGCTCATCTCATCATTATTACTAGCAAAAATCAGATCATCAACATACACAAGTGTGACTAGTAACTTATCCTCATCCGTCTTTATGTAGAGATTACTTCCTGCCACCCCCTTCTTGAAGCCTTGTTGTTGTAGATAGTGATCCAATCTTGAGTACCAAGCTCTAGGAGCTTGTTTCAACCCGTATAATGCCTTTTTAAACTTACAAACAAAGTCTTTTCCTTCTGTTAGATTAAACCCTTCTGGTTGCTCCATGTAGACTTCTTCCTTGAGTTCCCCATTCAAAAATTCTGATTTTACGTCCATTTGATAGATTTTGAATCCTTTTGAGCAAGAAAATGCCAAGAACATCTTGATATCTTCCATACGGGCTACTAGTGCAAATGTTTCTTCAAAGTCAATTCCTTCAACTTGTGAATAGCCTTTACAAACAAGCCTTGCCTTGTTTATGATGATTTTTCCATCTTCATTCATTTTGTTTTTGAATACCCACTTGGTTCCTATTATGTTTTTGTCCTTTGGACGAGGTACTAGCTCCCATGTCTCATTCTTCTCAATTTGAGACATTTCTTCTTCCATGGATTTTACCCAATGAGGATCCTTACTTGCTTGAGTAAATGTTTCTGGTTCTATCATGGATAGAAGAACAACATCATTTTTCCTTGGTGTACTTGTCATTCTTCTTCGTGTCTGCATCCCTTCATCTACATTGCCAATAATCTGCTCTTCTGGGTGATATTTTTGGAGAAACTTCATCTTTGAAGGGGTTTGATATGGTTCTTTTTCCTTGGGTTTTTCTTGATCTATTTCTTCTTTTTCAGGTTCTTCTTCTTCAATGAGAGGATCAACTTCATGTTCTTCAATTTCTTTTTTTGGAAGGTCTTCATCAATCTTTACATCAACGCTTTCCACTATTTTCTGTAGTCGATTATTGTATCACTTGTAGGCTTTGCTCCGTGTAGAATATCCAAGAAAGATCCCTTCGTCAACCCGAGAATCAAACTTTCTTGGTGAGCCATCATTGATTTTTATGAAGCACTTGCTTCCAAAAATCTTGAAGTATTTTACTGAAGTATGTCTTCCTTTCCATAATTCATAAGGAGTCTTTTCATTATTTGGTCTTAATTGAGTTCGATTCAAGGTATAGACAGTTGTCCCGACTGCTTCTCTCCAGAACTTTGGCTGTAAGTCAGCTACTATTAACATTGTTCTTGCCATTTCTTGAACTGTTTTGTTTCTTCTTTCAACTACCCCATTATGCTTGGGTGTTCTAACAACAGAGAGTTCTCTTTTAATTCCATGTATTTTACAGAATTCATCAAATTCTTTTGATGTGAATTCTCCCCCTCTATCTGTTCTGATACACTTAATCTTTGAGTCCTTTTCATTTTCTACAAGAGCTTTAAGATTCTTAAAACATTCAAATTCTTCGGATTTATATTTTATAAAATATATCCACATCATTCTAGTATAGTCATCAACAAATAAAGCAAAGAACCTTTCTCCTTGGAGTGTCGAATCAGCATGAATGATCTCCAAAGGCTTTGATGTAGAAAATTCCTTGGTCTTGTGGCTGGTTCTGGTTTGCTTTCCATGTTGACATGGACCACATATTCCTTGATTTGGTTTGAATAACTTTGGGATGTCTCGTACTGTTTTAATCTTGCTGATATTGATCAAGTTATCAAAGCTTGTATGTCCAAGTCGCTTGTGCCACAACCAACCTTCATCTGTTTGACTTAAGTAACATTTATCTTCTTGAATCTTGTTCAGAATGTAGATGTTCTCTGGTGTTCTAATCCCTTTCACCACAAGTTCCCCTGAGGAAGAGTTCCTTATTTCACAGTCTTTGGTGCTAAAGACAACATTATGTCCTTGATCACAGATTTGGCTAACACTCAGGAGGTTGTGTTTGAGCCCGTCTACTAGCAAAGAATTTTGAGCTTTTCCTTTTCCATTAATAAGAGTAACAATTCCTTTTCTAGCAATTTTGGCAGATCCACTTCCAAAGGATACATTTCCTTCCTTTTTGTTCAATGATACAAACTTCCTTCTGTCCCCTGTCATGTGTCTGGAGCACCCACTATCCACAAACCAATGATTTTCATTATTTTGAGCACATAGAGCTAGGCCACATTTATCCGTGTTGGGATTCTCACTTCTTGCTTTTCTTCTCTTGAGTGGGCAATTTTGTTCATTGTGTCCATTATTATTACATAATGAGCAAATCATATCAAATTTGGCCAAGGGATCAAAAGAATTGTAGGTCTTGATTTGTCCTTGCCCTTTGGGGCCATATGGTTTTTTTATTTGATCCTTCAGTTTTGGTGTGTCATTCTTACGAGCCATGCAATGTCTAGCTTGATGACCAAAATTTTTACAATGGAAACAATGCCCAAAAAAGATAGTTTTGTACCTGTTGTAATAGCCACGATTTGAATCAACATTCTTCCTTGGAGTTACTCCCGCTTCATTCTTTGATTTTGAGATGGGCCTTTGATGAAATACTGTTTTGTATCTGTTGTAGCATCCATGATTTGAATCAACATTTTTCCTTGGAGTTACTCTCTCTTCATTCTTTGAATCTGGGATTAACCTTTGATGAAATAATCTTTCTTCCTTTGGGTTGTTGGAAAGTACATCGGCATAGCTTTTCGCATTATTTTTAGTGCTTGATGATTCTCCTTTAAAACCTATTCCATATTTATCATGTTGAGGTTTTTGATTATTTAGGATAGTGTCAAGTATTTGAGAGCTTTTCCAACCCTTTTTAACTTGCTCCAATTCCTTCCTCAGAGATACTATTTCTGCTTCACGTTCCTTACAAGCTTCTTCTTTTTATTTTAGCTTATTTTCTAACAGATCTTCCCTTCCTTTTGTTTCCTCATTTTCTACTTTGAGAGAAATGATTTTATTCCGTAATTTCTCATTTTCTTCAATGGCACTTATTAATAATTCATCTACATTTCCTTCTAGGCCTGAGTCATTATCATTTGTGAATGCCATGAATAATACTTCTTGGCTTCCAACATGGTCATTTTCTTCATCTGATTCTTCATTACCTCCTTTGTGGTGAGGGAACTGGTTAGTTGATTTCTTTTTTATGACTACAAATTCATCTTCATCAAACTCATCTTGCTTAGAGAGGAAATTATTCTTATTGAACCCTTTCTTTTTGTATACCATCCTTTTAGAATTTTCTTCATCATCACTATCATGTTTGTGAGGACATTTTGCAGCATAATGACCTATTTTTCCACAATTGAAACAAATAAGAGGGTATTTACCTTTTAGTTTAGATCCTTTCTTCAGCTTTCGTACAAATTGCGCCAATTCGGATTCAACATCGAAGTCATCACTACTGACATTCCTTTCTTTCCCCTTTTTTGATTTTGAGGCCTTGAATGTTGCATCTTTGGAACTTGGGCAACCTTTTCTCATCTCATAGGCAATGAGGATTCCATGGAGTTCATCCATCTTGAGATTACCTAGATCCTTTATTTCTTCTATGGTGCTTATTTTGGAGTCAAATCTATCTGGGAGATATCTTAAGACCTTTTGAACAATGGTACTTTCTTCAATGTTTTTGTCCAATCCTTTAAGAGAGTTGACCACTTCAGCTACTCGGAGAAAGTATGATGCAATATCTTCTTCATCATCCATTTTCAGACTTTCAAATTGCCTTCTATGAGTTTGAAGCTTTGCCTTCTTGACTTTGGAGTCCCCGTCGTATAAGCTAATTAGCTTATCTCATACTTCTTTGGCAGAGTTACAATTCATGACTTTTGTAAATTCAGAATTAGTGATTCCACTAGTGATGGAGTTTAAGGATTTTGCATTTGCACGGTAGACTTTCCTCTCGTCTTGATCTGTTGGAAGAGTGGAAGGAGCTATGTACTCATTTAAGACCAAATGCCAAACATCAGGTCCAAGTGACATTAAGTAGTAGGACATTCTCTTTTTCCAGAAACCAAAGTTTGTGCCATCGAACAGAGGAGGTCTTCCTGACACTTGTTGATTTCTTGTCATGACTAAGAATCCTTCTTCAAGCTGTTAGGCTGATATGAAGAAGCTCGCTCTGATACCAATTGTTGGAAATACTGGGGGGGTGAATCAATATTTCTTTTCATTATTAATTTTATCAGTTAAAACATTCATATTTGGAACACAGAAGTAGATAACAGAAATAGATGCTTTTATTAATGTGGTCTTTGCAATAAATCAAATACAATATATATACATATATATGGTTTCAATCAGTTTCCAAGCACCAACTTGGACTCTTTGTGAGGCTCCAACCTCCAGAGCACCAACTCTATCTTGTCAAGGAACCAACCTTGAATTTAGGAGTACCAACTCCTAGGACACCAATCCTTTTAGTTATGAGGCACCAACCTCGAGGGCTCCAACCCTCTATTGTAGACTGTCTAGATCTGTTTGGTTGTAATTCTTCGCTCCCAACCCTGTTGGACCTGTGACTACTTCTGTCTTCCTGTTTCTTCCTCCTCTGCCAGAACTTCAACTTCCCCTGTTTCTTATGGTTTTTCCAGTAATACTCATCATTCCTTGTTCTCTGTTTTATATTCTTGACATCCCTAGCCTTTGGCTTCCTTTCTCCGCTGGCTCTTCGGCTTCCTCAACACTCGCTTGACCTTTCAGCTTCCTCTGCGCTCACTCTTCGGCTTCCTCTGTCTATTCAAATCCATCAATACATATAGGACACGTTAATGTGGAAAAGAGGCTGAATAATAATAATGTTGCATATTAAAGAAATGACTATATCAGAGAAGCCCCCTTTTTTTGTCAATATACAATAGTGATCCCGCAATCACAATCGCAACGGTTCAGGCCCACTAAAATATTGGAAGCATTTATTTATGTGTTTGGCCTTAAAAAACCCTGGGCAACACATTTATTTGAATACACATGAATACACGAAAAAAACTCGACCGAACGCTTAAGGCCAGACTTCAAATGCATTACTCCCGCATCTATAACTTCATCGGGTCCGCTCCTCCACAACTTTATCGCAATCAGCGCTTTATAGTGTGGAAAGGCTTTAAAATATATATGCGATATGTGATGGATGTGATAATATATTAACTTATATTGCAATGGTGTAGTGGGGTCCGTGTTATTATTGCAATCGCAGTTTTAATGTGACAAGGGCTTTAAGCGTTGTGATACATAACTCCCGATATGATGGATGCGATATTATTATAGATTGTTTTTAATGCCTCCGTCGGGTTGATATATATATATATATATATATATATATATATATATATATATATATCGCAATCGGTGGTTCGGGGGTGACAACCCTTTATACATTGCGATTACCGCGGATGCGATATAACAATAGGGTATTTTATAATGGTGCAGCGGGTCCGTTATTATAACGCATCTATAATATATATATATATATATCGCATATATAATATATATATATATATATATATATATATATATATATATATATATATAGATATATATATATATATATATATATATATATATCGCATATATGATATACATATATATTGCAATCGCATATATAATATACATATATAACTTATGATATGATATTTCCGATGTGGTGGACGCGATATGATATTAAGCGGTTGTTCATACATCTGTCGGGTCCATAGCTTATCGCATTCAACAGTTTTCCCTTGTTACCTCTCTTCAAGACTTGCGATTACTGCGGATGCGATATTACAATAGAGCATATTGTTATGGAACCATTGGGTCCGTAATACATTTCTTTAAGGATTTTTCACGGTTTATAACTGTTAACTCCTCCGTTATGCGATACTCTTGGCATATGCGATACTTCCGATAGTTCTTCCTCTTTGCTCTTTCTTGGGCATATATTTCATGCGATACTCCCGATATGGCTCCTCCGCTAACACTGTTTATGCTCCTCTGCTTATGCACCTCCAATATGTGTTTCTCTTTGTTTCTCGTGGCTTCTAATGACCTCTTCTTATGTTCATTCGCTGATGCGATCCTCTTTCCAGTGGCTTTGCTCCTGTTCTTCACAAGTTTGCTCTGCTTCTCCTTGGCTTCATATTGACATTAATGACAATCTAGATCAACAATATTTTTGTGCCAAGGAAGGTATTAGAAGACAACTGATTGCACCCCATAACCCACAACAAAATGGGGTGGCCGAGAGGAAAAATAGAAGCATTGTAGGGGCTGCAAGAGCGATGTTGCATGACCAAGTATTGCCATTATCCTTGTCGAAAAAATCTCATAATAAAACAATTTATTTGTAGAACCGGAGCCCTCACAAAATACTTGGCATGATCACACCCGAAGAAGACTTATCTGGGAGGAAACTAAATGTATCCCATTTTTTATTTTTTGGAGCTACAATCTATTGTCATGTCTCCAAGGATAGTAGGAAAAATTTGGAGCCTACAACTGAGATGGGGATATTTGTAGGATACACAGAGACACCTCATAACTATTGGGTATATTTTTCCTCACTCGAGATGACAATGATGAGGAGAGATGTCATATTTGATGAGGATAAGGCTATGAGAGGCTCTCTAGAGCGAGAGTTGAGTATTCCACCAAAGGAGGAACCTTAGTCAAAGCCTCAAGATGTTGTAAGCCACATGTGGAGGAGCAAAGAGTAGTCAAAGTGGAGGCACCCACTCAACCAGAATCTTCCAGAGAGAGGAGGAAGAGAACTAGAGAGGCTGAAAGGTTGGTGCAAGATGCACATGAGCATGTGGGAGCTCCTACATCCTTGCGTAAGCAAAGGAGATCACCATACATATATACTGGTTATATGGCACTCATGACAAAACTCATTGATTATGAGCCTTCTTCATTTGAGGAGGAAATTTCCCAACCAGTGTGGGTAGATGCCATGGTGGAGGAGTATGACTCCATCATGAAGAAAAATGTATGGGAGGTGGTGCCAAGACCAGAGAAAAAGTTAGTGGTTGGTTCTAGATGGATATACAAAGTGAAACATACAGTTGATGGCAATATCGAGAAGTACATGGAAATACTTGTGGCCAAAGGCTTCTCATAGGTAGAGGGAGTTGATTATGAGGAGACATTTTTCCCAGTGGTGAGATACTCTTCCATCAGAACCATTCTAGCATTAGCTGCATAGTTGGGGTGGAAGATACACCAAATGGATGTGAAGAATGCCTTCCTCAATAGAGTGGTTGAGGAAAATATTTACATAGAGCGGCTTGAGGGGTTTGAGACATTTGATAGGGAGACACATGTGTAGATATAGGAGATCCCTTTATGGTATCAAGTAAGAACCCTTGCTTGGTACACTCAAATAGACTCATCTTAGTGGATTGGTATTCACCAAGAGTGAAGTAAATTCCAATCTCTACTACATTATGGTAGATGGAAAATTTCTCATTCTAGTCCTATATGTAAATGACTTGATACTAACAGGGGATGAGACGTTGATCCAGTCTGGCAAGGAGGAACTTGCAAGAGAGTTTGAGATGAAGGACATAGGTTTGATGCACTACTTCCTTGGTTTGGAAGTGTGGCAGGGAGATGGAGAGTTATTTGTGGGTTAGGGGAAGTATACCTCTGAAATACTTCAAAGATTCAATATGCAAGACTACAAGCCTATGAACACTCCTCCAGCTATCGACTGCATGAAGGAGGAGGATTCTACATGAGAAGTAGTAGATGCCACCATTTATAGATAGATGGTGGGGTCCTTGATGTATATAATGAACAAAAGGCCCGACATATATGTTATGCAGTTAATCAACAAAGTCAATTTATGGTGAAGCCTACCAAGCTTCACTAGAAAGAAACAAAACTTGTTCTTAGATACCTTAGAGGCACAACAAATTTTTGGTTATGGTACAAGAGGACTGATGGTGTGAAGCTCCAAGGCTTCATTGATGTAGATTGGGTAGGGAGTCCATCAGAAAGGAAGAGCATTTTAGGAGCTATCTTCAGTGTTGGGTCAATAGCTATTTCCTGGTATAGCAAGAAACAAAGATCTATAACACTTAGCTCAACAAAGGCTGAGTATATGGCTACTAGTCAAGCAACATGTGAGACCATTTGGATGAAGAAAATTATTATTGGTCTTTTCAATCAGGAGATGTATCCTACTGTGATTTACTATGATAATCAGAGTTGTATCAAACTCTCTGAAAATCCAATATTTCATGATAGCTCCAAGCACATTGATATCATGTACCATCACTTGAGAGATTGTGTGCAGAGGAGAATCATGATGTTGCAGTACATTCCCATAGAGGAGTAGGATGCAGATATTTTGACGAAGGCATTATCAAGAAGAAAATTCGAGTTCCACAGGAGTAGGATAGGGGTTATGCAGAACCATTTTCTTGCTAAGAGGGAGTGTTAGAATTGTAGCAAGAAAAGCTCCATTTGACTTGTGCCTTAGTCAAATAAAGAAATTCGATTTTCCACATCAGCAAGATGACTTGGATTGTAGTTCGCTAGAGTGACATGAATTTGTCTCCTAGTTAAATCAGTAAATTCGAGTTATAGGCTAGATGTAGAGTTGTGCATGGGATGATTGCTAAAAGTTAGCAATCTAGTGAATTTATTGTTAGCTAAACTCAGTTAACTAAGCTCTAGCCTTTAGTGGATTCATTAGGAGTTCCGTTGTGTTAGGATATTCCGACACATAGGAAATAGTTAAGTACAACTTGGTCTAGTGTAGAGTTAGGTATAGAGTTAGGTAAAGTGTGTTTCTTTACCGTTGTACATTTTGTAACTTACAATCCGACGGTCAGTAGTGATCCGACGGTTCATTCTCTCCTCGGTATTACCGACACTTGATCCGTGGCTTGACACCCGATTGGTCCATGAATCCTATTTAAAGCGCATGGAGGGTCATTTGTAGGGTAATCCGTGCATGAGAGAAACATATGTAAATTTTCATTCTTTTATTAATAAATTGCCTGAAGTGGCTGCGTTGGCTCAGGCTGTGGACTGTTTCCCTCTTTGAGGGTTTTAACCACGTCAAAATACTGGTGTATTGATCTGCGATCTGGTTGTGAGCGGTGTCCTTTTGGTGTTTTGTCTGAGGAACTTACCCTGTAAATTCCTACATGGTATCAGAGCTATTTGAGGGCCGCGTCTGTTGGTGATCCAAATCTGAAGCCAGTAGAACTGCATCCGACTGTCGTTTCCTAGATCTGCTGTTTCTGACTGCTTTCGGGCCTAGAGGACTGCTCTGTTGTCTTGGGAGCATCTGTTCCAGTGAGGAACCCCTTTCGTTTCACGCGAAAAGGTTTCCAGTAGCCCTAGCTGCGTCATTTTTAAGATCTGGAGGTATACAGTGTTTATTTGCAGTTTACTGTTATTTTCTCTCTGTTTATTTCGGTTTCGGTTTATTTAGCCTTTTTATTACCGGATCTATACCTTTCATTTCTGCGTATGCTCTTTGCCCTGCGACTCTGTGCGATCTGGGCAAATCAGAAACAGAAAGGAAGGATTTTTCTCATGCGTATGCTCTTTTCCCTGCGCCTTAGGGTGATCTCGAAAAATCAGAAACATTGAGGAAAATATTTAGTTTCCGGCCAAAGCTAACTTTGAGCCGCAAGGTTCATTTTTGAAAATATTTAGTTTTTCGACTAAAGCTAACTTCGAGCCATAAGGTTCGTTTTCTTTGCATGTCCGTGTTGGGTTTTGTGTTTTTTTGTTTTGTAGGGAAAAAGAGCTTTCTCAAAGCAAGCACGCAACCCAAAGCACCCCCCCCTCTCTCTCTCTCTCTCTCTCTCTCTCTCTCAAATTTTTTGTATAGATCAATTGGTTCAAAGCTATTTTAAGAGAGTAGAGGTCTTGGGTTCAAATCTCCATTTTGTGGGGGCGAACTTTTTCATTTCCACACATTCCCGCACTTCGTCGGCAACTTCAACAACTTTTTTTCAAAAAGCCATAACTTCTTCATCCGGAAGCCGTTTTCAGAGCCGTTTTTTTTAAACCAGCCTAATTTTTCGAGATCTATCCATTGGAACACTTATTTTCAACATATTTAGCTTCAGTTTCCATTGAAATGGAAAGTCAATACCAAGTTACCCTTGACAGCAGCAACTACTTCCAATGGTTGGCTTACATTGAGGATTTACTTAGAAGTAAAGGTCTCTACAGAATAGCCTCAGGCCAAGAAAAGAAACCAAAGGATGAAGATAGGGCTACTAAATGGGAAAATAGGCAAGATCAAGCACGAGGATTGATAGGGATGTCTATTTCTCCAGATCTTAGATTCCATATTGCAGAAATTGATACTCCTGATGAAGCAATGAAACAAATCAATAAAGTTTTTGGGATTAAAAATGAAATTAGAGCCCATCAACTTGAAAATGAGTTGCTTACATTGGACCCTAATAATTTTTCTTGCATTGAAGATTTCTTGTCCAAGTTCAAGACCCTTAGATATCTTTTGGAAGGTGTTAAAGTTAAGAAAGAAGATAGTAACCTTATCTATTCCATTCTTACAAAGTTGGGACCAACCTACTCTGTGTTTGTTTCCACCTTCCATTCTACAAGAGAAGCCTTCATTTCTCAAGGAACAGACTACAAGCCCCCTTCCTTTGACTCTTTTTGTGATTCTTTAATAAGAGAACAAGAAAAACTCTTACACCTTGGTCTTCTTAATCTTGGAAACTCTTCCAAGAAAGCGTTAGCCGCCCAGCAGCAACGAAATTCAAAGAATCCTAAGAAGTCATATCCTAAAAAAGAATGGTCCTAAACCAAACAAGGGTCCTAAGCAATTTCAGCCCCAAAATGAAAAATCATTTCAACAAAATGATAAGACAAATAAAAACAAAGGGAAGAAGACTGATAGGCATTGCAATTTTTGTAATCGAGATGGCCACTTAGAATCAAAATGCTTTAAGAAGATGGAAGCCTTGGAAGCAGCAATGAAGAAGCATAACATCCATTTGGGGCAATCTTCAACTTCAACTTCATCTTCAGGAATGGCACTTTATGCATGTGGTTGTCAAGCATCTCGGTCTGGCTATGCATTAAATGCATCTTCTTCTTCTTCTCATTCTCATGAGTGGCTCATTGATTCTGGAGCTTCTTATCACATGGCCAAAAACAAAGCCATGTTTTCTTCTTTAAATGATTGTAACACCAAAAATATATATGTTGGTGATGATAGATCTCTTAATGTTGTAGGGACTGGAACTGTTCATCTAGACAATGGTCAGTTTAATGATGTATTATGTGTTCCAACCTTATCCTGCAACCTTCTATCTGTATATCAGATAACTCATTCAGGTGAAGGTAAAATCGTTGAATTTTCACCTCATGATGTTGTAATCAAGGACTTAAGAGATCCTAAACAGATTTTGGCTACTGGCATTGCTGATGATTCTACAAGGTTGTATAAGTTTTATAACTTTGGGTCATCAAACCTTCCCTCAGTATTTGTTGCTCATAACGATGAAGTGAGCAAACTTTGGCATGAGCGATTTGGTCACTTAAACTATCGCTCCCTTCAGCATCTATGTAAAGAAAATATGGTGATAGGTCTTCCTATGGTATCTTGCAGAGATGGTGTTTGTTCCGGATGTGTACTCGGAAAACATCATCGGGACAGTTTTGAAAAACGTGCCTCTTGGCACGCCTCAGCCCCTTTACAGCTTGTGCATAGTGATTTATGTGGTCCACTTCCAGTTGTGTCATTCTCTGGCTGCAAGTATTTCTTAACTTTCATTGATGATTTCTCCAGACGCACTTGGGTATACTTCTTAAAACTCAAGAGTGAAGTATTTAACACCTTTTTGGCCTTCAAGGCCTTTGTTGAAAAACAATCTGGACATCAAATTCTTAAGTTAAGATCTGATAATGGCAGAGAATATGTTAAAAACACATTCATCAACTATTGCACTGAGAATGGAATTCAAATGCAACATACTGTTCCATATACTCCACAACAAAATGGTGTAGCTGAAAGGAAGAATCGCACCTTAAAGGAAATGGCTAATTGTATGCTACAATCTAAAGGACTCGGTCTTAGTTTTTGGGCAGAAGCAATTAACTGTGCAAATTACATAATAAATCACACTCCTACTAAGGCTTTAAAGAATATCACTCCAGAAGAAGCATGGAGCTCAATCAAACCAGATGTAATTCACTTTCGTGTTTTTGGAAGTGAAGCGTGGGCCCATATTCCAGATGAAAAGCATAAAGCTTTAGAACCTAAGAGTGAAAAATGTACTTTTGTTGGATATTCTGAAGATGTCAAAGGCTATAGACTTATTCCATTTAAGTCCAAAAATGTGATTAGAAGAGATGTAAAATTTGATGAAAATATATCGGCCTGCGAGCCTAGTCCGGCGGATGTGCCACCTCTCCCTATCTCTTCTACCTTTGAAAAAATTTCTTCTTCAGATGATGAAAGTGAGGATGACAATCCTCCCCCACCATCTCAGGATCCTCCTTCAGCTCCTGAGCTTCCAAAATGGGTTCGTGCTACTCGAGATGCAGTAGGTGATCTTGCCGGTGATCCTACAGATCAGCGACGCACACGTTCTCAGTTCGAGAGAGCCTCTTCTTTACAGGCTCAAGCTCCAGTAAATTATGATCCTGACACCTTTGCAAAAGCTTCAGGCCATCCAGATTGGGAAGCAGCTATGAATGAAGAATATCATTCATTATTGGCAAACGATACATGGGATCTTGTTCCTCTACCAAAGGGACGAAAACTTGTTAGATGCATATGGGTTTACAGAACCAAGCATGGACCAGATGGGAAATTTGATAAACATAAAGCTCGTCTTGTTGCTAAAGGTTTTTCACAGGTTGAAGGCATTGACTACACTGAAACCTTCTCCCCTGTTGCCAAAATGAACTCTATCCGCCTTGTTCTTTCCCTTGCTGCCTCTTTCAAATGGGAAGTCCATCAGATGGATGTTAAATCTGCCTTCTTGCATGGGAACTTGCATGAAGAAATCTATATGGAACAACCCATTGGCTTCATACAAACAGACTCCAGCCTTGTATGTCGACTTAAGAAATCCCTTTATGGTCTCAAGCAAGCTCCTCGGGCTTGGTATGCCAAAATGGATAGCTTTCTTTTAGAATCTGGCTTTTCTAGGTGTCATTTTGACAATACTGTCTACACCAAGAAAGTGGGCAACTCTATTATCATCCTTGTTCTTTACGTTGATGATCTTATCCTTACTGGTAGTGATCCCAACCTTATAAACCATGTAAAGTCTAGCCTAAAAAGGAAATTTGAAATGACAGACTTAGGACACTTACACTATTTTCACGGTCTTCAAGTCTTGCAATCCAAGGAGGGTATTTCCCTTTCCCAGTCCAAGTATGCTTGTGATATTCTACGTCATTTTCACATGGAAGACTGTAAGCCAGCCCCTTCTCCCTTTCAGTCTGGAGTCAAACTTTCAGCCACTTGTACTTCTCCTGAAGTTGATGCTACCTTATACTGTCAACTTGTAGGAAAACTTTTGTATCTAACCCATACTCGTCCTGACCTTTCCTTTGCTGTTGGCCTTGTTGCTCGGTTCATGCAAAACCCCCGTGAAAGTCATTGGAAAGCAGCTAAAAGAATACTTTGTTATGTTCGAGGTACAGTTCAGTTTGGGATTCATTACAGTGCCGAAGCATCTCCTCTATTGGTTGGTTTCACTGATTCCGATTGGGCTGGTGACCCTGATGATCGGAAGTCTACTGCCGGTTATGTGTTCACTCTTGGTTCAGGACCTATTACATGGGATTGCAAGAAACAAGGTGCCATTTCTCTTTCATCAGCAGAAGCAGAGTATCATGGTGCCGTAGAAGCTAGTAAGGAAGCCTTGTGGCTTCGTCAGATCCTGTCAGAGTTTGGCTTTGAGCAGCAACATCCGACTACACTTTGGTGTGATAATCAAAGTGCCATTCAGCTATGCAAAGATCCAGTCCAACATCAGCGCAGCAAACACATTGAACTGCACATGCACTTCATCAGAAAGCTCATTCACGACCATGTTCTTGAAGTGCAATATTGTTCAACAGATGATCAAGTTGCAGACATCTTCACAAAGGCTCTCACAGAGGCGAAGTTCACTAAACTTCGATTTATGGTTGGAGTTCAGGAAGTTGTCACTAAGGGGGGATAGGCTCTAGTGCCTCCTTCCTTCTCCTATTGTGTCATATTTGTAAATCCTTCAATCCTATCCCAAGTTGTTCTTAAGGGGGGATGTTAGGATATTCCGACACATAGGAAATAGTTAAGTACAACTTGGTCTAGTGTAGAGTTAGGTAAAGTGTGTTTCTTTACCGTTGTACATTTTGTAACTTACAATCTGACGGTCACGATATGTAGTGATCCGACAGTTCATTCTCTCCTCGGTATTACCGACACTTGATCCGTGGCTTGACACCTGATTGGTCCATGAATTCTATTTAAAGCGCATGGAGGGTCATTTGTAGGGTAATCCGTGCATGAGAGAAACATATGTAAATTTTCATTCTTTTATTAATAAATTGCCTGAAGTGGCCGCGTTGGCTCAGGCCGTGGACTGTTTCCCTCTTTGAGGGTTTTAACCACGTCAAAATACTGGTGTATTGATCTGCGATCTGGTTGTGAGCGGTGTCCTTTTGGTGTTCTGTCTGAGGAACTTACCCTGTAAATTCCTACACGTTGAGTAGTTATAACAATTGTTAACTCATTAATCTCTCAGTTAACTAATTAATTTACTAAAAATAGTCTTAGTCATGGAATTCAAATTACCTAGTTGGAGTGGAGGAAAAGGCACATTGTAATTACCAATTGTATATTAGTTGAGTGTACAATGTTTTTGCATTGAGCAGGTGGTCATTTCCTTCAGGATTTGTGCAAGGAAATAAAGAATTTTCCTATTTTTTAGGGTCTAATTTCCTTAAGGATTGCACAAGGAAATAAGAGGATAACAAAGGCATATTTTGGCTAAGTGTTGGTCAGAGCAGGAGATCATAATTGCAATGCAGGGCATGATTCAGGATTGAAGCAAGACATTGTAATTTATCCATATTCTCATTTGAATTAATGCAAAGCAGCAGAGGGGTTTTTCCCCATCAATTTCCCCTGTAAAATTATTGTGTTTTAATCGTTGTGTGTTATTGCATGTGTTTCTATTGCGTGTTTTCCTTTCCATAGAATAGTAGAAGAAATTTGGGCAAAATTCCTAAGGACATTATTTTACCATTAGCAAGGCATGGATCATGATAAACTCTGCTTAGGCTTAAAACTTATAAAGGATTCTTACCAAATTTGTGATAAAAAATAAGATGCATTTGTCATATTGATCATATTAGAAGTAGCTCATGAGTGGTCATTAATAATATTTATGACTCACTTTTAATGGATGATTATTATCTACATTAAAATAAAGACTTGGTATAATAGCAAAAAGACCATTTTTCCTATCAAAAATATGATAAACATCTTTTAGAATTTCAAGAACCAACAGAGTTCCATCATGATCCAAGTTTCATGCATAGTAGATAATGTATTTGAGATATTTTATCTTATTCTTAAATTATTCCAATCATCAATTTGATATAAGTTCCAAATCAATGAAAACTCTTTGCCTTTATATTATTAGGTTTTAAAGCAAAAAGGAGATTTAAAGTTATAAATCTAGAATTCACTTTAATATACTAAAACTATATCCATTCATGAAGCAACATGTGAATTGCAATAATGTGATATAATTAATGAGTTGAAATGGTTTAATCAAATAATTAGGAAGCAAATGTCACACATTTTTCACTCGTATTCAAATTTCAATAAGGTTTTGACCTAAATATGTCTCAAAACATCTTTTTTGTTGTTGTAAGTTTGGCAGGACTACATCTTCATCATGTCTAATATATCACCCCAATCGGGGCGGGGAATTGAATTGGTGACTTCACATAAAGGAGTGCCTTAACAGAGCACCCGATTACTGTCTATCCAAGACCATGTGAACATGTCTCCAAACATATTGATGTTACTGCAAAAACATACTTTTTTTTACACTACACTAACATATATATTATTAACACAAGTCTAGGGTTTATGGTGATAACCAACCATATTTTTATTTCCTTTTTTTAGCACTTATTATATAATTTTAGAGTATATATCCATTTGAAAGTATTTAATGTGAATCTTGGCCCTTGATTCAGAGTATATTTACATTTGGAAGGGTTTTAAATGAAAATCTTGGTGTTAACACAAAATAATGTACAAGGGTAGATTTGGTCAAAGATGAAAGGAGAAGATTGGACCGCTGACAATGTTGTGACGTTGAGATTATTCTGGAATTTTCTATTATCAAACATTGCCTCCATACATGAGAAACATTCAAGGCTTCAAAAACACGAGCATAGCTCTTTGAGACCTACAACTAAATTTGTACTTGAATTCATCATTGCATTGTCACAGAGATGACTCAAAATGCAATTAAAAGTATCAAATATGGTATAACCTGATATTTTGATTAAGATTAAATCTGTTGCAGCATGGAGAATGATAAACCCTACGATAGACTGCAAAGAAAAGAAAACAGAAAATCTAGATAACCTAAAATGGGACATAACATAAATACGAATAATAGAAATGATAAAAAGGCAATGTGGTTAACCTATCAATTGTTAAATTTTTATGTCACGACGCTTAATTTCCTAGATTATGGATCAAACTTGGCTTTCACCCTATAGAAAACTAACATGAAAAGAAGTTGCAACATTTGTAGGAATTTGTGAAAATGGTAGATTTAGGTTATGGATACAATCAAAGTGGTTTGGAGTTATGCCTATTTTTTTAAAGGATGATAAATTTATTTATGCATTTTAAAGAAATGTTATTTCACCGAGCATTGTATTTTTTATTTCAACAAAAGACATATAATTTGAGAAATTAAAATTTGAAACGGGAGGAATAAGATGTTTTGATGAATTTTTGTTTTAGTCCAAAATTCTAGTGGTTGAGGTAATTAAAGTCATTAGTGATGGCAGGGATGAAGAAATGATAAACTTGGTGAGAATAAGCTTGAAATCAACATATTTGGGCTTTCAAGATAACATTCACAATCTTCTCCATTAAAAGGCCAAACTGTTGAAAAGATTTATTGATATAACACGAAATTGTTAGAGCACAAAGTTTAAATGGGTTTCTTAATCATATAAAAAGTGAAAACTCATAATGGAAGTGGATGGTAATAAGACATACCTTGATCTTAAATGAGTTTCTTAATCATCTAAAAAGTGAAAGGGAAAGCATATAATTTATAATGGAAATGGATGGTAATAAGACATACCCTTTCTAGATGTCCTCACCTCCAAGGATATTAAGGGCTCTCTTTGCATCAAGTCTACTAGAAGTTAACATATATAGATAGATGTTTGCATGAATATGCAAACCACCATTTGCTCATAAACTTAGTATTATCAACATTTTGGTGGCTCAAGTTATTAGAATCTCAAATGAGTGACTTGAAGCAAGATGTATATTCCAAGGTGCTTAAAAGAAATGCTTAATGAAAGGTACAAAAATGTTATTATCTTGAGGAAAAAGAGGGAATGATGCATCAAACAAAATATGATCTAGGTGGCCTAGGGCCATCTAAAAAAATGGTCATTATATTGGCAGTTTTCAAATTGTGATTTTTTTAGCACATCTTTCAAAGCCTCCCTATGCATTTTTTGAAGCAATTACAAAGAATGACTAAGGAATTGATTCAATATGTTAATGTTTCATTCAATGAGCTAAATAAGACTAAAATCATAGCCATGAACAAAAGGTTATGATTTTTATAAGGCTACCCTTTTTTCAAACAACTCTACTTCCTCCATCTCAGTATTCTTGCTCAATCCTGATCATGTTGGTATTATGGTTCTCACATTTTAGGGTTCTTGTTTTTTATCTTTTTTCTAGCATCATTATAAAATGAATCTTCAACCTCCTATTATATTTTTCTTATAAATGCATATAGTCTTCATGTATCATCATAGAGGTAGGATGTTATCAATCTAGGCACTTGTATTTTTAGTCAATGTCTATATAGGCAACTGCCACGAAGGAGATATATTGTATCTTCATGACTCCATCATGCGCCATGCTTCGATGTAGTGGTGCTTAATTATAATGTGCTTCATCCTCACTTGAAAGATAGGTTCTCTTACAACTTTATGTAGTTTTGATTATCACAACATATTATGGTCAAATCCAATATTTCTTCAAACAAATCAGCAAGCAATTTACGAAGCTAAACTACTTCACGACTAACTTCACTAGCTACCATATGTTCAACTTCAATGGTACTTAGTGCAACCAAACCTTGTTTTCTACTCATCTAAGAAACCATAGCAGATCCCAAACAAAAGCAACCACCAGTAGTACTTTTCCCATCATCAGCACCGCTTCCTTAATCAAAATCAGTGTAACCTAATAATCAAATCTCATTTCTTGCAACATATATCAAACAATGATGTATGGTTCCATGGAGATAATATCTTAAGATGTGTTTCGTTGTTATCCAATGATCATGTTTGAATTCCATCCAAGATTGGCTTGGAGTATTTATAAAAAAGCATATCTCTGGTCAAGTGTTCACTAAATACATTAGAGAACCAATCAACTGTCGGTATGACGATGGATCAACAAGATTTGATCTGAGCTTCTCAACCTCTTCAAATTGGTGATCATTGGTATTGCCATTAGTTTACAATCCATCATCCCAAATTTTTGTAGAATTTTGATCACATATTTTCCTTGACCAAGAAAGATTTCACCAGGTGTTTGTCAAACTTCAAGTCCCAAGTAATAGTGCATCAAACCAATACCCTTCATGTTGAATTCAACTACTAGTTGCTTCTTGCATTAATGAATAAAATGATCCACACTTGTTATTAATAAGTCATCCACATATAGAAATATGATCACTTGATCATTCTTTACTGCCTTAATGTAGACATTCAGATCTACAGTGCTTTTGATGAAACCAAGTCTTATTAAATAGCCATCCATACAAGCATACCATGCTCTAGGAGCTTGTTTTAATCCATATAGAGCTTTCTTTAATCTGCAGACATGGGATTCCTTCCTATGGACTTCAAATCCTTGTGGTTGTTCAATGTAAACTTCTTCATCAATTGTGCCATTGAGAAAAGCGGTCTTCACATCCATTTGATGTATATTCCATCCCAAAGAAGTTGCAATAGATATAAGAGTTCTAATTGTTGTGTATTTGGTTGTAGAAGCAAAAGGTTCATCACAGTCAACTCCCTCTCGTTGAGAGAATCCTCTACCCACAAACCTTGCATTATATTTGTCAATGCTCCTTTCAACTGCATGCTTAATCTTATACTTGTCGATGCTTAATCTTATATATGTCAATGCTTAATCTTAATCTTATTCTTTGGTCGAGGAACAATTTATCAAACATCATTCTTCATTATTGATTGATATTATTCCATCATTGCATTCTTCTATACTTGTTATTCAAAATCGTTTTCATAAGTAGAAGGTTCTGATTCAATGAGTTTGGTCATAAATGTTGCATAACCAGAGTACCTTTTGGGTCTCTTGTTTTCTCTGAATGTTCCTCTTGGGGCTACATGTCCTTCAACTTCTTGCAAAGTTCTTCTAAACCAAGAAAGTCCCTTTCTTGTTTCTGGAATGATGACAGACTCTACAAGTTCGCTTGGTCCTTTTGGTTCTTCATGATGATCATCTAAAGGTTTTAGAGAATTGTTTTGTCTTGGACTATCTTCATTAGGAAAGATAAGTCCTTCTTCATCAAAGTCAATGGGGATATCTTTGGACTCCTTGTATGCAATGCTTTCGTCAAAAGTGAAATATCTGCTTACTTCAATCTGGCATTGTTCTTTGATGTAGATTTTGTATGTTTTAGATGAGTTGTTAAAGCCAACAAAAATTCCTTTCATGCCCACAGGATCCAACTTATTTCACTTTTCCTTGGGAATATGAATATAGATTGGACATCCAAAGATTCTGAGGTGATCAAGATTAGGCTTCTTTATAGTAAAAGCTTCTTCCCAGGTTATGTGACCAAGAATTATGTGAGGGTTTCTATTTTGAATGTATACTAAATTCATGGAGGCTTCTCCCCATAGGAAATTTGGGATTATCTTGATCATGTATCATGGTTCTTACACATTCTTTGATAGATCAATTTTTCCTTTTAGCAACACCATTTTGTTGGGGATTATAGGGAACTATCAACTCCCTCTTAATCCCATATTATTTACAAAAGGCTACAAGTTCTTTGGATGCATATTCACCTCCATTATTAGATCTTAACGCCTTGATCTTCTTTTCTGTCATATTCTCAACTTCAACTTTGAACTCTTGGAACTTGTTGAACACTTCAACTTTAGACTTTAAGAAATAGATCCAACTCTTTCTAGAATAGTCATCAATAAATGTTACATAGTATAGATGACCACCAAGTGATTAGTCAGACATTGAGCCACACACATCATAGTGGATTAGGTCCAAGATTTCCTTGGATCTTGAGTCACTGCTAGAAAAAGAATTTTTCAAATTTTTTCCAAGAGCACACCCTTTACAAACTCCTTCATGTTCTTATTTCAATTGGGGCATACCTGTAACCATTTGACTCAAAGATGACAATATTTTGTAATGGAGATGGCCATATCTTCTATGCCACAATTCACATGGATTATGTCAATATGTACTAAAGCTTTAGGAGGAGGAGTTAGAAGTCTATACAACCTCCCCTCATGAATCGCATTAGTTTTAACACTACCTATACTAGATCCCTTAGCCTAAACAACCACCTTTTCATCAATAAATGTTATCCTGTCTCCTTTATCTCCTAAACAAGAAATAGAAAGTGTATTCTTTTCCAAACCTAAAACATAGAGGATGTTATTGAGATGAATATTCCCACTAGATTCCAACTTGATAGAGGTAGATCTAATGCCTTTAACTAGATCTATTTTTGTCTCCACATTCTTTTGTCACATGCCTTGAAAACTCCATTATCGATTACCCATGTGTTGTCATCTTCAATTGAACTCGCGAGAGTAGAGTAGTGACTTCCATCTTTGACTTCTTTTAATATAGACAATTTTGAGACAAAGGTGGTGATATGTCTTTGATGGATTCAAGGAGAATCCTTAAATCCTTGAGACCTCCTTTTATGTACTTGGCCATTGAGAGAGACATAGTTGCTACAAAGATATCTTCAATCAAGAGTGTCAACAATTTTTTGAGCTCCTTCCTTCACCTTAACTCTGATACCATGTTGAGAAACCAAGTGTAGTGTACATTAACACTTAATTCCTCTTCTTGATATCTTCTTCATCAAACAATTATACACTTTTTCAATATAAAGATCACAATGAGACAAGGGAGACCAAAAATTAGGCCAGAGGCGAGGGAAAAATCCATAAGGAGAAAACCCAACAATCCTTCTCTTATAGAATCATATCAAAATGAGAGATATCCAAGATCAAGACCAAGACTAAGATGAAGACCAAACCACCACAAAGATACCAAGTCAAACCCTCCTCCAAGTCTCCTCCAAAAGTCAAGGTCAACACTTGTCAAACTTCTTCAAAATTTGGTCAAACTCAAAGTTTTGGTCCTTCAATAGAGGCTGAATTTTGGCTTGCAATTACCTCAAAAAATTTGGCCTTGTTCCACAAAAATTCCGTCCACACATGCGAGCTGTAGTAGGGTAAATTTTTTGGCTTTATTCTTGTGTGTTGATTTCCTTCTTTGTCCTTTCACATTGGCATTCTTCCTTCTTTTGTTAGGTGCAAAGGATACTATATGATGTGATTATTGATGAGGTCTCCAAGAGGTCAAACTGTCTAGGAGGGTCGAATAGGTGTCACTAGGCCGACTTGTCCAGGGAGGGTTGACTTGGTCATCTTGTGGGCTTGTGACTCAAAGAAATAAAAATTCAAATTCTTTTTCTTACAAATGTCCAAATGGGACATGACTCAATTTTTTATTTTTACTCAAAATAGATTCTTTTGACACTAAGCATGAAGAACATACTTTGACAAAAAAATAAATATGATAAATATATCAATGATAGATTTATATTATGAAGACCGAACCTAGTTACAACTTCAACAAGGGTGTGTTCCCCAACAAGAGTCAAATCCCACCAAAGACATGTTCACCCCTTAGGGGAACTTCTTCCAAACCAATGAGCTAGTTCATGGGTTTTGGTATATAGTTTTCTTTCTCTAGCAGTTTGATGTAATTGGGTTAGAAATATTGTAATTGATAATGAAAATTTTAACCTATAATTGTGTAATAATTTGCTCTGCAACACATTCATTTTCATGATCTAAATTTATAAAAATGAAAATGAAAACCCTGAGAAGGGACATAATTCATTACAAGAGAAGTTGCTCTGTTGCACACAATGATGGAAACGAAGAGTCCCAAACAAAGCACGATATTTGCATCGTCAATCATCATTCTCAGTGTTGACGGCTTTGGAATGATCATGGCATGGTGGCACCACTCTGCTTGCCATGTGTGTGATCCACATTGTCTAACTATTAGATGTTTTAGAGTTTTTGGCCTAAATGGTAAAAATTTTCAACTTTGTTTTTAAACTGGGTTTTTAACTGGATATGTGGATTTAGCACCTAAAAAAAACCTTGGGGCACTTAGTTTGTGTAGAGTTCACAACTCAAAGTTATGATTCCAACAAATCCCTTCTAAACAAATTAGATCGAAAAATATTCTTGTAAACCCTCCCAAGAATTTACTACCATTACTTTTTGTGAGCTCATAAAGTAGTGGACAGGTTGAAGCGAGAAGGTGGGGTGGAGTACAATTTTGATGTGTTCAGAGTTGGAGAAGGTGCAGAGAAAAGGATTAGGGGTTTGCAAGTGGTAGCTTGGGGCCTATCCTAAGTTCTTTTGACATAATAGAAATCTCCCAATCATGGAAATTGAGCCAAAAGATAACTTTTGTAGCGTGTGAGACATATTTGCATTATTCTTACATGATGTTTGCAATGCTAATGAATTGAAATGAAAGAAAAAATGGTGTCCATATTATAAACTGAATTAATTACAATAATAAACAAGATATAATAAAATAAATTAACATATATTTATTTTAACTTAAAATCTTAGTTCATACTATAAAATGAATTAATCATAATAACAAAAGAACATATAATAATAAAATAAACTTGCATAGATTTATTTTAATCTCTGATATTTTAAGCACCAAGAAGTTTGTATCTTTTTTTTTTATTCCTTGTAAGTGTTTAATAGGTCCACTAGGATTGGGATTCATTCGGTTCCGGCGCGGCGAACCTAGGGTTTTTTCTTTGGCTCTGGCCGCTGCCTGAGCCTGCGGCGGCAGGACCTTCCGCGGGTGGGGGATCTGGTCGCCCTCCAGGCTACCATCACCTGACCTTCGCCGGAGCTTGCAGCAGCTGGTGGTATCGGCGTTGTGGACCTGCTACCAGCGGTATCTTCCTCTTCGGTGGCTGGGGTTTTGTGCTGAGAGGCGGCGGCTTTATTTTCTGATTCTTTGAGCTTCAACTGCGCATCTACAGACCTTCGACTTGGCGGTTCAAGCGGGGGGTTTTGGCCTCTGAAATTTAGTGCTGCGGTGCTGTGTGGGGACTTGGGTTTCGGGCCTGACTCCTTCATGGGGGCGAGGTGGCTGCCCTAGCCGCCTCTGCCCCCGAACCGACCCGCCTCTGCATTTTGGGACCTGTTCGGGCTCCATTGCTGTTGCTGGGTTCATTTTTTGGGTCCTCTGCTTGCCTTCCATTGCAGCTTTGGAGAGTGTCGAGGGATCTGGCATCGATTCGTGCCGCTCTTCTATGGCTGTCTATGATTGGTTTTCTTTCTGGCTTCACTGGATAGATGTGTGGATTTCTGCTGGTTATTGGTGGAGAGTTGAGGGGATGGGGGTATGGCTCCATTTCGTGCCTCTTCCCTCTGGTGGCATCTTTTCTGCACAGCCCACTGGAGTTATCGTTTATTTACTGTTTGTATTAGCTTGTTAGGGTAGGAGTTTACTCCTGTTTGGGGTTTACATACCCGATTTCTGAGCTATTGTTTTTATTTACTGTTTTTATTAGCTATTGGGTAGGTTATACTCCTGTTGGGGATACATACCCTGTTTCTGGATGCCCCCTGTGGGCTTTACTTGCCTTGTTTCTGGAGGCCCTGACTGAGGGCTGTATCTGCATACTTCCCAGAAGTATTGGTTATTGTAAGTGGTTTTTTACCACACTACTGCATATGCTTTGGCATCTACAACATGTAATCTCTATTATCTTCTTTTTAATAGAAATTACGAACTCTATTTTCCCCGGAAAAAGGTCCACTAGGATTAAAATGGATCTATTCTAACTGTGTTCTATATTTGAAGGTGTCAGTTGCGTGTGTTGATAGTGATCATCTTATTGAAAAAATAGGTGGTCCAAAATTCATCTCCAAAGAACATAACTTCGTGATAGGGAAAAATGCAATCCTTAGTATGTGCTTTTATGTATATATTATGCTTTTAAAGATAGGGAAAGTGTAATCCTCGAAAATAAAATAAGGAAATTAGTTGTGTAAACAAAAAACCAAAGATATCATCGAAATGTAGAATATATACATAAAATGACATAGTATTCAAAGTTAACGAACAAACCCAAATCAACTAAGTAATTAAAACCCTTTCTTAAAATATTAAAGGCATGTATACAAAATTTAGGATGATCCTACATTCAAAAATCAAGGGCCTCATCTTTTACCATCCAACCATCTCTCCTAATCTTTCCCAAACCATCTAGCTTCCTTGTAGTAAAAGTTCACCTCCCCCAATGCTTATGCTTCTTCCCAAGAAACCTTTAAACCCAATTTCTCCATCTTGTTGAAAACTTATAACCTTGCATGTAAAGCTCATGTAGAGTCTACTCCTATCCCAAACAAGCATCTCGCACCTCGATATGCATGCATCTAAATTTTGTATATGGATGTAGTAGTTATATAACATATAAATGGATATCTCTTTATTAATTGTGAACCTTGTTTACCAATTATTTGCATATTGATATTTGGTTCATATGACAAGGTGAACATTTTGTAATTATTTTGCACTACTTTTTTGTTGACATTTCCCATAGGTGGTTTAGTAACATAGGTATTGACCATGGTCATGAGTATGATGACAATGATATAGATGAAAAAGAACTTATTGAGGATAATGAGAATCATATAAATTACAGCAATTAAAATTCTAACAATTAAAATTCCAACTTCAACAGTTTATATTGCTTATTATACTTCTCCATTTCCAATTATATATTGATCCATATCACATTTTCATTGTCTTTTCTAATACTTTATGGTTCACCTTAAAACTTGACATTGATCCTCCACACACACACTTGTATTCTCTATGCTTGTGGTTTTTATCTATTTGTTAATTTTATTTTTTGCTAACATTTTATCATAAATTAATAAATTAGTAAACTTTATTTTTATATAAACTGAATTATTGAAAATTTAAATTATTGTCAAACCGTTGCACAAAGGCGAGCCTCTCCTCCCAAAAACAAGGGGATTTCATACACCAATTTGGTATTTAACTCGTCGTGACCTTATAAATAGATTATTATTATTATTATTATTATTGATAATTAAAATTTTATATGGAAAAACCAATAGTAAGATATCAACAAAATATTTTCTTTTATTATTTTATATTTTATATAGTTTTCCTTTTTACTAGAATAAGAAGACTTTTGTATTAACAAGAAGATGAATTGATATCATTACAAGCTTTTAACATAGGGTCTTGTACGTTGCCCTTCAAAATCTACAAACTTTAAAAGGGAATTTTTTTTCAAAAATATAAAGAAAAAGATAATCATTTTTTTTCTTAATATCTAATTCACAATAGTATAGTAAACAAAGGAGAAACAAGTAACACAAGGTGATCTAGTACTAAGAATAGAGGCTTCCTAATTCTCTATATTTCTATTAAAAATGATTAAATGGCACTACAATAAAATGTACAAAGGTGCTA
Source organism: Pinus tabuliformis (assembly GCA_031772625.1). NCBI lineage: Eukaryota > Viridiplantae > Streptophyta > Pinopsida > Pinales > Pinaceae > Pinus > Pinus tabuliformis. The sequence continues at coordinate 1,580,001,822 of CM062818.1, read as the reverse complement.
CAACATTGGAACAAGCAAGGGAGTGGTGCCATGGAATAGACAAATAGAAAAAATGTGAGCAACCCTTCACAGAAACAATACTTATAACCCTAGATTAAGAGCACTTTAGCTCTAAAATATGTTGATTATAAATGTTATAGTGCTAAAGCATTCAAACCACAACCTCTATAAGGAGAAAACAAAATAGGCTTAGGGAACATGGACACAACATTCAGGTGTTGCAGAGCTTAAAACAAAGAAAATCTTATAAGAAAACCCTAAATACAATAAAAGTGGGAGATCTCGTTTTTTGGGATTGCAAGTGGATTCCTTCCTCTCTATAGTAAGAGACTCCATTCTCGATTCTCAAAAGACCATCTCGATGAAGAAAAGGCAATTTATTTTTCCATACAATGCTCTACCTACCTCATACATTGGGTAGCATTTGTCTTTACTAACACATACTTTATGAATTACATAAAACATGATATTTATCTCATATATTAATATACACTTATATTTTATAGATTCATTGCTTTTATATGTTTAAATTGTCAATTTCCTATCTTTTTTCTATTTAATATTTTATCATAAATTAATAAAATACTCATATTTAATATTATAAAGTAAATTATTGAATTTTCAATAATCTAATATGGAGATACCACATTATCCCAAAATTTCAAGAAATTATTTCGTTTTCATGGTTAATTAAAACATCAGTCATATTGGCATGTTTCTAGTGTTAATAATAGTCATACTAGGTTGTTTCCACATTCATCCCTTATGATAGTGCCAAATTTGACCACACTACGCTCTTGGCATTGATTTCGTCAAAGTAGATCACTTAGTATGCACCCATGGCACATGCATTTCAAGAATAATATAGAATGTGGAACTATTCATGTAAGAAACCTAAGAGGACCAACAAACCAATAACGCCACCTTTGGGATTAGTCTTGGTTGTTCTTTGAGAGTTTGGTCTTCTTGCACAAAGGAATGCCCAATTGCAACATTGTATTGACTTTCCAATTCTTTTATGAAGGATTGAGTGGAACCATTGAAGACCTTTGGACTAGAGAGGCACCTAAGAGGAATGAACTCAAGGAAAAAGGACTTCAACCATTTTCATCCTAGCAACATATGGATCCATTATTGTGTATTCCCTACTTGTCATTATATCACTTTCACAATCCCCCCACACCAACCCAACCCTATCTCCCTGCCCATCTTCCCCATTTACTTCTCATAAAAAGGGATGGTCAATTTGCACCTCCGTATCCATTTTTCCAATTTTTTGATAGAGGATTGAGTGTTACCATCGAAGATCTTTGGATTAGAGACACTTGAGAGGAATTAGCTCAAAGAAGAAAGGACTTGTAGTCATCCTCATCATACGAAGGTACAAATCTATTAGTGTATATTTTCTACAGTTTGTAATAAAATCTATTCTCTCCACCTCGACACCCCCGTCCCCCTCCTACACCCCATGCTACACCCCCCTTCACTTATGCCAGATTAATGTGGCATTACATACATCCATTTCATTGAATCAATCAAGTACAACTAGAAGGATTACCACTTTATTTTATGAATTGGATCTAAGGTTCTCTATTGTAGCAAAGAGAGTGTTTTCACTCATCTTATGTGTAGAATTTTTTAAGTTGGAATTTCTCTTCTTTCTCTACCACTTCAAGTTTGGATGATCCATCAAGTTGTTTTTTTCTTGTCCTCTATCCAAGCCTTAGTAAGATTTCTTGCTAATAGAAGTTAGTAAAGTAAAATTGTATATCTTATTCGTTGTCATTGGAATAACAATCTACAAGTGGGGATAATGCAATATACACTGTATGAAAGAAGCCACCCACAAGCAACCAATAATTCCTTCTGAATGGGGTGATTTAGGTCTCTTGTGAAGACCTTGAGAGCAACCATTGATGAAGGCTTTTGTCTTCTCCATCCTGGCTCCCCTTGTTTGTTAAGGGGCAAGAAAAATGGATCTCCACTTACATGAAAGAGGCTTAAATAATTGGAAAGGGAATAAAGATGGTGGATCCTTCTTATCACCTTCTCCTATTATGGAAGTATCGGTGAATTAACTCCTCCTGGGACAACCACAACTTGCATATTCTAATGATTGCAAAATCAAATCTAATCGAAGTCATTTATTGAACAAAAGTGACATCAATGGAAGGGATTGGCAAGGCCAAATTGATATCATAGTGAAGACAAGCTTTAAATTATCATCAAGGGGTTTAAGATAAATCACACTTCTACCTATCATTCATACACTTACAATCCTATTACAACCTCAAGCATACTATTACCATTGAGCACGATGGCCTTATTTGTTATCCAATCTTCCCTCTAATTAGTTGACCTACGAACATGGGGGAATTCTACTATTCAAATGTAGAAATTGTTTTCTTATATCATTATATATTGATATGCATTTGGCATGAACTCACCACCCCTCCATTCATGAGATTTGTAACAAGCTTTGAATGCCACTCCAAGAGTATTATTTTAATAACAATCTTGGTGGTTTATCATCCCCAATATCACAGCTTAACAATCTACATTGGCATTGATTCTTTAGATAAACATTTGTAGTAGGTATTCATGATATATCAACATTGAGCATGGCGGACTTATTTGTTATCCAATCTTCCCTCTAATTCATTGACCTGTGAATATAGGTGAATCAAATGTAAACATTGATTTCTTATATCATTGTACATTCTTACCCATCCAAGATGAGCTCATGCTCCTTCAATTTACAAGATCTATAACATACTTTGAATGCCCCTCCAATAGAAATATTTTAATAAATCACCTTGGTGGGTTATCATCCCCAATATCACTACTTAACAATCTGCATTAATGTTGATCCTCTACCCAAGAATGATAGGTAAGCCTTCATTCTATATCCTTGGTAGCTTCTTATACTCTATCAAAAACTGCTACACATGGATTGCCTCTTTATGGCTCATCGAGCTTTACTGAAAACAATCCATCCTTCATCGGTGGTGGGGGAATAAATGATCATTTTTTGACAATAGCTTTATATGCCCTTTATCAAAGTGATCGACAAGATAAAGCTTAGTGACTAATAGAAATTCCTATTCTTCTATTAGGGTCATATGGTCTTGTGATTTCTCAAATTTTGCTCTAATTGTCTCAACAATTAATCTTGTAACTCTCTTTGAAACATGGTCTCCATTTGCAAATTCATCAATGGTTTTTGGCTTTCCATATGGGCTATACGATTCCCATGATGGTTTTCCCTTCATAAAAACTCTTCCACTAAATTTTCTTTTGGTATATCTTGTTGAGTGTTTCCACAACCTCCAACCATATAGAACAAATTAGTGCATCTTTGGAATTACAATTCACAACAAAGTATCAAATATTTGCTATATAGGGTCGACGATTATTTCTAGAGTTTTCTAATTGAGGGACTTCTTAAAACATTGCGAGAATTTAAAAACAAAAAATTGGTTAATTAAATAAATAAAAATAAACAAAAAAAATCACAAGGATGAATTCATGGATTTCATGCATAATTACTTGTGTTGCACGGGTTCGCGAACCTGGGGGTGGGGTTCAAGAACCCATTCCAAGTTCTCATCCCCATGAACCGAGTGTTGGAATGGGTACTTCCTAGACGAACCCAAACGATCGATACTTCCCAAAAGAACACAATACTCGGTATCTTCGAGTTGGGTTCTTTTGTGTAAACGGGTTCGTCGAGCCCCCAAAATGGGTGTGTGAACCCCGAAAACAGGTGTGTGAGGGGTTCTTGGTGGTGTTTTTTTCCTTTGTCCATAAATCCTTTTCTTCTCACATTCCATGTAATGGCTTGTCGTTATGTTGAATAAGTTCATGGAAGTTCAAAATAACAATATCAAACAAATGATAGAGAAACGATTTGGGTATTGGATATCCAAATGATGCATCACATGGAAGATAATCTCCTCCTGCCCAAAAGTAGCTTACAAATAACTTAATAAGTTTAATGCATCCTTACTTAACCAGTTCACTATAATGACATTTTTGTAGTTGAAGTTAGGTCCTAAAGATTACTACGTCAATGCAGCCATATCGATGTACCATACGTTTTTCTGAATATGGTAGAATCATATTGGAAGGGTTGTTATGTTATTTTTAGTGCAAACCCTATGCTCAACCTTCATAGTTTATTGGGATGTAGTTAATAGGTCCACTAAATATATAAGCTAAAGTGTTGTTCATGAAAGGATTAGTAGAACGAGGACATTACGTTATCTAGAAACATTCTTTGAGGAACTGATAATAATGAATTTCCTAGAGGTCAACGTCATCTGTAGGTATTCTTTTCTAGAATGAACATGTCGTCATTGTCATTAACTTTATTATAGACCTTAACAACACTGTGTTTTAACTTAATAACAAAATGCATGTGTATTTTAAAAGGATTTTACTCTGCCAGCTAGTGTCATAGATGAGTATCAGATTGTTAAGCTTCAACTTAGACAATTGTTAACATGTAAGTTGGAAGATTTCAAAATTCATATATATTATAATTTATAAAATATAATATATATATAAATTATAATATACCCTTGATGAACCCACGTACCCTGTTTCAAAAAGTGATTCACCCGTCCCTGTCCCTAAACCCACATCTCCTGGCAACATAGATAATTACTTAATGATGACAAAATATGACCCAATGCAAGCTACAAACAGATAATTGATTGAAAATTTTGTTTAGTTGTGGAGATTTAAAGAAAAATGTCGAGGAAAAGCATTTCGAGGATAATGACAAGATGCATTTACCTCATAAGACTTTAAAGCCTTTAGTCCAATGAGGAGATACACTAGCATCGAAGAGATGAAATTTGGGAAATGCATCAGTTGGTACTAGTTATATACCTAAACACTCCTATACCTTCGGAGAGAAGTTGAAGAAAGTCCAAAAAGAGAACAGGAACTTGCCCCTCCATTCCTTGGAAAATAATGTTCATTATAGGTAGCATATATCCTTTGAAAAGGTTGAATTGTTTGCTTTTATAATTGACTATAGACTGAAATCAAGCAGGTCCTCTTCCAATGGTAGATTGAATACATTATTTGGAGATGAACAAACATTCACAGAAATCAAAATGAGAGATTGACAACTACTAAGCTTCTACATGTATTTTGAGTCTATATGTATTTTTCAGCTTAGAACACTCCTACACTTGTAAAGGATTTAATCTTGCTTAGTTTGTTGCTTCCGAGGTGGAGATTCACTGTGTAGTTATAAGTCAGGCTACCTCAAGGAACTCTCCAATGGATATTTATGTTTGCCTTGGGCATGTTGAATCCATTATTTGCGAAGGCTTCCCTGGACAGAGCAACTATGCTAGGCTTGCAATTGCTATTTACCACAGCACATTGAGACTAGATATTTTGAATCAAGATTTTTCACATGCAGATCTCTTGTGTCAATAGTTGCATCTACCAGTTTTGAACTTTTTTCAAGTTCAGTAGGTTTGTTAGAGGTGCTTATGACAATTATCACTGATCACAACTATCACAAAAATGTAATCACCATCCTATCACACTCTTTTATTTTTGTGATTAATTGAGCTTTATGTTAAAAGGAATTGTTAAGAGTTGGAGATAGAAACACTGCCATATCAATAGAACAAGTTCCATAGACAAATGAGGAAAGGACACCCCTGCAAAGGAGTTCACATCCTCGAAAGGGTTTTTGGTAGTGGCTCCAAACACCACTTCACCATTGAAATTTGCATCCTCCACCTCTCCAAGTGGTTCACCCCACATCTTCTCCTAGATTGTTCAACAACCTAGCTCGAAGCCTAGTCTGAAGAATAATTTGTGGTAAGGTTTTTAATTTGACTATTTCACACCAGACATGAAGGGCATTAACCACTCAAAAATGAAATAGAGTAGTAGCCACTAAAGATTGCCATTTGATAAAATCAAGAATTATAAGTGCAGAACTAGCACTCATCTTCTAAGTTTCTCGAGGCATTTTTAATACTATAATGTTGAATAGGATGTGATTGTGATTAAAATGCTTTCTGTCTATGTTTATAGCATCCTAGATTTCCCCTTGGTGAGTCTTGTATATGTTGGGAGATAATAATTGTCATTTTGACAAGCAGTTATACGTACCTCTGTGAGCAGTGATAGGTCAAGATCTGGTCAGTCATGACTTTTAAAGTCAAATGTGGACCCTTAAATAGGATTAGTTAGGAGTTGTTACAAAATAAGTTATGAACATCTGAATGATGGTGGGCATCTATCTTTCTTGATGAAATAAGTTACCTTCTCTCTGCAATTCGTGTTTAGTGTTCTTGTGCACATTAACAATAAATTTGATGTAAACGCAAAGATAGGTGACAGAGTAATCTAATTCCATGAGGGTGATCAACAGTCAAAAAAATATTTCTAACATCAATTCACTAGCATACCACCTTGGTACTTTTAAATATGCACAGAAGCTTGAATAAGGCCAGTGCAACCTTGCTTTTCAATGCAACCCATCCAATGCCTTCTAATACATAACTCTGCTAACCAACACACATTATTTCTATAACATCTATATCATAAATGACCTAAATACAGAATTGCTATGTTGCTTGAAAGAGGATGAACCCTTAGAACCATAGAGGGCACAAAAGCAGGGCCAAGGGATTGAGGATGTATACAAAAATCATAAAAGGATAAGAAGGCTACTACAGTGCAGGGACTTGTCTTATTCCACGGAGGATTAAGAGAGGTTCAAACTAATGTCTATACTGCATGAAAGTATATAACAAGAAATAGATCAGAAAAATGGCCTTGACACTATCCTTGCTTGTGATAATCAATAACCTTACATCATGAGATTAATCAAGGGGAGATCATTTACAATGAACCAAATCCTTGAAACTAATAGCCTGTTGCATCGCTCAATCCTCCTGAATGTTGTTGAATTGTAACAGAAGGGTTAAGCGACTACAATAAGTACAAGGCCAGTAAACAGTATTACAAAATATATCAATTGTCAAACATTTACTATCGAGTATAAGATTAACATCTCCAGTCCCTACTATAAGTTATATCGGTAGCAAAAACTTGAACAAGAGGATGTTAATGGATATTAAATTAAGATTTTGGAGAACCTTAAGATCGGAATTTATTTGTGCAAGGTATCTACACCCTAGGCCTATCCCATATGGGGTAGTGAATCTCGAACTGAAAAGCAAACAACTGGGTATATCATGAGAGAAAGAACATGGCCCCCAATTAAGTTGTACCTAACATCATAAGCATTACCTATCACATTGATTCTATTTTTGACACCTAACTAACTTAAAATTTGGTTCTATTACCTACAGCTACACAAGGGCCTGTTTTAGAAACTTGAAGCTGCCTTAGATGAGAAAATAAAACTTCAAAATCGATGATCATAAAAAATTTCCTAAACTTACACTGTTCTTGCTTCCAAATTTCAGAGGGTCACATTTATACCCCCCATTAATATGGTCAACTCTGAAAACCCAATAATAAAAGTGAGAATCTAAACCAGCAACGACTTTTAATATTTAGGACCATCATGACATTGACATTGACATAATTTGACGAGCAAGTCCTGGATCTTGCTGCAATAACTCTTTGAAATTGCTTTCCACCTCTGTCATCTGCCTTTCCAAGTATTCTTTTGAGGTCTGCACAACAAAAATGAATTCAACAACTGGGGGAAAAACCCACTCACATAATTTGCAAACTCCAACAACAACCATATATACCTGTAAGGAAGCAATAGAACTATCACATTCTTTTATTTTCTCCTTCTGCTCCGTAACTAAAAGTGACTTGGGCTCCAAAATGAATCTGTAGAAATTCATTTAAACACTTGTCATTTGTATTATCACATATATGATTTGGAAAAGTGACCAATAGAAGAAACTTAGAATAGAGGAACTGTAAACAGTTTCCCCATTTCAGTAGCATTTGACTGGATTTCACCAGTCACTAATCTTAACAATGTTTGTGTCTGTCCATAGAAATGCAACATATGAAATCCTAGCAAAATTTTAAATGGGATGGTGTAACCAATGTCAAGCAATAAAAATGCCTCCTAGATCACGTAAGGCAGGACTCACGATTTTCCTGCACAACAACAGAGTGCACATTAGTTCATGTCATCAGTGCCATAAAAATGTGTCTAAAGAATACACATTACAACATGCCTACCAACTAGGATTCGATAATGAGTTCATTTTGATTTCGCTCTACACTTTCTTTTTATATAAAATCAAATCACTAATCTCATAATTATTTTGAAATGTAGTGTGAAAAATGTCAGTGGAGCCAATCTCATATAAGTGTAACTCAGAGAAAAGATTTTATGGACACCATTGAACATGCATAATAGTAGAAGATGCATTTCAGACATTTAGCAATAATAACAGACTCCCAGGGATGGAAGTTTCTTGCAGAGACAAACAGAAAGTTGGCAGTTCTTTCTTTTTAATTTTAGTAGTTCTTGGTAGCAGACAACCTGCCATCCCTACAGGATCAAGGGACACACTGTCATCCCCTATTTGCAAGCGGTGTCCATGATACCAAAAGTTTTCCCCGCAAAGGGAAAATTTCTGAGGCATGCCGCATTACCCATGCACTGTCCCGTTGGAAACGAAGAGTCACAAATCCCCAGCAGAATCAGTGGGCAACATCGCTTCCTAATATTCTTTATTTCCCCTGAGAGGCAGGTTTCTCTTGTATCTCATTTTATCCAGATCCATTTAAAAGCAGAGTTCATAAGCTTCATATTTAAATTCAAAAACATGTTGATGTATGTGGTCAAGGGATATTGATGCCAAGAGACATTAATGGCGCCTACCTTGTCAAGGGAAAAGTGTGAAGTTGGAAAAGGAGGCTAAAAGGAGTGCGAAGTTGGAGAAGAAGGAAGAAAAGGTCAACATCAAAATTTTGGGCTATCTATCTCTCTCTTGTGGATTCCTCTAGGAGATCGAAGTCTCTTTTGTCTAGTCGAAGTTGTTGCTGCTGCTGCCAGTTGCTAGGTCGAAATTGCTGCTACAAGTTGTTGCTGCTAGTTTGAAGTTATTGCTGAAGGATTATCATCTGCAAGAAGGAAGAAAGGGCTGACTTGGTGTGGAGGAAGTCCGTGTCTAGGTCCAGATTCTTGGATTATCTCAGGAAGTTATTAAGGAAGAGTTGTTGACTGCGCTTTCCCCTAGATAGGGGTTTTGCCCTGGTTCTCCGCCAATATTTGGTGTCTGTAATTTTGTGCTATTGTTTTGGTAATTTCTTGATGAACTAAAAGATAAAAGAACATAAAGATAAGAAAGTCACAAGTAATTATCTATATAAAGAAAATCTTTCTGCCTTTCTGATTTTCTAACAGTTCTTTGCCATGAAAATTGCACTTTGGCTATTACAATCTATCCTTATAGCTTGTTGTAACAACCCCATACCTGAACACAATCTTTGTCACCAAATTGCTTCATTGGTTGCATGAGTGGTTGCCATGCATTCAACTCCTGTAGTGGAAAGTGCCACTACAGACTGTCTCTTACTCATCCAACGAATAGCTCCTCCAAATAGGTTAAACACATACCCACTTGTAGATTTTCTACGATCCAAATCAACAACCCAGTCTACATCAACAAAGCCATGTCCAACACTTTATCTAGTCCTGGTATTCCTTGGTAGCACAATCCATAATTAGCGGTGCCACACAGATACCTGAAAACCCTCTTTCTTGTTGTCTAGTGTCCCTTCCATGTTTTTGAAATATACTTGCTCAATATTCTTGTACAAACCATTGCATACATCAAACTTGCAACCACACTGGTATTAAATTATGTATTGGTTTTAATAATGGTCAATTAAAAAGTAGACTTAGGTATTAATAAAGTCATGTTGACTTTAAATTAGATTTATGCTTTTATGTCTTATTTCGCTTTTTTTATCTATCCCACATTCATAAAGTGGATTGACTCAAGGCTATTGTAACCTATATAATAAAGCTTTCACTTTCTTATTAATTTAACCGAATACAAAGAACTCTTTCATTCTGAGTTATTTCTTGGTTTTCCATATGCTTGTGTTTTCGTTATATGGTATCAGAGCTAGGTTTCCAAGCCACGGAATTGTGGGGGCGTGATGATCCAAGGGACTGCCGCTGGCAGTGAAGGATCAAGGGATCGCAATCTTAGCACAATGGAGAGCCAAAAAAATTTGGAGTCAATAGATTGATTTTTAAGATTTTAAGCCAGCTGTACGGGCTGTACAACATATAAATTCTGCAATTGAGCCTTTAATTTCGAAATCAGACTGTAATTTTGGAAATTGACAGTCAACTTTTGGACTGTAATTTTCGAAATTGAACCACTATTGTCCAAATTGAGTGGTAATTCATCAGAATTGATTGAAATTTGGCTGTAATTTCTACAATTTCTCTCAATTTTTGCCAAATCACATTGTTTAGGAGCAGATTGGATCTATTTGTACCTGATTTGTTGCTTAGATCTGCAGATACAGTAGTTTTTAGTAGCTGATTTCTTGATTATCAACAAATCCGAAGAGAAATTGATCAGTTTGGTAGCAGATCCACCAAGTTTGATGGCCAAGACAAAGAGGCCATGATGCTAATCAAATTGTCTGTTACTGATGAAATGCTTCCTGAAGTACAGGCAGGAAAAACTTCAACAGAAGTTTGGAAGCATTTAAAAGATCTTCATGAAACTTCTGACAAAGGGTGGGCTTTCTTTTTGAAGAACATGTTGTTCTCAATCACGATGAGTGAGGGTGCCTTGTTGTAGGAGCACTTGCTCAAGATCAAGGACATCCGAGATCAATTGGAGGCCATTGGTCAGAAGATGGAAGAAGAGGACATGGTGGTTATCACGCTAAAAATCTTACCACGAGCCTATGAGCACTTCATAGAAACCCTCAATATCACTACTACGAATGTTGACTTGAAGTTCGAAGAGCTTTGCAACAAGCTCTTACAGCAAGACAGATGGAAGAAACAGTTTGGCAGCAACACTGAGACAGAGGGTTCTGAGCAAGCCTTTGCAGCAAATTTCAAAGGCAAAGGCAAAGGGGCCAATAAGAAAGGCCAGCATAGCGGGGAGGATGGTTCCCAGGGACAAAAGACCATCACTTGCCATTATTGTGGCAAGACCAGCCATATGAAGAACTACTGCAGAAAATGGTTGGCTGATCAGAAATCCAACTAGGGAGGGCCTCAACAAAAGGCTCATGTCGCAGAACACATAGAGGAGAAGGAATCAACCTTCTTTGCCTTCATAGCCACAACACAAGTAGATCAGTCCAAATCGTCTGCTTGGTATATTGATTCAGGAGCTTCACGACATTTTACCAACAAGAAGGATTGGTACACAGAGTTTGAGTCGTGTTCGTCCAAAGATTCTATGATCTTTGGTGGTGGGGCAGAATATATAGTAGCTGGTAAAGGAAATGTCTAGATTTCCTTTGGAGAGAATATGTTACTATTTCTCAATGTCTACTATGTGCCAGGTATGGAACTTAATCTGCTATCAGTTAGTCAGATTATGAGGCACTGCCCCAATCTATATATCAACTTTAGCAATCATAAATGCTATATAGTTGACAGGGACACCAAGAAGACTGTTGCTCTTGGTGTGGAGGATCATGGTTTGTTCAGGTTAGTGGATATTGGCCAGGGCAAAGAACATGCATTGGCAGCCAAATCTGCATCAGATATCAGTACACTATGGCATTTGAGGTATGGTCACCTCAATATGACTTCTCTCTCTCAACTGGCTCAAGAGAAATTGGTCGATGGACTTCCGGACATACCACTGAAGATCCAAGGAGTTTGCGAAGCTTGCCAACTAGGGAAGCAACATCGATCACCCTTTGATGAAGGACAAGCTTCAAGAGCACAAAGAATCCTTCAACTGGTTCATGCAAACATTTTGTGAACCAATGAACACGGTGTAGGAATTTACAAGGTAAGTTCCTTAGATTGAACACCAAAGGACACCGCTCACAAACAGATCATAGATCAGTACACCAGTATTCTTGATGTGGTTAAAAGTTAAAACCCTTAGAGAGGCAAACAATCCACGGCTTGAGCCAACGTGGCCACTTCAAACAATATTATTAATAAAAAGAAGGAAAATTTACGGTCACAAACAAATGACCCTCCATGCTCTTTAAATAGAGATCATAGACCAAACAGGTGTTAAGCCATGGATCAAGTATCGGTAATACCAAGGAGAGAATGAACCGTCAGATCATGACCATCGGCTTGTAAGTTACAAAAAGTACATACTAAAGAAACACACATTACCTAACTATACACTAGACCAAGTTATACTTAATTATTTCCTGTGTCGGAATATCCTAACATCCCCCCTAAGAACAACTTGGGATAGGATTGAAGGATGTACAAAGATGACTTGGTCGGAGAAGGAGGCATTAGAGCCTATCCCCTCGTAATAATAACTTCTTGAACTCCAACCATAAATCAAAGTTTAGTAAACTTCGCCTCTGTGAGAGCCTTTGTAAAGATATCTGCAACTTGATCATCGGCTGAACAATATTGCACTTCAAGAACATGGTCATGAATGAGCTTTCTAATGAAGTACATGTGTAGCTCAATGTGTTTGTTGCATTGATGTTGGACTGGATCTTTGCATTGTTGAATGGCAATTTGATTATCACACCAAAGTGTAGTCAAGTGTTGCTGCTGAAAACCGGACACTGACAGGATCTGACGAAGCCACAGGGCTTCCTTACTAGCTTCAACGGCGCCACAATACTCTGCTTCTGCTGAAGAAAGAGAAATGGCACTTTGTTTCTTGCAAGCCTATGTAATAGGTCTAGAACCAAGAGTGGAGACATAACCAGCCCACCCAACTCAATCAAAATCAGTGAAACCAACCAATAGAGGAGATGCTTCTGCACTGTAATGAATTCCAAACTAAACTGTACCTCGAACATAACGAAGTATTCTTTTAGTTGCGTTCCAATGACTTTCATGTGGTTGTGCATAAACCGAGCAACAAGGCCAACAAAAAAGGAAAGGTCAGGACGGGTATGGGTCAAATACAAAAGTTTTCCAACAAGCTGACGGTATAAGGTAGCATCAACTTCAGGGGAAGTACAAGTGACTGAAAGTTTGACTCCACACTGAAAGGGAGAAGGGGTTGGCTTAAGATCTTCCATGTGAAAATGGCGTAGAAGATCACAGACATACTTGGACTGAGAAAGAGAAATACCTTCTTTGGATTGCAAGACTTGAAGACCAAGAAAATAATGCAAGTGTCCTAAGTCTGTCATTTCAAACTTCTTTTTAACGCTAGACTTCACATGGTTTATAAGGTTGGGATCATTACCAGTAAGGATAAGATCATCAACATAAAGAACAAGAATAATTAGGGACTTACCCACTTTCTTGGTGTAGACAGTATTGTCAGAATGACACCTAGAAAAGCCAATATCTAAAAGAAAGTTATCCATTTTGGCATACCAAGCTCGAGGGGCTTCCTTGAGACCATAAAGGGATTTCTTAAGCCGACATACAAGGCTAAAGTCTTTTTGTATAAAGCCAAGAGGTTGTTCCATATAGATTTCTTCATGCAAGTCCCCATCCAAGAAGGCAGATTTAACATCCATCTGATGGACTTCCCATTTGAAAGAGGCAGCAAGTGAAAGAACAAAGCGAATAGAGTTCATTTTGGCAATAGGGGAGAAGGTTTCAGTATAGTCAATGCCTTCAACTTGTGAAAAACCCTTAGCAACAAGACGAGCTTTATGTTTATCAACTTTTCCATCTTGTCCAAACTTGGTTCTGTAAACCCATTTGCATCTAACAAGTTTTCGTCCCTTTGGAAGAGGAACAAGGTCCCATGTATCATTTGCCAATAATGAACAATATTCTTCATTCATAACTGCGTCCCAATCTGGATGGCCTGAAGCTTCTGAAAGGTGTCAGGATCATAATTTGCTTAAAATTGAGCCAGTAAAGAAGAGGCTCTATCTAACTAAGAACATGTACGACGCTGATCTGTAGGATCAACTGCAAGAGCACCTGTTGCATCCTAAGTAGCGCGAACCCATTTTGGAAGCTGAGGAGCTGAAGGAAGATCCCAAGAAGGTGGGGGAGGATTGTCATCCTCGCTGTCATCATCTGAAGAAGGAATATTTTCAGAAGTAGAAGAGATAGAGAGAGGTGGCACATCCGCCGAACTAGGCTCGGAGGCCGATATATTTTCATCAAACTTTACATCTCTTCTAATGATAATATTTTTGGAGTTAGGTTGAAGAAGTCTATATCCTTTGACATCTTCAGAATATCCAACAAAAATACATTTTTCACTCTTAGGTTTTAAGGCTTTATGTTTCTCATCTGGAATATGGGCCCATGCTTCACTTCCAAAAACACGAAAGTGACTTACATCTGGTTTAATTGAGCTCCATGCTTCTTCTAGAGTGATATTCTTTAAAACCATAGTAGGAGTGTGATTTACTATGTCATTTGCAGAGTTAATTGCTTATGCCCAAAAATTAAGACTAAGTCCTTTAGATTGAAGCATACAATTAACCATTTCCTTTAAGGTGTGATTCTTTCTTTCAGCTACACCATTTTGTTGTGGAGTATATGGAACAGTATCTTGCAATTGAATTCCATGCTCAGTGCAAAAGTTGATGAATTTGTTGTTAACATATTCTCCACATTTCAAATCTTAGCTTAAGAATTTGATGTCCAGATTGTTTCTCAATAAAGGCCTTAAAGGCCAAGAACATGTTAAAGACTTCACTCTTGAGTTTTAAGAAGTATACCCAAGTGCGTCTGGAGAAATCATCAATGAAAGTTAAGAAATACTTATAGCCAGAGAATGAAACAACTGGAAGTGGACCACATAAATCACTATGCACAAGCTATAAAGGGGTGAGGCGTGCCAAGAGGCACGTTTTTCAAAACTATCCCGATGATGTTTTCTGAGTACACATCTGGAACAAACACCATCTCTGCAAGATACCATAGGAAGACTTGTCACCATATTTTCTTTACATAGATTTTGAAGGGAGCGATAATTTAAGTGACCAAATCGCTCATGCCACAGTTTGTTCACTTCATCATTATGAGCAACAAATACCGAGGGAAGAGTTGATGACCCAAAATTGTCAGACTTATACAACCTTGTAGAATCATTAGCAATGCCAGTAGCTAAAATCTGTCTAGGATCTCTTAAGTCCTTAATTACAACATCATGAGGTGAAAATTCGACGATTTTATCTTCCCCTAAATGAGTTATCTGACATACAGATAGAAGGTTGCAGGATAAGGTAGAAACACATAATACATCATTAAATTGACCACTGTATAGATGAATAGTTCCAGACCCTACAACACTAAGAGATCTATCATCACGAACATATATATTTTTGGTGTTACAATCATTTAAAGAAGAAAACATGGCTTTGTTTTTTTCCATGTGATAAGAAGCTCCAAAATCAAGGAGCCACTCATGAGAATGGGAAGAAGAAGATACATTAAGTGCATAACCAGACCGAGATGCTTGACCACCACATGCAGAAAGTGTTATTCCTGAAGATAAAGTTGAAGTTGAAGAGTGCTCCAAATGGATGTTATGCTTCTTCATTGCTGCTTCCAAAGCTTCCATCTTCTTAAAGCATTTGGATTCTAAGTGGCCATCACGATTACAAAAGTTGCAATGTCTATTAGTCTTCTTCCCTTTGTTTTTATTTGCCTTATAGTTTTGTTGAGTTGATTTTTCATTTTGAGACTGAAATTGCTTAGGACCCTTGTTTGGTTTAGGACCATTCTTTTTAAGATGTTGCTTCTTAGGATTCTCTGAACTTGGTTGTTGTTGGGCTGCTAAGGCTTTCTTATAAGAGTTTCCTATATTAAAAAGACCAAGATGTAAGATTTTTTCTTGTTCTCTTATTAAAGAATCACAAAAGGCATCAAAAGAGGGGGACTTGTAGTCTTTTCCTTAAGAAATAAAGGCTTCTCTAGTAGAATGGAAGGTGGAAACAAACATCGAGTAGGTTGGTCTTAACTTAGTAAGAATGGAATAGATAAGGCTACCATCTTCCTTCTTAACCACGGAGCAAAACCACCATGCACTATAAAACAACTTTTAGCAAAATCATGGGTTGAAAAATGCCAAAAAACAAATGCAAAAACTCCCCAAAGAAATTATTTCCCCCCGTTATTTGTGGTGCATATAAGTTGTTCAAAGAATATAACACATACCCAACATTGCATACGTGGGGAAGTGCCCGAGAGTTCCCCTGTGAAGTGCTTCTTGGAAATATGTGTGTGTGTGTGTTGGGGGCCTAGGGCTTTTGAATGCCTCACTCAATGTCACTGTTGAATTGGGCATTGTAATCAATGTCAATAGGTTTGCACTGGGTACCATCTGAAAATGTTGGAAACTGCTCAGGAGCTCCTTTGCAAGGTATTCCTATATATATATATATATATATATATATATAGATATACTAGACACTAACGAAAATATAGTAGACATATTTGTCTATAGAATAAAAAATGCAACAAATAACAAAGATGAAGCTTTATCCATTTACAAAGGTCTTGTCATCAATGGTAATAGGATTAGATGCACTGGGTTGGTCAGATATTCAAACATTATCCTGAGAAAAATGCACTACAACTGACTCTTGTCTAGCCCCAACTTTTCTTGCTTAGTGCCAAAGAATCTCCTAGAGGTTCAAAATTTTGACCAACTAGAATTTATCATATCTTGAGAGCCCTGAACTAACTCACAACCCTTCAAGCCAATAAAGGAACAATACTCAGCTTCGAAGTTTGCATAACAAAAGTGCGGAGCATAGCGCAATCCCCCCCATGATATTCCAATGGGAATGGTTGAGTCTTGTTTGATCTACACTTGCATTGCATGATGGAGGGTAAGAATTTCATTAAGGTTCAATTACACACCCATTCTAATTGCTCACCCATCTTGCATAAGCATGTAGTAATGAAGGGCACCAAACATGTCTATGAGCCTGCATGTGGTTTGAGTATGGAAAGACATTAGAAAAGGTGGTATTGTTTTTGAGTTCTCTGCTTTTTTGTTTAGGTTCATTCCTTTGTAATGGAGGCAACCGGCTCCCTCGAAGAATCAAAGGGGTGAACCCTTCCGCTATCCCAATGCCTTCATGCTCCCTAAGTCATGGATACCTACTCTGTAAAAATTTGGAGGAAGGAGGTTGTGAAGCATGATCAGGGCTCCACTTGCTCTATGTTGTGGGTAAGCATGAGTCATGGCCATCACTAAAACAATGTCATGTACTATGTGATTTAAGCAATTGTGCTAAGGAGATAAACAAGACACAATAGGGAGTTATAAGGAATTATGATTGTTGGGACAGCTAGAGGAGTGAATTTTGTTGAGTGTGTTGAAATAATGTTGAGTATGTGTTGTCATTGATGTCAAAGTATTGTTTGTGTCAAGTTCAAGGGCAACTTGGTAACTGTGTTATCGTTGATGTGTTAATACGTTGTCAAAGATAACACATGATGAGTATATAACAGTTGTATACCACGAGGGAATTAGAGCTTAATCTCTTTCCTTCAATTGTGTGATTAGAAACACTGTATAGTTGATAGATGTTGTCTTTTCCAATGCCTTGATTTCCTTTCATGCAGATTAGTTTGAACCCATAGTGAGTTCTTGAGCTTCGTGACTACCTGAGAATTGAGGGAACACACTCTTGTCAATCAATCCAGGAGGGCCTAGTTACAAGAACCCAATGGTCCCTTAGATATGTTTCTTGATTGAGTAGTGTAAGTTGTTCTTCCACTAAAGGTATTCTAGTTGCTTAAAGTTTCATGCGTGATGTCAGGTGAAGTTGGAGACAAGTCCACATGAAGACTCTGCAATAGAAGCCCAAGTAATGCAAGTTTTTTATTTTTTTTCCTTGTGTGAGACTTTTTTTTGGATGTGAGCTTAGGTCCCTAGCATTCCTATTTCTGCACAAACAATGTAGTGTCACGAAGCGTACAAACTTGGATT
This sequence comes from Pinus tabuliformis, assembly GCA_031772625.1. Classification (NCBI taxonomy): domain Eukaryota; kingdom Viridiplantae; phylum Streptophyta; class Pinopsida; order Pinales; family Pinaceae; genus Pinus; species Pinus tabuliformis. The sequence goes on along the minus strand of CM062818.1, from coordinate 1,579,983,772 downwards.
GAAAATCAATGTCGAGTATTTGGTGTTGTCAATTAACTCACCAAATAAAGGTAGGGCTTACACCTTGTGAATTTTCTTTATCCAAAGCTTGATGAAGGGGAATCAATTTTAGATCTGTAACGAACAGATCTAATGATGATTACAATGAGGGTGAGGGTCTACTTATATACCTACGCAGATACCTCATCACAAACAGTCATGTCCTTAGGGACATAACTCTTCATTAACTAATTACTAGTTAATTTATCATTAATCATTATTGTTATTTACATTATTTGTATTATTTTATATATATTTTATTCACAACATTTCTTTCCTCTTCAGAAAGCTTTGTCCTCAAAGCTTACTAATGAGAAAGCATACCATTTGTTTCTTGGTCTTGTAATTTGTTTGCATTCCTTCGAATTCTTGGAGTTGTCATCTTCGTTGATACCAGATGATAGGATCCTCTAAGTGATAAACAAAATTATCGCACTGAGAAAGGATGTGACCATCCTAAATCGATGTTTTGTGGAATCTTTCAGTTAGTGGAAACTTGTGATGAATTGTTATCACCGGATTGAATTGTGCACACTTCAATATTCTTCGGAACATAAGTTTGTTGTTTATGCTCTGAGTGATACAAATGTGCAGACTGATTGAGTTGTCTGCTCTTGTGATTCGGATGTCGATAAAGAGTTTTTGTGGTTTGATTTTCCCTTCTCATATGTGTGGTAATATTCTAATTTACTTCAGGTATTGATGTTGTTGAATTGGTTACAAAATCCTCACTTGGAATTTTCATTGTATGAACTGCAACATTTGAGCATGTTTTTTTCTTCAACTGGCTTGTCTTCTTCTTGAGTTGTGATATTTACTGGATCAATAATTGTTCCTTTTTCTTCAACTTGGACAGTTAGACTTCGATACGTTTTTTTGTGTTAAGTTCTTCTAGTTTGTTTTTCAGTGATTTCTTGTCATTTTTAAGTTTCTTAATTTGCATCAATAATTTCTCATTGTGGTCCCTGAGGCGAGTAACTTCTTCATTTCTGTCAATGACGATTTTGTCAACTTCCATTTGCATATTTTGTATCACTTTTTTACTTTCTTGAGAAATTACTTTTGAGATATCTTGTATGTCTTTTGGTGTTACTGAATTCGGCTTCAACGTAACATCTTATAGTGTTATTTTTTTCTTTTTGTATGAAAATGTCAAAAACTTATTTTTCTTATTTAGGATGAAGAACCCTAGGGTTTTCATTTAAGGTGAACCCAAAATAATGTCACCTTGATCGTTCCATAGGGCTTGAACAGAGAATTGCGATGTAAATGTATAATCCCCAATGTTTAGTTGAATATTGGTTATGTTGTAATTTTTGTTGTTGAAACAGTCTAATTTTTCAATTATATTTGACTCAAGAATCACTAATTGGTTTGGAATTTTAGGTTTTATATAATTTTTATCTTCGTTCAGTGACATAACAATAGTAACATCTTTTCCTACAATAGATCCTTTAATTCTAAATAGCACTGAAGTATAATTATGTGAGGTTTCTGGAAATCTTCCTTCCTTCAATTCCGAATTAGATGCCATTTTGCTTGTCAAGATGAACTTAGGTTGGTTTTTTTATACAATGTAAAGCTTCCTTGTTTTAAAAGTTTTTCACTTTAAATTGATTTGACAACAAGATTTTTAATTTTACGAATTTTGTGACCCTTAATAATATAAACAGGTAGACTCTACTTTACATAACATCAAAATTGAAGGTCACCACGAATGTCACTGCTCCGAAAAGTCACAACCTATTCATTGCCTCTTTGCTATTAGCAATAATCATAATAAATGATTGCTTACAAGACGTTGCAGACTACCGATTCAACGATGTGGTTTAAGGTGATTTTGTATGGCAACGGTTAGTAACCAAATGGAGTCATACGACACGGTTTCATGGACAAGAACAAGGCACGAGACCTAGTACAGTGCAACGACAGCTACAGCTTACAGCAGCAGACAAGGTCACGACAATGGTGGCAATGTTAGTTGTGCAGATTTGTATTCAGGTTTTGGCAGCGGTTAGAGCATAGTAGAGTAAACGAATGGTGGTTGTGGTGGTAGTTGTCAACAACAGAAATTTTATTGCCCGAGCCAAGGACAGTGGTGTGCAACTCGTAGGCGACTATGCACTGATGATTGCGGCTGCGTACGGCGATTGATGGTTAAAATGGCGGCGGAGGTGGTTTTTGATGGTTGCGTGCAATGGGTGAAGCTATTGAATTGTGTGCAACGGGTGGCTATAGCATCAGTTGTTGCTGAGAGAACAGTAAGAACCATTGTTGTGGCATGTGATGGTGCAGCGGTGGTGGTTGGTGTTGTGGTTGTGGTTCAGTTGCTCGATTGATTGTTGACGACTTATGCAGAGGCAACAGATCAAACATTTTTTCTTTTCTTTTCCGGTTTTTATATATTTAACATTTTTATTTTTTTAAGGTATATATATAACGACTTTTTTTCCCTTTTTTATTAAATTCTATTATTATTATTATTATTATTTTTTTTATATTATACTATATACATTGCTCCCTTTTTTTCCAAATATATATATACACTCTCTTCTCAATTAAATAGCCTTCTTCTTTTTTTAATCATTTCTTTTTTTTTACTTTTTTTTTGTTTTTTTCAAGCTTGGATTTTTTATTTTTATTTTTTTTAATTTAATGGCCAACGACAACAAGGTTGATGACTTTTGACAGCCAGGGACCAGTTCACACTAGTTCTCTGTAGCGGTTGAGCAGCTAGAGGATCGAAATACTTTGATACCAATGTAATGAACAAAGTTCGTACTCTGTAATAATCTTCAAAACACTTCGAAGACAAAGACATCCATTGTAGGACAAGTAATTGTATATTGAACATTACATAAAAGAATTGATGAGATGATGATTACAATGAGGGTGAGACATTGCTTATAAACCTAGGCAAATACCTTTTCACCAACGGTCATGTCCTTGGGGACATACCTCTTCATTAACTAATTATTATTTAATTTATCATTATTAGTGTTATTTTCATTATTTGTATTATTTTATATATATTTTATTCATAACAATATCATTTACTGAAACTGAAGGATTCCCAAGACCAGCTCCATGTTATTTGTAGGGTGGTGGATAAGGGGAGTATGATAGTTATTAGCCCACAGTTTGAACACTTTGTTGAGATGCTTAATATTATTTTTGAAACTATTGAGCTTCCATTGGATAGATTATTGAGTCAGTTGTTGCAAAAAGAGTGGTGTAGGAAACAAACCAAAGAAGTGGTGAAGCTTTCAAAGGTGTTTCTTATGCCAAACTCAAAGGTGAAATCATGCAACAACATGAAGGAACAAAATCTACCATATGTAAAGGGCAATGCAGGAAAAACATCTACAGTATGTAAGGTCTGTTTCAAAAATTTAACATGTTATCACCATGGTTGGACATCCAGAAAAGGAAAGTATGAAACAACTATGGGATATTGAACACAACAAAGGTCCGCATAGAAAGAAAGTTAACATGTTGAAGCACAAAGAGGATGAGTATGCTTTTATGCTTGCTTTCTTGGAGGAAGTTAAGTCTTCAGTGCGACTGGTTTTTTGAAGTTGGCGCCTCTAAACATATGACTGCAGGTTGACTAAAGCTATTGGACTAAAACTGCGATAGGAGTGACTCTCATATGGGAGGAGGAATGGTTATCCCATTAAGAGATTGTACAAAAAAAATCTGAATATTATGGGAAATAAAAAGCAAGAACATAAGCAGATAAAAAAGCACATGTTGCATTAAAAGATAGTGGAAGAGGATTTGCATAGGTACCAACAGATTTGTACGTATTTGTTTCATCAGGCAACTGTTGTAGCTCATCCAGTGTAAGAAAGGCTCGCTTTTTTTCAGCTTCTTTATTGCGAACTTGCATTTGCACCTGAAAATATTACCCATCAATCTATTGAAATTAGTCAATTCACCAGTAGCAATATGTTATCAGGACTGTTTATGTATGTGCATACAAACTCCCCCACAATGCACACAAACTAAGACAAATAATTTATAGATACAGTGAATGAACAAACAACATATTTGGCTAAAAAAAAATTGATATAAAATGCCTTGTTGCATCTTATATTCACATGTGATTGTCCCGGCGATAAATAGAGATTATCATCCTTGACTACATCCACCCTTTGTGTTTAAACCAATGTTACAGACACAGCCATGAATGCAAACTTTTATCATTTATGCATTTTACTGATAATTTGATAGCAAAATATATCAAAAAGTACAATAAATCGAATGGAAAAAATAAAAGCCAAAAACTAGTGACAGTTTTTGCCTACTGCAGCAGAAGAATGCCAAGTGACCTTTAACTCTAGCAAGGACTAGATATCACCGCAGGTTGCTAACAAATAAAATAACTATGTAGTGTGGCCAGGGACCAGCCACCATACCCAAGGCCCGCAACTTTCAAGTAATGTTGACATATACTGTGTATTTCCGCATGCTACAGGAAATGTATCTTGGAAGCAACCCCTACAACATGAATTGGCATTATCATTCTTTCTCACGGGGGGATTCTTCTCTTCCTACTCATCTACTGTTTTCTACTTGTCCATCTTAGAGATGAAGTGGAAGATTGACACTATCGTAGTGAATCATACTCAATTGCAGTCCATTTCATCTGCTACAGTCACTAAATGTTTCAGGAACAAAGCATATTAAAATAGCATGCTGAACAGGTCTAATCTAGGAAGGAAAAGGAATTATATCATCATTACAATGGTGCTTCTCTAATTCAAGCAAAAGAGGTATGTGCACCAAGACCCTACAAATTCTACTTTCAAATGTTGGATTTGCTTCCATTGTCTATCAACAAATCACGAGGAATTCTCCACAAAACTTCTTGATTTTGTGTGTTAATTTTTGTTTTGTCCTCTGCTTTGCTTGTATAGCAACATGCAACTGGACAGTAACAAATTTATGTAAGATTCGTTCAAGTAAAAAAATTGATGGAATTTGAAACTAAGATCACCAGCTAATAACTAGAGGACTGTGTGAGTACCACATAGCAGCATACTAACATGTGAGGAGAAATAAAGAACTAATGATGCACTCTCATTAAATAAATACAAGAAGAAGAATGAGGAGAAATAAAGACACACAAGTTTAATTATAAAAGAAGAAAAGAATCCGTAGATGTAAGACACTACCCTCAATAAATGCCTCATGTAGACTGTAATTCCAATGTTATTCCTTACTACTGCTGTTAATTTGGCAGCTCAAAGATAAATTCCCTTCATTGGACATTATTCCTCATTCAGAGAGACCCAAAAATGCCCCTGGAAGCACTCAATTTGGTCAAGGAAAAATATATTTTTGGTGAGAAAACCCACAATGACACAAATGTCCAAGTCGGCCTAGAAGCAAAATTAGCCCTCCTCCAACGCATATAAATACAAGTTGAGGCACACCTCATTTGGCATAACATCAACTCAACATATCTTCTCTCTCCTCTTCTCATTGGTTCATACAGCTCTGAAAATTGCATGTTGATTTCACAGGTGAGAGGGTCTTGCACGCAATTCTGTTTCCTGCATTGACTTTTCTGCTGGAGGGTTTGACCGAGTTTTACTTCACCATTTGACCTCCTTTCACTGGGAAAATTCCGATTTCTTGAGGCTGAGTTGATTGGCACAAAGACCAAGGCATTCTGGGTGTTATGAATAAAATATATATATAAATAATATAAATATAAATAATTACGATAATTATAATAATGATTAATTAATTAGTGATTAGTATTGAAGATGCATGTCTCTAAGAACATGATTGTACATAATGGGGCACCTGCCTAGGTATACAGGCAGACCCTCATTTGTAACAAAATCATATTTTATATCTTTTGTACATTCTTATATAAATAAATATATTGGTCGTATCATGGATATTTATATATTTCAGATCTTCTAAATATTTTGCCGCATTTATGAACTTTGTTCATAATATTGGTATCGGAGCATTTATGAACTTTGTTCGTAACATTGGTATCAGAGTTGTTTGATCCTCTGCCCACTCAACTGTTGTACAGAGCCAGCCTTATCTGGGCTTTGGCCATTTCAAAAAAAAAAATATTTATATAATTAAAAAAAGAAAGGAAATATATTTTAAAATAATCAAAAAAAGAGTACATATACATCAGTGTCGCAAGGGAGCCCCCCCCCCCTTTTCTCGCTCCTGCTCCCAATTTGCGCTCCGAGTGGGAGCGGTTCCAGAGTGCCTCGAGAGCGTGCTCCTGAGGCCTCTCGCTCCCGCTCCCAATTCGCGGTCCGTGTGGGAGCGGCTCCGAAGCACCTCGGGAGCGCACTCCCTAAAAAAAATGCTCCCTGCCTTTCCGGGAGTGTCTAGCCTTTTTTGCAAAAAAAAATTTGCAGTAATGTTCCAAATGCAATTTTTTTTCAAAGAAACAAGTAAGTTTTGAGTGGGGCAACTTAATGATCAAGCCTATGGCCCTAGTATTGATATGCGATTCATGGTAATGTTAAATTCTTAAAGTAAAAGTGACATTCTCCTTGATCTTCATTTTCATCCATTTACTTAAATTTTGAACATTACCATGAAATGACTCGGGATGTTTGAGAGTGGTTCCGACCTCATTGGATTTCATATGGAGAAAGTAGAATTTCAGATTTCATTCAAAATTCAACAGACTTATCAATTTTTCAGGATTTCAGGATTGGGGGATTGCAATGTTTCCATTGAATTTTGTCATGTATTAGGGTATGGAACTCATATTTAATCAAGAGCACCAATCCCTCTATGTACCTTGATGTTAGTGACATTGCTTGTCAAACTCCTCTATCATGACCCTCCTAAAAATGTACGCATCACTCAAACAAAATATTGACTTGGCATGCTATGCTTTTTCCAATGTTGCACTAATCGTTATCAGGATTACATCGGCGCGGGGGAAAAATCGTAATAATCGGGAAAAAATCATTTGGTACAAAAATATTCATTTTTTTTCAATTTTTTTTAATATCTAAACCATCTACAACATAAAATAAATACATTGACACATAAATACGATAAAAGAACTAATATATAAGATGTTTAATATCATTTCTAGTGCCACATCACACATAACAGTGAATCATGTCCTGAATAGTAAGTCCTGACTCATGACTCCCAACTCAGCCTCAAAATATCAACAGAAAATATAATAATGTATCTCATATCATGAGTCATAATGTCATATACAATGAAATGAACCAAATAACTAAAGTCTAATACTATTGATTTCCTTTGCCCCTCTAGATGTAGATGTCAGTGGAGTTGGCAGTAGACATTGTTGTGCTCTAGAAGCTGAACAACTAGGAGATACAGGAGATAGACGACGTCCTCTACTTGTGACAGGGGTAGCTTGGGTCACCTCCTCCTCCTCGTTACAAAAATAAAAATAAAAAAATAATTAATAAAATAAAATAAAAAATTCCCCACGATTTTTTCATAAAAATCGACAAAAAAAACCCGATTTTATCGCGATTTTTTGGCGATTAGTGCAACACTGGCTTTTTCTATCTTATGTTAATGCTTAGAGGGTGATATTAATGACAAAGATCCCTATATAGATACAGAGGTAATGACAAAGATACCTCTGGATATTAATGCTTAGAGGGTGATATCAATGACAAAGATCTTGACTTTTCAACAAGGCTAAGAAATTACACATTTCTCATGGTGGCAAGAGGCCTAAGCATAAGCAATAGATAATAGATTTACTTGTCTTTTCTAGTTTCTAGTAGTTTTTATAGCTATTGACTCTTTCATATTTATTATGAGATTTTTTTAAACAGTATATGACAATTTAAGTTTGAAGTTGGCAATTATAACTCATTAGTAATGAATTATGAATATGATAGTTCATGAAAGTTGAAAGTTGTTTCATTTCATTTCATTTTATAACATTTCATTTCATGTTGGACATTATTTGTCGTAATGGTTACACTTAGCTTACAAGTACAAATTTGGTGATCGATGATGATAAATGTTATATATTGAATTTTGAAAACTTGAAACTTAAAGATTGATGAATCATGAGACTCAATATGTTGTATGTTACTATGTTACTAACTTGTGGACGTGGTTGATGAAGATCATAACTTCTAGATGATTGTTGTTATATGGTTCAATCTATGTTTTTTTTTATGTTTTTTATATCTAATTCATCATTCTACATGTTTTTGTTGACATATATGTATCAAAATATATATATATAAATATATATATATATATATATATATATATATAAAATGCTCAGGGATTCGCTCCCAAACCAGGAGCTTCTGAAAATGTCACCCCTGCACCCGTTTTTGCTCCTACTCCCAAGTAACGCTGATATACATATATTATAGATTAAAAATAATTGCATATAAATATATATATATATATATATATATATATATATATATATATATATAAATTATATATTAAAAACCAAAAAAAAAAACACAAAACAAAAACTAAAATAAGAAAGAAAGAGCGGAGTTTCGGTTGTTGATAGTCGCTCGACAGCCACTACCACTACCACCGCAACAACCTTGGCCAAGACAATTGTGTCGTCGAGCAATTCCACCGCTAGCCAGACTATTTTTGTGTCGCGATCCAGCCAAGACTATGCCACAGTACGCCACCTCCATTGTCGCCGTCCAAATCTGCTGTCATCAGATCACCCCTTTGTTGCCGCCTATATCACTGTACTGTTTTCCTCTATGGAGTTTTCACAACCACATTTCCCTACAGTTGCAGTTGTCGCCTCCTTCCAGAGCCACACTATTCTTATTTGCACTATGATCTATCAGCCAAACTCGCAGCCGTCGTTGTGCTTTTTTTACCAGCTGCAAGGAAAAATCCGCCTAATTAATTGGATCATTATACTCTCCAACAGTGGTAGCCCCTTCCGTACCAAATTTCCACCCCACTCCATCGATATGCATCTGTGTCTAGATTAATTATTACAGTCTTGACTCATATACTATATGTACTAAAGTTTATACGTTATCCAAAATAGATTAGAGCGATCGTATGAATCTAAATAGGAGCGGGAGAGAAGGTTGACTTTATATATAAATGACGTGACCTTTTAAATATGTGAAAGGTATTAAAGTTATTTGAAAAAAGGGAATTCATAAAGTGTTAAAGGTCCATCAAATAAAAAGGGGAAGTACTTTTTAATGTTCAAAAGAAAAAACTACTTTACAAGTGCTTATTTAAAAAGGTGCAAGAGGATTTCAAAAGTGGTACGTTATTACATTTCAAGATATTTTATCTTTTAAAAGAGGAACCTATTAAGAAAAGGGAAAGAGAAAAAGTGAAATATGAGTTCCATATATAAGTCATCATTTTGGACTAAATGCCCATTTTGAAAAACATACATTGAATATCTGTGGATTCATAAAAATTGTGAATTATGTTGTCCAACATGTGAAAAATTATTCAATGTGGAAGAATGTCAAGATAATGAACTAGTGCAAATGAAAGGACTAGAGGAAAAACTTGCAAAACTGGAACAAAAATTAACAAAAAAGGATGGGGAAATTTTGCGTCTAAGGGACCACAGCGAAAAATTACTTGCGAAGGTCAATGGGTCCAAAGAAAGAAAAAAAAAATAGAAGAAAAGAAATGTATCAAGAAGAAATTCAACGAGAATCTATCAGAGAAGGAAGAAGAAAATTTGTGCTTAAAAGACCTTAATCAAAGATTATTAGAACAAATCAGAGTTTTAAAAGATGAGGAAAATGATACTAAGGATAAAGTCAACAACTCAGAAAACGAAGAACTTCCATGTTTAAGGGATCATAATAAAAACCTTCTTACACAAATAAAGAAGCTTTAAAGTGACAAGAAGTTACTAAAAGACAAGTTATAACAATTACTCAAGAAGAAGTATGAAAGTGTCCAGTGGTAACAGTCCAAGTTGAAGATAAAAGAACGAATACCAATTCAGTCAATATCACACCTCAAGAAGACGACAAACTAGTTGAAATAAAAACATGTTTCGATGTTGCAGTTCAAATGATGAAAAATCCAAATAAAGATTTTGTGACTAACTCAACAACATCAGTATTTGAAGTAAATCAAAAAATTGCCACACCCATGAAGAGGGAAAATCAAACCACAAGAATTCCTTCTCGACATATGAATCACAAGAGTAGACAACTCAATCAGTCTGCATATCTATATCACTCAGAAAAAAAACAACAAATGTATGTTCCGAAGACTACTAGTGTCAGTGCAATTCAGTCTGGTGATAACAGTTCACATGAAGTATCCAATAACCACAAGATTCCACAGAAGATTAATTTAGGATGGCCAAATCTCTTTTTAGTTCAACAATTTTAATTATCACTTAGAAGATCCTATCATCTTGTATCAATGAAGATGACAACTTCGATAATTCGTAAAAGATGCAAACAAATTACAAGAAGAGAAACAGATGACATGCCTTGTTAGCGATAAGCTTTGAGGACAAAGCTTTCTGAAGAGGAAGGCAATGTTATGAATAAAATAACAATGACAATTATAATAACAATATATATATATAACAATAATTATAATAATGATTAATTAATCAGCGATAAATATTGAAAAAACATGTCCCTAAGGACATGACTGTTCAAAAAGGGGCACTTGCCTAGGTATATATGCAAGCCCTCATTTGTAACAAATCATATCTTATATCTTTTGTACATTCTTATATGAATATATTGGTCCTATCATGGATATTTATATATTACAAATCTTCTGAATATTTTGTTGCATTTATGAACTTTGTTCATAACATTGGTATCAAAGAATTTACGAACTTCGTTCGTAACACTAGGTTGTTTGACTCACTTTGACCGCAAGGCTGACCACAGGTTTCGAACGCAGACCGTTGACCAAGTTTGATTGGGTTTTCTTGGACTATTTTGGGCTGAACTTTACCAGCATTTGAAGCCGAATTTATTGTTGCTTTGACCGAGCTGATTGGAGGTGTTGGTCGTTCACTTTGATGACTGGTTAGAGCACATTTGACTATTGTTGTCTTGGACTGAAATTGCAGACTTTGACAGTTGACCAAAATTGACTTTTGTAGTTCATCATTGGCTAGATATCGGTTTGTGTACTTGAATAGTCAAAGTTGACTTTGACTCATTGTTGAAATTGGATTATTGTACTCTTTGTTGAACATTTTATGACAATCTAATAAGGAAGAATTTGAAAGGGTTTTCCCCCTTGTGGGATTTTTCCCTGGTCTTTGACCAATATTTGTGTCTTTTGTCATTGCAATTGATTGCCTCTTATTGTTCATTGTCATTTACTGTTCTATCTACAATTGTTATTCTTTATTTAAAGATTGAATTGATTGCTAATCAAAGTTAAGAATTGGGCTAAAGTAATTGTAACAACATAGAACAGTGGAAAATTAACATGATTTCAGAGCTAAGGTGAAGAGAAAAGCCCAAAGAGACAAGAAACAAGAGCTATCATATTTGAAAGAAGTTGAAGGAGCCTGTTTGATTTGGACAAGATGACTACCTCTTTCTTCAAGGACAATGAGAAGTTGCGTTAGGATCCAACCCTAACCCCTTTATTTATGTAATAAGCCCAAGGGGCCTAGTCAGAGTCATAGTTAGTTAGTTGAGTCAATAAAGCCCGAAGCAGTTATCCACATTAATAATAATTGTAAGTGGTTGAGTCAATAAAGCCCAAAGCGGTTATCCACATTAATAATAATTGTAAGTGGTTGACCTGAATTATCGAAAAGGCACCAAAATTAGTTATAAACGGACCATACTTAATAAGCAAAGTGGTTAACCTGTATTATGCAAGGGACCACTAGTAGTTAGGGTTTTGGATGTCATAAAGTTATAAATAGTTTTAGATAGCAAGGGAAAAATCATAGAGTTTTATTGTAATTGAGCTCAGCTCTATTGGAGGTTGCCCCCTCGAAGGGGCAAGTGAACATTGTATTCTACTTTTGAATAATAAAATAACTTTGCAGCTTGTCTCAATTCATTTGATATTTTGTGTTCTTTGGCAATATTGTTTCGTATTTTTGGGATTCTGTTATTCTCGCAGGTTAAGTGCATAACAAGTGGTATCAGAGCACTTTCCAGGGCCAGCTGTACCTCCAATTTTGGGTAAAAAAATTTTTAGGCGAGGCACATATTCCAGCGTCTTTAAACCACGGGATTTATCATTGAGTGCATAAACCTGCGGCTTTAAGGAGGCATGCACGCAGGAACTACAACAGGTGGTCACGCTTGTTGGACTCCCTTGTAACCCCTTCAAGTAGTAGCGCAATAGACAGAACCACGCACAAACTGCACTTCCACGTACCCTCTAGTATCGGAAGCCCCCCCAGGGTAACAAGAAACTTAACCTTAGATAAGTCGTCGGTCGTATTGCTGCTACAGTACATTGAGAACAACACTCGAGGAGATTACTCGCACGTACAATTGGGTAGTCGAGTAGTATCAATGGGAGGAAATATCAATGGACTTTATCGAAGGGTTACCTGTGTCTAATGGCAAGGACAAAATTCTCATAGTAGTCGACAGACTCACCAAGTATGCACACTTCATTGGAATGAAGAAATCAGATTCAACAAAAGAGATCGTTGAGATATTTTGCAAGAATATCTACAAATTACATGGATTTCCCAAGGTCATTGTTAGTGATAGAGACGCTAAATTTAAAGGGAATTTTTGGAAGGAGCTTTTCAAACATATCGGAACGTACCTCAATATGAGTTCCGCATATCATCCTCAAACAGACGGTCAAACAGAAATTGTCAATAAGTGCTTAGAAGCTTACCTTCGTTGTTATGCAGCAGACAAACAAAGTAAGTGGGCTCAGTGGTTACACCTCGCTGAATGGTGGTACAATTCAACTTATCACACTTCCGCAAAAATGACCCCATTTCAAGCTCTGTACGAATATGAACCTCCTAAATGGAAGGACTTAGCCATCACCGAGACAAAAGTTCCAGCAATTAAGGATCAGTTAGAAGAAACCCAAAAAGTCTTTCAAGCGTTAAAAGAAAATCTAAGTATTGCAAGAAATCGCATGAAGCAGCAAGCCGACCAACATAGAACATAGAGAGAATTTGAAGTTGGAGAATGGGTATTTGTTAAACTTCAGCCTTACAAGCAATTATCCCTAAAGCAGAAAGGAAAAAACAAATTGGCGCCAAAGTTTTATGGATCGTATCAGATTAACAAAAAGATCAGCCAAGTAGCATACAGCTTAAGTCTTCTAGATAATAGTCGAGTTCACAACGTTTTCCATGTATCTTGTCTTAAAAAGGCATTGGGCAAACACCAATCAGCACAGACAATGCTTCTGATATTAGATGATGAAGGCAAGTTCGTTTTAGAACCATAAGGAATTGTTACCACCAGGGAAAGGAAATTACGATCTCGAGTAATTAAAGAGTACCTTATCAAGTGGAAGAACCTACCAGAAGAAGAAGCCTCTTGGGAGACAGAAGCGTTTCGTCAACAACACTTGTCGTTACGTATGCTTTGAGGACAAAGCATCTTTTCGAGAGGAGGGCAATGTTATGTAAAAATTTAATAAGTTGTAATTATAGGTTAATTAGGCAAAAGGGCACGATCAGAAGATCATGCCCTTTCACCAAGAGGCACCCGAGGCAATATATCGGCAAGGGGCCCTTCTATGAAAAAATCATCATTCATTCGTTAATAAGAATCAAGTGCTTCCATGGCCATGAGTTTTGGCACTGTGCCACTAAGTATCCTAATCGAAAGGAGTCCAGTAAGGATCATGTAGCTGCATCAACTGAGGTAGATGAGTTTTCTTCTCAGTTCAAGGAAGACTTCTCATTAATAGCTTGCATGGCAAGCTCAGTAGGGAGCAACATATGATATATTGATTTTGGAGCATCCTTCTACATAATGGGCAACAAGGAATATTTCAGCCAGCTGAAGGAGAAGGACATGCAATTTCACATTGACCTAGGAGATGATGGCAAGTACGCAACTAGGGGAGTTGGTACTGTCAATTTTTTTAGGGAGTCAAGTAATTCTCTTCATCTCAGGGATGTCCTCATTGTTCCAGGACTGAAGAAGAATCTGGTTTTTGTTGCTACTCCAAAGGATAAGGGTTATGATGTCATCTTCAATAGAGGAAAGGCTTACCTCAAGCACTTAACTTCTGGAAGTATGAAGGAAATGTTTATTTTTGTAGCATTGGTTGTGTTCTAACCACGAAATTTGGTGGAGAGGCTAGAATACATGTATTCTCCAAAACCCAGAAATCGTTTCTGGAAATTCCACCTAGAGTCGACTTAATTAAAATAATTAATATTTTTTTAATGGTGCCTAAGTATAAACTTAGGAAAACTGATTAATTAAAGGGTATTAATTAATTCATGGTGAAATCTTCGAGGAGAAGATATGGATCGAGTTCTAGTTAATCTTATCCATCGATTATGTTCTAATCTTGGTTGTTGAAGCCTCAACGAGAGATTATACGAAGAAATTTGATGGGCGTTGGAGAACACATTTGGAGCCACCAGGAATTCGATATTGCTGGGAAATTGAACTCTAGAGTAGCAATTGTGTGTTGTCGGAGGTGATTCAGTAGTTTCGAAGTAGTGAGAGAGGGGCAGGGATAGTAAGGCCGGAAGAAAGTTTTTCCAGTCTAGTGAATGCATAACAGAGAGATAGCATACTCCACAGAGAGGCTGACGTAGTGCAGAGAGGCAGCGCAAAGCTTCAAAGGGAGATCTGTATCTTGTTGCAGTGCATCTGCACTCCAGAGTAGCAATTGTGTGTTATCGGAGGTGATTCAGTAGTGAGAGAGGGGCAGGGATAGTAAGGCCGGAAGAAAGTTTTTCCAGTCTAGTGAATGCATAACAGAGAGATAGCGTACTCCACAGAGAGGCTGACGTAGTGCAGAGAGGCAGCGCAAAGCTTCAAAGGGAGATCTGTATCTTGTTGCAGTGCAGATGCAGCGTTTTATCAGAGTTGTGCAGTAGTTGGTGGGCAGTAGCAACCAGACATCAGCAACGTAACAGGAGATGGTGCAAAGACAAGGTGTTGCTTCAGTGTGTTGCAGCATTAGAACACATTCCTCGCTAAGAGGGAGTGTTGATTTTTTTAGCATCAGTTGTGTTCTAGCCACGAAATTTAGTGGAGAGGCTAGAATACATGTATACTCCAAAACCCAGAAATTGTTTCTAGAAATTCCACCTAGAGACGACTTAATTAAAATAATTAATCTTTTTTAATTATTTAATTATAAACTTAGGAAAACCGATTAATTAAAGGGTATTAATTAAGTCATGGTGAAATCTTCTAGAAGAAGACATGGATCAAGTTCTAGTTAATCTTATCCATCGATTATATTTTAATCTTGGTCGTTGAAGCCTCAACGAGAGATTATAAGAAGAAATTCAATGGGGGTTGGAGAACACATTTGGAGCCACCAAGAATTCGATATTGTTGGGAAATCGAACTCCAGAGTAGCAATTGTGTTGTCAGAGGTTATTCAATAGTTTCAAAGAAGAGAGGGGCAAGGATAATAAGGCCGGAAGGAAGTTTTTCCAGTCTGATGAGTGCATAATAGAGATGCAACATACTCCAAGATTCAGAGGGAAATCTGTATCTTGGTGAGGAGAAGTCAAGATTCAATGGCAGGAGCTGAAGTGGGAGCCCGGACAGCCAAAAGATCGAGTTTACAAAGCAGCAGTTGATCAGCAAAGTGAGAGAGATGTTGGTCCCAGCAAGCTGATGTAGACCTGTGTAGGCCGAAGCGGAGGCAGCAAGGGGCAGCTCATCTTGAGCTAAGGTCAGTGTTAGATCACCAGTGGAAGTGAGATTTTTCACACTAGAATTTTGTCAGTCATTTTCTCCGTATGGAAAGCTATATTTGGGCTTCCATAGATTTGTACTCAGATTTACCACTGCATAATAAAAAAACCCTCAGTTGTTTCACTGTTTTCCCAAGTTGGGTTTTTCCAGGGACATTGGTCCAAAAATAACGATGTTTAATTGTGTCTGTGCATCTATTCTTCCAGTGTTTTTATTTCTTCCGCAGTATTTATTTTGTAAACGCTGCAGTGTATATGTTTTGATATTTGTTGTAGCAAACTGCAAATAATTTGGTTGATTAATTTAACAAATAGAGAAACATTATCAGTTGTTGCAGTAGGATTCAGGGTCACCAAATTTTCACAGCAGATAGGTGTGAGGATGAAAAATTTGTACCTACTGTAGGTTGAGACAGGCACAACCTTGAGTGGCAAGGCAGGAAGTGTGCAGAGTAAAGATGTGAGGTTTGAGGAGAGCAAAGCTCTAAGGAAGTCCTTAGAGTGAGATCAGCTTAGAGTACTTGAGTAGGAGCTAATCGCTCCCAAGCGGGAGCCTAAGCCAGTATCACAGATTGAGTCTCACCCAAGTGGCATGAGGACCACACAGCAGGTTGACCAGGAGTCAGCAAAGGATCAGGAGAAGAGACTAGGATGAGTGGAGTCAGCCACTCAGTAAGTGACTCCTAGCACAGGGAGGAGGAGAGCCAAGTGGGCCGATCAAGAGGCCCAAGAGCAAGTTGAGACTCCTAGCTCTATGTTTAGGTAGAGCAAGAAGGCACAAAGGCACACTAGGTACATGGAACTGATGACTGAGTTGATAGACTAAAAGCCTTCTTGTTATGAGGAGGCATCCTCTTAGCATGTTTGGTAGGATGCCATGGTGGAGGAATATTCCTCCATCATGAAGAACGATGTCTAGGAGATTGTGCCACACCCAGAGGGCAAATTAGTAGTAGGCTCATGATGGGTGTAGAAGGTGAAGCATCGCACAAATGGAAGTGTGGAGAAGTACAAGGCAAGTGCCTTGGATGCATGAACAGTGTTAGTTGCTGAGAGGGAACAAGTGGCAAGGAAGAGTGATTATTCAGGTACTATCAAAAGCCTCAATTGGTATGATATGACATTGTTATATGCTCAGGATCGGGATCCTAGGAGCATGGTTGGGAGGAATGGATCTTGAGATCAAATTCCACAGTAGGAAGCAAGGAAGTCTTTTAATTCAGAGCGAGCAACTACAACAACAGATAACATAGTGGTGTTGGATACAAATCTAGGTGGAGGAGGTTCTTCCAAAAGTACCTTCCTCTCTAAGAGGGAGTGTTGAAAATGTAGCAAGTAAATGTCTTCTTGCTTGTGCCTTAGCCAGTGAAGACCTTGATTTGTCTTTCTCTAGCATGATGCGAGCTCATGAGTTAGACTTCAGTTAGGACAAGTTTATTTCTAGTTTATTGGAATGGTCATCAAGATGGCATGCATAGAGTTGGAGCCTGAATTAAGTGGAGTCTTCATCAATTTGACTACAGAACGAGGTGGCAGTTACAAGTTTAGTTAGAGTGAGTTAGTCTCCAGTCTTGATTGAAGGAAGAACAAGTTAAGAATCCAAGTGTTGATTGGAGAGAGAAAGAGTATCTCTCATTTAACTCGTTATCACAAGTTTGTGAGATCATCTTTGATTGTGGAGAGCACAGAATTTATCATCAATTGTGCGCAAGGATTTAGAAGATTGTTCGTAGAATTGAGAGCTTGTGTCCTAACTAGGAGATCACAAGTGCGCAAAGAAATAGGAGGATTTGCGCTAAAGAATAGGAGCATATATGTGCTAGGAAATAGGGGCAAATATGTTTTAGGCTTTACGAACCTCTTCTGCGCTAGGAAATAAGGACCTAGTGCACAAAGAAATAGGAGACCCAAGTGCGCAAAGATCAACGAACGGGGATCAGGGATTGCATGACAAGTCAAGGTATTTAGTAGGGGAGCAGTTGCGTGCTAGAGGACCAAGATCAAGCATTGATAAAGGCAGGTCGAGATCAACTGTATCAGCTAAGATTAGTGAGAAGAAGCAAAATGCTTTCTCAGAGATAGATTGTTTTGTAATAGATCCAATTGCTCAAGAAAAATCAATAAAATACCACAACAAAGAAGGCGGGTTTTCCCTTTTGTGTTCCCTGGGTAAACAAGTGTGTCAATTTGTGTGATGTGTTTTTATCTCTGGTGTTTTATTCCGCTGCTTATAATTTGTTAAGAAACTTTGTACCTTGGCGAAAGTAAATTAGGTTTTAGTTTTCAGTTGCCTTGATTTCAATTGATTCATTAAGTAGTTGTAAAGTTTCATGGAAATTTAGCATTAGCCTCTAGAATACAATGCTCCGCCTTGACAAGGTTAAACCCTAACACATAAAGAATACGCCTCACAATAAGAATAACCACCAATAGATAATGTTCCTAATATATAAGAGAATCACAACTAAACAATGCACCCCACATGCTAAGAATAGATAGATACATGCCACCCAAGCCAGGCACATTCATGTAACTATCCAAGGACAATTAGGCACATGCCAAAACATGTCAAGCACCTTTGCGTACCACTCAAATAATGTGACCCTCGTGTTCCAAGGATAGATAAGCACATGCCAAACACACTCGTCCATATACCTACTCAAGTAGTGCACCCCCATTCTAGGGATAGCTAGCCATATGCCAACATGTGTCAAGAACACTCCTCCACACTCCTAGCACACTTATTTATGCAACTACTCAATTAGTGAGCCTTTCTAGCCCAATGTAACTTCTAAGAGCCAAAAAAATAGTTGAAGAGGCTTATAAGAGATTCTTGCCCTCTTCGTGAGGACAGTGTTCTCCAAACCAAGCTTCTCCCTCAACATCTCAAACTAAACCTTTACCAAGGGCTTTGTCAAAATATTTCCCCCCACCATTGGAAGGTAATCAAGAACTATTGCTCCCTTCTATATTCTTGTCTCATAAAATGTTATAAAATATCAATGTGCTTTGAGCAATCATGGAAAACTAGATTCTTAGAGAGCCTAATGAAATGCAAATTGCCATACCAAACAATAATGAGCTCCAACATCTTATTGATCAAGTTTGTAACCAAATGGCAAAGACAAATGACCTTACGAGTAGGACAACATGCTACCATATACATTGTTTTTGTTGAACTAACTAGAACTACCACCTACTACCTATTGAAATGGGATATCATAGCTAAGCCCTGTTAATCTAGGTTATCATTTATGTCAATATGGCAATGTTTGTGATGGAAAATTCTTGTGATACGTGATGTTGCCCATTGATGCCCATTGATCATAATGTTGCCAGTGGAGGACCCAAGAACTAAATACAATATATGGATTTACAGACAGAATAGAAGCAGTAGACCCAAGGAGGAAAGCCATCAGGGAAGCCATTGGAAGTCAAGAACAAGAGCAAAGAGGAACACATCATCGAAAGAAGAGCTATCAGAAGAGCGAAAGAGTGAAGAGAAGTCACAGGAGCTAAGAACCCAACAGTGTTATCGGAAGTCATAGGAGTGAAGAGAAGCCACAAGAGTGAGAACCCAACAGTAAGGGTCAGAAGGAAGAAAACAGTGACATCGGAGGAGCTAAGAACCCAACAGTAATATCAGCAAAAGAACCCAATTAGAGTAATAAACCTTGGAAACCTTTTAACCAAAGTTCACAATGCAATATCGCATCCGTTGCATCGCACGAAGCCTTGTTACATTCAAATCCTCCTATTTCAATATGTATTGCGAACTTGATGGTTCCATTACAATACGCCCTAATACAATATCACATCCGCCGTATGAACTTTCATATCGCAAGTCATAAAGGGATGTCACATTAAAAACTGCGATTGCGATATAAGGTGCGGACCCGATTGCTCCATTATAAAACGCCCTAATGTAATATCGCATCCGCGTATCGAAACTTTCATATCACAAGTCTTAACAGGATGTCACAGTAAAACACCGATTGCGATAGTATTGTGAACCGCCAATTGCAATAGAGTCGTGGACCCTAGACCGTCGATTGCAATAGAGTGGTGGACCCCGGACCGCCGATTGCGATAATATCGTGGACCCGATTGGCTTATAAAAAATGATTTATTGAATATGGCATCCGCTCTGTCAGAAGTAGGGGAATCGGCAATATTATGTGCGGACCTCCGATTCTCATGAAGTTGCGATTGCGGGATTAAAGGTGATGATGTGGCATGTGGGACCTCCATGTGGGCATAGCCTCTCCTATGTGATATCTGTAAATAACAAGTCTATTGAATGAATATTAACAAAAGGCCCCTCTGATATATTTTGTAATGTGCGACCTCATAAGTCAGCCTCTCCTCCCAATGAATGTGTCTTTCGGTCATTGGTGAAACTCGTATAAAAACGAGTTAAAACGCTTCACTTAAAACAAGGATCTCGGAGCATCGATCACAAAGAATAAGAAAAAGTTCACAACTCGTGAACTTGAAGGAACAAAGGAAGCTAAAGGTCGAGCGGGAAAGAAGGAAGCTGAAGGTCAATCGAAGGAGAAATACACAGGAGCATTAAAGAGTTGAAGAACGAAGAAAGCCGACACTGACTACACATAGGATCATTCATACAGCCCGGACCTGTGTTTAACAGTGATTCAAATGACAGTTCAAAAGATTATCTGAGTATGAACAAGGTTGTTTTTAATTGAACGCACAATATAAAGCCACGACAATCATTCCTCTGAAGCAGTTACCACGATAGTGAGAACAGAGGCTCGAAACAGAGAATTCTTTGGTGCAGATTTTTTAGGCTTAGTGCAGCTTATTGAAGACACATTGTTGAGAAGCCTACATATCCTTAGAGTTAATCTTGGAGACCATGATGCATTAGTCATCATGAAGTGACCTTGGAGAAAGTGGATGGGTAAATATGAAGAACAATGGCGACACTTTCATGGTAAGACAAGGTTGTCATTGATAAATTAATGTGGAGACTAAGTGAAGACATTGTTGAAGATTGACAAGGCTCGTTGAAGAAGACATAGGGAGCCGTGAGTTACTACCAAACATATTTAAACAAAGTATAGCAGTGGGTTGGAGCCCAGAGGGTAGGTGCCCTAAAGGTTGGAGCCCTAGAGGATCGGAGTCCTCAAGAAACCAGGTTGGAGCCTCTAAGCACAACGTTGGTGCCTTAAGAAGATAAGGTTGGTGCCCTAGAGGTTGGAGCCTCACAAAAGACCAAGTTGGTGCTTGGCAACAGGTTGGAGCCTGGGAGATTGAAGATCGGTGTCTTCATCAAGGGTTGGAGCCCTATATATATTGTACTTGATTCATTATAAAGATTATATTAATAAAAGCATTTATTCCTATTGCTCATTTTGTGTTCTAAATATAATTGATTTAACTAGTAAAAGTAACAACTGAAAAGAAATATTGATTCACCCCCCCCCACAGTATTTCCAACAAGCCCAAACTAAAACCAATATCAGAAGTACTCTTTTGCATTCTTCCATCTCCTGCCTAGCCAAAATCAATAGATACATGGGGCAGCAACTCACATGAGACGATGCAGTGTGCCATTCAATTATCCATTAGAGAACTTTTGAGGTCAAAAATGGGCCTCAAAACAAAAATGTACAACCAAAATCAACTCTATAAGAACCAATAGGATTCAAGATGATGATCTCAACCATGGGGGACGATTCACCATTTTTGGAGTAAAAAGTAAAGACTAAAAAAAATTAAAAAGAAAACTACTTTTTCAATTCATATTTTCAACTTATATGCGTACAATTTTACTCAAATTTCAAGCGGGAACACTCGTTGGATTTGGAATTTAATTCCTCATCCAAGGAGCACCCATGTTGCATACTTTCAACGTTCTTCATGTATTTCACTTTTTGTGTAGCAAGGTCCACCGAAAGTATGCAACATGGGTACTCTTGGATGAGGAATTAAATTCCACATCCAACGAGTGCTCCCACTCAAAATTTGAGTAAAATCGTAGGGATATCAGTTGAAAATACGAGTTAGAAAAGTAGTTTCTTTTTCTTTCACTCTAAAATTTGATGATGTAATCTAATCTTATTTTATTATTTCCACTATTATTTTATAATATTCCTTAAGAGGCCCATTTTAGACGTCAAAATTTCTCTAATGTTAGAACATGATTACCAATGGTGCCAATGAGACAAATGAATTTTCAACCATAAACTAGCGCAATGTATTAACTACATAGCATATGTTGAACCCAATATTCACAAGGCACATTAAGGACCCAACAACTACCTATGCAAAGTAGATTCAACCAAACTAGAATCCTCGTCATTTCGAACCATAAGTGTAGCCAAGGGTTTGCAATGAAGCATCTTAAATCTCTTCAAAACCTCAACAATATACTTCCCTTTCCCAAGAAAGACTTCATATGAACCTTTCCAAACCTTTAGACCTAAAAAGTAATGTAGTATACCAATATTCTTCTTGTCGAATTTACTAGGCAAATTCTTCTTGCACCACACAATGAATTGCTCAAAACTTCCTTTCAAAATCAAGTCATTAGATACATGACCAAAACAAGCATACCAATCTCGCCATACAAATAATAAATACTAGAATATGCAAAAGTTTTGAAGGAGCCCAAATTCAGTAAGTACACACCAATCGAGTATAAACACCAACAAAAGACCAACGATAGAAAGATGTTAAAGACGTGACAATTCTAATAGATGTATGCCTTGCAACTAGAGCAAAAATCTCGTCATAATCAACTCCCTCTTTCTAAAACAATCATCTAGTAACAAATCTAATCATGTACATTTCAATGGCAAAGTAAACCATCTAATACCATATAAAACTAATCATGTACTTAGACACCATATAACACTACCAACATCTTTAGCATGCCACAAACCAAAACATATTGCATATTTTAAAACTTAAATCATGTTCATTGCATGAGGTATGACCAATTCCCAATATAACATGAGACTTATTTTATGGATAACTTTTCCTTAACATGATAACTCAAATTTTATTATGGGACTCTTCTAATTATGATAAATCAAATGAAGGTTCAACACTACCTTGAATCTTAACCTTTAACAAATAACACCCTAGCATAGTTTGATCATTGCTTAGTTGATCAAATGTCAAACCATAAGTAGAGTATATTTTGTAGATGAATTGCAATGAACTTTTCTTTCAAAATATTAATACCTATCTCATATATATAAAATCAATATGGTATCGCCATCACTTGTTTCTCCTTCAAAGGTCACATACAGGCTACAACCATGCATATGAAACAAATTTGCAATTTGAATATGTAGAAATACTCAACACAGACAATTTTCTGCAATACATGAATGTGCCATATGAAGATTACTGATATACTTTTACTAGGGGACCACACCTACTTACTTTGTTTATTTTCCTAACACAAGGATATAGGCTTTGCAATACTTTGCAAGCCTTATGCACAAGTAGATGACACATGAGTTAACTCCCCCCCCGCCCATCACAATATTCAATGGAATTGATCATGCTACAAAGAGTCTTTGGTGGAGCAAATCAATATTCATCAAGAAAAGGAAAACTAGTTGAAATAAGGGCCTACAGTGGGAGTGAATCTAACTACTTAGTGGATGGACCTATAAGAAAATTGCCATTGATGAGAGTAACAACAGTTCACTTAGGAAGATCAGAAAAATAAATAAGTACCATCATTACTGTCATCATTCTACATCATCCAAGTGAAAAACTTCATCATTGAACTGAGCAGCACAGAAGAAGAAACAACACTAGACTATAAATTTTGGGTGTTAAGCACCCTGGGTCTAGTCTATGACTTAACCAAGCACATAGACACACAAGATATGCTCAACTATGAAGCACTTTACACAACAAAATATAACAACAAAGAAATCAATAACAGTACACAAGAATTATGGCCCAAATCACATTTCTCATTAGTCCATCAAAACCTTAGAGCTCCTGTACTAGGGATCACGGCCCTTTATAAACCCTAATACAAAGCTATAAATTATAATAATAGTTTATCCTTTAACTGAAACCCTAGGGCTAAGGCCTAGTCCATCAGTTCTTCATCTTCCCAAATACAAAATATAATCGACATAAAACAAAATCACCTGGGCTTGCTCCTTTTAGCCCAAGGTACACTAGTACTCTTGTCATCCTTGTTGTAGCACCTTTCCTTCACTGCCACAAACTTTTGTCCGCAGAGATCAACTCATTTTAAACCTCTGTCCAATAGTTGTACCCTTCAGCAAACTTTTCCTTTAGTCTACTAATCATAACAACATTTTTTCACCTTGTTTTAGCCTCTTCCTTTTGCCTAACAAACTTTGTTGTAACCCTTGATCTACTCTATTACCATGCTTTTTTACTCAACTATAGTTCAACCCTCCTTAATAGCCCCATTCTAACTGTCAACAACCTCGGTCTGCTTCTTTAGGGTTCATTTCAACCCTTACGCAACCACAGTCCATCACTTAACAACCTCGGCCCTCCTCAGATACCTCTCGACTAGTGTGTTTCCTATCTTTGAGGCCCTCAACCTACCTTGCTCACACTTCAGCCTTGCTCCTAAGGCAAAGTCAGCCTGTAGAGAGCCTCTTATCCCCTCAGCCTGACTTGTTTCAACTTTATCCAAGTATGAGTGCCCTTATACTAGCCTATGAGTGGTCTCTCACTCTTTATGGCCTAAATAAGGCAAAATCCAACCCTCTTCTAGCGCTCGAACTTCTCCAGCAAATACATAGACCTACCCTTACAGAAACTCGGCCTTTAAACTGAGTTTGGATAGCTTCTTGACCAGAAACCCTAACTCAGCCTCTTCTCCAACAAACAAAACTCTCCAAACTCATCCTCTCTTGGAGAGTTGTGGCTCTCTTAGGGAAGATCTTCATAACCAATGAAGTCCTTCTCATTGTGTGACTAGGCCTCTCCTTTGGCCTATATTTTTGGCTCTTTAATAGGTCCCTTAGGAACCCTCTTAATCCTTCAAGAGACCCTTCTAAATAAATTAGAATATAAAATTGATTATCTTGGGTTCCAAGCCCACAACTTTGGGTCCAAAACCCAACACTTGGGTACTTTTCCCAACAAAGTATTTTTGTGGGTTTTCTTCTCTCGGAAATACCTTTCGAGCTATCCAAATTTCAACACTCCCTCTTACAGAGGAATTTATCTCCATGTCCTCCTAGAAATCTCCAGCTCCATGACTTTCCTTGCATGCCCATGACTTCCTTGCATGAGCCATGATTTTCTCTTACATGGCCAGGACTCTCCTCGCTTGCGCCATGTCTTCTTTGTGCTTAATCAAGACTTATCTTACAAGGTGCATGACTGTCCTCACATGTACCACGACTTTTCCTTGTGTGATCCATGACTCTCTTCGCATGGTCTACGATTTTTCTTACACCACCATCATTGTCCTTGCATGGGCTAACTCCACTCTCTCGCTTGAACCTTGAAGGTTAGACTTCCACTAGGCAGTTGACTCTCCTTTGCAGTCTCCCTTTGAGACTACACAACCTCCCTTGGCTCACTTCGCTTTCCTTCTTGGAAAGTGTGGCAACTGAACTTGTGTCCTTTCAAGGTCAGTGCCTAGTTGTGGTTGAACACTAGGCCTAGCAACCATAACTCAACTTTGCAAGTGTCCTCATCCTCCTAGGTAAAATACCTCATATGCACATGATTCCATTGTCGAATGTGCAACTCCGCAACCTAATGAAGATACTATCTCAGAATCAACCTGCCATCCATAAGAAGCTACCTCATCCATGCTAAAGCACTCCTTGCCAACGCACCTAAGCAATCTCAACATACTTTGACAAGTCAATGGAAGTCCATCATCAACTTGCCACACATCCTACTATTGTGCACCAAGTTCTCCACCAGAACTCCCATCCTATCTCATCACCAAACCAGTCAAGACCAGTGTTGCACACATCGCGATCGGGATTTAATCGGCGCCGGGAAAAAAGCGGAAAAAATCGTTAAAATGGGGAAAAAATCGGAAAAAAGCGGGAAAAAATCGTTTGGCACAAAAATATTCATTTTTTTTTCAATTTTTTTAATATCTAAACCATCTACAACATAAAATAAATACATTGACACATAAATATGATAAAAAAACTAATATATAAGATGTTTAATATCATTTCTAGCGCTAAAATCACACATAACATTGAATCATGTCCTGAATAGTAAGTCCTGAGTCCCAAGTCCAACTCAGCCTCAAAATATCAACAAAAAATATGATAATGTATCTCATCATGTCATAATGTCATATACAATAAAATGAAAGTCTAATCCTATTGATTTCCTCTGCCCCTCTTGCGAGAAAATGGCACAACTTTCTCTTTCCCTCTAGATGTAGAAGCTGGTGCCTGTGGTGGTGGAAATGGCAGTGGAGTCTGACGTGCTCTAGAAGCTGAAGAACTAGTAGTAGCAGCTACAGGAGGCTGAGGTGGACGGAGACCACGTCCTCTACTGGTGGTAGTGGTAGCCCGGGTAGCCCGAGTAGGCGGTGTCACCTCCTCCTCCTGCTCCTCCAACTCCTCCTCCTCCTGCTCCTCCAACTCCTCCTCCTCCTGCTCCTGCTCCTGCTCCTGCTCCTCCTCCTCCTCCTCCTCCTCCCCCTCATCCTGCACTAACCAATCCTCAGTGGGATCCATGAGAGGCCTCTCGGTCTCAACCCTCCATTCAGCAGTGGTGTCAATCCCATCCAATGAGATGGCTTCCGTATCAGGTGTCTTCTCTAGTTGTTTCACCCACAATCGAAGATTGTAGTAGACATAGACCATGTCATTAAGTCTATGGGACTCCAACCTGTACAAAGTTCATGAAATAATAAATTAATAATTAATAATTAATATTATAAAAAAAATATTGTTTAAAACTTTAATGAATTCAAAAATTTATTTGGAAATTTGCAATATTTTAAATGTTTAAGTGTTAACCTATTGCGCTTCTTGTTGTGTATTTTTTCAAATACACTCCAATTGCGCTCACATCCCGAGGAGCTGCATGTTTGGCTGAGGATGCGTACGGCAAGATTTTGCAAAAGGGGTACTCTGCCACCATACATCTTCCACCATGCGTCTACAACAAAATTACAAATAAAATTTTAAATAAACATAAGAAAAAAATGGAATTTGAAAAAACAATGAAATTTGAAACAAAGTTACAAAGTACATACTACAAACTAAAAAATACCTGGCATTTTAACCGTCCTATCAATGACAGCCATCTCAAAGCCAAATGTGCCACCTGACAACTTATATTGCTCAATTTGTCTAGAGATCTCCATACGTTCTTCTGGAGATCTCACCATCTTCTGGACACAGGTTAATAATCCTTCCACGACCTCAACATCAAAATTAAACCCACATGCATAAGAAAATGCAGGGTTCAGGAAAAGCCCAGCAGCATGAATGGGACGATGGAGTGTGTTGTTCCATCGCTCATCAATGACGTTCCATAGAAGGAGTTGTCTCTGGAACCCATCATCTCCCTTGTCATCATAGTAGGACCGAATGGCTTCTTTGGCCCTGTCCATGGCTTCATACAAATAGCCCATTGCAGGCTTCTCACCATCAACCAACCGAAGAACCTTTACCAAAGGTTCTGTAACAGCGCACACCTCCTGCACTCCCGCCCAGAAGTCTTCCTGGTATGAAACTAGTCTGCAGACGGCCTCTCCTTCTGGTTTGCGGCTCATTGACGAAGCACGCCACTCCTCTGAAAGAAACATTCTCTTCAAATCCCACATAGAATTCAAGAGGGATTGAAGAGATATGAAACTCGTCGCAAACCGTGTAATGGCGGGGCGCACCAACTCTTTGTTGTTGGTGCATTTTCTCATCAAGCTAAGCACAGATGTGTGATTGTAAATAAATTTTGTGATGCTTTTTGATGAGTCAACAACCTCTTTGACAAAGGGAATTTTCCCAATGTCCTCTAACATCAAATCAATACAATGGGTAGCACAAGGTGTCCAAAATAAAGCAGGATGCCTGTCCATAAGCATTCTACCAGCAGCAACATAATTTGCAGCATTGTCCGTTATGACTTGGACAACATTTTCTGCACCCACCTCCAAAATAAACACATCCAGCAAATCACATAAAGTTCTTGCATCTTTGATTTGATGAGTTGCATCAACAGATTTGATAAACATAGTCCCCTTGGGACAACTAACCAAGAAGTTTATAAGGGTTCTCCCCTTTTGGTCAGTCCAACCATCTGACATAACAGTGCATCCTGTTTGTGCCCATGATGCCCTAACATCCTCCAATCTTTGGGTGCAGTCACGCTTTTCATCTTGAAGAAGCCGGCCTCTGAAATCATGAAGAGAAGGGAGTTTGTACCCTGGGCCAACACTGGCAATAGCATCAACAGTAGGTTGGAAAAATGGATTATTCCTTATAATGCTGAAAGGAATATCACTCCAGAGGAGAAATTTTGTCATCAACTTGTCAGCTTTTTCTTTTTCAGTTCTTTTTAGCATTGAACCAATAGTTGGTTGTGAACCAGGTGTGGTTCGAGGAACAAAATATGATGATGCAGCTACCGGATTGACTGACGTTGCAGTAGAACCAGTGCCACTTGGCCCACTTCCTTCAGCTGACCTTTTTAGTTGCCTTTTGAGTTCTTCTTTGGCCTCTCTAGTGTGCTCTAATTCTCCCAATGCTCTCATGGCTTTTTGGATAATTTCAGCATTTGTCTTTAGACAGGGCCCCACATCACGTCCAGGGATTTGTGCAAGGTGGAACTTCAACCTGTACACCCCCCGAATATTTCCTTTCCACACAACTTGCAATACAAGTTTTGTCTATCATTCGGAGTTTTAGGGTCACCATATTCCCAGAAAGGATCCAATTTCCTTGGCATGTTTGTTTTTGAATTTTGAATTTGCAAACCTATGGAAAAATAAGGATTAGGAAATAGGAATTTAGGATTACATAAATGATAATACAAAATTACAAATTACAATTTAGCATTTGCAAAATTACAAGCTAATTATTTCCAAAATCCCAATTTCTAAACCCAAGTTACCCAACCAAATGCCAAAAAACAATGAAAATTCAAAAAAAATAAACAATGTTTAAAAAAAATGAGAAAATAAAAATAAAAAATTGGTTCTCATAGTCATAACAAATTACCCATCCCAAATCAATGAAAAATTTCAAAAAATTCTTTAAAAACAATGAAAACCAAAGTTTTTATAGAAGCAAAACCAAAAAAAATTAATCTACATACCTCTTTTATGGACAAATTGGTGATCTTGGCTTGGATTCCTCTTAAAAATGCTTCGATTCGCTCCCAAATCCGACGGAAACCCTTCAGCTCCTCTCCCTCACCTCTTCTCCTCCTCCTCCGCGCGGCGACAGCACAATGAATTAAAAAAAAATCGAATTTGCCATATAAAACCCCGCTGCCCGCGCCCTCCACGATTTTTTTCACTAAAAATCGCGATTTTTTCGAAAAAACGATATTTTCAAAAACTCGCGATTTTTTCGATAAAAATCGTTATAAAAAAAAAGTGGCGATTTTTACGCATAAAAATCGCGATTTGATCGGGTAAATGAAAAAATCGCGCTTTTCCGATAAAATCGCAATAAAATCGCGATTTTAACAACACTGGTCAAGACCATATCTCCATGTTCTTTGCTGAACTTTCTGCTCCATGTCTAGCCAATTGTGAGTTGGCAACATTGTTGCTTCATGCAACAATTTCACAACTCTCTCCTAAAGTTGATTCTATGCACACTTTGATCTAGTTACCCTTCAAAGTAGCTTTGATACCATGTTGAAATTTCCACACACCCTAGGTTTGGTCTATGACTTAACCAAGCACATAAACACACTAGCGATGCTCAACTATGGAGCACATTGCATAACAGAATATAACAAGGAAAATCAATAATAGTACACAAGAAATATGGCCCAAATCACATTTCTCATTAGTCCATCAACAAGAAAATCTTAGCGCTCCCATACCAGGGATCATGGCCCTTTACAAACCCTGATACAATGCTATAATACATAGTTTGTCCTTTGACTGAAACCCTAAGGCTAAGGCCTAGTCCATTAGGTCCTCATCTACACAAATATAAAATACAATCAGGAGAATACAAAACCCACATGGGCTTGCTCCTTTTAGCCCACGATACACTAGTGCTCATGTTGTCCTTGTTGTAGCACCTTTCCTTCATTGCCACAAACTTTTATCCACAGAGATCAACTCCTTTTAAACCTCTATCCAATAGTTGTAGCCTTCAGCAAACTTCTTTTTTAGTCCATTAATCATAACGACCTTTTGTCACCTTGTTGTTAGCCTCTTCCTTTTGCCTAACAGACTTCATTGTAGCCCTTGATCTACTCCCTTACCATGTTGTTTTACTCAACCACAGTTCAACCTTCCTTAGCAACCTTGTTCTAGTTGTCAACAGCCTCAGTTTGCTTCTCTAGGGTTCAATTCAGCCCATATGCAACCACAGTGCAACACTTATCAACCTCATCCCTCCTTAGATACCTCTCAACCAACCTGTTTCCTATCCCTGAGGACCTCGACCTACCTTAATCACACTTCAGCCCTACTCCTAGGGCAAAGTCAGCCTTCGGCCAGCCTCTTAACCCCTCAGCCCGACCTGTTTCAACTCTATCCAAGCATGAGTGCCCTTCCACCAGCATATAGGTGGCCTCTCTTCTCTGAGACCTAAATAAGGCACAGTCTAGCCCTCTTTTAGGGCTCAGACTTCTCCAACAAAAACACAGACCTACCCTTAAAGAAACTTAGCCTTCAAACAGACTCTTGGATAGCTTCTTGACCAAGAACCCTAACTCAGCCTCTTCTCCAGTAGAGAGAACTCGCCAAACTCAGCCTCTCTTGGAGAATTGCGACTCTCTTAGGGTAGACTCTCGCAACCAATTAAGTCGTATTGATCACTGGAGTGGCACTTGAAGATTTTATGAAGACTCCATGCCCAAGGATGTACCAAAGGTTGCTTGTACCATCAGGGATCATCATATCACTAGAGTTTTTCAACTCTACTTCTTCTTCTCATCTTCTTCTATTATACCCAGATTCCACAAGCCCTACGGGGATGATGTAAAGTGATGCTAGTATGATGAGTTTGAGTTAAGTAACAAGCCTAGGTAGCTTGGGACTTTGTCATCAAGTGAGTTTACCCTAGGAAGTTTTTTTAACTTGGTACAACTATCCAAGTTATCTTGTTGAGCATATTTACTTAAATCATTTCCATTTTTTACAAAGCACTTGTAATCTTACTTGCATAGCGTATTGGGCATTTTAATATAATTGCATTTTTTAATTAATTTACCTCTAAGTATAAGTTTGGTTCAAAGACATTTTTAGGGACCTCTTTCTTTCATCAACTTGAGGGACATAGACCCTCTTATGTGGTTATGACAATGACCTTGCAGTCGTCAGAGCCACAATCTCTACAGCGTCGGAGGCATCGGGTGTGTTGGGTAATCCAAGGAAGGTATCATTAATATAGTTGTTGATGTCTTTCTCTTGAAGCCCTTCCACAACCACCTATATAAGATACTTGTTTCAAAGTAGTCAAAAGAAACGTCACATCTAAAATAGGGATTTAGGTTAAAAGTAACGAAGATAATTGCATCAAACTCTAGTTTAGGTGCATTTCATGCCAATACATTTTACTTGCAAAGCATCCATGTACTTGTTATTGATGAATATGTTGAATTGAATACTTTATTTGGGCAAGTATCGTCTCATTTATTTTTGCAAATAAAGTTCTAACTTGTTTCCTTTTGCAAGACATTTCCATATTTGCTTCCTTGCATGCTTTGAATTTGTGAATGATCATATATTTTAAAAGCATTTCTTGAAAACATATTTTATATCTTGCATTGATATCATATCTTGCTAACATCTTTTGTTTGATTTACAAGATTGGTTGTGTTTCAATTTGAAACACTTCATTTTATTTTGAGCAAGTATTAGTTATTCTTAAAGCAATATTTGAAGGCACTGGTTTTATATATGCTTATCATTATCTCATGTGTTGATGGTTATTGAAGTTCTTTTTATTTCATATTGCTCACATTATATTTGCTCACAGTCTTAAAAGTGATCCTAATTTAACATCTCCTAGAAACCTTCTAACTTAGTTTTCCATTTAGGGACCACCCCCTTAGTTGACCTAGGAGAGAGCTTAAACGAAGAGAGTTGGGAATAGGTGACAGCCCCATCTCTTTAATTTTCCACCAACCACACCTTGTGGGGTTAAGGGATTTTCTGATGAACTTATGTGTGCGTGACAGGCGGCAACAAGTCCTTCTCATTGTATGACTAGGCCTCTCCCTTGGCCTATATTTATAGCTCTCTAATAGGTGCCACAAATTTGGTTCCAAACCCCCAACACTTGAGTACTTTTCCCAACAAACTCCATTTTGTGGATTTTCTTATCTCAAAAATACCTGTTGAGCTACCCAAATTTCAACAGTAATGTCACATGAAGATAGTGGATTAGAAGATATATTCAAGAGAGAGTAGGGACCAAATAGGGGGGGCTATCAAATTGTCCCACAAATTGCAGGGTACATATAGGTGGACCAACATCAAATGGAGATGAGGAGATGTCCACCACAACTAGCTGGAAATCATCAACAAGCGACATATCAAGAGGGGAAGTGATATGATTCATGGATACATGTGAAGAGCCTTCATTGAAATCATCATCAAAAAGAAGTTGATGAAATAGATCTTGGTGGACCATGAGGAAAGGTTGATCAAAGATAGCAACGCAATGTTCAATCACTTCGCCCGAGGTGGCATTATAGATAAGATGCCCTTGAAAATTCTCACGATAGCCAATTATATTTTGATGAGGTATACAATGGACAAGTGACATCAATTCTTGACAATTTTTATTATCTTTTGTTCAAACTTGGATTAAATTCAATAGTCTTACATAGACTCAGTTATATCATAAAACAGATATAAAGCGAACACCCTAAAAAATGAATTTGTGTGGTGGTGTTTCTATGTGTTTTTCCTAAAACTAGGAAGAGCTCATATGGACACAATCACGTAATTTATCGAACAGGGATGTGTTTAGACTTGTGAGGCACCATGTGCAATATGAACAAAGAAAGGGCTCTATCTAAATCAATGCCAATTATACATAATCTAATCTAATTCACACCATGCAATGAAAAGATAATTTAATATTCTGTTATGAGCAAAAATCAAAAGGATCAAGAACATTCCCATTGTCTGAATTCGCCAATGGCACCTCATATGTTACAACGTATGAAGGTTATATTCGTAACTCAACACTATTAAATTTCTAATATCAACCAAATTTATTTTCACATGGCAATTTAATTTATCCTCAGTTTATTATTTATTTACCCAAATAATAATTGAATCACTGAAAATTAAAATCAATGGTATCTTTAACTTCTAGAATTAAAAATATGCAGTGGAAATAAACCAGAGAGATCAATCAAACATTGCAAAATTAATTAACCCACAAACAATTCTCCATCATTTCATTATCTGGAAAATCTAGGTTTCTCGACCTGCAGAGATACAAGGAAAAATACAATCTGGAATTTGCAACTTACCTCCCTCAGAGTTAATTCATCCCAGGTAATCGGCCTCAAGGAAATCTACCTCAAGATCAAATCACTCTAAAAAAATGAGCCTCCAAGAATCATATTTGCACCCTCCTGGAACTCAATCTGTGCCTTGCCACTAATGCGCACTGGAAAAACTCCAGCAACTCTACCTCCTCCAGACAAAATCGATCTCCTTCTAGCAACTCGGCTCTACAATCCTCTCCAACTCGGCCCTCCTAGATTCACTCAAATCTACTTGCACTTCTCCTCCTCTGCGCATTGGTCACTGAGCCACTCGCACTGTAGAGAAAAACACTCACTCTTGTGATGACTCGCTCACACACTTATGCTCTCTGTTGTGTCTTCACCTCCATCGTTAGCCTCCATTTATAATCTTCATTAATTCCAAATCTCTAACCCCAATCTCCCCTCTAGAAACATCTTGAATCTTCCTTCTAGAAACATCTTGAAGATCAATGGTTGAGATTATGTTAGAATTGGCAACTAGGGCCAAATTCCACCTTGGGACAGCTCATTTGATGGAGATGATGATTGCATTAAATTCCTCTTTTCGAGAGGACCAATATTGATATAAAGATCAACCAATTTGGACAAGTAGAAGTGTATTTTTGAATTTATGCCCACACATGTGCAAATTGTTCAGGTCGGCCACATCATCACGTAGCCTCATGAAGTCCAATAGATGTGACTCTTCACCCTCAATGACTTGTATAAATACAAGTGCCCTCTCACCTCATTTGGCATCATCATCACACACATTTCTTCTCTCTCCTTCTCTCATTGGTTCATACAGCTATTCGGCAGATCTTCTCTCTCACACACGTGGCAAAAGGACGAATTCTCTGGGCAAATTGCAGAGCCAAATTTCAGGACTGTTGCAGGAGTTTGACCAGTGTTGACCGAGCACTTTGACTCATCCTTTGACTGCGATTTTTGCGAGAAATTTTCATTTTTGACAAGCCGTACAATTTGGCACAAGAACCAAGAATTTCTGGGCACTTTGACTGCAGGGTTGACCGTAGACCTGATCGCAAAGTTGTCCAAGTTTGATCACAGTTTTCAAAACTGTTTTGGGCTGACTTTGACCACCTTATCAGGCCGAGTTTGACTGGGTATGACCAAGCTCCAAAGAGGAAAAATTGTTGTTGTGTTGACCATCTTTGACTTTCCGCTTAGGGGTAAATTTGACTGCAGTTGACTACAGATTTGACAAAATTGTTTTGACTTTGATTTGGCAAGTCAATTTTGACTTTTCTGCTCTCTCTTTGTTGAACATTTGATAAAATAATAAGAAGAATTTTGTTGAACATTTGATATAATAATAAGAAGAATCGACAAAGGGTTTTCCCGCAATGGGGTTTTTCCCTAACATCCACCAAACCTGGTGTCCTCTTGTCTTGGCTTGTCTTCTGCATTTTTATTTGATGTTCTATCTACAGTTATTATGATAATTTATTATTTATGTCTTATCCTTGGCATTTTTATTTGATGTTCTATCTACAGTTATTGTCAATGTGATTTATGGTTAATGTGATTGCTATTGGAAACTAAATTGGAAATTGTCATTGGGTTGCTTAAAAGTACATTGAAGTAATTGTGCTAAGCATAGAACATAACATTGTTATCTAAATTTAACAGATTATTTCTAAGTCACTTAAATAATTAAATTATTTATCTTTAGAAAATAATCCAATAATCCACAATAATTAGGAAAGAAGACATAAATCGTTAGAACAGGCAAACAATCTCTTCCTCATGCTACGACACCAAGCAATTGTAGAAGACCTTTCAATGCTACTCACATCAACAAACACGATGCTTCATATTCTAAGTGCTAGTTGTAAATGAGTTGATCTTATCACACGTTAATGCTAAAGGGCGGGGAAGATTAGCAGCCAAATGTGAATTGCTCAGCCGCAAGTATTTTTTATTTTGTTGATTTGTTTTTTTAAATTAAACTTTGTATTTTGTTGGTTTGA
Organism: Pinus tabuliformis; assembly: GCA_031772625.1. Taxonomy (NCBI): domain Eukaryota; kingdom Viridiplantae; phylum Streptophyta; class Pinopsida; order Pinales; family Pinaceae; genus Pinus; species Pinus tabuliformis. Next base: position 1,579,948,240 of record CM062818.1, on the reverse strand, counting down.
GTTTTTTTTGGGTTTGGCCGGGATTGGAGAACACAACTCTAATACCAATGTAATGAGCAGGGTTAGTATACACAGCGGAAATATTCAAAATATCTGAAATATGTAAATATCCATTATAGGACAAGTAGTATTTATATAGAAATGTTTGAATGTACAAGAGATATGAGATGATATGATTTCAAATGAGGGCCCACTTATATACCTAGGCAGGTGCCCTTTCATGAACGGTCATGTCCTTTTAGACATTCCTCTTCGGTAACTAATTATTATTTAATGAATTATTATTATGATAATTTATTATTTATGTCTTATCCTTGGCCTGTCTACTCCATAGAGCAACAGGCTCCTCAAAATCTAGGACTAGCTTAAACAACATAAAGCTAAAAACATAACAATCCTTTTGATAGGTTCTGAGAGAGTCAGTTTCAATAGTGATTTCCTCGTGCAGTCCCTGTCTAACTAAACTATCAAAATTCCTCTACATCCTTTAAAATATGCAGCAACCACGGGACATGGGTTCCTCCAGTCAGTGTCACAGTTATACAATCCCTGTTTGGCCTGTGGAATCCTGTAGCATTAACCTTCGAGCACGTGGATGCATAACTGTAGCCAGGCTCATGAGATCCCCAGCTCGCTCTGCTGTTAAACACTTGTTTGCATCTATCCATCATGGCAGGAGAACCATTTCTTCAGAAATAGGATTTAAAGGCTCTCCATTGTGCAAATGTAGACCAGGACTAGTTTATGTTAACCTGTACTGTATAATCATTCTCATAGGAATCTTAGGTTAGCATAAGTCCTTCAGGATCAAAGTGTAATTGCATATATAGGTATAACAATCTAAACAATCTCCAAAACACATATTAGCTCTAACTATAAAGATTAAAAAATAAAAAATAAAGGGAGCAAATGGCAAATGTGTACCTGGAACAAAATTATGGTAGGCAAGGGAAAATTTAACGGAAAAAGGGAAAAATTGGAATGTATTTGTGACAAAAAGGAAGTGTTTCTGTAGTATAAGGAGTCAAAATGGTGGTTCATTGCCGTGCCCGTTTCTATAGTACAGGGTGTGAATCTCAATGGACTTCTAGTGTTGGCCCAGAATTGTCACTGAAATCTATAGAAGAAGCAATAACCTTTGATCTCCTAGAGAGCACTTATCATAGATTGGGAATCAGTACATGTCACAGCCTTTAACCAAGGTCCTTTTAGTTACTTTATTATGAGGCTTGTTGCCTGTTCTAATAAAAAAAAATGAGATTTTACAGATAAAATCTCACTTGCTGAAAGTTTTAAATTTATATCAGACTCTGCAAACAATAAACAACTCCCAGTTATGTTCAAAAGTTATTTTAAGGCCTAAGGAGAAAAGCTTCATCAGTCTACACGCATATCGTGTTAATAGCTTAGACGATTGTGACCTTAAACCAAAAGGAAATACCAGTAAAATTTTGTCAACAACTAAGGTCCAGAAAATTTATTATATATTCTAAATTTCAGAAAGCCAAAAAAAAAAAATTAGGAAAAATCCCCACAAAAGTACAGACTTTTTCAACTCACCTGTTTAAGTTTGCTTGATGTTTCAATCATCCGACCTTGCAGTTCAACAAATGCCTATGAAATCCACAATTAGTCAAGAATAATGCATTAGAAATAATATATAGAAAGAAAATGTTATAACATTGTGTGTCTGCAAAATGAAGAATGTGTACTCCAAATCTCTTTTTACAATTTTAGAGTTTAATTTATAAGAAACTTCCATCCAAATCCCTATGAAACCTATACAGGATAATATTTCAGAAAGAATAGTCATACTAAAACTAAAAATAAAGAGCAGAAACACCAAATCTGTAATGTCATAAAAGCACACGCCTGATTATCATTGGAGGAGCAAATAGAGAACTCCACCCTAGCACTAATGTATAATTTATATTATGCAAACGTAACGTTAGTTCACACTGATGACAGTGATTGATAGATATATACCAATGTAACATTGACGTGTTGGTTAAACAATTACAACCTAGGATGCTATATAATAATGTAGCAGTGAATGATTGATTTGAGAGAGTAGTATTTGTATGTTAGATACCCTACCTCAAGCCCCTACAGATGTAATCACTGCAACAATAACATGTGACAATTATTATTCTCTCAAAATATGTTGTTAACTTACTGCTTTATGCACCCACATAAAATTATGCATGGTGATAGACAAAGGAGCCTAACACCATGTTCTAGGAAGGTCAAAAAAATCAACAAAGACAAATATTGTTATGGTGACAAAAATTAAGGGAATCAAATGTGTTATTTACATCCTCCAGTGCATTGAGAAGAGTATGAGGCAAGTAGTTTCTCATTTTAAAGGTTCGGAAAAAAACATAATAAATTAAAAATTGAATCATTGAGAGTATTCAATTGAGGCAAGTAGCTTTTCATTTTAAAGGATTGGAAAAAAACATAATAAATTAAGCATTGAATCGGAGCTTGACAGGTTGAAGGAAGAGTAAAGAATGAGAGGTAGCCTATGTGATATAGTCACCATGCTTGTAATGTCCCTGACCACTTAGGAAGCTTATGACGACATCCGCTAGCCTAATGTGGTTTCCATAGGCTAATAAAGGGGACTTAATTTGCCTAAGTAAAACATTATAAAGTCTAAAGAGAAGAAAAAGTGACATTTCTTAAGCAAGTGAAAAGTCACTTTAACTTTATAAAATGAAATATAAGTGACTTTATAAAAGTTGATTTGGTAAAATGGTGACCATAGGTTTATAAAAGAAGGAAAATGAGGAGACTCTCCTCATTCATGCATTCGTGTTTTTGGAGAAAAATCTCTTGGAGAATTTCTTGAGGAGAAGTTTAGGGTTTGAAAACCCTAGCCGCCATAGTTGGTTTCAATGTTGAAACTTGACACTCTAGCCAGTCCAAGCAGTGAAATCACTCAGATTTCATCGTCAAAATTCAAAGGAGAAAAATATTTTCTAGACATATGGGCTAGAAGAGGTACTATCAGTTGAATCTCTAATTTATTGCTCTTCATTTATCATCTTACAGGTTGGAGACAAAATCATGGAGCCAAAGATTCAATCCCAGGTCTGAGATTTGATTACTGTTGTTAGATGTCGATTTCCTCTCATTTTGCCACTCAAGCTATCTGAAAGGAGGACATGTTTGAGGAATAAGCCTCATGGGAGAGTTCTGGTCATAAAGGCATGAGCTTCCTTATTTTGGAGAACAAGTTATTCATTCCCTCAATGAGTCGAAGTTTTGAGGAAAAAACTCCCTCATTTCCAGGAGTTCGAGTTACATACTTCTTGTTGGACCGAGATTACTGTTCACAGAGGCAAGTTTCCATAATAAAGATTGGACCAAGTTCCCTCTTTTTAACTGGTCGTGTGTAAACTTTAAGTTGGTGGTCATTTTTTGTTATATTGGTTGAGTGTGTTGGTTGAGTAAGGCCGAGTGCATTAATTTCCTTTGTTGGGCACGATTTGAGAGTTAAAGAGTTTGCGGCCTGACTAGACCAAGTCCCCACCATTTGACTAGTTGTGTAGCACGTTCTCATTGTAGTGAAGGAAAGACAAGTCACTAAGCCCACTAAACAAGCCTTTATGGGACTATGTGCATGTGTTGTAGCTTTCAGAGACTATATTGGACAGTGTACAACAGTGGTATGGCATAGTATCCAACGTGGCTCTTTCTCTCTGCCATATCTGAGCAGTGTATGTCCCTATATCACGAGTTGAAGTATTATCTCTCTGCTAGCAACCAATATATACCAGGTGCCAAGTTATATTTTCTGCTATGTATTTTCCTTAAATATTGAGAGTTGTGCCATTTATGATTACCCAGAATATCTTTGTCATGAAGTTCTATCAGTGACTTTGTTGAAATTATGAATTTGGATAAAATATCAGTTGTTATTGTTGAAGAAAGTGCAACTAGGTTCGGTCTTCATAAATGTACTTTTGATATTTGTATTTATTCAAGAAAAGAAATATTATTTTTATATTTGTCGATGAGTTTCTTGCTGATTGAAGTAGGTCAAGCACATGGTTAAGTGCTTCTAGGAAGTCAAAAGGTCAATGTATTTATAGAAGACCCTTAGAGGGCATGTTACACTATGTATAAGGTCAAAGGAAAACCTCCAAGACAAGTGCAAGTCCTCTCCATGCAGCAATGTCCTCCAAAAGAAGCAAAACAGTGAAAATAAGGAAGATATGGTCAAGTCGGCCTAAAGACAGAATGTCGGCCTAATGTCGGCCTAGAGGAGGGACAGTCCTCTATATATAGAGGTTGTCCACTCCCTCATAAAGTCAACAACACAAATAGTCTCCCATGGGAATTAGATAGTCTCCTTGACAAACTAACAAATTCAAATAATGACAGCGACAATTTAGTTAATGGGCTTCTTTGGTTCCCTCGTTAACCATTAGGACTCGAGCATGATTACAGTCCAAAGATTTGACTACTGAAGTCATCTAATCAATTGTAATCAATCTTAGGCATAACTTACAGGCTACAACCTATTCTGAAAACGGATGGCTACAGCCTATTCTAAAAATGGATTTCATAAGTATGTCAGCGTTTATGATAGCACTAGGGTACAGTCCTGTAGCAGTCAGAAAGGCATAGCTTCTAATCCTATTTTGGGCAGTATCTTAACAAAATTTTGAATTTTCTATTATTTTGTCATATATAGATATATATATATATATATATATATATATAAATATATATATATATATATATATATTGAAAAATATGTATAGTCGAACCTAATGCCGAACCTCATTCGAACCTGATCGGAAAATTCGAATTCGAATCGAACTTAATCGTTGTCGAACTCGAATTCGAACTCAAACTGTGTGAAAATAAAATATTAATGTGAATTAATATTAGTGTTGCACTAATCGGGAAAAAATCGCGATTTTTTCAAAAAAACGATAAAATGAGGGGTAAAAATCGACAATTTTCTTTTGGCCGATTTTTTTCGAAAAAAAATCGCGATTTTTACACCAAAAATGGCCAAGGCGTCGGCAGCGCGTGTTTAATAGGAAAAAACCGATTTTTTTGTTCATTTCAACAGTAGAGGGCGCATCGGAGCTTGGAGCGTTGGAGAAATAGAGGGTGGAGATTTTGGAGCTAAATCTTGAAGCGTTGGAGGCTTAAATCGATCAGGACGCTAAAGAGGAGAGTCTAAAACCGGTATGGCACCATAGTTTTGTGTTTTCATTGTTTTGTAACTTTGTTTTTGTCGTTTTCATGTTTTTGGTTGGGTTTGGAAGGGGGTTTTGTCTAATGTAATTTTTTTTTTTAATTTTTTTGGTTAGGTTTGGAATGGGCCCATGGGGTTTTTGACATTTGTCCAATGTATTTTTTTTTGTTCTTTTGGTTGGGTTTGCAATGGGGTTTCTTAAATTATATGTAATTTTTTTTTAGTTTTTGTAAAATGTAAATAGTAAAATACTAGATTGTAAGTTTGTAACTTGTAAATACTAAATTGTAATCCTTATTTTCCCATAGGTTCACCGAAACACCATTCAAGTTTTCAACTTCAAAGTTCAAAATCAAACATGCCAAGGAAATTGGACCCTTTCTGGGAATTTGGTGAACCTGATGCTCTGAATGATAGAATGAACTTGTCTTGCAAGTTGTGTGGGCACCATATGTCCAGAGGGGTGTACAGATTGAAATATCACATTGCACAAATCCCTGGATTTGATGTAGGGCCTTGCACAAATACAAATCCTGAACTCATCCGAAGAGCCATGAAAGCATTGGAAACTTTAGACCACACTAGAGAGGCCAAACAAGAAATGAAGAGGCAACTAATAAAGTCAGTTGAACAAGCAAGTGCCATTGGTTCTACTGCAGCATCAACCAACCTGGTAGTTGCCTCATCTTTTTTTGTTCCTCAAACCACACCTGGTTCACAGCGATCTATCAATTCAATGCTAAAAAAAACTGCAAAAGAACAAGTTGACAAATTGCTGGCAAAATTTCTCCTTTGGAGTGATATTCCTTTCAGCATTGTAAGGAATAATCCATTTTTCCAGTCTGTTCTTGATACTATTGCAACTGTTGGCCCAGAGTACAAAATCCCTTCTTATCATGACATGAGAGGCCGGATTCTTCAAAATGAAAAGCTTGACTGCATCAAAAGATTGGAGGATTTTAGGGAATCATGGACACAAATAGGTTGCATTGTGATGTCAGATGGTTGGATTGAGCAAAAGGGGAGAATCCTTATAAACTTCTTGGTTAGTTGTCCCAAGGGGACTATGTTTATCAAATCTATTGATGCATCTGCACAAATCAAAGATGCAAGAACTTTATGTGATTTGCTGGATGTGTTTATTTTGAAGGTGGGTGCAGAAAATGTTGTCCAAGTCATAACGGACAATGCTTCAAATTATGTTGTTGCTGGCAGGATGCTTATGGACAGGCATCCTACTTTATTTTGGACACCTTGTGCTGCAAACTGTATTGATTTGACGTTGGAGGACATAGGGAAAATTCATTTTGTCAAAGATATTGTTGAGTCATCCAAAAGCATTACAAAATTTATATATAACCATACATCTGTGCTTAGCTTGATGAGAAGATTCACCAACAACAAAGAGTTGGTGCGCCCCACCATTACACGGTTTGCCACCAGTTTCATATCTCTTCAATCCCTCTTGAATTCTATGTGGGATGTGTTAGAAATAATACTGAGAGGGGGGGTGAATCAGTATTATCAGGTCAATTATTTTTCATTTCACAATCAGATTTGTATACACTACTTCAGTTAGTAATAACTGCGAATGTACGCAACTATAGCTAAGGAAACTAGCGTATAACCAGCAGACTTGTAATTTAAATTATTCTTCAGATGTTGATCATTAATCTATGCATCAAACCATATAAACAGTAACCATGAACAGTAAAACAGAACAGGCAATCACATAAGAACACAAGATATAAGGTGGAAACCCAATGTGGGTGAAAACCACCTGCTGCAATTCTTCTCTATCTTCTTTTCATTAGAAACTTCTTTTTACAATGTTTCTATACTGGTGCAGTCTTATACCAGTATGCAGGCTGCTACTTGCAGAAGGCTACGACCTTCTCTCATTCTCCAGCTTCTCCTGGAGGGGAGCTACAACCCCCTTAGCTCTTGTACTAGCTGATGGACTAGTACATAGGTGCTGACCTACAAAAGGCTACAACCTTCTCTTTTTTTCCAGGGACCACGTTTCATAAATTTTCAAACTGGATCCATGAATAACATCAATCAAACATCAAGTATATCTACATCAACCAATCTCCTTTGCACCAAACAAAACTGAATCAAATAGTCACTTCTTTGAATGTTGTACCCAGAAAACAGTAACAGTAACCAGACACCAATTCTGAACCCAAAACATTGCAGCAATAAACAGAAGTAGCTAAAACATATTTCAAGAAACGTACGCTACTTCAATGTGTACAACCTGCGTGCATACCCTACTGAATTAAGGCCAACCTGCGTATACACTATTTTGAATTACATAACCAACCTGTATATGCGCCTTTGCTTCACTGAACTTGCGTACAGATCTATAAAAGATAATTTATCCTTTTCACTTATTTAGACATCAATTATACCCAGATTATCAGATTTATAGATCAAGTCATGCGCCAAATATAACAGATCAAAATCACACAAAGATACTATTATTTGAGCCTTAGGATCTTGACCCATCAATAGAACTTATCCTTCTCCTTGCACTTAGGTTCCTCCTTGATTCAGATTCAGCTATGCATCATAACCCAATGACCAGTGTTCTAGATCTTGCACTTCATAAGATATTCAATACTTCAGTGAATCATTTTGCCCAATGATCTCCTTCCCCTTTTATAGTCTTAGGCCTTACTCAATACCATGGTCCAAAACCATAAATAATCAATACCTTGGACCAAATACCTGGCTTCAACACTTCAGACGAGATACCAAGTCCAAACCCATAGGTCCAAATACCAAGGACTAAATACATGGACCAAAAATAATTTTTCCCACACATACATGCTTTTCTTTGCATGAAAGTGCGTGCATACGTATACGCGCCCTTTGATTGTCTATCTCGTGTGTATACGCGCCTTGGTTAAGAAGAACCTGCATATTTCTCTTTTTCCTTCATTCTGAGAGCCTGAACTGTGATCTGTCATTTGAGTGAGTTGCCATCAAGAACAACACCTGTGTCATAGCGCCAAACCTGTGTCATAATGCCAACAATCTCCCCCTTTGGACTTGATGGCAACCCCAAGTCACTCAAAGTCATTCTCCCCCTTTGTCATCAAGGGCAAAGAGTTAAGCTCCCCCTGAGTACATGCTGAAATTTCTACTCTGCTGAGTTGTCCATGCTCCCCCTGACTGTAGGCAAAGTCTGCAAAAAAATGTTCTACAAGAAGAAACATGACTTTATACATCATAGATGTCCTTCCTATCACCAAAGACTCATACATACATCCATCTCCCAACCAAGTGGGGATATACCAATATTGACTCATCCACCCAACCAAGTGGGGATACACCAAAAGTTTACACATGACAGAAAAAGAATATTACATCATCCAACCCAATCATAGTGGGGAAACCAACATAGGTCGTTACATGACCTTGATAATAAAAGAAATACATGACATAGAGACTAAATATCTAAGACAAGACTATGATAGTCATCAGCAACTAGCAGCATTTGTCAATCATCATTCAGACCGGCAACCATGATCTCCCTCTGCACCTGTTCCACCTGAAACAAAAACAGCTGTGAAATTGAACCAAGATCTTCTAAGATAATGCCAACAATGCATTATTAGAAGTATATGCTCCCCCTGAACCTGTGCCAGATGGTCTCTGTCAGACCCATATCAGACTCTTTTCATCCTGAGTCTGTTCCCACTGTTTTTCTTCAAACCAACATATACGCGATTGTACCCACAGAAACCAGCGTATATACGCAGATACGCTTCATGAAACTCACGTACAACCACTGTTCTCTGAAACAGATAATTTCAACAGCAAGACGATGCATCAACTACTCCCAGCTTCTATCTGAGGTATTCAAATGTCTCCCTGGGCAGTGGTTTGGTGAGTATATCAGCAACTTGTTCTTTGGAGGGGACATACTCCAATTTTACCTTTTGTTCAAGCACTTGTTCCCGGAGAAAATGATATTTGATAGGTATGTGCTTGGTCTTCGAATGCATGACTGGATTCTTTGAAATACTGATTGCACTTGTATTATCACAAAAAATGGAGATAGGTGGAGTACAAGTGATTTGAATGTCTTGCAATGTTTGCATCATCCAAAGAAGTTGTGTGCAGCAAGAAGCAGCAGCCACATATTCTGCTTCAGCTGTAGATAATGCAATTGAACTTTGTTTCTTGCTGAACCAAGATACTAATCTAGAACCCATAAAGAATGCACCACCACTAGTGCTTTTTCTGTCATCCACGCTTCCTGCCCAATCTGCATCTGTATATGCATGAAGTGTGAGATCTGTATCTCTAGGATACCATAAGCCATAATTTTGAGTTCCTTGAAGGTACTTGAAAATTCTCTTAACTGCCTGAAGATGAGTTTCCTTTGGATTTGCCTGAAATCTTCCAACTATTCCCACTGCATGCATGATGTCTGGTCGGGTACCTGTTAGATAGAGCAGACTACCAATCATGGATCTATAGGTTGGTTGATGTACTGCTGCTGATTCATCATTTGCGCTAAGGTTGCATCCTGTTACCATAGGGGTACATACTGGTTTCGAATCCTCCATCCCATATTTCTTCAAGATTTGCTTGAGGTACTTGGTTTGTGATAGAAAAATACCATCTTTGTTTTGTTGGACTTGTAAACCAAGAAAATATGTGAACTCACCAAGCAAGGACATTTCAAATTCTTTTTGCATCACCAAGGCAAAGTTTTGACTCATGTCTTCTTCATTGGTACCAAAGATGATATCATCAACATACACAAGAAGTATTATCAACTTATCATTGTCAATTTTTATATATAGATTGCTATCTGTGGATCTTTTTGTAAAACCTTGTTGATGGAGGTACTTATCCAAACGATAATACCAAGCCCTTGGAGCCTGTTTAAGGCCATAGAGAGCCTTTTTAAGTCTGCATACAAGTTTTGGATCATTTCCAAGGATAAACCCATTTGGTTGCTCAATATACACTTCTTCTTCCAGGTCTCCATTCAAAAAGGAAGATTTCACATCCATTTGATATACTTTGAACTTCTGAAAGCTAGAAAGAGCAAGAAACATTCTTATCACTTCAAATCTGGCATCTGGTGCAAAAGTTTCTTCAAAGTCTATACCTTCTTGTTGAGCATACCCTTTGCAAACAAGTCTGGCTTTGTTTCTAATAACATCTCCATTCTCATTTAGCTTGTTTTTGAATATCCATTTTGTCCCTATGACATTCTTATCATTTGGTCTAGGAACCAACTCCCAAGTGTTATTCTTTTCAATCTGCTCAAGTTCTTCATTCATGGCCTTGACCCAGCATTCATCTTTGCATGCTTCACTTACATTTTGTGGTTCAGTGGAGGAGAGTAATGCTAGATAACTTGAAGCTTCTGAAATAGTTCTTGTTTGTACACCTGCCTCTTTCTGTCCCAAAATTTGAGTCTCTGGATGATTCTTCTGGATGTACCTGGATGGAGTCTTTTTTTCTACCCTTATCTGTTCTTTTGGTTCCTCATAGGTTTCTTCTTCATCATTAGTCTGATTTGATGTTGAAAGATAGTCCTCATCATCTTCGAAATCTTCGGATTTTACCTGCCTTGGAATGTTTCCTTCTTCATCAACCACTACATTAATACTTTCAACAATTTTTCTAAGTCTTTTATTGTAACACTTATATCCTTTGCTTTGGGGAGAGTAACCATGGAGAATGCCTTCATCTGCTCTAGGTTCAAACTTGCCAAGGTTTTCATCAGTCCTTTTGATGTAACATTTGCTTCCAAAAATTTTGAAGTATTTAACCGTAGGAGTCTTCCCATACCAGAGTTCATGAGGAGTTTGAGTGCTATTCACCCGAACATTTGTCTTGTTGAGAATAGTAACGGCAACAAATGCAGCTTCACCCTAGAAGGTTGCAAGAGTTCCAGACTCATCAAGCATAGCACGAGCCATTTGTTGAACCGTTCTATTCATCCTTTCTACTACTCCATTTTGTTGAGGAGTCCTTGGAGTAGAGAATTCCCTTCTTATTCCATGTTCTTCACAAAAATCGAAAAATTCATCCGAGGTAAATTCCCCTCCTCGATCAGACTTGAGGCATTTGATTTTACGATCTGATTCGTTTTCAACCAAGGCTTTGAATGCTTTGAACTTTTCGAAAGCTTCGTCTTTATGCTTCAGAAGTCCTATCCAACACATCCTAGAAAAGTCGTCAATGAACAATATGAAGTATTCTTCTCCTCGAGGTGACCTTTTCCTGGATGGACCACATACATCTGTATGGACAAGTTCAAGTGGCTTACTTGCTGATCCTTCCTTCTCAGGGAAATTAGTTCTGGTTTGCTTACCAAACTTTTGCATATTATATTGTCTGGAATTCTGATGTCAGGGAAATCACAAACTGCCTGATATTTGCATGCTTTCCTTATCAGAGAGAAGCTTAGATGCCCCAATCTTCTGTGCCATAGCCAGTGTTCATTATTCTTGCTTAGATAGCATTGTTGTTGTCCTCCCTTGAGTATGTATAAATTATTTGGAGTTCTTATGCCTTTGATCACTGTTTCTCCTGTATCAAGCTCACGAACAATACATCCATTTGATCGAAATATTACCTCATTTCCTTGATCACACATTTGACTGACACTCAATAGATTATGTTTTAAGCCACCAACATACATAACATTTCCAGCTTTGACTTTTTCTTTCAAAATAACAGAACCTTTACCTTTTATGAATGTCGGGGTGTCATTTCCAAATGAGACCTCCTTTCCTTTTCGAAGGCACTATATGACTGAAGTTTTTCTTTATCACCTGTGATATGTTTTGAGCATCCACTGTCGATGTACCACTGATTTTCCTGTCCTTCTGCATATAAGGCTATACCACATCTTTCTGGTTGCAGTTCTTTCTTTTTCCATGTTTTGGGACTCAATGAAGCTTGCTCCTTCTGAGTTGTTTGCCGAAACCTACTCCTGCATTCAGAATATTCATGACCGAAGTTGTTACAAATAGAACATTCTATTTCATTTTCAAGAACAGAAAAGTTATTGTAGGTTCTTTTCATGATTCCATTCACACTCCTTTGATTTCGTGCTTCTCTGGTCATGATGGTCTTGTAGGCAACACATTGAGCTACTTTGTGTCCAAAATTATGACAAGAGAAACATTGGCCATTGAAGAAATTTCTGCGATTATCAAACCTTCCGTCCAGGTGATTGTAGTTCCCATAGACATTCATTCTTGAGGCAAATTGAGAATGATTTACCTGCGGTTGATTGTAGCTTGTGTTCATCCTTAAAGTAGATTGTCCCTAATGTACTTGGTGATCTCTATTCATCCTTGAGGTAAATTGACCCTGATTTATCTGGTGATCTGCTTTATACCTTTGTTGTCGATTGTCAACATGTTCACTTCTCCTTGCTGCATCAAAATAACTTTTGGAGGTGGATGGCTTCTATGCTTGAGATGCTTCTTCAGTGTATCCAAGACCTGTCTTGATTAGTGGAGAACGCTGCACTTTGATAATCTCATCTAAAGTTTCAGATCCTTTAGCAAATCTAAGATTAAGAGCTTTTGTTTTCTCAATATCTTTTCTAAGTCCCACAATTTCACATTCTAACTTTTCATTGTGTTTTTCCCTTTTAGCAAGTTGGAATGTCAGAGTATCTATGATCATACTCTTTTCTTCTAAACAGATTTTAAGTTTAGAAATTTCTTCATAGAGATCATTTTCATCTATAGCGTCCAAGAAATCATCATCTTCAAAAGCCATCAAAAGTCTATAATCATGACATTGTTCATCTTCATCACTAATTGAAAATCCATCACTGTCTTCATGTGCATAATAGCTCTTCTTACTTACATTCTGTTTTTTGTTCCATCTAACTGGTTCCTTACCTTTATCAAGCTTATCTTTATGAGGACACTTGACTGCATAGTGACCGACTCTTCCACAAGTAAAGCATTTGAAAGGTAGCTTACCTCTGAATCTTCCAGAACCTCGTTGAAGGTTCTTGACAAAGTTTGATTCTTCCTCTCCTTCTGACATATGTCTTGACTCATTGTAATCTCCTTTTCCTGAAGCTTTGAATGCGGCTTCTCTCCTGTCTGATGGTCCCCCTTTTCTCATTTCGAAAGCAGTTAGGATTTCGTGCAGCTGTGACATGGTAATACTCTGTAGATCCTGTTTTTCTTCTATGGCAGAGACTTTTGATTCAAACTTAGAAGACAAGGATCTTAGAACCTTTTCAACCAAAGTAACTTCTTTTATCTCTTCACCCAAGTTTTTCATACGATTAACAATCTCATCTATACGTAAGAAATAATTAGCCACACTTTCATCATTGTACATTCTAAGATTTTCATATTGAATTCTGAGAGTTTGTAGTTTTGCACGTTTTACCTGATCGTCTCCTTCATAGCTCAGAACGATCTTGTCCCATATTTCTTTTGCGGTTTTGAGCTGCATAACCTTGACAAATTCTGATTGAGATAAACTCCCTAATAGAGTATTGACAGCCTTTGCATTTGTTTCATACTGCTTCTTACCAGCCGTATCTGTAGGAGTTGTTGATGGAAATGTGTATCCTGCTTCCACGATATCCCAAACTTCTGTACCAAGAGATTGAAGATAGGTTGTGATTCTTACCTTCCAATAGACGAAGTTGCTCCCATCAAAGATTGGTGGCCTGATCGATGCCTCTTTTTCATAGTTGCTCGTGATGATAGATCTTCCTTCAAGCGATCAAGCTTCTTCTGAAGGACCTGCTCTGATACCAATTGTTGGAAATAATACTGAGAGGGGGGGTGAATCAGGTCAATTATTTTTCATTTCACAATCAGATTTGTATACGCTACTTCAGTTAGTAATAACCGCGTATGTACGCAACTACAGTTAAGGAAACTAGCGTATAACCAGCAGAATTGTAATTTAAATTATTCTTCAGATGTTGATCATTAACCTGTGCATCAAACCATATAAACAGTAATCAGGAACAGTAAAACAGAACACACAGTCGCACATAAGAACACAAGATACAAGGTGGAAACCCAATGTGGGTGAAAACCACCTTCTACAATTCGTCTCTATCTTCTTTTCATTAGAAACTTCTTTTTACAATGTTTCTATACTGGTGCAGTTTTATACCAATACGCAAGCTGCTACTTGCAGAAGGCTACAACCTTCTCTCGTTCTCCAGCTTCTCCTGGAGGGGAGCTACAACCCCCTTAGCTCTTGTACTAGCTGATGTACTAGTACGTAGGTGCGGACCTACAGAAGGCTACAACCTTCTCTTTTCTTCCAGGGACCACATTTCATAAATTTTCAGACTGGATCCATGAATAGCATCAATCAAACATCAAGTATATCTACATCAACCAATCTCCTTTGCACCAAACAAAACTGAATCAAATAGTCACTTCTCTGAATGTTGTACCCAGAAAACAGTAACAGTAACTAGACACCAATTCTGAACCCAGAACACTGCAGAAATAAACAGAAGTAGCTAAAACATATTTCAAGAGACGTACGCTACTTCAATGTGTACAACTTGTGTGCATACGCTGCTGAATTAAGGCCAACCTGCGTATACACTATTTTGAATTACCTAACCAGCGTGTATACGCGCCTTTGCTTCGTTGAACCTGCGTACAGATCTATAAAAGATAATTTATCCTTTTCACTTATTCAAACATCAGTTATACCTAGATTATCAGATTTATAGATCAAGTCATGTGCCAAATATAACAGATCAAAATCACACAAAGATACTATTATTCAAGCCTTAGGATCTTGACCCATCAATAGAACTTATCCTTCTCCTTGCGCTTAGGTTCCTCCTTGATTCAGATTCAACTATGCATCATAACCCAATGACCAGTGTTCTAGATCTTGCACTTCATAAGATATTCAATACTTGAGTGAATCATTTTGCCCAATCTCCTTCCCCTTTTATAGTCTTAGGCCTTACTCAATACCATGGTCCAAAACCATAAATAGTCAATACCTTGGACCAAATACCTGGGTTCAACACTTCAGGCGAGATACCATGGTCCAAAACCATAGGTCCAAATACCAAGGACTAAATACCATGGACCAAAAATAAGTTTTCCCACACGTACGCGTTTTTCTTTGCATGAAAGTGCGTGCATACATATACGCGCCTTTTGACTGTCTATCCTGCATGTATACGCGCCTTGGTTAAGAGGAACCTGCGTATATCTCTTTTACCTTCATTCTGAGAGCCTGAACTGTGATCTGTCATTTGAGTGAGTTGCCATCAAGGACAACACCTATGTCATAGCGCCAAACCTGTGTCATAATGCCAACAGGATGTGAAGAGAATGTTTCTTTCAGAGGAGTGGCGTGCTTTGTCAATGAGCCGCAAACCAGAGGGAGAGGCCGTATGCAGACTAGTTTCATACCATGAAGACTTCTGGGCAGGAGTGCAGGAGGTGTGCACCGTTACTGAACCTTTGGTAAAGGTTCTTCGATTAGTTGATGGTGAGAACCCCGCAATGGGCTATTTGTATGAGGCCATGGACAGGGCCAAAGAAGCCATTCGAGCCTACTATGATGATAAGGGAGATGAGGGGTTTCAGAGACAACTCCTCCTATGGGGAGTGATTGATGAACGATGGAACAACACACTCCATCCTCCCATTCATGTTGCTGGGATTTTCCTGAACCCCGCATTTTCTTATGCATGTGGGTTCGTATTTGATGCTGAGATCATGGATGGATTCCTAACTTGTGTTCAGAGGATGGTGCGATCTTCAGCAGAACGTACAGAAATCTCTAAAGAAATTGAGACATATAGGATAGCAGGCACATTTGGCTTTGAGATGGCTGTGATTGATAAGACGATTAAAATGCCAGGTATTTTTAGTTTGTTTCAAATTTCATTGTCTCTTCAAATTCCATTTTTTTCTTATGTTTATTTAAAATTTTATTTGTAATTTTGTTGTAGATACATGGTGGAGAACGTATGGTGCCAGGGTACCCCTTTTGCAAAAGCTTGCCATTCAAATCCTCAGCCAAACATGTAGCTCCTCAGGATGTGAGCGCAACTAGAGTGTATTTGAAAAAATACACAACAAGAAGCACAACAAGTTAACACTTAAAAATTTAAAATATTGCAAATTTCCAAATAAATTTTTGAATTCATTAAACAATATTTTTTTTTATAATTATTAATTTATTATTTCATGATCTTTGTACAGGTTGGAGTCCCAGCGACTTAATGACATGGTCTACGTCTACTACAATATTTAATTGTGGGTGAGGCAACTTGAGAGGACACCTGATATGGAAGTCATCTCATTGGATGGGATTGACACCACTACTGCATGGAGGGTTGAGTCCAAGAGGCCTCTCATGGAGTCTGTTGATGATTGGTTAGTGCAGGATGTAGTGGAGGGGGGGAGGAGGAGGAGGAGCAGGAAGAGTTGGAGCAACAGGAGGAGGAGGTGACACCACCTGCCTGGGCTACTCCTACCACTGGTAGAGGACGTGGTCTACCTCCTATAGCTCCTACTCCTAGTTCTTCAGCTTCTAGAGCACAGCAGACTCCACTGCCAATTCCACCAGCATCTACATCTAAAGGGAAAGGGAAAGTTGTGGCATTTTCTCGCAAGAGGGGCAGAGGAAATCAATAGTATTAGACTTTAGTTATTTTGTTCATTTCATTGTATATGACATTATGACTCATGATATAAGATACATTATTATATTTTTTGTTGATATTTTGAGGCTGAGTTGGGACTCAGGAGTCAGGACTTACTATTCAAGACATGACTCACTGTTATGTGTGATTTTAGCACTAGAAATGATATTAAACATCTTATATATTAGTTCTTTTATCATATTTATGTGTCAATGTATTTATTTTATGTTGTAGATGGTTTAGATATTAAGAAAATTGAAAAAAAATGAATATTTTTGTACCAAATGATTTTTTCCCGATTATTACCAATTTTTTCAGAGTTTTTCTCCGCGCCGAATTAATCCCAATAGCGATTAGTGCAACATTGATTAATATAAAATTGTGTTAGAATGGTCCAAAAGTCATGGATCAAGCAAGATCTTATCTTAGCCATTGATTAGGGACTTAATCTCGGTCGTTGATTTATCAACGAGAAAAAATATAAGAGGCGGCTTGAGGGTCACTTGGAAAACACACTAAGGGAGACCAGTGAGTTCAATTTCTGGAGCAGGGTTAGCTGAGAAATTGAACCAGTGGTCTGGTGAGCAATCAGGAGGCAGCAAGTACGGAGCAAAGAGGCAGGATCAGCGACTGGAGATTAGTGCTGAGGCAGGGGAGGCAGACGCAGGGCTTTTCAGGCAAACGAAAAGGCAGCAGAAGACTGCACAGTCACTAGCTGGGCCTACGTGGGTGACGCAGAGAGGCCCATGGCTGACGCAGTCAAGCAGGGGCTTATGCAGAGGGTTTGAGAGCCACGTAGAGATCAGTCAAGCTAATGCTGGGATTGGGAGAAGTGTTGGAGAATTATTTCTCTCTGTGGGTAAGCTAGTTTGGCACCCTGTTGTACTGAAGAATTACTTAATAATAAAATTCTCCCTTGCTGCACCGGTTTTCCCACATTGGGTTTTTCCGGGGACTGTTTCTTCAAAATATCTGGGTCAATGCTTGTGCATATGTTTGTTTCTGTATTATGGTTTGATATCTGCAGCAGTATTTATTTTAATGTTTATTGATGTAATTTCATAAATAACATATTGTGGAATAAGTAGGAAAAATAAATCAGTTGCTGCAGTGATAGAATTTTTACACAGACATGGGTGACAAGGAGGAACAAGCTTTTAATAGCCTACTAAACGCAATAAATGATTTGGCTGAAGGCCAAAAGGAGATGGTATAGTGGATGAAAGGTATGATGTAGTAACCTTACCAAAACAAATCCCCAAATTCTAGCAGCTACAAATTTAAGTAGAAATTTATCAATTTAATACACAGACATCTACGTAGTTTCCATGTTTGAAGTCGATCCTGAGTTGTTGTAGCTCCAAATTTGACCCCATTACCAAAATGACCAAATCAACCTCAATTACCCAACTCCATAATACTTCAAAATTGAAACACTCTAGCCCCCGTGCACAAAAGCTTCTAGAACAATCAAGGCTCAGTCCTCACTCTGTCTGTAACTCTGTTGAAAAAATCCTCCTTGCCTCTCAGGAAAAAATCTCCCCCTTTCTGTGTGTTACACCTTCTCCTTATACCTTCCCCATACCACCATCTCAATCTCCAGCCAGGCCTTCTGTCTCCCTTGCCTTCGAGCATGTGGAAATCAAGCTGAGTGATTTGCCTTCTCCAAAGTTCTGAAGAGGCAGTCAAATGGTTATTGAATAATATATATGAGTTTCTAACTTTACTTCATGAATTATTCACAAGTTTCGATTAAAACTTTTGTAAAATTAACTTATCCTTTTATTAAGATTTTAATTTAAATCTTATTTGTTTAATTTATACTTTTATTGAGTTTTTAATTTAACTCTTATTTCATAGTTTAATTTAATTAATTTAGTTCACAATCTTGTATATCTACTTTATTATTAAATTATATATTAATTATATATTATAACGGTGGTATACATATTAAGTATCCCACTCGTCATATTCATCATACTTTGATGAGTTACGTATTTACTTCACAAATCAATTCGTTACACTATACTTGACATGTCCAATATTGACTAGGAGGTATACTAGTGCAGTACATGGATTGCATGCATATGTAGTTATCATATGCATGTCTCGTATGCATGCTAATATTCACATTTTGTTTGTAATTGTAGGTGGGTCATTACATACATCCCTCTTTCAGAAAACTTTGTCCCGAAGTTTGGGTTTATATAGTATGTCAGTAATTATTTAGTGATTATTATAGTCATGTAAGAATTGTCGAGTGAGGTGGTTCCTGGGATGTTGAAAGTAAATACCTAACTCACCAAAGTATGATGAATATGTCGAGCGAGATACTTAATATGTATACCACCATTATAATATATAATTAATACATTATTTAATAATAAAGTAGATATACAAGATTGTGAACTAAATTAATTTTATAAATTATAACGGTGGTATACATATTAAGTATCCTACTCAACATATTCATCATACTTTGGTGAATTAGGTATTTACTTCACAAATCAATTCATTACACTATACTTAGACATGTTCAATATTGACTAGTAGGTATACTAGTGCAGTACATGTGTTGCATGCATATGTAGCTATCATATGCATGCCTCGTATGCATGCTAATATTCACATTTTGTTTGTAATTGTACGTGGGTCATTACATATGACAGACACAAGGACCTACACCCAGAAAGAGCCATTGAATGGAGAAGGGTCCAACAATGTTGAGGACAGTCATGCCGTACTAATATGCAAAATCAATCACACACTGTTAGTAAAATGCCCAGACCCAATATGCCTCAGTTTATACATGAGACACCAGAGGACATACCTAGGCAGTCCAGTAATGGAATTCCCTATGCATAATACATGAAGGAGTATAGAGCATTAGGACGGGTGTTCCAAGTTGCCATGAATTTCACTGAATTTTGCCACCTTCAATTGAAAAGTAGACCTAAAGCATTCCAGAGGGCTATGAGGCAGAACCAAGAGTTGCAAAAAACATTGGGGAAAGTGACCATCCCCTGCTTTGATGGATTGTCCAAGTGTTCAGCCCGATCATAGGTACAGAAATTGGACACTTATTTTCAATTGCATTAAATGACAGAGGAGGAGGTTATCAAATTAGCCACCTTACAATTTGATGGTGAGGCCCATGAGTGGTGGTACCATGGGTTGGTGACTATGGGTCATAGTTGCATCACCTCATACACAGAGTTCACTCAAAGGCTGATGTAGTGGTTTGATAGGAAGGATTCGGAGCTTCATTTTAGAGAGTTGGCACAACTCAAGCAAATAGGTAGTCTGGAGGCTTATATTTCAAAGTTTCAGAGGTTGGAAGTCATGGTCACAGGCATCTCAGAGGCCAGATTGGTGATGCCTTTTGTAGAGGGGTTGGCAAAACCTCTACGTGGATGGGTCAAGGGCTTTGAACCCACCACTCTTCGTGCGGAAATCAACAAAACCAAGGACTTACAGGCTTAGTCACCAGGTTTCTGTGAATTTGAACGAATAAGTTCGAAATTCGCCGAACTTCAAACGAATACGAACTTATTCGTTCAAGTTCGCCGAACTTTATGGTGAACTCGAACTTCAAGCCGAACTCGAATTTGAACGCGAACATAATCGATTAAGTTCGTTTCGGTTCGATAAAAATCGTTTTGGTTCGATTTAAAAAATTTCGAAATGAATTATTGCGGGCCCGTTTTGCTTTTGGTTTCATTGTTTGCGGACGTCGGAGGGTTAGGTTTCAATGTTCATTGTTTGCGGAGGGTTATACCTACCAGTCTACCACCGAGCGACGCTGCAGCCTGCGACCGACGACCACTGACCTCAACCGAACGACCAGTCCGGACTCCGCGTGAGCAACATACAGACTACAGCTCGGCTCTTGACTCCTGCTGCCTCAGCTCGACTCTTGAAGTTGACTCCTGCACGCCGACATACTGATACGGTGATACCTGGCGGCTGGCCGAGCAGTCTTGACTCCTGCTGCTTGTGCACAGTAAGTTTATTAACCTGTAGCCTAGCACCTCTACACATAAATTATAATACCACGCTAAAGCCCCAAATTTTACATTAAAGCCTAAAGGTTCCTCTAGATTGTACCTCGCCCCTTGTACAAGTTTACAACAGACCTCAGCCCTTTATTTCAGGACAACGAGAGACTAAGCAAGGTCCGAGGCCTAATTCTGAAGCAGCAAAGGACCTGTAGGCTGTAATGTCATGATTACCCATGCAGAATTAAAATTCATAAACCTGGTGACCTTATACAGTGACCATTGATTGCTTGAATTGCGGCCTACTTCACAATGATTGTCTCTATGATATATCATAACTTGTGACTGAGAGCAAGGAGGTCCAATCCTCTGTTTTTGTTGAACCAACAAATTCATTATGGATATATGTTGAGGAACACAGAGATGTTTGTTCTCATACACTTTGGTTGTGACTGAGAGCATGGAGGCCCTGTTGGACTTAATGTACCCTTCATGCCTTCTCAATGCCCTCTTGAATTCCAACACTTCCCTGTGATCCATGGCTGTCCTCAAAAGGCCAAGCCAAACTTCAAATAAAACCAGATTGTGTAGGATAAGACCAAAAAAAGGCCTCAATTCCAGAGAGATAATGAGGATTCCCCTCCACTCAGATTTAAAAAGCATGCTACCAGAACAGAGTCCCTGCAAGAGAAGATCCTTCACAAAATTGCAGAATCCCCTTCACAAAATACACAGCAACAGACATACCTCAGGAAAGACAGACTTGGATATAAAATCTACTTGAAGCAGAGATGTGAGAACAATTTCCTGGAAAACCTTTTTAAATTGCCACAAGGACTAGAAAAGCGGAAGCAAAAGGCAATGGCGAAACCACTTCTCAGAATTGAAATCAAACAGCCTGGATTCTAAACAAGCTGCCCTATTCCTGGGGAATTGCTTACATAATCATATATCTCCAGACCTGAGTGTGGACAAATACTTGTTTCAATGTTTCAAAATCAATCTAGACAAGCCGACCTAGTATAAACAGTGAACACCATATTATTATACTTGACAATTTTAGAGTAAGAGAACAGAAGTATTACATACAGTAATACGACTCTCAGACTTCAGTTATAAGTTGTAGGTTGTAGGTTGTGATTTTTTTTTATGTTTCGGTAACCTGTGTATCAAGTTATCAACTGATCTGTCTTGACTCCTCTCCTCAAACCCTGCAGGCTGCAATCAATATCATTAATTGGTCTAAATTATAATTGTGAAATCTGAGTAGTGGTGACTGTGAGATAGCTCAGATTTTTTTTTTTGAAGTTCTAAGTCCTGACAAAGCCTAAGAGTAGTGAACCTTCAACTTTCAAGCAACCTCAAGTTTCCAGCAAGCCGCACTGTCCAGACTGTCCAACCTCCACTGTCTAGGTAAGTCAAAAATTAAAATACACTTTTTTTATCAGTTCAATAAAATTTACTAGTTTTTATCAGTTAAAACTTAAATACAATTTATCAGTATTTAAAGAGGCTGAGGCTGAATTTTGAACTGATAATTTTTTTATATAAAATATAGTTTTAAATTCTCATAATTTCGTTCTGCAAAAAAGAAAAAACTAATGAAAATGTAAATTCAAAAAAAATTGCAGACATTTTAGACTTCAAGCCTTTAGAAGTTTAGAGGTTCGGAACCTTCAAATTTTGATGGCACCCCCAAAATCAACTGTTGTAGCTTGGAATTTTGTCAAAAAAGATGGTTATAATCTTTCATGTCAGTTGTGTGGACATGATTTCACTGGCACTTTAACTAGAGCAGTGGATCACCTTCTCGGTATTAGCAATGGAAGTGGAGGTGGTGTTGAAGCCTGCACTAAGATCTCTGATGAACAAAAAGCCACAATGCAGAAAGACCAATCCAATTCAAAGATGCAAAAGGAGAAAAGGGTAAATAAGAGGCAGCGAATTGAGAGGGAGATTGCCATGTCTTCCTCCAACACCATTAATTCAATCTCAAACATTGGTGGATCAAGTTCTACTCAAGCAAAAACAGGTGGAACCAAAACATTAAATCAATTCTGGAAACCTGTTGAGAAACAAGAAGTTGATGATGTTGTTGCAGAATTCTTTTATGCATGTGCAATTCCCTTTAATGTGGCGAGGAGTCCATATTTTAAAAATGTAATTAAAAAGGCCATTGATTTTGGGAAGGGCTATGTTCCTCCCGGATCTGAAGCTTTAAGGACAACTTTGCTAAAGAAAACAAAAGACAGAGTGACAGGAAAGTTGGCTGAGATTAAAGAGTCTTGGAAGCTTACAGGATGCACAATTTTGAGTGATGGTTGGTCAGATTTGTGTCATCGCCCATTGATCAATGTGCTTGTTTATAGTCCTCAAGGGGTACTTTTCTTGAAGGCAGTAAATGCAATGGATCGAGTGAAGACATCAGAATTTATTTTTGGAATTTTGGATGAAGTGATTCAAGAGGTTGGGGAGGAAAATGTTGTCCATGTTATTACAAATAATGCATCAAATTGTGTTGGTGCAGGGAAGTTGATTATGGAAAAGTATAATCAGATTTATTGGACCCCTTGTGCAGCTCACTGCTTGGATTTAATGTTGCATGACTTAGCCAAATTTCCTTGGGTCAATGAGACAATCTGAAGAGCCAAAACAATTGCAAACTTCATCATCAACCATCGTCTCACTTTGAGCATATACAGGAAGAATGCATCAAAAGAGTTGTTGAGGCCTTGTGATACAAGGTTTGCCACTTTTTATATTACTCTAAAAAGAGTTGTTGAGGAAAAAGCGAGCCTAAGAGCTGTTTTTTGCAACACTGAGTGGGAGAGATCTACCCTTTCAAAAGAAACTAAGGGGAAAAATGTTGAACAAATAGTGCTTCATAATGGCTTTTGGGAAAATGCAAACAAGGTTTTAAAAATTTGTTGCCCAATTGTTAATGTGCTACACATCGTTGATGGTGACAAACCTTGTATGGGTTTTGTTTATGAAAGCATTGATCGTTGCAAAGAGACCATTCCAACTGCTTTTAATAATGTGGAAGATGATTACCAAGAGATATGGGATTTAAATGATCAAAGATGGAAGATGATGCATAGTCCATTACATGCAGCAACATACTATTTGGACCCTAGATTGTTTGGGTTACCAAGACATAGTGATGAAGAAATCATGAATGGACTTATCCAGGCTATTGAGAAGCTAAATCTAGATCCAGAAATTACAGGTTTGATCAGAAATCAGTTGAGGGCATACAGGTTAGAAGAAGGGTTATTTGGAACACAATCAGCAAAGTGTGATAGCAGCAGAAGTGATCCAGCAGTATGGTGGGAATTTTATGGTTCAGGGGCACCAAAACTGCAAAATTTTGCAATTCATATCTTAAGCCAGGGATCAAGTGCATTAGCATGTGAAAGGAATTGGAGTTCCTTTGACCACATTCATTCCAAGAAAAGAAATAGATCGTTATCTGGAAGATTAGAAGATCTTGTTTATGTTCGTAGTAACTTGCAGTTGGCATTGAAGAATGTGGCTAAAGAGTCATCCAATTCCTCTACTTCGTGGATTGATCCTGTTCCAAATGCATCAATGGATGAAGTTGATTTGTACATTGATAGTGACATTAACGAGGAATCGATCGATGAATCTAATGCTAAAGCATCTAGCGAATTCACAACTCCTACTGCTCTTGATGATATAGAACCTTTTGATATAACAAGTGGGCCACAGGAACATCAAGAATAAAACTTGTGTTCTTGTTTTAGATTTCTAGTTTACTTTTTGCATGAACAATTTTCTAAAACTGCCAAGCTACTTTGAACTTTCGAGTTTATATATTTTGAATACTTTTTTATCAGATTGTTTTTCAATATATGAAATCTGATATGGCCCATGGTTTTGTTGAATTTGGTATGTGTGCCAAATTGCCAATGTCTAAGATGAATTTCTCACCTTGTTTACTATGTATGGAAGTTGGAACTTGGTTCTTTATTGGAATTTGGCACTCGCTTTCATGGTTTACAAAATTATGTCGAAATGATTTAAATGTTTGAGCAATAATCTTATGTCTTTGCAATGTGAATTATGGGCTTTGAATTTGACTTTAAATTGATTTATATATATATATATATATATATATATATATATACATTTTTTTCAAATTTCTATATGTCGAACTTTATCGGCAAAATTTTAGTTGCCGAACTTTATTTAAATTTCAAGGTCGCCGAACTCGAACTCAAACACGAACCTGGTGACTTAGCAGTTACAGGATGTCATTTCCAAAAATAAATTCACTCCTAAACCTTCTTTCCCTCAGAAAGGTAAAGAGGTCAAGCCCTTTCAGAAGGAGTGGACCGGGAAACTGAAGATGGATGAGGAGACCTGGAAAGAGCTAAGGAAGAAGAAACTTTGTTTCAGCTGTCAGGAGCCATGGGTAGGTACTAGGGTACAAGTGTGCTGGCAAGGACAAAGTGGGCAAGGCTCACTATATTGAGGTATATTCGGAGAGTGATAATGATGATGGGGATGAGGAGCCAATATAGGGACAGATGCACCAGACAATTGGAGGCGAGTCCTCACATGCAGAGGGAAAAGCTCCTACTATTGCCTCTATGTCAGGATTCCCTATATATCACACTTTCAGAGTCAAAGGAGTTACAACAGGGCACAAGGTGACAATATTGATTAACAGTGGGGCTTCCCACAATTTTATAGATGCGGAGATGGTGGAGCGGAGAGGGATCCCTACCGAGGAGTTCGTTGGGTTTAAAATTGTCATATCTAAAAAATGTCAAATGGATTGTAATAGATACATCCCCAAATTATAGCTCACCATGGGGAATTATACTATGACAGAGGACTTCTTTGTGGTGGATGTACCGGACACTAATGTGGTGTTGGGTTGTCAGTGACTTTACTACATCATAAAGTGCACCACGGACCAGCGGAACATGGAAATGGAGTTCAAATACACATTAGATGGCAAGAGGGTAGTTTTGAGGGCCATGCATTAGTACTCGCCAAAGCTAGTTTCATCCAACCACATGGAGGCAGTTTTGAGGCGAGGCGATATTGAGTGGGAAGTAGAGTGCCTTATTACAGATAATAGGCACTCTTAGCAGCCACGACAGCACTCAGACGAAATTCATGTATTACTTTGTAAACATCAAAAAAAATTTGCTGACATTCCTCAAGGTAGACCACTAGATATGGATTTTGAACATGTCATAGAACTTGAGGAGGGTGTACAGGCAGTAATAACCACTCCTTATCAGCATCCCAAGGTCTATAAAGATGAGATAGAGAAGGCCATCAAGGAACTGTTGAGGTTGGGCCATATTCGACCAAGCTCTAGTCTATTCGCTTCTTCGGTAGTGATGGCTAAGAAGAAGGACGATACCTTGTGGACGTGTATAGACTACAATTCTTTCAACAACAAAGCAATCAAAAACTGGTTGGCTATTCCCAAGATCGACGAGCTGATGAATGAGCTGAAAGGGGCCAAATATTTTTCAAAGATTGATCTTCTTTCTGGCTATCATCAGATACGGGTTCGAGAGCAAGACATCCTGAAGACAGCTTTCAAGTGCCACTAAGGGCACTACAAGTTTTTGGCAATGCCATTTGGGCTCTCCCGCGACTTCCCAACCCTGTATGAACCATGTGTTCAATAAGCAGTTGTGGAAGTAATTGCTAGTCTTCTTCGATGACATATTGGTCTACAACAAGACATCAAAAGACCACTTGAGTCACTGTTATGAATATAATTCATAACAAGTAAATAAATAAAATAAATGTAAATATTAAATAATCAAATATTGATTATGTTAAATAGTCATTAAGTTAAGTGAAAATGCATGTCTAAAAGACATGCCCAATCATGAAAGGACACCTGCTTAGGTATATATATGCGGGTCCTCATTGTAACATTCATCACTTGTACATTTTTATATATAATAAATTATTATTACAAATACCTCTTGTGTATTTTTACATTCAAGCCTACAAGCTATCAATTTTTATGCTTCAATGGTATCAGAGCCATGGCACACAATATAATCATGCGGGTCTTTGAATGTTGTTCGCCGCACAATGTGCCATTACGTTCACGTCCTGATTGCGTTGAGCAATTTAATAAAATTCAAGAAGCATTTCAGCATTTAGAAAAATCATATGCAGAAGTTAAAGCATGTCGAAAGGAAAGCAATAACAAGGAAAATGATCTAAATAATGATTCCGATGAGGCTTATACAGATCAAGATGATGATTTAGATAAAGCTGATCTTGATGTCAATGAGGATGATCTAGATCAAGATAATGATTTTGATGTAGTTGATATAGATCAAGAAGATTATAATGTTGAAAATCCAGATGGAGTTGATCTTGATGTGGATGAGAATGATATAGATCAAGATGATGATCCAGATGAAAATGATGTCGATGAAGATTATGTAGATCAAGATGATGATCCAGATGAAGATGATGTGGATGAGGACTATCTTGAGAAACAAGAAAGATGTGAGGCCAAATTTCTGTGGGAATCTGAGATGATCAAAATAAAGGCAGTTGAGTTAAAAGCTAAGGAGGTCAGGGTGAACACTCGTCTTCTATATCAGCAAACAAAGTTTAACCTTCTTCGAGAGGAGAGTGAAGGCTATGCAAAATTGGTGACTCTCTTATGTCAATGTGGTTCTAGTGGATTGACACATAGGACTGCATCTGCAATGATCAGCACAATTAAGTCATTAATTGGCCACTTTGATTTGGACCCAAACCATGTTTTTGACATTGTTTTGGAATGTTTTGAGCTGCAACCTGAAAATGATGCTTTTCTTGAACTAATACCTATCTTCCCAAAGTCTCATGTTGCACATATTCTTGGATTTAAATTCCAGTACTACCAGCGTCAAGATGTAAATGAGCCTATACCTGATGGACTGTACAGACTTACAGCAAAACTGGTGAAGGCAGATTTTATTGACCTTGATAACATATATGCACATTTACTTCCCAAGGATGAAGAAGCATTTGAGCATTATGAAGAGATCTCAAAAAAGCAATTGGATGAGGCAAATAAAATTGGCAAGATAAATCTTGCAGCAACAGGGAAGGATCTGATGGAAGAGGAAAAACCTGGAGATGTTACAATTGATTTATTTGCAGCTCTGGATATGGAAGCAGAGGCTGGTGGTGAATGTTCCACAAAGCTTGTTACAAATCAGAAGTTGGGTCTGCTGAAAGGATTTCTTGCTGTTGATGATTGGTTGCATGCACATTTGTTGTTGGAGCGTCTTTCTCCTCTTAGTCCAGTTGCACATAAACCAATTTGTGATGCTTTGTTCAGGGTTATAGAAAGGACAATTTCTTCAAGCTATGCCATCGTGAGGCCATCACTTTTAGTAAATCTTGGTTCTTCTAATCGATCTGTTGATAATGCCACAATTGGAGATGGCATGGTAAAATATATGAGTCAAGGATCTTTTATTGAATTGCCTAGAGAACTTTTCCAGATGCTGGCTTCTGTCGGTCCATATCTTTATCGAGATGCTCTTCTCCTACAAAAGGTTTGCAGAGTCTTAAGGGGTTACTATTCATCTGTCTTGGTACTTGTGGCATCTTCTGAAAGTTCAAGCTCTCAAGATTTAGCGATAGGTGATCGTAGAGATCCTCGTCTTCGGTTAAAGGAAGCTCTGTTAAATGTCGAGGAGGCACTTGGAACATGTTTACTTCCATATTTACAATTATTACCTGCAAATCCAATTGTAGGACAAGAGATATGGGAAGTAATGAGTCTTCTCCCATATGAGGCACGCTATCGCTTATATGGGGAATGGGAGAAAGATGATGAGCGCATTCTTGTTGCTTTAGCAGCTCGCTTGACTGCCAAGTTAGATACTAGGAGGATCCTGAAACGTCTTGCAAAGGAGAATTTAAAGCAACTTGGTCGTATGGTAGTGAAAATAGCTCAAGCCAACCCAATGATTGTATTGCATACCATAGTGCATCAGATTGAAGCTTATAAGGATATGATTACTCCTGTTGTGGATGCCTTTAAGTATTTGACACAGCTTGAATATGATGTACTAGAATATGTTGTAATAGAGCGCCTTGCTCAAGGAGGGCGTGAAAAACTGAAAGAAGACGGTCTTAACTTGTCAGACTAGTTACAATCACTGGCATCATTCTGGGGTCACTTGTGTAAGAAATATCCATCAATGGAGTTGAGAGGCCATTTCCAATATCTTGTTAATCAACTTAAGATAGTAAGGATGGATATAGGACGTTATAAATTTCCTTCCAAATGGCAAGACAGGTGGGAGAATGTCGAAGCCTGGTCTACTACAGTCTTAAATTGTTTTAGAGAACGCATTCTGCAAAAAAATCCAGACAAAGCATCAGCTTCAGTGGCTCTAGGAGAGTTTGGTCAAATTCTAGTAATAACGATCAATGTGAAAATTCTTGATAGACTGTGTCTCTTCAGTGAACAAGCACGAACGTGGATTGGGAATATGGTTGAAAGTGAAGTAAAGGCTAGCGGAAAAACAACCGCTCTGATATGTTGGATAGATAAAACCCTCTTGCCACTGAACGCATCCACGTCCACCCTCTGTGGGTTCTCCATCCACGCATTACACTGCATTTTCATTGGCAACATATCATCTGATTCCTCTGTCCAGCCGCTCTGCCTTCTCACCTTTCCGATAGCCCGACAAACTCTGTCCGGTGCATGGTGGGCTCGATGTGTGTATATATATATATATATATATATATATATATTCACGTGTTTTTTTTCTCCACAGTCAAAGTTCCACAATTTGATACAACGTGTGGACGAGCGGTATTCCCGTGGTAACATATATGTATATATATGTGTGTGTGTGTGTGTGTGTGTTAAATAATTATTATATAAATTAATTTAAAAAAAAAATAGAGTTAAATTATATATATATATATATATATAAAGTTTAGAGATACAAGAACAACAAATATATATATATATATATATATATATATATATATTATTAGAGTTAAAAAATATATATTAGAGTTATAAAAAAATATAGATTTATTAAAGAAAAAAATTAGATTTATTCAAAAAAAAATCGATAACCCTGGATTCAAGACAGTATTACCAAGTGAATTATACAGGCAGAGGTGCCAATGGCGTCGAGTTACATATGCCGAGATGACAAATGCAAACTAAAGGAAATGGCCGACAATAAGCTTTGAGGACAAAGCTTCTAAAGGAAGGGGCTATGTTATGAATATAATTCATAACAAGTAAATAAATAAAATAAATGTAAATATTAAATAATCAAATATTGATTATGTTAAATGGTCATTAAGTTAAGTGAAAAGGCATGTCTAAAAGACATGCCCAGTCATGAAAGGACACCTACTTAGGTATATATACGCGAGTCCTCATTGTAACATTCATCACTTGTACATTTTTATATATAATAAATTATTATTACAAATACCTCATGTATTTTTACATTCAAGCCTACAAACTATCAATTTTTATGCTTCAAACTTGGATGAGGTGTTGGGGATTATGGAGGAGAAGGAGTTATATGCAAAGGAGTCCAAGTGTGAATTTCACATGACGAAGATGCTCTCCCAAGGGCATGTGATTGGTCATGATGGGGTTTAGGTGCATCAGGAGAAAATCTGGGCAATCACTGAGTGGCCCACCCTCAAGAATGTTACACAACTGAAGAGCTTCCTTGGTCTCTGCACTCCCTTCAGTTGGTCAGAAAAAGCACAAAAACATTCGAGACGATGGAGGTGATGAGCACATGCCATGTGCTTCCTTTACCAGAGTTAAGCCAGCCATTTGTGTTTGAATGTGACGCTTCAGGGACAATGATAGGAGCAGTTCTTATGCAGAATCAGCTTCCATATTGTTCGAAAGTCGCAAGGTCAGAGATTATGAGCTGCGGTATTCAATCTATGACAAGGAGATGTTGGCCATAATGCATTCAATGGCCAAATTCAGGCAGTATCTAGTGGGGAATCAATTTAAAGTAAAAATAGACCATAACAGCCTGAGTTTCCTCATGGAGCAGAACGAACTAAGTGAGAGGCAACAAAGTGGATAAGTAAGTTGCAGGGCTATGACTTCGAGATAGAGTACGTCAAAGGCAAGAACAACATAGTGGTCGATGTTGTTTCAAGGATACCAGCCACCTCACTAATAGAGATGACAAAGTCGTTGCTATTGGTGGAGTATTCAAAGAATAAATTTGCTCGTGAGATTCTGGAGGAATTGATCTGTGACGACAGTTACTGGGTTATGAATGACATTATTTACTATAAGGACCGAATCTATCTAGTGTCGGAATCAAAACTCAAAGAGAGGATTATGCAGGTAGCTCACAACTCACCCTTAGCAAGACATCCGGGGTATGTAAAGACCTACAGGAATATTAGGAAGAGGTTTGCTTGGAAAGGCCTCAAGATGGATGTGCTAAGGTTCGCGAAGGAGTGCAACACTTGCCATCAAAACAAGGTAGAGCACTCATCGAGCAGGTTTACTACAGCCTCTTCCATTATCGGAGCAGAAGTGGGAGAGTGTTTCCATGGATTTTATCACTGGCTTACCTCTGGAGCAGGGAAAATATTGCATATATGTGTTAATAGATCGGCTCACAAAATTTGCTCATTTCTTCGCCATATCATCCAAGTATTCAGCATCGCGAGTGGTCAAGCTGTTTTTCAAAGAGGTCTTCAAATTACATGGGTTGTCGAAGACCACTGTTAGTGATAGAGATAGCAGGTTTGTGGGTGACTTCTGATACAAGTTTTTCAGACGTGGGGACTAAGATAACTTCGAGCACCAGCTATAACCCACGGACTGATGGGCAGACAAAGATAGTCAACAAATGGCTAGAAGGCTATCTTGGGAATTATGTAACTGGCCAAAAAAAGGCATGGGTAAAGTGGTTGCATCTGGGAGAGCATTGCTACATTGGCACTTTTCACGTGTCCATTAGCATGACTCCCTTCAAAGCATTATATGGGTATGACGCCCCAACATTTGCAGACAGGATATTTGGGGACAGTTGGGCACCACTGGCCAGAGACTGGATTCAGGAGAGCCAGAACATTTTAAAAGTCCTCAAAGACAATCTACGTATGGCTCAGAATCAATAGAAATTGTATGCAGACAAGCACAGTGTACGCAGATTTGAAGTGGGAGATATGGTATACCTTTGTCTTCAGCCCCACAGACAGTCATCACTGAAAACAAAACGGGTAGAAAAGCTAAAACCTAGGTTCTATGGGCCATTCAAGATTTTGAGACTAGTAGAAGTGGCCTATGAACTCAAGCTTTCAGAAGGATGTAAAATTCACATCTTCTTGTGCCTCAAAAAGGCCCTGGGGCAACATTTTGTTACTTCCACAGAACTCCCACCATTGGATGAGAAAGGAGAATTGATCTTGGTTCCAAAAAATATCCTAGAAACAAGGGAGAAGAAGCTGCGAAACAAGACAATCAAGGAGTACCTGGTAAAGTGGAAAGATTTGCCGGTGGAAGATGCTATTGGGAAAGTGAAGAAGTGCTCAAATATCTTGAGTTGTAATTGCTTGAGGACAAGCAATCTTGGTCAGGGAGGACTATAATGTACCCGACCACTTAGGGAGCTTATGACGGATTCCACTAGCCTAATGTGGTTCCCATAGGCTAAAGCGGGGAAAAATTTAATAAAAAGGACTTAATTTGCCTAAGGAAAACATTATAAAGTCTAAAAAGGAAAAAAAGTGGCATTTCCTAGGCAAGTGAAAAGTCATTTTAACTTTATAAAGTGAAATATCATAAAATGACTTTATAAAAGTTGATTTGGTAAAATGGAGGCAAAATGGTGACCATAAGTTTATAAAAGAAGGATAATGAGGAGACTCTCCTCATTCATACATTTGAGTTTTTGGAGAAAGAGCTCTTGGAGAGTTTCTTGAGGAAAAGCTTAGGGTTTGGAAACCCTAGCTGCCATAGTTGGTTTCAGTGTTGAAACTAGACACTCTAGCCAATCCAAAGAGTGAAATAACTCAAATTTCACCATCGGGATTCAAAGGAGAAAAATATTTTCTAGAGATTTGAGCTAGAAGAGGTGTTACCAGTTGAATCTCTAATTTGTTGCTCTTCATTTATCATCTTACAGGTTGGAGACAAAATCATGGAGCCAAAGATTCAAGCCCAAGTCTGAGATTTGATTACTGTTGTTAAAAGTTGATTTCCTCTCATTCTGCCACTCAAGCTATCCGAAAGGAGGACAAGTTCGACGAATAAGCCTCATGGGAGAGTTCTAGTCATAAAGGCATGAGTTTCCTTATTTTTGGAGAACGAGTTATTCATTCCGTCACTAAGTCAAAGTTTTGAGGAACAAACTCCCTCATTTCCAGTTGTCCGAGTCACATACTTCTTGCTGGACCGAGATTACCATTCACAGAGATGAGTTTCCATAATAAAGACTGGACTTAGTTCCCTCTTTTTAACTGGTCGTGTGCAAACTTTCAGTTGGTGGTCGTTTTCTGTTATATTGGCTGAGTGTGTTGGCTGAGCAAGGCCAAGTGCATTAATTTCTTTTGCAGGGCACGATTTGAGAGTTAAAGAGTTTGCGGCTTAACTAGACCAAGTACCCACCTTTTGACTGGTCATGTAGCCTGTTCTCATAGCAGTGAAGGAAAGATGGGTCATTAAGCCCACTAAACAAGCTTGTCTAAGACTGCGTGTAAGTGTTGTACCTTTCAGAGACTATATTGGACAGCGTACAGCATTGGTATGGCATAGTATCCAACATGGCTCTTTCTCTCTGAAATACTTGAGCAGTGTATGTCCCTATATCACGAGTTGAAGCATTATCTCTCTCTGCTCGCTGCCAATGTGTGCAAGGTGCCAAGTTATAATTTTTGCTATGTATTTTCCCTAAATATTGAGGGTTGTTGCCATATATGATTGCCCAGAGTATCTCTGTCATGAAGTTCTATCAATGATTTTGTTGAAACTCCAAATTTGGATAAAATATCAGTTGTTATTTGAAGCTAGTTATTTCATGTAAAAGTCACTGTGAGTTTGCAATAAACATATTTCATCTACAGCGGTGTGTTTGTGACTGGTTTGATGAAAGTTTTCACTGAGAAAAGATAACAAAATTCAAAAATTTCATAGCGGAATTTTACAATGCTCCTAGTCTAGTTGTCTTGCTCCCATCCCAAGGATAACACAGCTAGCTCATAAAGGAAAAGAAAGGAAGCTAGTGGTCTCAAATCTCTATGGCACTTCCACAACATGTCGACCTCATCCTTCATTGATGGCCTCACAACTTTCAAGAAAATGATTGTTATGCCAGTCTATAGACACAATACGTTGAGCTTGCCTCAACAATTTGTTAAAATGCTAGTAAGGTGTTCCCAAACTCAAAAACTTGTTTGGGGGCCCAAAGAGGAAAGTGATATTATTCACCAAGTAATGTTGGATTAGGAAGATCATGGGTGCATGGCCCAATCATATAACCAATGATGTTTGGGTCAAAAGTAGTGGGATCCCCATCTAAAAGGTAGAATCCAGTATATTTTTTTTACAGTGAGGGCTATAACGACTACCACTTTCAAACTAAAGAATACAAAGATTTTATATTTCATAATGGCCCTTACTTCCTAGGATATATTTGACTATACCTTTGTTGAGATTTTAACTTGGACAAGTGTCTTCCACATTGGCAAGGTGTCTAGCATATGGGAGAATGTCCAAAAGTGGTCATGTTACCTCTGTGAGTTGTGTGTTCAAATGATAAAAGCTCCAAACCATGTTGCACAATCCCAATGGCGGGTAGGTCACCCATTGTCACCTTAGCAACGTACCTTGCCTCTTTAAGTTGGCTCTACTCCAACTTCGAGGGGGGCTCCCCTACAGATCACTTGGGTTTAGACAATATAAAGCAAGGTGGTATCACAACTAACCCTAGGCATGGAAATGGTTTGTTAAAAAAAGGAAATGGAATGAAAGTTATGGAAGGATACGAAGACCAATGCCAATATTCAAGGTCAATAGGCAGGGTCCAGATCACAACCCTCTTGTCAGATCTTCCTTTAGGACCGGATGAGTGAGGAGTTAGGGGTGAAACTATCCCACTTAAGCCAATCTAGGCTACCCCACAGGGAACATAGCTTCACTAGGAAGACCTGCTCATTCGAGATGCCCTAACCATTGTACTAATCGTTGTCACCAATATTCCACAAATTCGGTTGAAGACTCCCCCTAAAAGGGATTGTCCAACACTTGAAAATGTGTATTTTGATGAGAGCTAAGGGTAAGATGAAGACCCTAGAAGCCTAGACCTCCCCTTCCCGGTGACTGTGTAACTCCCTATGAAATTAACCTAATTACAGCACAAATTATAGGCAAGAACTAAGAAGCATAGAAAAATCAACCCAAAAAAATGTATTAGTCCCCATGGAGAGGAATATTTCCACTCTCAAGTCTCCAACCATGATTACAAAATGAGGAAATGTCTCCTATTATAGGAGGCCTCGACTCCTTTACAATAAAATATTATTATTTTTTATGAGGACTTAGTTTTAAAAAGACTAAGTCTAATCTAACAACAAAGTAATAATAAAAAAAAAGGAAACTAGACCAAGCCACATATACAATGATAATCATATGATGAGGCCCCATAGATCGCTCTCACCAACAAAATAAGAAAAGGCCCATAAATCATTACTCATCACCAACGATCCCTTGATTAATTCGACTTTCCACTTTGCACTCTGTTTGACCAGATCCATACCAAAGAATTGACCCAAAGACATTAATGTCTAGTTTGACAAGGGCTCACCCACTATAAAATATTGCCACGGGAGAGGTGAAATTCGTTAATAGCCCCTATGTATCCACCGACCTCCACAAACCATTAGTTGCACTAACAATGGTTGGATCTGCGCTGGCTAGTTGAAAAGGTCAGCCTCATTAATCTCCAATACGACATTCATAATCATGGTGATGTCGTGGGGTCTACGACTAAGTACCCCTTTCACTTCATCCATTCTAAAAACCCCATGTCATAACCATTATTAAAAATTCCAACTCTGTTGATCGAGTTTCATTTGTGCCATGTCTAGCCAGTCGGAATAATAAGGTGATGGTTTGGAGGAAAGTTTGAAGCTTTTCAAATGATGGCCACACCAACGCCACTACAGGAACATGCATACCCTCACACTGGTGATCAGGAATTCAACATCGCTACAGCAACAATTTTCTGATTGATGACATCTCATCCAGCAATGTTGTATAAATGATATTTTATTGTTGGCTGGCAAATCGTACACACCAATGTCTTCTCAACGATTCAACTGTCAAGGAGAACCAAAACCAGGCGACCCACAATGCTGAAACCATCTTTGTAGCATTTAATATTTCACCACTTGAATTCCCAGGGCACATTATGGCTGAATTAAAGAACCCTGATTGCCCTCATTTGTTGTGCAACTGTCCAGGTGCCCGTCTAGTAAAAAAATTGGCCCACATATAAATCTGAAAAGGATACTCTCCTGATCAGTGGTGTTAATTGATTGTTGCTCAGATCAGCCTTCACTGTTGCTTCTACAGGTTCCATCTGTCAAAACTGAATCCTGCCCAGAATGTTGAAATAGAACATTGTTTCCAGCCACGCAGATTTTATTGTTGAATCATTGATCTCTCAGTAAGTTCTTTAACCAGCTTAGCAGCAGGAAGTTCCTTCGACAGTGACATTCCGATTAGACCAGGGTGATTTAAGCCTAGGAACTGAACACTAAAGCAACTTTACCATTCCCACTGTATCTTACAGTCCAGCCATCAGCAATCCCGGGATATCAACTGTTACAAATGATGGATGTCATAATACTCCTGCTTTCAGATTCTATTGCTCTATTGAACAGTCAACAAATCACATTAATCCACCAATAAAAACAACTTCTGAAGCATCACCATAAATGGCTTGATCTGATGGATCCCTATAATACGCTCACCCCTACTGGTATATTTCCTCATTGTAATTACAGAACATCCCTAATGAAAAAAGGGGCCAGGCTGCTGGCTGCTCCATATGCTAAGTTTGGTTGGCAAAGATCAATTAACATTGAACAGTAATAAAGCAGTGATAGAAAACAGTCTTAAAAATATAATTTGCTGAGATTCTCTATATGCTTGTGAAAGTGACAAATTAGATATAGGTACTGCCTGCTGGAAGAAGTGGTAACAGGTCCCTAGGACATTAACTTTATTTTATTAAGTTATAGTGACTTTTGTGCATTATTAATGAATAAAATGTTTTTAAAATGATTTAATTTGTGATAATGAGAGATTATATCACAGCCATAGATCTCATTGGCCAAGGGATTTAATTTGAGACATTAGATCTTAGGTTTAGGTTAAAATCATTATAATAAGATATTAAAGGAGATTCTAGGGAAAGGCATGCAAACCAAGAAAAGTTCTAGCATTTATTGCGAGCCGTATAGCTGTTAATCTCCACAGAAATCAAGGCACTATTTCCACAGATTTTGAGGCACATAATTGTACATCCAGTACAGGAAATATGCACAGAGATAGAGGCACTGCACAGATTTCAAGGCACAAAATTGTACCAGTGTAGGAAATTGAGCACAGAAAATGAGGAGCATTTATTGCTGCAAGACTTGTTAGAAAATCAAAAAGCAGCAAGATTTTCTTATCTTGATAGTTATTTGTGATTATCTTTGAATTCTTATTTTCTTTTATCTTCTTATCATCAAGCAACTACCAAAAACATAAATACATGAAGATCAACACAATAGAGACACAAGATATAGGTTCTCAGCTAGGGCTAAAAGCCCTTTTTTAGGGGGAAACCCAAAACTCCTCTTCTCTTCCTTTAGAACCAAATCAAATGACATGACCGAGACCTTTGATCTGACCAATAGACCTCCTCCAATCCACCAAGTAAGCCTCCCAAGATGATTAGTTCAACTTCAATAGTCAACACTAGAAAAACTGCTTCAATCCTGCAACAAACCCAGATTTCAGCCCTACTGCAGATCTGAAATTTTGGCAGCAATCTAAAAACCCGCACATGTGGCAGAACAGAGAGAATTTTGGCTTCCTTTTGTTTGACAAATGTCTCCTTCTTTGCTAGGATTATCTCCTTTTCTTGGATTTTGCACTTCTTTCTCCTCTTCAAGTTGCAACTCGAACTTTCTTGAGTGAGTGGTCAAACTAGGTCAAGTAGCACTTCTATATATCGCCTTCTATGTGGTCGAATTCACTTGATGAGGCCAACTTGACTGGAGGGCAGGCTGACTTGGTGGAGGAGGCATAAAATACAATTTTGACTTGAAAATAAATTTCTTTCTTGACATACAAAGCCCAAGAAGGGTCTAAATAATAATGACAAGGACTATGACTCTTGACATAAAACCTAGAAGGCTAGAAGCACTCAATGGGTGCTTTGACCTAGAAATAAAATAAACAAAGCATGAAACCCATGCTTATAAATAATTTTTCTTCTATAATAAATTTATTTTCTTTCTTTTTGACAAATACATTATAACATGACTCAAGTACAATTATGAAATCCGATACTAGTTACATTTTTCAACAATACTACAATCGTACAGCTTAAATTGATGGTCTTGGCACAGTTTTTTAGGTGGTGAAACGGCATGATTTTCAAGATAAGTAGTCATTTATTGCTGGAAAAAGTTTGTTGTAAACTCATTTTATCTGTGAGTTCATAATAAATATTACTCTCTCTATAAGTTCAGATTTATATGCATAATAAACTGTTCTGAGGTTTTCTAGAAAGGGCTGAGATATTTCTGGGTTTTCAAGAAAAAGAGATTATTTCTTTAGGTTCTCAAGGAAAGGTTTAGATTTTTCTAAGTTCTCAAGAAAATGTCTAAATTTTTTTGGGTTCTCAAGAAAAGGTCAAATTTTTTCAGGGTTCTCTGGGACAGATCAAATTTTTTCTAGGTTTGCAAGAGAGTTGCAAGATGTTCACCAGAAAGAGGGTTGGACCTTGTTATCAGTTGGGTAGCTCATATGGCTACAAGTTTCAGGTTTGAGGATAGATTGGAGGGGGGAAGGAAATTTCATCCCATGAAAAGAGAGGATAGTATCGATTATGGAGGAATATGAGTTGTGGGAGATAGTTGAGAACCCTGTCACAATTCCTATGAATGGAACACTTTCAGCCAAATATAACAAAAAGAATATTAAATCCAAAAGGATTATCATTGATGTCATTAAGAACCATGTGATTCATCTTGTTAAAGGTAAGAAGAATGCACATGAGATCTATGTCACATGGTTCGGGTTCGAATTCGAGTTCAGAAACAATTAAGTTCGATTCGAATTCGAATTTTCTGATGAGGTTCGTATGAGGTTCGCATTAAGTTCGACTATATATATATATGACATAAAATAATAAAAAATCAAAATCTATCAATAAAACTATATGAGTAGCAGTGAGCACCCACAAGACACAAATCACAACCACTATTAAATTCATGCTCCGGGCGACGGGGACAAGCAGCGTCTAGAAATTGAATTCAGGAAATTGCAGAGAATACAACACGCAACGGCAACACTGAGCACAATAGAGCGAGTACACTCATACTGAAATTGGCTTGTGAAAATCTATCGACAACCATGGTAAATAAAGACAAACCAGTGTCCACCACGGGAAACTAATTGGTGGGAAGCGGAACAAGAGAAAACCATGTGCTGCCCATGGTTTTTCTCATAAACCTTAAAACAACTGACAAAAACCGCCCGAAATCTAACCTCGAACCCCAAAAAAAAAATTATAAATTATAAAATTGGGCTTCATGTTCGTCTTTAGGTTCGCCTTTAGGTTCGAATTCGTTGAGGTCCGAATTTGAGGTTCAACTATCAAGTTCGAATTCGTTGAGGTTCGACTATCAAGCTCGAATTCATTGAGGTTCGAATTCGTTGAGGTTCAAATTTCAAGTCCGCCGAACCTGAACGAATTTGAAATTTTTTTGGGTTCGGCAAATTTCGAACTTCAAGGTTCAAATTCGGCGAACCCTGTGACGTAGCATGAGATGTTGGATTCTTTATGAAAGTTATACCAAAGCTCAAACCAAAACAGAAAGACGGTGTTAAAAGAGAAGTTAAGGAACACTAAGATGACTAAAACTTATAAATTACATCATATCGACTTTGGCCATTTTCTCCAACAATCAACTTTGATAAAAGAGGTATCACAAGTGTGCAATGAGTTGGGTGTTGTTGGTGAAAAGGTGGAGGAATTAGAGTTGGTTACAACAGCCTTG
The DNA here is from genome assembly GCA_031772625.1 of Pinus tabuliformis. Classification (NCBI taxonomy): domain Eukaryota; kingdom Viridiplantae; phylum Streptophyta; class Pinopsida; order Pinales; family Pinaceae; genus Pinus; species Pinus tabuliformis. The sequence continues at coordinate 1,579,908,036 of CM062818.1, read as the reverse complement.
AATGGTTTTTCTAAACCATGGGATAGCTTTGTGTGTGGGATTGTTGCCAGGGAGAACATGCCCAACCAGGAGAGACTTTGGGACAATTTCGTAGAGGAAGAGCTTAGACTTGGTTCAAGTCATACACATCAACAGCAGGGGGATGATGAGGAAAATGTTGCTCTTTTAGCAAAGGGCAAGAAAAGGTCCAAGAAAGGTCCTAAAGGTGGGGCCAAGTCAAAGGGTGAACAAAAAAAGGACATGAGCAAAGTCAAGTGCTTTGCATGTCATAAGTTTGGGCACTATGCAAGTCAGTGTCCTAACAAGAAGAAGAAGAAACAAGTTGCAACTTCAACTGAAGTGGATGAGTTTTCCACTCAGTTTGAGAGAGTTTTCTTTGTTGATTTCCACGAGTGTAGCACCTACTAGTGTTTGGTATATAGTGGGGCCTCCAACCATATGACAGGTCAACGTGAGCACTTTACAGATCTTACAGAGAGTGGTGTGGATCAGGCGGTGCAATTTGGAAAGGACTCCAAGGTCAAGGCATTTGGGCGTGCGACAGTATCCTTTCAAAGGGAGTTTTGGTTGCCCATGGTTGTGAGGGATGTATTGTATGTTCCTGGGTTGATGAAGAACTTGATATCAGTTTCTACCATAGAGGACAAGGGGTTTGAGGTGGTGTTTTGAGATGGGCAGGTACTCATCCATCCTAAGGGATCCAATGTCACAACAGCAAAAGTGATTGGGATCAGACAAGGGAAACTATACAGGCTCATGTTTCAACCAACTCATGCCTTGATGCATAGTAGCAGCAACAGTGATTTTGTTGAAATTTGAGTAGCTCAAAAGGTATTTTCGAGAGAAGAAAGCCCACAAAGAGGAGTTTGTTGGGCAAGTTACCCAAGTTTGGGGTTTTGGACCCAAAGCAGTGGTCTTGGAACCCAAGGAAAGTAATTTATTATTCTAATTTGTTGTTGAGTGGTTAAGTGAGGGTTCCTTGAAGCAGAAAGAAGACCCCCAAAACACTCACACAAAAGTTATAAGTATGGAGCCAAAGGACAAGCTGATTACAAGTGTGAAAGACTACATGTTGTGGAGAATATATGCCCTAAATAGAGTCATAGCTTAGAGAAGGAGAAGGTCAAGTTCGGGAGATTTGTCCAAAAGAGAAAGGTTGAATCAGAAATTTTGTGAACACTGATCTGTGAAAGAGGAAAGGTTGGTTCACCCTAGCTGAAGTCTAGCAAGGACGGCAATTGGATCAGGTACACTAAGCCCTACTTTGAGGGACGATATAGCAAATCTAAAGTATACAGAGGTATGATCCAAGGGGCCATGTTTTGGGTAGCAAAAGAGGGTCACAGATCTAGACCAAGGGTTGGAGAATGTGTTGGAGAAGGTTGCAGGCCTCTCTGACTAACTAGGACCAAAGGGTTGGGCCGAGTTATGTCGTAGGGCTACTGTAGCAGCACGTCCTCGTTATGAGGCCAGTCGATTCTACTTAGAGGATAAGGTCTATTTAAAGAAGTGTTGTAAGTTGAAGAGGAGCCACAACTAGTGAGACAAGGATGAGAGCTATCTTATTGAACAGAGGTTGATTTAAAGAACTTTCCAAGACATATAAGGGCAGCCCAGAGCCTTGTATAGGAGGTTGAAACCTTACAACCCCGAGCGAGGAGATGAAGAGTAGGAAAAGGGTTAGTTGAGGGGGCCTCAAGCCTATCGCTGGCCATAGGGTAAATCTGAAGGGTCGAGGACAGAACATATAGGGCCAAGGGCTTAAGAGAGGGGATTGAAGCAGTGTATAGTTGGTTGTAGCAAACAACAAGACTACAACATTGAACAGCAAGTTTGAGCAGACTTATTAGAGGCTAACTGAGGACTACAGTAACATGATAAGGGGCTACTAAAGAGAATTGATGAAGGAAGATTGTAACAACAAAGGACAAAGGTTGCAGCAATTAAAACAAGAGTCCTGGTGTATTGTGGGCTAAAAGGAGCAAGACCAAGTGAGTTTTGTATTTTGTTGATTGTATTTTGCATTTGTGCATATGACGACCTGATGCACTAGGCCTCAGTCCTAGGGTTTCAATCAAAGTACAGATTGTGTATATTAGCTATGTACTGGGGTTTGTAAAGGGCCATGACCCTGGTATGGAAACCGTAAGGTTTTCTTATTGGTGGAATACTAAGGAACATGATCTGGGCAAAAATCTTGTGTATTATTGTTGATATGTTTGTTGTTATATTTCATTGTGCAAAGTTGTTTATTGTTGAGCACTACTAGTGTGCTTATATGCTTATCTAAGTCATAGACCTAACCTAGAGTGCAAGTAAATTTCAACATGGTATCAGAGATACTTTGAAGGGAAGCTAGATAAGAGTGTGCAAAGGTGTCAACTCTACGTGGGAGTTGTGACATTGTTGCAAGGAGTAGCAGTGTTGCCTAGACATGGAGCAAAAGGTTCAGCTGAGAACATGGAGATGTGGTCTTAACTAGTTTGGTTACGAAGCAGGATGGAGCTAGCTTTATAATCATTGGAGTCACTCTTACCAAAATAATTCTCTGCGGCAAGAGTTGAACAAGGAGTCGGTTAGAGTTATAAATAGTAGAGTAATTCGAAGTGTCGTGACGCGTCGTGGAGCAACAATGGTTGGGACAAATGATATGTCCCCCAATCACGTGTATGAGAAGTTGAATGCACTCTTGGATCAATTGTCGGCAACGGTAGAAGAATTGTTGAGTGCGGTGATGAGGAGGGCTAACCTAGAAGAAGAGGGGAAGCGAACAAAATTGGGATTATTGGAAACGAAATGTGTTTTGTTGCAAAGGTTGTTTGAAAAAATGAAGCTAGAGTGCAAGATTGGATTAGCTGCCACGGACATAAGACTGACTGAGTTGGAGGAAAAACTCAACAATGGAGAATAGGATTTTTTTCACAGAGCTAAAGATGAGCGAGGAACCTGAGAAGAAAAGGATTAAAAGTGCATTGGATAGGGAGCAAAAGAATGGAGACAATGATTCTAAGCAACCAGTAGAGGCCCTGAGGCAAGGTCATCCAATGTCAAATAAACAATATTGTCTTGAGTTTTTGTTATGTTCTACAAATATAAGTTGATATTAGGAATCTTTTATAGAGATTATGAGAAGGCATATGTTTCAGATAGCTGGTAAAAAGTGTCATAGACATAGGCTCTCTATATTTTAGACTACCGAATACAGAGTCTCTATAGAGCATGATGAATTTTGTAAGGGTCCTGGCCTAGAAACCAACCTTTTATAATATAAAATCTTTATTCGTTCTTTAAAAAAACAATATAATTAATAATTATGCTAGGACATGTCCCAAAGGACGTAACACTTTATGAATGAGCACTCCCACTTAGGTATATATATGGGACCCCAACTACAATCTCATCATCATATTTTTTGCTATCAATTACTTATATACTATTTATATATTGTCCACATGGATTTCTTTATATTCCAAACATTTTGTATATTTTGTGTGATAGCAAACCTCTCCAATTTCTCTAACACAAAGTAAGACCAAGAACACATGTCACGTGAAGCATATCACAAATTTCTAACAATTAAAAATTGTGATAAGTATTGAAAAGTAAGCACAAATAAGGTTGCAGATTTCAATGGGATTGACAATGTTTGCACAATTTCAACAATTTGGCTTTAGTGCTTTTAGAGAAACTTATGCATGTTGTCCAAACTTTGCAAGAATATACCCAATCCTACATAAATCAGTAACAACCCTCCGAAATAAAGAGTTTTGAAACTTACTATTAAAGGATAGGGTTCTATGCAAATTGAGTGACAATTATGTTCCTCGAAGGTATCATAGGCTACGACCTCAAATTTGCAAAGGTATTTCTACTAGGCAAATATGGTGCATAATAAATCACTCAAACATGGCTCTTAAATCATCATCAAGCAAATGGGAAAGAACACATTTAGGATGGACTTATCAATCTACTAAGTATCCAAAATCTATAAAAGCAATCAATATTGGACAATGATGAAGATAAGAAAAGTTGGTGCAAAGATGGAAAAATATGTAATCCTACAATGCAAAAAGCAAGAAACTAGATAGAAAACCCTAAAACATTATCACATTGGACTTGCTCCAAACCGACAAGCGGTACACCTTCAAGTAGATTTAAGAAAGGGTTCCTTGACAAGCAGAATAGTTGTCTAGACCCCACCAACTCCTAAGAAAGCAGGTTTGATCTACAAAAGAGTCAAAGATTGAGTAAGTTCAACAGTGGGGAAGGCATCATAATGAAAGTTCATTCCAAGAATTGACTAACTATGGGCACATAATTTAGCAAGGTGCATGACGAAGAAAGTAAGCACAAGAACATGCCAAGTGTTTAAAAGCCCAAGCACACATCAAAAAAGCACAAGTCCCAACTGCAAGCATTACTAAAAGAGCCGCACATGTGATGATGATGTTGAAATTTGGTAGCTCATAAGGTATTTATAAGTGGAAAAGCCCCGAGGGCTTTATGGTTTTGTGTTTGGGCTTTGCACCTACAGTTTGGGGATTTGGATCTAAAGGAGTGGGCTTGGGACCTAAGGAGGTGAATTTAATATTCTAATTTAATGTTGAGATGGTCTTAGAGGTGCCTTGATGGACATAAGGGCTTCCAATGGGACCTCAAGGACAAGTATATATTAGAGACCAAAGGAGAGGCTAGTTGACAACAAGGAGAAATGACATTCTTCTTGTGAGGAGGCTAAAAGGATTTAGCCTAGGCAACAAAGGAGCCATGGGCAGCAAGTAAGGAAAGGAGTATTTTTTGTTTTTAAGATCAAGTAGGGCTAGAAAGTTGACTTGAGTGTTGAAGGAAGGGTCGTTAGCACAGGAACGAAGCCTCTTGGAGGACGACTGAAAGGGCATTTTGGACAAACAAGAGTAGGCTGCGACAAGGGTTGAAGACTCTTGGAGGAGGATCGAAAGGATTGTCTGGACAGCCAAGAGAAAGCCGCAGCAAGTGCCACGGGGCCACAGGGAGGTTACAGGCCTCTATAAGGGCAACAGACGAGGCCGATTGCAAGACGAGGAAGTCGCAGCGTGGTGGGCTTGCTACAAGTGATCCACAGCAAGGAAAAGAGGAGGCACAGGTTAGATAGGTTGGCCATAGAAGTAGTGAGGGCTTGCCAAGACCTAGACCTATTGCAGCAGAGGAACAAGATAAGCCGCAAGCATGATAGGTCATCTGCAACCCAAGGATAGGCCTGTTGTTAGTGATAAAAAGCCACAACAGTGAAGAATAAGGGCTAAAAGAGATCTTGCATAAGGTTAAAGGTGAGCAGGGCATGTCAGGAGAGCTACCATGTCACCAGAGAGTAGTCCTAAGATGCTTGAAGGCTACTAAAGGAGGAGTGATTGTTGGCCTGAAAGGGCAATTTGGACAACCAAGAGTAGGCCACAGCAAGGGCCGAATGTTGTTGGAGGAGGACCAAAAGGGTTTTTTGGACAGCCAAGAGTAGGTCCAAGCTAGGACCATAGTTCACAGGGCCACAGGGAGGTTACAGACCTCTATAAGGGTAGTAGAGGTCGAGTGCAAGAAGAGGAATTTGCAGCCTAGTGGACTTGCTGCAAGTGATCCACAACAAGGAAAAGAGAAGGCAGAGGTATGACAGGTTGGCCATAGAGCTGGTGAGGGCTTACCAAGCCCTAGACCTGTTGCAGCAGAGAAAAAGGACAAGCCGCAAGCCTGTTAGTCATTTGCAGTCCAAGGAAACGCCTATTGTTGGCGATAGAAGGCTACAACGGTGAAGAATAAGGGATACAAGAGGTCTCGCAGAAGGTTGAAGGTGAGCAAGGCATGCCAGGAGGGTTGCCAAGTCACCAAAGAGCAGTCCTAAGATGCTTGAAGGTTGCTAAAGGAGCAGCAACTAGAGCAGGAGTGATTGTTCACCTAAAGGGAGTTGGTTGGACAGTTTGATGAGGGCAAGAAGTGCCCAGTGAACTACAGTAGGTAGTTGAAGGTGTTGGTGGCAAAGGATAGCCACTTGTCAAGGCAGATGAGAGCTAGAAGGACTCAGCCTCAACCCAGGTACATTGTATAATTAGTTTGTATTATATTTTGATATTGTATAGGGATTGTAAAGGGTCACTTTCCTTGGTACAGGAGCCCTGAGGATTTTCTTATTGAAGGACTAATAAGAGATCAGTTTTGGGCCATAAATCTTGTTTCTTGTGCATCGATCTAATTGCTGATATATTTTGCTATGTAAAAGTTGTTTAAAAGTTAGGCATCTTCAGTGTGTTTATGTTTCCTCACTAAGGCATAGACCAAACCTGGGGTGCACGGATTTCTAATAGATGAGGTGCACATCAAAGTGTTGTGGATTGACATTCAACAAACAGTTATGAGTGGAGGATCAATAGTCATAGCAAATCGTCTCTTCATCTTCTCAACACCTGTACACTAGTGTCTTTTAGATGTCAATAGACGGGATGTGAAATGCTTCATATTCCCGAATCCCTCTATTTATGTCTCTTAAATTTTATACCTTGATATTTTATTCTAAAAGGATTCAATTGATTGGTAGTTGCTTGATAGCTTGATAGTTGTCAGTTGACTTCAAAGTTGTTGCTATCAATGCACTAATTCCACTAGGTGCACAAAGTTCGAAACAAATAGCCTGAAAGAAGAGATGATAAATAAGGTTATACTACAATTTCTGCAATTTCAATAAGGAGAGAATTTATGTAATTCTTGTTTACCTCTTTTAATAATGAAAATTACAATTTCTTGGCATTCTTTGTAATGTACCCTTCTAATTAATTTCCCTCAGAGGAACGAAATAGCTTATCCAACCTCGTAGGCTATAGTGATTTATAAAGGGGTAACCCACTATCCAATGTTTTGGGGCAACATTGGGTAAATTTTGGGGTGGCTAGTGAAAAATCTCAAATTGGGAGTTGCACTTGTAACCCTCACATTAATTTAAGGATAAGAACCCCCATAAGGAAAACTATACATAAGAGATTTAGAATCATTTTCTCATCATCGAATTGGATTGGATTATCTCTGTTTTCTTTGAGCCTAAGGCTCTTAGGGTTTTAAGCCCCCTTTTTCTTTGTATAGTTTCGATGGAGGTGATCCCACTCTAGCTAGTCTCTATTGATTTCAGTGGTGAAGGAATCCACCCTAGTCAACCTTTTGTCTTCATTATTTGTCTAGCATCATTCTTCTAGGGCAACTTGTTTTAGCTATTGATCTGGCACATTAAGCAAGGAGATTTCTCACAATCAATTTGAGGAAGGTTTTCCCTTCACATCCAAGATCTGAGGCTATCTCTAGGACAGCAAAGGAGTAGCATAAGGCAACGAAAGCACATCTGAAGCTTGAGGCCACTTTCGAGCAACAGTGAAGTGAATTAGGGCACGCTGTGGCAGCAGCCTAGTAAACACACCTCTTCTAGAGTTGCAAATAGTTGCAGATCTTCCAGCCGCAAGGCCCAATTCTGGGAAATTACAGAGGTCCTTCCTCAGATTCGTTGTTGGATCTTTAACGGTGCAACTTGAAGCAAGGGCACCATTTGTATATGGTCTACCTTCTTGAGGCAGCAACAATCATTAGTTTTCCTTTAAAACTCAGCAATCTAATATGTGAACTCTACCAAACAAAAACATGAAAACTAAACTTTAAATTCAATCCACAAATATACTGAATTTTCTAACTAAAATGCAACAGAAAATACGGAACAAATGAAGACAAACACACCATAGAATTGTACACAACAAATTTTATGTAGGAAACCGCTAACTAGGGAAAACCTGCAAACTTGGTCACTTTTATTAGGTTGCTTCAGCAAAAGTATTGTTCAGAAAATATTACAGAGAAGGGAAAGCTTCCCTTTGGCTATGCAAATTCCTCAACACCCATAGACACCCTTGCTCAGCTTCACGACCCAGTCAACCTATGCATTGTACAAATCCGTACAGCTAAATACATCCTAAGTACAGCCCCTTTTGTGCCCTGAACATGACCTAGCTGAAGTATTATGGATGATGTATAAGATTTGAGGTTTGTGTGCCCCTCTTTGTCCCTTAAGTTGCAATGATCTGAAACCCTAGTTCGCTAAAACATTAGCCTAAAGTTTTCTCTTCTTGCTACCTTTTGCAACCAAGTCTCTAGTGCGTGAATGAACCACGTGAGCACCCTTTTTCCTTCTTAGAAATCGACCTAGGCACAATACTACCACGAAAGGCCGAGATTAGATCTCTTGGATGGATGAGATTGTTTCACTCTTTAACTATAAGAGGTATTAAATTTATCTCAGGTTAAATGATAAGTTAAAGTATAACTACGCCTTGGTCCACATGTGGGTCCCTCTGCCAAACTTAGTGCACCTCTAACTTTGGCCGAACCCTTCCTCCTCTAACTTCATTTAACACTCCTTAGAGAGGAAGGTGTTATGAACTACACCCAGTTTGTCCCTGAAATAGACAAAGCTCCCTCCAGGCAAAGCTTTGGTCAATATGTTTGTTGTCTGCTTTGTTGTAGGAATGTACTGAAGTCTGATCTTGCCCCTCTGAACACAATCTTTGATATGGATCTTGATGTGCTTCGAGTGGTCATGGAACACTGGATTGTCAAAGAGCTTAATGCAACTCTTATTATCACAATGTATGATTGTAGGCTCCAACCTCTGACTGAAAAGCCCAACAAGCAGCTTCCTTAACCAGATACTCACAAGTTGCTAGGCTAGTTCATGTATTCAGCCTCGGTTGAGCTTGGTGCCATTAATCTCAGCTTCCTGCTGAACCAGGAAACAGTTGTTGACCCAACACTGAAGGTGCAACCTAAAGTACTCTTCTTATCTGTGGAACCTCCTGAGTCCTACGGTACTCCTACCAAATCTACATATGTGAAGCATTCCAGCTTCACTCCATCAACCTGTTTGTACAACAAACCATAATCCATTGTTCCTCTAAGGTATTTGAGGATATGTTTGGTAACAACCTAGTGCACTCTAGTAGGTTCAACCATGAACTGGCTCAATTGGTTCACTGCATAGCAAATATCAGGTTGTGTGTTCACAAGATACATCAACGACCCAATCAATTGTTTGTAATGTGTGGCATCAACTCGTGTTGCTCTGCTAACGTCTACCTTCCTCCAGTTTGTCACCAAAGACGTGGCCATGGGCCCATAATCCTGCATGCGAAACCTCTTGAAAATCTATAGTGTGCTTTCCTTGTCCCAAGAAAATATGTCCATCACCCTGCCACACCTCCAACCCAAGGAAATAGTGCATAAGCCCTATATCCTTCATGTCAAACTCTGTTGCAAGATCCTTCTTGCAATCACTGATGAGCTTCTCATCCCTTGTCAGTATGAGGTCGTCTATGTACAACACTAGAATGAGAGCTTGCCGCCCAACCATAATGTGGTATAGGTTAGGGTCAGCTTCACTCTTGGTGAAGCCCAATCCCAAAAGATAGTTGTCAATGCGAGAGTACCACGCTCGCGGGGCCTTCTTGAGCCCATATAGAGCTCTCTTGAGCCTGCACACGTGTCTCCCCACTATGTGCCCCAATCCCCTCTGGCTACTCAATGTAAATTTCCTCCTCAATAACTTCGTTAAGGAGGGCATTCTTCAAATCCATTTAGTGGATCTTCCACCCCAGTTGTACTGCAAGTGCTAAAATGGTCCTAATGGACGAATAGCAGGTCACGGATGCAAAAGTTTCATCGTATTCAATGCCATCCACCCAAGAGAACCCTTTGGCTACGAATCTAGTCTTGTACTTCTCCACACTCCCGTCAGCTTCGTGCTTAATATTGTAGACCCATTGGGATCCAATCACAGATCTGCCCTCTGACCTTGGCACAATCTCCCAAACGTCATTATGCATGACAAAAGAATATTCTTCCACCATAGCATCTCTCCAAACTTGCTTAGATGTTGCCTCCTCATCAATGCCATATAACTTGTGTATCTTTGTGGTTGTTTGCTCTGCCTGAATGTAGAGTAGGGTAACCCAACCCTGTCCTGAGCCTCCTGAATCAACTGATCAACCCACCTCGGCTTTCTTCTGGTTGTGCTAAGTGTCACTGTTAGAGTGGGCCCTGCTCATTCCTCTCGTCCTGCTCCTGCGTTGCCTCCTCATCTAACTGTTGTACACCCTACCCAACAACTTCTTGTGACGTTGTTTGAAGAGCTAGTTGAGCCTACTGCTTAGGAGCCTGCAGCTCCTCCCCATGTGTTGCGGCCTGCTCACATTCCAAGGACTTCTTGAGAGCCCTGTCCTCCTCAAACTTGACATCACGCCTGATAATTGTCTTCTTCAATGTTCGTACGTAGACCCTGTATGCCTTGGACGTCTCATTGTAACCACAAAAATGCCCTTTTCTTTTGTAGGTTCCAACTTCTTCCAGCTCTCTGAAGGCACATGGCAGTAAACCAAATTGCCAAAAATCAGAAAGTGAGAAACATCCGACTTCTTGCCAGTGAATGCCTCCTATGGTGTAACTGCCTCTTATGGTGTAACTCGTCCAAGCACCTTATGTGGACTCATTTTCTACAAAAAGATTCAGTGTTGCATGCCTCTACCCAAAGAAATAATGGTAGTCCTTGGTCATGCAACATAGCCTTGCCCGCTTCAGTAATATTTTGGTTCTTGCGCTCTACTACCCCATTCTGTTGAGGGTTATAAGGTGTGGTGAGCTCCCTCCTAATGCCTTCCTCCGCACACAAATCCTTGGGGGCATTGGAGATGTACTCCCCACCATTATTTGATCTCAACGCTTTGACCTTCTTTCCTGTCTGGTTCTCCACCAAGGCTTTGAACTCCACGACCTTTGAGAACACCTCATCTTTCTTCTTCATGAAGAAGATCCACATCTTCCTCAAATGGTCATCAATGAAGGTGGCGTAGTACCTGTATCCCATGAGAGATGGAGAAGAGAATGGACCACAAACTCCCTTTGCTCAGTTATCACTGTTGGGAAAGGACGTCTTGGCATACTTGCCAAGTGTGCAACCCTTGGATACATCGTGTTGCTCTGTGTTGCACTGTGGCAACCCTGTGGTTATCTCCCTAAGGATTTTCGGCGCTCCATGGTTTAAATGGCCCATACGCCAGTGCCAAAGCTCCTATAATATCCCAATTTAATAATTTCATTAAATTATCGGAAATTTCATTCAAAAAATCATGTCGCCCATTTTATCTAAAATATCATGAAAATCCATCAATTTTACATTAGAGAAATTGCCAGCAAATAAAATATAAAACCCAGAAATGTTATTACTCTAACAATTTCATAGAACACTACAACAACTAGAAATATTGTAATAATAATAAACTCACCTTTATTATATTATAAGAGCAGAGTTATATGCCAATAGTTGAGATGATGAATAGCTAGGATGACCTCCAAAATGCTGCTACAGTGCTGACACTGGTCTCCCAAGCTACAACTGGAAATACAGGTCAAATCGAGAATCTAGATGATCCTCGCTCCAATTGCTCCAAATCTGTTCTCCACTAATACCATTGAAGCTCTGTGGTATTTCTGGATGAGATCTCCTCAAAGAGTGTTGGGGTTTCATCCAACACACAATGGAAACCCAAGGGTTTTCATCCTAGAGCTTTGCTAACGCTGAGAACTTCGTTCTCCAAACCTCACTATAAAAAATGAATAACCAAACCAAGATGTCCCCAAATGATCTCCTCCTCCTCATTTTAAAGACTCAATAGATAGATCTCCAAGCTTCTAGAAGTATCTTATTTTCATTATTTTAATATAATTCCAGAAGCTCCCCTTTGACTCCATCTAAGTGACTTTTAACTTAATTTTATTTCACTTAAGTCACTTTTGGCCTTTTTACTTCAATTAATTTTTCCCCTCCTTTTATTTAATTAAGTGACTAATTAAAGTCATTTTTAATCTAGGAAAATGGTAAATCGCTCACCATACTTTATTTGGCCACTGGAAATCTCTTCTCATCATCCCATCTTGTAGATCTTCTTGTTCCTATTCCAACGAGCTATTACACTGAGGTGTTCCATCAAATATTCCCCCCAGAATGCCACCTCAAGCATAATTAATTAAGTTAAGCTCAATAATAGCCTCGTTTTACGGAAGTTGTCAAAATGCAACTAAACAAAGGCAAGTTATGGGGATGATGGAATACGCCAAGCAAATGCCATCGGATACCATGAAACCCCTCAAGACCCCTCCAGGACCCCTGATGATGTAATCTTGCTCCTGTGGCCATCGGATACCATGAAACCCCTCAAGACCCCTCCAGGACCCCTGATGATGTAATCTTGCTCCTGTGGCCTGGCCATCACATCCCCTAGAAATCCATCCTAGTTGTACTATAGAGGAAACTGAAATAGGGACATTACAACTCCCTATGGTCTCGGCCCTACTCACAGCCCTCCCTCTTTGTTACTCAAAATTTTGGTTGTCTCAAATTGTAACCTGTAGAGGTTCTTAACCCTCACTCTGATCTACTTCGCTGCTCTGAAATTGAGGGGCTTGATGAAAGTCTTTCCTCTACTGAAGATAACCTCATAACCCTTGTCCTCTAGGGCTGAAACTGAAACAAGGTTCTTCTTAAGACCTATAACGCAGAGGACATCCTTGATATGATGAGGGTTACTAGACTCCCTCTCCAACCTAACAGTACTTACAACCTTGGTCAAGTACCTACCATCATCTCCTAGCTCAATGTGAAACTACATGTCCTTCTTTATCAGCGTACTAAAATATTCCTTGTTCCCAGTCATATGGCGGGATGCTCCACTATCAATGTATCATATGTTGTTGGATACTAAGCTTGCCATGCAAACTACGAGCGAGAACTCCTCAAATTTGGCACTGAACTCATGCACCTCTGTCGAAGTTGCCACTTGGTCCTTCTTAGACCCTTTCTTCCTCTAAGAACACTTGGTGGCATATTGTCCAAACTAATGGCATTGGAAGCATTTTATCTTATTGAGATCCTTCTTTTCTTTCTTGCCTTTGAAGCTGGACTCGGCCCCTCTTGCACTCTTGTTCTTGGCCTTGCCCCCATTGCCAGTTAGGGAAAAGTTCTCCTCATCGTCATGCTTAACATGAGGTCCAAATCTAGCCTGCCTTCGAATCTCCTCCTAGACATAGTCACTCCACAACCGCTCCCAGTCTAGAAGCTTTTATCTGCCACTCACAACGTCCTGAAAATTATCCCATGATTTGTGAAGCCCTAATAGCGCAAGACTCGCCATCTCTGCTTCAAGTATTGTCTCCCCCACACCAGCCAACTTATCCTTCACCTCAGTGAACCTGGTGAGATAAGAGATTATGGGCTCAGACTTGCCCATCTGGATGTTTCTGAGTTTGTCCTTGAGCACAAGTTTTCTAGACTTGCTTGAGCCTTGGTATAAGCCCAAAATGGTTATCCACATTTCTTTGGCAGTGTTCTTGCCGGAAAGATGTGGTATAATGTGGTCTTTGACTCCTTCAAGGATAATCCTCCTTGCTCTAGCATCATTCTTGTTATGCTGAGCCAACTACTAAGAATTAGTTGGTGTGGCTGGTGGATTCTCCACAAACTCCTTCACAACCTGCTCCTCTAGCACCATAGTAATCCTCTCCTTCCACGAGCAGAAATTTGCTGCTCCCTCCAAACTGTGCTTTGGTCTCAAACCTTGGTAAGACATTCTGCTGATAGAACTCTTCAGAAACTCTAGCGCGTTGGTTTGACTGGAAAATCTGCGCTTTGTGGGTCAAAACCTCTAGGTCGCACTATTAGAAACCCTAGTGCAGCCTTCAACTGTATTGCGCCTTGAACCTGCTCCTGAGGTCAAAACAAGGGTGTTGGTCTTCACTCGGAGACTTGGCTTTGATAACATGTTAGTTTTCCTTTAAAACTTAGCAATCTAATCTGTGAACTATGCTAAGCAAAAAGATGAAAACTGAATTTTAACTTCAATCCACAAATATACTGAGTTTTCTAACTAAAATGCAGCAGAAAATAAGAAACAAATGAAGACAAACACACCTTAAAACTATACACAACAAATTTTACCTAGGAAACCCATAACTGGGAAAACCTGCAAACTCGGTGGCTTTTATTAGGCTGATCAAGCAAAAGTATTGTTAAAAAAATATTACAAAGAAGGGAAAGCTTCCCTTTGCCTCTGTAAATTCCTCAACACACCTTGAAAGTTGACACCCTTGCTCAGCCTCACAGCCCAGTCATCCTGCGCACTGTACAAATCCACACAGCTAAATATGGCCTGAGTACGACCCCTTATGCGCCTTGAACACAGCTTGGCTGAAGTATTATGGATGCTGGATAAGATCTGAGGTTTGTATGCTTCTCTTTCTCCCTTAAACTGCATTGATCTGAAGCCCTAGTTCGCTGAAACCCTAGCCTTAAGTGTTCTCTTCTTGCTGCCTTTTGCCACCAAGTCTCTAGTGCATGAATGAACCAAGTGAGCACCCTTTTTCCTTCTTATAAATCGACCTAGGCCCACTACCGCCACGAAGGGCCGAGATCATTTCACTTTTTGACTATAGGAGAAATTAAATTTCTCTTAAGACAAATGATATGTTAAAGTATAATTGTGCCTTGGTCCACATGTGGGTCCCTCTGCCAAACTTAGCGCACCTCTGACTTTGGTTGAACCCATCCTCATCTAACTCCAGTTATCTGAAGGTTACACCGAACTTTGAAGCCCACTACAGATGTGAGATTTGGTTAGCAGTTAGCAGGTCATTGAGTGAGGCAGAAACTAAGTCGATACAGGGAAGGTTAAGGAAACCACTCCAACAACAGTTGTATACTTGGAATTGGAAAGGGCTACCACAAGCCCCCTGAACAGCAAACACGCTCAGTAGCAGCACAGTAGACAGTAAGTTAATTAGTAGAGTAATAGTAGTACTAGATAGTGCTAGCATAAGGTATAGTTGGAATGTTGGTCTACTAAATAGAGACATTCAATCAGAATTTTGCTGGTGGATTATTGGTTTGATTGGATACATTCACTGTTTGGTTGAAGAATCATATTGACGTGGAAATCTTTTATCTTTATATTTGTGCATGCATAGAAGGTTACCTACTGTTATATGAATGTGCATTGCTGTTACATAATCTTTTCTGATTACATTCTTTGCCATCATGTTATTCTGTCTTTATCTCACATCTTACATTTCTTTGTACTCAGGATATGACATATATTCAAGAGAAAAAAATTCATGGTTTTAAAAACCAACTTAATCTATAACTGGACATTTTAAACCAGCCAGTTGGTTAGGGCCAGGGATCAACCCAGATTGGTGTACCAGTTTTGTACCAAACTAGTACAAACAGGTCCAAATCATCCTATCCCGTCATTAATTGGCCTGTTTTATTTTGCTAATTCTTCCATATTTCAGCGGTGAACTTGGGTATTTTTGCAATTCAAGCCCATGAAGTGTTTCTATCTAAATCGATCTGTTCTTCATGTGTTAGATCTAACACTTCATTGCCTTACTTATGCATAGATTTAGCATGATACCTTAAGCACAATTTAAATGACTAGTGTTAAAAAATTATATGCGAAAATTTGAGTTAACATGTAGGATTTGCAAATCTGATCTGCGATGGCTGATAGTTTTTTGCCTTCATGCTTGACACATCACAAGACATTTCATTTCACATGTTAACGATCTAAATGCATTCCTGGAATTAAATTGATGGCTATAGGTTAAATGACCACCTAATTGAATTGAAGTGTTTCTTTATTTTTGCTGGTTTGTTCAAGGGTTTAGCCTACTCTGTGCCAGGCCTTGAACCTGACTAGTTGTTTGCAACTAAAAAAATGCATTTAGGACTATTTCGGTTTGAATCTGATCTGAATTAATTAAAGTATAAATTTGATAATGAAGATGACTAAAGGACCCACTAAATTGTGTCAAAAATTCATGTATCACTCACTGTTCCATGAGGGTTTTTTCTAAAGGATTGGCAGAATCTCTGAAATGATGTTTCATATGATCAGTAGGGCAGAAAAGAACATAAGTACATCTCTGGTTATAAGTTAATTGGTTAAATCTGATGACAGCTGGCAACCTAACTTTACATATGGCATGTAAGTGACCTAATAGATAAAAACACATGCATTCGATGCATTTGGTGTAATGGTTCATTTTCATCAAGGACAATTCTAATGAAAAACAGGAACTTCCAATCACATAGCATCTGCTGGTTATGGATTAAAGAAGTTTGAACTTACTTGAATGGATTCACTACGTTGTCACACAAATGCCATTTGAAGAGTAATACTTGATTTCTTTACAGCATTCACTTCACTGATGTTTTGAATGTCACAGTGGCTCAGTTTGAAACTAATAGCTCTCATATTTGGCTGAATGATCTAATTAATACATGTTTTGAGAATGAAATTGGCAAGAAATCCTGGCATGACAATGTTATAACATCTTATATTTACATAATCACTTTTGGTGAGTAACATCTTAAACATATTTTCTCTCTAATGGTTTGGAATCGTAAAAATATTTTTTTTCATTAAAAATTAATTTTTTTATGGATTTTTTTAAAACCAGTTCATTGAATCCAAGTTGATCCAATTCCAAGTTAAAATCCTGTTTGATCGATGGCCAAGTCAAAGACCAGTTCTGAATTTTAAAACTATGGATATTTGCTACAATATTTTATTGTCTTGTCTTATAAGTTATTTTAGATCTGTATTGGTCAAAGATTAATGACCATCTGTCTTACATTGTAGGAGATGTCCTTTTTAAGTGGGAGTATACTTCTGTTCTATAGACATTTTGCTGGTATGGATTATTGCTAGCAATTCTTGGTGAAGGTATCATTGTTCTATCTCCTTCATTTTTCTACTTTCATAAGCCATTACATTTCCATTTGGACAAATACTGAACTTACAACTTTTCCAATTGCACCAGTTTGAGGGATCCTCCAGCATTAGGGCTGGTCCTTCCATTTATCTTTTCAATAAGAGGCTGAAGTACTGTTTATTTTATGGCAGTAAAATCATTTTGATTTTTTTAGGAGCTCTAATAGTGGTTGCATTTTGAGAGAACTAAGCTTCAAATCTTCTCAAATCCAGCAGCTACCAGGATGTCTTGTATTTCTTGGATGATTCTTGAGGTCCTCTGATGTTTGTTAGCTTTGAATTTTGGGGGATCAACTGGCATACCTGTTTTCTAAGACAAAATTTCATAGCCATTGAACTTCCTTTCAGAAGAAATCACATGCTCATCTACAACTTTTTTCCTTTTTTAACTTTTGTTTTCTTGTCCAGGGGTTAGGGAGCAGGAAATGCTTGGAGAGGAGAAGGGAAGGAAACACGGAGAAGTTCTATGAATATAAAGAAGTGGTATGCTCTGTTCAAACAAGGATCTTCTAATGATGTAGCATACAGGTTTGAATTATATCAAAAAGTTTATCAGAATCCAGCTTCAAAGATACCTACCATTAAGTTTCCAAACAAGGGTTATAATGAATCCTATAGTGCAAAAGAATACCTCTCTATTGATTTCTCCTGCCATTTTCACAGCCACCCAGAAATATAGGCTTTACAAGTTTGCTCTGCAATAACAAGGAAGTTAGAAAAAATAATACCATATTAGAAGCATGCTAAAAAGTTCAAGCACATACTAAGGAACTCACAAAATAGTGGTATCAATAACAACTCAAATGGTTACATTTGAAAATTTATCACAGCAAAGGCGAGCAATTATGGTATCAAGAAAAACTCAAATGGTTCCATAAATTTGAGAAATTATCACAGCAAATGTGAGCAGTTGAAAGAACATTTTACTTGATTTTAGGTCATTGCATAGAGCAAAATTACAAAATAAACAGAAATACTCTCTGTTCAATTAGGCATTTACAGTAAGATATTGAGATGAATTAAAATACAACCACTATTTTGCCTAGCTTACAATGGACTTAAGTGAAACTGCTGTTAATTTTTCTTAGGGCTATATTGTTCTTTGCTTTGATAATTGCATTTCTTTGTTAAAAGATTTCATTCACCCCATAACATTATTCAGATTTACATCATTATTCAGCAACATATGCAATTATATAAAAAGAACAATATCGGTATCATCAATGCAGCGGAACATAAAGAACAATAGAAGAAAAGCATTCACACATAGACACCAGGATTGGTCGGAGACCAGGGCAAAACCCACTATGGGGAAAACCCTTTCAAATTCTTCTTCCTATTAGATTGTCATCGAATGATTCAGCGAAAGAGAGTAAAATGATCCATATCTTCATCCATACAACTATCCAGCAAAAACTACTACATCTTTGTAGGCCGACTTCATCCTTGTAGGCCAACTTCATAGTTGTAGGCCGACTTGTCTTCTCACAGACCAACTTGGTCTTGGACGGAGAATTTTGACTCTTGACTCATAATAAATTCTTCTTACATGACACAAAATACCCAATAGGGTCTTAGTACATATGACAATGACTCTTTCACCTCTAGACTCTAAACAAAAATCTAGAAGCACACAATGAGTACTTGACCTAAAACAAATTTGACCTAGACCATGAAACCCATGCTGTAAAATAATAATAATTTTCTTCTCTTTTACATCAAATACACAAATCAAGATTACAATGACATTATGAAGACCGAACCTAGTTACATATTTCAACACTCCCTCTTAACTAGGGAGGTATTGATAATACATACAAGGTACATGGACATTCTCATACTGAAGAATTCTCATAAGAGTCGGATTGGTAATTAGCTATCTTCTCAGCTTATATCAGTGCATCTCATCATATCAACTAGCATTGTCATATAGCAAGGCATTGACTAACAACACCATCTCTCCATTAGATTAGAGCACAATGTTGGAGAGACAAATGATTTATAGACACCTTCATACCCCATCTGGATGTTCACAAGGTATGTCCTTTTACGACCATTCCTGTCTTGGGTTTCCACATCCTCAAGGAATTTCCTCTTTGACTACTCTTGCCTATTAGATGCCCTACCTCATCCTCAAAGAGTATCGGTATCAGTCTCAAATGCTAGATTAGGGTGATTTCTCTTTACTTGATAACTGCTTGTGATGTTCTTTTACTTTAACTTGTAGTACTTGTAATTAGCTTCTTTTTTACTTGATTATTATAGTGTTCTTATCATCAAACAACTACCAAACTATGAAAATCAATAGAACAAGAGGACATAGGATATAGGCTACTAGCCAGGGCCAAAACCTCTCCTAGAGAGGAAAACCCACAAAAAATTCTTCTCTTCTTATAGAATCTTCAAATGACAAATTCCAAGACCTTTAGACTCTAGACCAAGACCCCTCCAAGACCAAGTCAACCTTCCCTTTTGATGAACTTCTCTTTCACAAAGTCAACCCAAGTCAAACACTTCTTCTTTTGCACAACTTTGACCCTTGCAACAAATTTCAGCTTCTTCAGCAAGTTTGCAACTTTTTCGACCCTCTTGCAATTTCACACGTGTGAATGATTTTAGGGCAGACTTGAGTCCTTTTCTCCTTCGCTTGGTTTGCTCTTCTTCTTAGATACTGGGCCTCTTAACTTGTTTTTCTAGCAACAATATCTCGGCTGCTTTGGTGAATTCTTTACTATAATCCTTGTGACTTCAGGAACACTAGCTGCAGCCCGCACGTGTGAGAGGATAGACACAAACATTTAGATCGACAACTTCGGTTCTCCTTCCTTGAGTTCTTCTCTCCTTCACTTGTCCTTCTTTATCTCCTTCTTGTCCTTGTGATCAAACTTGCTTGAGTGATATTCAAATGAGGTTAAGTTCCATCTTATATATAGGCTTCTTGTGAGGCTCAAATAGCCCTAGTGAGGTTGACTTCATCTCTGTAGGCCAACTTGTCTTCTTGCAGGCCGACTTGGTCTTGGAGGGAGACTTTTGACTCATAATAAATTCTTCTTACATGATACAAAATGCCCAATAGGGTCTTAGTACATATGACAATGACTCTTTGACTTCTAGACTCTGAAAAAAACCTAGAAGCACACAATGGATGCTTGACCTAAAACAAATTTGACCTAGAGCATGAAACCCATGCTATAAAATAATAATATTTTCTCTCTTCTCTTTTACATCAAATACATAAAATCAAGATTACATAAGACATTATGAAGACCGAACCTAGTTACATATTTCAAAACATTCCTTGAGGACAAGGGTTATGAGGTCATTTTCAGTAAAGGAAAGGCCTACCTCAAGCCCTTAAATTCTAAAGCTATGAAGTAGATTGGTGTGAGGGTGAAGAACCTTTACAGGCTACAGTTCGAGACAATCGTGGCCTTGAGTTGCAGCAAGGAGGATCGTGAGCAGGGTCGAGACCTTGGGGAGCTATAGCACGAGCATATGGGCCATTTACACCATGGAGTGTTGAAAATCCGCAGGGAGATAACCACAAGGTTGCCACAATGCAACACGAACCAACATGACATGTGCAAGGGTTGCACACTTGGCATGTATGCCAATACTTCCTTTCCCACCAGTGAAAATTGAGCCAAGGGCCTCTTGGACTTGGTTCATTCAGACGTATGTGGTCCATTTTCTTCTCCATTCCTCACGGGATACAGGTATTAGGTCACCTTCATTGATGACCATTCAGGGAAGATGTGAATCTTCTTCATGAAGAAGAAAGACGAAGTGGTCTCAAAATCCCAAGAGTTGTAAGCATCGGTGGAGAACCAAACAGGAAATAAGGTTAAAGCACTAAGATCTGATTATGGAGGGAAGTACATCTATAATGCCTTCAATGATTTTTGTGCCAAGGAGGGCATCAGGAGAGATCTCACCACACCCGATAACCCTTAACAGAAAGGAGTGGCAAAGCACAAAAACAGAAGTATTATTGGAGCATCCAGGGTCATGGTGCATGACTAGACTACCATTATTCCTTTGGGCAGAGGCATGCAACACTACAATTTATTTACAGAACAAGAGTCCACATAAGGTACTTGGACGACTTACCCCAGAGGAGGCACTCACCGGCAAGAAGTCGAATGTCTCACACTTCTGAATTTTTGGTAATGCAGTTTACTACCATGTGACCTCAGAGAGTCAGAAAAAGCTAGAACCTACAACAAAAAAAAAAGGAATTTTCGTGGGCTACAGTGAGACATCCAAGGCATATAGGGTGTACGTACCAGCACAAAGGAATATAGTTATTAGGCGTGATGTCAAGTTTGAGGAGGAAAGGGCTCTTATGAAGTCCTTAAAGCATGAGAAAATTATAGCACAAGTGGAGGAGTTGTTAGCTCCTAAGCAGGAGGCTTAGCCAACCCCTCAAACCACATCACAACCAGTTGTTGAACAAGTCATACAACAGTCAGATGGGGAGGTTGTGCAGGAGCAAGAGGAGAGAGAGGAGCAAGCAAGGCCCACTATAGCAGTGACACCTAGTACAGCCAAGAGAAGGCCAAGTTGGGTTGATAAATTAATTCAAGAAGCTCAGGACAAGGTAGTGGCACCCAGCTCTACATTCAAATAGAGCAAACAACCTTAGAGATATCAGGTTTTATGGCCTTGATGACTGAGGCCATAGACACAGAAGCCTTCTGGCTATCCGGAGGCAGCCTCTCAACAAGTTTGGCGTGATGCTATGGTGGAAGAGTACTCTTCCATCATGCAAAATGATGTCTGGGAGATCGTGCCAAGGTCGGAGGGCAGATCTGAGATTGGATCCAAGTGGGTCTACAAGATTAAGCAAGCAGCTGACGGGAGCATGGAGAAGTACAAAGCCAAATTCATAGCCAATGGGTTTTCTAGGGTGGAGGGAATTGACTATGATGAGACTTTTTCACCCATGGCCCATTATTCATCTATCATGACCATTATAACACTTGCAGCTCAGATGGGGTGGAAGTTCCACCAGATGGATGTGAAGAATGTCTTCCTCAATGGTGTTATTGAGGAAGAGATTTACATAGAGCAACCAAAGGAGTTAGAGGCACATAGCAAGGAGACGCATGTGTGCAGGCTCAAAAGAGCTCTTTATGAGCTCAAGCAAGCCCCACAAGCATGGTATTTGCGTATTGACAGCTATCTTCTAGGATTGTGCTTCACCAAGAGTGAATTTGACCCTAACCTATACTACATTATGGTTGGGGGGCAACTTCTCATTATTGTGTTGTATGTAGACGACCTCATACTTACAGGGGATGAAAAGCTCATTAGTGGCTGCAAGAAGGATCTCGCAGCAGAGTTTGACATGAAGAATATAGGGCTCATGCACTACTTCCTTGGGTTGGAGGTTTGGCAAGGAGATGGATAGATTTTCTTGACACAGGGCAAGTATGCTCTAGAGATTCTCAAGAGGTTCCACATGCAATATTGCAAACCCATGACCACGCCTCTAGTGACGAACTAGAGGAAGATAGATGCTAGCAGAGCAAAGCGAGTGGATGCTACTCTCCACCGATCGTTGATGTATCTGAAGAACACACGACCTGGCATTTGCTATGCAGTAAACCAATTGAATCAGTTCATGGTAAAGCCTACTAGAGTACACTAGGTTGTTGCTAAACATATTCTTAGATACCTCAGGGGCACAGTGGATTATGGGCTGATGTATAGACAGGTTGATGGAGTGATGTTGGAAGGCTTCACTAATGCAGATTGGACAAAGGGTTCCACGGACAAAAAGAGTACTTCAAGTTGCGTCTTCAATGTTGGGTCAGCAGTTGTTTCCTAGTTCAACAAGATGCAGAGATCGGTGGCACTGAGCTCAACAGAGGTTGAATACATGCCTGCCAGCTTTGCAGCTTATGAGGACATTTGGTTGAGGAAGTTGCTTGCTAGGCTCTTCCATCAAAAGTTCGACCCTACAGTCATTCACTATGATAATCAAAGCTGCATCAAGCTCTCAGATAATCCAGTGTTTCATGACCGCTCCAAGCACATCGAGATTAGGTATCATCATATCAGGGATTGTGTTCAAAGGGCCAAGGTCAGACTTCAGTAGATTCCTACAGCATAGCAAACAGCAGACATATCGACTGAGGCTTTTCCTAGAGAGAGCTTTGTCTATTTCAAGGACAAACTAGGTGTTGTTCAGAACACCTTCATCTCTAAGAGGGAGTGTTAAATGAAGTTAGAGGAAGGGTTCTGCCATATTTAGCAAGTGCACTAAATTTCGTGGAGGGACCCACAAGTGGGGCCAAGGCACAATTTACCTTTTTCTATTTTTTTTTTACTTAGGAAAATTTAAAAATTTTCTATAGTGAAAAATTAGATCAATCTCGGTCGTACAAGGAGATCTAATCTCAGCCATTCGTGTGGGCCCAAGTCAAATTCTAATAGAGAAAATAGGCACAAAACTTGGTCATTATGCAAAAGACATCTTGGTGCTCAACTCGAAGAGAGAGAGAAGGATTCAACTTAGCGCTAAGGTTTCAGATTAGCGTGAAAGAGGCAGAGAGAAGGTCGATTCAGCAAGAATCACTTCCAACCATTCACATACCTCTCCAGGGGCCAATATAATTGCGAGAAGGAGGTCGTACAGGGAGTTCGAGTCTTTACCAATACGCAGAAAAGAGGCAAAGTGTGCTTGCAGTGTGCATACATGATACAACTGAGTAGAGGGCTTGCGGAGAGAGAAAGGGAAGTTTTCCTTCTTGGATGTGATCTTTTCCTTAAGCAGATTTTGCTAAGTTGAACAATAAAACACCAAGATTGTAGATTTTCCCTAGATTGGGGTTTCCTGAATAAATTTATTGTGTATTGTTTTTATGGTGTGCTTGTCCTCATATATTCCTTTTGTTTTCATGCTGCGTGCAAGTTAGAAAACTCAGCATATTTGTGGGTTTAAAGTTAAAGTTTAGATTTTCATTCTTTGCTTGGTGAAAATTCACACATTAGTTAGC
Organism: Pinus tabuliformis; assembly: GCA_031772625.1. NCBI lineage: Eukaryota > Viridiplantae > Streptophyta > Pinopsida > Pinales > Pinaceae > Pinus > Pinus tabuliformis. The sequence continues at coordinate 1,579,884,158 of CM062818.1, read as the reverse complement.
CGGGTTTTAGGAATCTAACATTCTATTGCATATTTTTAATCTAGAAGTTAAAGATACTAGTGATTTTATTTTTCAGTAAATCAGTTATTATTTCGGTAAATAAATAATAAAATGGGGATAAAATAAAATGTCATGAGAAAATAAATCTGGCTGGTATTAGAAATTTAACTTGATCTAGGGAAGCCTCTAGTCTTTGTCTAACTCACCTCCTTTCTCTATAAAAGTGTTGCTCATGTTGTACAGGTTGTCATACCTATTTGGGAGGACACTTATCTTATGCCATAATATGGACTCACCATCCATGTTTTGTCACACTTTGGCCATGGACTCTTGGAGATGATGCTATATTTGCTCATGCATTTTCACATTTCTCAAGGTAGTCTCACAAATCCCAAGATTGTTTGTTTCTTGAAGAACTAATCACATCCTCTGAGGCACAAATGGGCTACTTATGGATGCATGGCCATCATTTGCATATGCCACATTGAGGTCCCTAGAGCACTCTCTCATTAGATCATCTTTTGGGCTATTTTACACATGATTTGAGGGCTAACCCACACATGCGGATATTACGATAGTGATGGGGCGTTTTTGTTGATTGGAGTCAGGAAGTGTTTTGCTTGTCTAAGTGTTAAGACTAGCAGAAGAATATAGAAGACTGTCACTTTAGCAAAATATTAATTTATTTAACTATACCTAAATTTAGACTTAAGAAAAAGTAAAAGTTCCTAAGTTAACTTATGATTTAATCTCAACCATTGATCACAATTTAATCTCAACCGTTGAGGAGGAGATTAGGGTTGAGGTCCAAATTATAAGAGGGGATAGAGTGACTTGGTGGCAAGTCAGTTGAGCATAAGTAGGTGTGAGAGCAACAAAGGAAGAGCGAGGGTTTCAGCAAATCACAACATCCAAGCAAAAAAAATAGAGTGAAGTTCGAGCCTTTACAAACTAACGCAGAGGTCTATTAGCACGTGTTAATCAAAATGTTGGTCCGCGCAAGAATTTCACGGATCCAATGCGCGGGAAGGTAATCAATTTAGCTGGAGAGTGAATGAGTATTTTTCTTGTGATAAATTGGTAAGTTTCTCCCTTGTTGTAATTCTCAAAAGAAAATGTTTTGTTGCTGAAAAATAATAAAATACACATAGCGTTGCAGGTTTTCCCCAAAGTTGAAGTTTTTTGGGTATATCTTGTGTTCTATGTTTGATGTGTTTGTCTTCTAAATTATTTTACGATGTGCATATTAGCTAGGACACTCAGTGTATTTGTGATTTAGGTTTCCAAAACATCAATTGTTTATATTTTTGGGATTTTACAGTTAGAAATTGCAAACCAATTTACTAGGTTTAAGGAAATCTAATAGTTTTATGACTTTATGTGACTCGGAGAGTCACTTTCAAGTTTCTATGCCTTCTAGAGGATCTTTGCTTGAGATGTGGACATGGTCACATCTTGGAGGCACCTTTTGGTCACTAATGAGAACATTTAAAGGAGTTGTACAATTCATGGGATATTTTTCACTCTTTCTATGAGGTCATTCCACATAAGGTGGTTAGGCATTGGACTTTTACTGGCTTAGGAGGCATCTACACCATGTTTTGAGCCTTGGATTATGCTTTTTCAATGGAACGTCCACTCTCTTGGAGTATTTTATGTATATGTGGCATCATTTACTTGCTTTTGACTTAGTCTCCTTATTAATGTGGATGACAAGTCATTTTTTTGTAATTCTCCTAGAATAATTTTAGGGAGAAGGAAAATAATATGTATATGTGGCATCATTTACTTGTTTTTTACTTAGTCTCCTTACTCATGTGATAACAAATCACTTTTTTGTAATTCTCCTAGGATAATTTTAAGGAGAAGGAAAATAATAAAGAATGATAAGGGATTAAGAGCCTCATATATAAATAAAGGCTCTCCTCTCATTCCAAATTATTATGAATTGTTAGATATCATTTCAAAATAAGACTTGTTGAAGATCTACCTATTGGAGGTTTTGGTGTCAATTCTTGGAGCTCTCCCTTTCTTGGTTGTCTTCTTGGTGCATAAAGGATTTGTTATGATAGTTCAAGACTATAACTAGCTTTCTAGATCAAATGATATCCAACAATTTGCAACGATTTGGAATAAGAAGAGAACCTTTATCTATAGATGAGGCTCTAATTCCTTCTCATTCTCTACTAACTTTCAAGATCAACCCATTTGAGGTGTAATTCTACCACTTGGAGGGAAACATTTAGGGTTTATTCTCTTCCATCTTCCTTTGTTGGTTTGGTAAGTGCTCAATCTTCCATCTTTGACAAGGTTTGTAAGTATTTTATTTGAGCCATAGTTGATCTTCTTGGTGAAGATTTTTCCCTTGAGGATCTTGAATAGATAAGAGATTGTTCTACCTTAGGGTTCCAATCTCTTACTCTAATCCTTAAGATAGGAGTGACCAATTCTTAGAGGGGGATACATGTTGACCCCATAAGCCCTAATTGAAGAAAGGGTGCTTGTGTTCTCCCAACAACCAACCAAAAAATCCTAAAAAAAGAAAGAGAAATGCATTGGTTAAAACTCAAAGAAAAATATAAATTTAGATTTATTTTGTTGTCTAGTGCAAATTTAATGATTTATTTTATTTCCTACACATTTTTATTCAATGGTTTGTGTTCAATTTTTTTATCTTAGAAGAGAAAATGGCCCTATACATTTTGCTTATTTAAGGTGTTTATGAAATCTGAAAATTAAATTGCAGCAATAGAAATCAGATTTGGTGAACCTAACGCTAGGGTTTGGTGCTTGAAAGTATATCCTTACTCATACCTAGCCTGTATTTCATTTATAGATTGTTTCTACAAGTTTACCTTACATATCTAGTGGTGAATGTAATCTCTTATGTGCTTATAATTCCTCCTCTTTTATTTCAAGATTTTATTGGTGAATTCCAAGTGCTCATATTAGAAACCCTAGGCGGATTCACCTTCTACTTTAAAATTTCTTCTTCAATTAATGATTAAAAATCTCTAGAACTTGTTTTTAACAGTTGTTGGGTTGTTGTTGTATGGTATATATCTTGCCCAAGTGGAAACATCCAAGGCATATTGACTTGCATTGCAAAATCTGTCTTAGGTGGTCTTTTAATGCCCAAAATATGAAATTTCTGTGATTTTCATCATATAATAGATTTAGAAGTCAATGACAGCCACTTGTCCTCTTTTCAGCATATAATCAATTGGTAATCATAGCACACATTGTACCATTGATTCATGCTTGTTAGCATCATTCTTGTGCCTTAAAATAGCTTGAATGAGGCCTGGGCATCTCTTGAAGTTTCACTTGTTGATTGATAGCCTTTAATGAAAATCTTTAGTTAATACTGTTATATATCTCATATCAGATTTGGCATGCACACATCCACTAGTTCCTGACTCTCCTTCAACTGAATCTACTTGTGATTTATGCTTTTGTCTCTAATTTTTAATCCCTTTGAAGCATTTAACTACTTACTGGAATCCGTGTGTGTTGTCTTGTCACACACACATTAAAGTAAATCACAAGCTTGCATGGTCGTAGAGTTTTATCTTCATAGATTTGGATACCCCGCTTGGCTTGTAGGAGCTGGCCTAAAGTGATGGGGAAATAGCACTGAGGTGATAGTGGTGCATTTCCCATTTTGTTGCCCTAGTTAGCACCTGTGTTGGGACTCTTCACAAGGGTGCTCGTTGAGACCATAACTGGGCATTTCAGAGTTGTCAAAATTTCAGCAGAGCTGGAGAAGTACTGTATTTGATAGATGATCAGCTGGATCTAATAACTCAGCTTATCTAATGGCATTGACGCTTGTGAAATATGCAATGGACAAAACTGTCCTAGAATACATATTTTTGGGGACTCTGCTTTGGTAATAAATTGAATGGCTGGCACTTCACTTCTTCAAAATGTTGGGCTCAGTCCCCTGGAAGACAATTTAAAAGAGATAAATTCCAGATTTGACTTCATTTTTTACACTCATGTATTCAAGGAACATAACACAGTGGGTCCCTTTCAAAAGATGGTCAATTCTTAAGTAAATGCCAGATAACCCTGATTGAGGTCAGAGAGGGTTCCTCTATTGCCACTACTCATACATTCTCTTACTATATGTTTTGCATATGTTTCTCTGTATTTCTGGGAAGATTTTAAGCTTTATATTGATGTTTTGGACGAAAACTATATGGCTTACTATATCATGCATAAAAATATTTTGCAGACAGTCTTGTAAAGCAGAGAAGAATATTTTCCTCTCAGTTTGTTATGAATCCTTATGGACCAAAAACTTATTGATTACAGTCTTTTGGTGACCTTCAGTTTGATGGAAAATGCAGGAGGACTCTATGGAAGTGCTCTTTGCAGCTGAAATATGTAATTTCATTCCGATTATCAATAAAAATTATGTTTTCTTTGTCGAAAACAAAAAAAGATATTTATATTAATGTCCAACGAATGACCACAAAGCTGGTCAACAGGATTCAAAAGTACAGACAGTGTGAATACAGATTTATCATTCAACAATCAAACTTTTATAAAGTGCCTAAAGCTTCTTCAAAGATTAATATATCTAAGATTAGCGGAATCACTAAACAACATCATAAAAATATAAGAATAGAATAGTGTGCATGCTTCTATTCTATGGTTATCCCTCTATCCCTGTAACCTAGAACTGAAAACTTTAGCATTTTCAGGAGGAGATCACATGTCAGGTCTAACTGAGAATATGTAGTTGTACAAGAACTAACTAACAAACCTACAGATGTGAGAAAGAAATTAACCAGAAGTATATAAATGATAAAGAAAGACAAGATAATTTTATTGATATCCAACAAATGACCACAAAATAACAAAAATAGGTCAATGGGATTGAAAACTTGAAAAGTAAAACCAGGATCTTAAAGTGCAATGTGGCAGTGGAATAGCAATTCCTGGAGCAATGCCAAATCAGAAGGCCTAAGCTTATAATTGATGGCTAATCAGCTAGCTAATAAAAATAAAAAGGAAGCATAATAAGTAAAGGTACACAAGAAAAAGATGCAAAAAAGCTAGAGTGCTTTAAGACTCAATGCTGATCAAGATAATATATTAGAATCAATTGGCCTATCTAGTTCTTGCAATAACTGTCCAAATAAAAGACAATAAAGTTATATTGCAACAGAAAAGATGAGATTAATTAAGATGTAAAAGATGCTAAAGATATCCAAAATAGAATATCACCCTCGTGGTCTATTCATCTCAGTAAGTTTTAAAATGAATTCTGTCATAACCCTAAAGATATCCCAGATAAAAATACCACCCTCGTGGTCTATTCATCTCATTAAGTTTTAAAATGAATTTTCTGGCATAACCCTAGTCGATATTGTTCAAAACTTGGCCCAACGTAAGTCAATGAGTCAAAGTCTGTGACATTTGGAAAGAGAATATAGACTGGCAGCAATCTGTCAAGATTGAATCTGTTGAATATGGCCTAGTACACCCCATTAATCATCAGCACACTCTGCATTGGCATTTGACAGCAATTTTTGTTATACCTAGGACTGATATGTATTCAAATAGTCAAACTTCTCAGACGGAAACCAGTCATTGCTAAGTTTGGTCTGCTGTAATCATACTTGGGCTTTGTTTAGACACCAAGGACACCAAGTTTGAAGAGGAACTCTACCACGAACCAACACAGAGGATGCAGGTTTGATTTCTTGACTAGTCTAGACTCTATATTACCCTTTTAATATGGATCTAATGCCAATTTCTACATTTTTTTTCCAATCTGTACTATGCTGGTCTTTAGTACATATAGGTTACATCTTTGAGTTCGGGGTCCATGTAAATTCCTGCCACCAGACATTTTTAGGATGATTGCAAGTCTTGTATGAGCTGTGTGATTGCTAATCAGCACATAATATGCAGAAATATATGAACTTCAATTGCTGGAATGTACCCACTAATGCTATTCTTACATAATGATATGCTAAACCCCAATCTGGGATGAAAAGGCAGGAGCAGAGGTCGCATTGTCTCTTCGAACCCTCGACAACACCTAAGAGATGGAAAGGCAAGTGCAGAGGTCCTTGTGCATATAGAAACCATTCACAGTTATATATTCAAAAACTCGAGACCAACTACCTGTGTCTATGGGTTTTAACCAAAAGGCTAGAGCAGAGCATTTTCGTAGAAATTCAATCCACTGTCCTTAACAGACATGATCAGTTGATAGTAATTTGGAAGCTCTGCAATGTTTAACCGAGAATAGTATCCAAATGAATGTTATTATCCTGCTGACAGTCTGCTTCTTTAGCCTTTGGTAGTGGTTAGAATGGCATAATTCTTCGTTAACTCTTGGTAGTGTTTAGCATGGCACAAATCTTGAGAAAGTATGTAGTGGAAGTTAGCAGGAAAGCTCTAGCAGTTGTTGGCTTGACATTTGGAATGAAATGTTAGCAAGTTCAATAAATTGATTCCTAACCAAGGAATAAGGAAATGGATTGCGTACGGTAGCAAAGTTATCGAATTAAAGAGGTCGCTGTATCCACCCCACAATTTTGTGTATAAATAATGCAGAGTGATGCACTGGTTTTAGACATAGAATGCAGCAATTCTGGGTTGACCTCAGTCTATGGACGTTTTGGGCATTGAAAGCCTGTCAATATAAGAAAAAAAGACATCCACAATATATCGCACAGCAAAAAAGACGAACGGAAATTTACCTGCGAAGTCTCGAACGGAGAATGCCCGAAAATCGCTTGATCAGAACTCGGATGTCGCGAGTTTCAGAGTTCAAATCGCAACTCCACTTTTGGCATCAGGCGGTTTTCATTCACCATTTAAAGTATCTCCGCTACAGCACCGTTAGGGAAAAAAATTGTTTGAGATATGTCCCTTTAAGGTGGACTGATATGGGGTTAAGGTGTAATTTCTATGTGGTGTTTTTTTTTTTTTTTGGAGTTGTCTATAATGTGATTTTTTGGAGATTCCGGTGACGGCGGAAGAAATTGAGGTTAAATCTTGATTTGTTGCAGTTAAAATGGTTTTTTAACTGCATATTTGGATCAACACCCTCGAAAACCTCTGGTGACGGCGGAAGAAATTGAGGTTAAATCTTGATTTGTTGCAGTTAAAATGGTTTTTTAACTGCATATTTGGATTCAACACCCTCGAAAACCTCTGGGACGCTTTCATTGAGTAGAAACTAGCTATCAAACTTGCGATTCCAATAAATTCCTACCTGATTTAGACCGGAAAAACCGGCCGGAAAGGCTTTCAAAAAGTCGCGTTATAGACAACTGCCTTTTTTTTTGGTTCACTGTCAAAATGTGTTTCCACAAATTTAGGGGGAAGGTATTAAAATAATAATAATAATATTGGTGTGATTTCATTTATTTATTTTTCTTTATGGTATTATTTTTTTATTTTTTTATTTTTGTTTTAATGTTTTTAGTTTATTTTCATGATAATTCATTTAATTTTGGTATTTGGAATTTATTTGCAAGTAGTCTTACCTTGGTTCTTATTTCTCTTCATGAATAAAAAGTGTGTGATAAGGTGATATGTAATATATAGATTTCACATTATATATATATATATCTTTTTTAAGTAAATGTAGAGAGTATTTATCATATATTCATTGTACAATACTTGTATATGGATTACAACAGCGTTTTGATATTGGATTACTTTCTTTGAGTCACCTTATCTTAGTTTAGGCACTTGATCATGGTCTTTCCACTTGATGTCTAGTATTCTGATAAAGCCCCCTTTTATTGACCCTTGGTCACATGTTTGGCCTTCCTGTATTCTTTGGGATTTCAACTTTCACACCTTCCAAGTGACATAAGCAAGCCTTGGGCTTTGTGCATTTGGTCTTTATTGAAAATTGCTTTTTTTGGTCTCTAATATGCTCAATTCCTATGCACAATTTTCAAGGGCTTTGCATGGCCAAATTGTCTTTCTCCCTTCTTGTTCTTGGCATGTGTTGTGTTGCGAACTTTTTGTACCATATTGCACTTGTGTACCATGGCTTGCAAATTAGGAGTATTTTTCCAAAATCACTTGTAGTATACCTAAAACACATGTGGTTCCTGGGTCAAAACTTACAATGAAATTCATTTGGAAAAGTCAACATGTCTAACAACTAGCCTAACATTCACCCACACCCATAGGGCATTCTCAAATCTATTTGAGCAACCTCTTAGGTCTTTGTTAAGGATCTCGAATCTTTATTTCTTACATGTTGTTACTATGTTGGATTAGTTTTTTTATATATATTCGACTTTCAAACCATGTGAAGGCTCCTTCGACATGGATTTCTTCATCTTTGGCTCTATTTTCTCTTTTTTAGACAAGTTGATCACTTTAGGATGTCTTTGGTTCAATCCCATCCCCACATCTTGGTATTCTAAAATCATTGCCTTGAGGGAGGTTCCTAAATACTATTGGGTCGAAAAGGTATCTCCAAACTAAGGCCATTAAGGGTCTCATACATGCATTTTTAAATACATATTTCTAAAGATTGATTAGTGCATGCTACATTTCGTACATGTATATGAAGATAGTTGTTCCAAGTCTATTTTTTGAGAGTTCATTGAAGTAGGTTATTGTTATTTTACGTAGTTGTTTGCTCTCTATTCACTATATATTTTCTCTCTTCACAATCACTTACTTCAAAACCTAGTTAAGGGTCTAACCTAGGGTAGTAATAAACATTATGACATTTCCCATTTGAAATGCTTGTTCTTTGTTGTTTATATTGAGCCAAGGGCAGTTAGGCCTCTTTCATCTAAATACTTTTCCTTTCTTATATGTGTTTTAGCACACCAAAAGTCTAAAGGAGAACAAGCCCTAGTTTGGACCTTTTTACTTGTTGAGATATCCTTAGGGCAACATTAGGTCATTTGTTAACTTGATTTCTCTTTGCATGACTATTATTTGTGATTATGTATTTGCTTCTTTATTAATGTTTATGTTTGCATCATCAAACAATTGCCAAAAACTATGAAGATCACAAAGCAAAAAACACAAGATGTAGGCACTGAGCCAGGGAAAAACCCCTCTCTTAGGGGAAAACTCAACCAAAATTCTCTTGTTCTTCAAGAACTAATTCAAAATGATACAACCAATACCTCTAGGCCAGCAATAAGTCTCCTCCAATCCACCAAGTCATCCTTAAAAGATAAACTTGTCAAAGTTTAGTCAACAACATCAAGGTCAAAGTCAAAATCTTCACAAATGTGGTCTTGGCCTCTCTTCTTTTTCTAAAATACTCAGCTTGCACACTTGGCCCTACAATTTTGTTGTACTACCTCAGTCATTTCTCATATGTGGGTAGAAACGTTGTAACTGCGGTTTTTTTGCTTGTTAAGGGATTCCTTCTTTCTTGTTCGAGTTTATACTCTTCTTCCTTGCCTTCTTCGCAAACCTTTCTTTCCTTAGAAATGTAGATCGAAACTTCAGATTACTTTCTTAGATGGATGTCACAATAGGTTGAATCTTCTGCTAATATATAGTCTTCAAGAGAGGATGAATTCTTTCATTGAGGCCGACTTGGTGGAGGAGGCATAACTTATCATTTTGACACAAAAATAATTTTATTTATTTATATAAAAAGCCTAAGAAGGGTCTAATACATTGTCACAAGGACAATGACTCATGTCACAAGCCTAGAAGCACTCAATGGGTGCTTTGACCTATAAACATAATAAACTGAGCATGAAACCCATGCATATAAAAATAATTTTCCTTTGCTTAATGATTTTTCTTTTCTTCTATTTACACATACATAAGAATTACATCATGTCATGAGCCAAATAACAATTATGAATACCAATACTAGTTACATTTTCAACACTCCCTCTTAACTAGGGAGGTATTCATAATTGTTCAACTGGTACAAGGTTGACCTCAAGTTGAAATGTTCTAAGAAGAATACAACAACATATACAATGCTAGATACCGTCTAGGCCAAAACTGCCAAGGTACCAACGCAACTCATCAAAGATCCAAGTGCCATCTAGGTTACCTGCCAATACACTAATTCAAGGATCTAAGTGTCCTACCAAGATACTAATTCAATGATCCAAGTGTCATCTAGGCTTCCTGCCAAGACACTAATTCAAGGATCCAAGTGTCAAGACACTAACTCATCATCAGGGATCCAAGTGTCAATTACCAAGACACTAACTCATCAGGGGCCCCAATGTCATTCAAGACACCTACTTATCATGGATCCCAGCATCATCTAGGCCAATATATCAATTCCAACAGATCTTTGTACATCCTCTAGGTCAAGACACCAACACAACAAGGATCTAGAAATCATCAACCCTAGAAAGGGATTTATATATCATCAAGATGTCCTCCCAAGTACCATCATACAGGCTCGCAGCCTAAGGTACTCATCTCTCCCTCAAATTAGAGATCTCCATCAATTCAAGCATGCTTATTAAATATTCAAACTTCTTAGGGAGAGATCAACATATCAAATACTAATTCAATTGTTGGAACATATTGTAGCTTCACGACCCCAACCAATACCAAACTTCCAATATAGTGGTACTTGTGCTAACACAAAAACCTGGGATCCTCAATCATTTTGATGTTGATTTGGTCATCATAATATATAATAGTGGGATCCATGGTCCCTCTAAACAAATCTGACATAAGCTTCTTTTCCAACTTTACAAGCAACAACATTCTCAGCCTCAACATTACTCCAAACAATTGAGTCTTGTTTATGACTCGTCAAACAAAAAAATAGCCACTAGTAGTGCTTCGACCATCACTAATCTTTGATCCTCGTTCTCTCCTCATGGCCTTCACTAGATGTATGACTGTTAGTCCTCACCTAGTGCATGACACATGAAGTAGAGAATCATATCCTCCCTCTCAGCTAGAGAGGATATATACTTTCCTCCATAAAGAAAATATATTCAAACTCCTTCTCTACTAGGGAGATGTGTACAAAATCAATTATTTTATCCTTCTAGCCTTACACGCTCTTCTTTTTGCATCATCATGTCATCAGAGAACTTCAACCTTTTGGAACATCATTTCTTTCACAAAATTTGACTTCATCTTTCTATCATCAATGTAAACTTCAATATCATCAGGGTTTCTACAACTCCCTCTTTCCATCATGCTCATCATCATTAGAAAGTCATCATCAAGCACAAGGCAGGCTTACAACTTTACAACTTTGTACCTGCAAATCTCATTAACAAGTACAACACAACAAACTATACATGTACAAGAGCATGAAGTTAACTTTATCAATCTAGGGTTTCAATAAGGGACCAAACCTAAGATATCCCAAAATCTAAACCTTGTTAGGGTTTCAATCATAGCGGAAATATTTACACCTAGGTTTTGACTTTAATGGCCCAAGCTTCTTACATCAATCTTTGCTAGGGTTTTATCATAAACCATATATACTATCAACAAACCCTAAAAAGCTAGGGTTTTACCAAGGTGAACAAATAGAAAAAGATAGTACTACAAAAGTTGATTTAATCTAAGAATCAAACATCCTAACAATATAAGATTTTTTATGAAAATATAGCAAAACCCTAGACATGAGAGAGTCATTAACATAAAGAAATTTTAAAAACAAAATGGTCGTACCTTTAAATCTTGATGGAGAACTGCTACAAATTTTATAATCTTAAACATACCTTGAGTTGCTCCCTCTACAACCTTGAAGGGCTCCCTCTACAAAACTCTCTCTCTTCCACCAGTCATTTAGTTCACTTTCTTGGAACAAGCTACTTCTTATCTTGAAAATGAGACTTCCTTCATGTTGCAACTGTACCTGCAAGCTTTTAAGAAGCTTGCTTCCATAACCTGAGTATAAGGTATACTTCTACCATCTGATTGAAGAATATCTTCATGATTTCATTTTGTAAAGAATCTTAGTGACCCTTTCTTGTCGTGACATAATGTCAATTAGTTTGTTGCATGAATCATTCTACCTATAGTCTTGATAGACAACTGATTCATTGTAATTATGAATAATGTATTCTTCCAATGTTGGTAGTTGCTATCTAGGATGCCAACATCATGATCGTCTTCTTGTGACAAGGCTCAAACTTCCAGACTTTCCTTTCTTAGACTTCTTTTATTTAGATTGGTGTTATACCTTATTCTCGTATCCTTCATAACACAACTTATCAAAGTTTTGGATTCCTTCACGGTCCTTCCATCGTGCTTATCATTTAAAGAGGACATTACACTGTTAATCCTACTCGTCTTTCTTCCGTTATTATGTACCTATAATATATACTTCATGCAACCTTATCTCGTCCTTTCAAGGATGTTAAGTCAAGATGTTCTACACTTATTTTGCATTCTAGTTAGGGCATACTAGAGATGCTACTACAAATTATCTGTTTCTACTGCTTCTTGCTTTAAATAGACCTTGAATGGGATACAACTATCCTTTCCTTCTTGTTGATAAACTTTAGAACCAATCCTTATTTAATTTTGAATGACACTATCTTCCTGCAATCTCAACCCTTTTGATTAAGGCTTAACTCAGACATTTCAATGACTTTAAAACTATACTTATTATGCATCTTCAACCTAGTAGACTTTCTCTTTAAACTCACACCCTAATAACCTTGAATCCGAGCACAAAAGTAGAGGCAAACTAATCTCTAGTTAGGGTTTCTCAACAACCCTAAATTAGACTCATATACTTCTTTAAACCATGCCTAAACTTCCTCAAAATTATTGCACTGATACTTCTTTCAATAAAACCTTCATTCATTTATTGCTAATGCATCATGCCACCAAAATGAGGAGCTTGGCCCCTCCTTTACATACTTCAGCTACTTGTAATGAAATAGACTTCTGCGGTTATCTTTAAGTTTGAGAGAATCATACCTAGACTCCTCCTTTACTATTTGAATGTTCTTTCTTTAATACTTGGTCTTGTATTGGAACAATTTTCGGTCCTCAAATAATTCCCTTTTCTTGACATTGGAGACTTACTATGGTGATTTTGCTTATTCAAGGCCTTAATTAACTCATAATTTTTGTGACCTTTTCAATTGCTTTCCCTGAAGTATGTTGATTGCCTCTTATAGACTCAACCTTACAAACAATCCCATAACTTATGGTTTAATGCACAAACCTTCAATCTAGTTTGAGAGGTATGCTCGAAAAATGCCCCCCATCACTTCTAGTTTCCGTGGTTTTATGATTATGCAAACAATTCATCTTTCTGGCTTTGTGTAACAGTGTAAAGACCCCTCTTGTGATCTTCCAGCTGCCTATACTCTTGACCTTAGCTTTGATACCATGATGAGAAATCCTTAGAGCAACATTAGGTCATTTGTTAACTTGATTTCTCTTTACATGACAATTATTTGTGATTATGTATTTGCTTCTTTATTAATGTCTATGTTCTCATCATCAAACAATTACAAAAACTATGAAGATCACAAAGCAAAGAACACAAGATGTAGGCACTCAGTCAGGGAAAAACCCCTCCCTTAGGGGAAAACCCAACCAAAATTCTCTTCTTCTTCAAGAACCAATTCAAAATGAGACAACCAAGACCTCTAGACCAACAACAAGTTATCCTCCAATCCACCAAGCCAACCTTCCAAGATAGACTTGTCAAAGTCTAGTAAACAACATCAAGGTAAAAGCCAAAATATTCACAAATGTGGTCTCGGCCTCTATTCTTTTTCTAAAATACTCAGCCTGCACTTTCGGCCCTGCAATTTTGTTATAGACTTACCTCAGTTATTTCGCACGTGTGGTCGAAAACATATTAATTTTGGCTTTCTTGATTTTTAAGGGTTTTCTTCTTTCTTGTTTGAGTTTCTCCTCTTCTTCCTTGCTTTCTCTACACACCTTTCTTTCCTTAGAAATGCGGATCAAAACTTCAAATTACTTGCTTGGATGGATGTCACAACAGGTTGAATATTCTACTAATATATAGTCTTCAAGAGAAGACGAATTCCTTCATTGAGGTTGACTTGGTGGAGGAGGCATAACTTATAATTTTAACACAAAAATAATTTTCTTTCTTTACATAAAAAGCCCAAGAAGGGTCTAATACATGATGACAAGGACTATGACTCATGACACAAGCCTAGAAGCACTCAATGGGTGCTTTGACCTATAAACATAATAAATTGAGCATGAAACCCATGCTTACAAAATTAATTTTCCTTTGATCTTAATAATTTTTATTTTCTTCTCTTTACAAATACATAAGAATTACATCATGTTATGAACCGAACAACAATTATGAAGACTAATACTAGTTACATTTTCAACATTACTTTTGACAATTTGTTGTCATCTTTATGTACTATTGTAAGGACCTAAGAGAATTTCCTTCCCAAAAATAACTCATAGAGATAAGTTCACATAATACAATATTGAATCTTAATCAACGTGGTGGCCTATTTCTCTCTCACTTAAACCTTCTTTTATTACCATAGTTTCATTGATTTCTCCAAAAAATTGGGAGGCAATCCACCTCCCTCCCAAAACCTAGTGATTGGGCCTTCCTCCTTGTAGTAATTTGGTTCCTCCTTATGCTATGTTTTTTTGTTATCGCTTTCTTCTTCCTCCTTTCATCCTCTCCTCTCCCCCTATTTTATCTAGAGTGCATCACATTCATGCCCGATTTCTAGTGCTCCATTTGGGGCAATTTCCTCCTTTCGACCTTGCTCCTCTTCAAAGAAAGTTACTTCCTTTCTTTTTCTTCTTTCTCCTTTGTTTATTACCTCTTCCTCTTGAGATTGGGTGTTGATCTATCCCTACATGGAGCAAGCTTCTAACAATTGCATTGTGTATATGCAACTTGGACAAAATTTTTGCCTTGGTACTTCACATACATTACCTTTATCATTCACCATGTGGTTCTCATATTTCATTACTCACACTCAAGTAAGTGCAACTAATGTTCTACTAACCTTGTATCTCTTTCATTTCCAATGCCTAATTATTTTTTTAAAATGTTTGGAATGCAACTAGTAGCATGCCCGTATAGGGTATTTAGACACTTAGGAGTTAGTTAAGATCAACTTAGACTGAGGTGTCTAATAGGTAAAAGAGTGTTTCTTTAGTAAGAATTAGTTGCACTGTAATCTAATAGTCAGGATATGTTCAAGACATAGAGTGATCTGACAACTCATATTCTCCTTGATATTAACGACTATTGATTCATGGGTTAACACCTTATCGGTCCATGATCTTTATTTAAAGAGCATGGAGGCCCATGACTGGTGATCAATTATGAAACTCTCTTATGTAAAAAAGCAAATATTTTGCATTAATAAAATTGCCTCAAGTGGCCATGTTTTCGAGGGTCATGAACTATTTCCCTCATACAGGGTTTTAAACACGTAAATAGTAGTGTTACAATATGTGATTTGGCTGTGTGAGTAGTTATTGAAGGTGTTTATCCTATGTGGAATATCTTATTTTCCCAAACATGGTATCAAAACCCATTTGAATAACTGCCCTCGATGGTGATCAAGAGCTTGAGCCCGTGTTGCCACATTTCCAAGATCTACTATTTCCATACCAATTTAGTTTGAACAAACTATTAAATTTCATCCAAAACATTGTTTTTGACTAAGAACGCATTTCGTTTCATACGAAAAGGTGTCTATTTGCCCAAGATACAACATTTTTTTATCACATTTGGAGGTATCTAGTTCAAATGTGCCCTCTCTTGTAATCTTTTTTTTACAAAGTTCCTTTTTCAATTTTTTGTTTATATTCCTAGTTTGCTACTCTATGTTCTGTGTATGTTCTTTGCCCTATGCAATCTCGACAAATCAAAAAGAGAGTGAAAAGTGTTTTCTTTATTATGTATGTTCTTTGCCCTGTGCTCTATGTGATCTCAACAAATAAAAAACAGAGAGAAAACTTGCATTCTTGGGTAAGGTAACTGAGATCTAACCCTGTTGTTGTTGAGTTTTGGAATTTTTTGCAAATTGTTGTTTGTTTTTGGATAACCACATTTATTTGGTAAGTATTCACTTTGAGGTGGAACTCCAACAAAAACAATGACAACAATGATGACGATGATTATGATGACAACAACAACAACAAAAACCCCATCCTCCTTCATTATTATTGTTATGTCTTTTACACTAGCTCACTTGCGTAGAAGTTTTTAGTAAGAGGAGTTCAAATCTCTTTCTAAGTTACTTTTTGAAAAAAAATCATGCAAACTTAAGTTATTTCATAACTTCATTGTAAAGTGTACATCACTTGTAATATAAAAGTAAATCACTATAAAAATAACTTTAATATTTTTTTACTTGGTTTTTGCATGTAACTCTCATTTATAAAGTAACTTCATTCTAAGAGTGATGCTCATGTGTTCTATGTAAGTGGATCACTTCATAAAGTAATTTATTTGTAAAAGTGAGCTTATAGGTAAGTTGATGAGGGAAAATATTTTATATTTTTATTTTTTTGGCCACATTGATCACCACATGGGACAACATCTATCTGCCGCGTGGTTCTTTGTTACTATCAACGCCTTTCTTTTTAAAGGGAATTACTTTCACATTTGAAGTCCTTTTTCAATGTCATTATTCTTGAAGCTACCTACTTCTTTCAAGAAATTTACATCTAGATAATTAGTTTCAACTTTTGAAATAATATTATTTGCATATTTTAATATGGCCACTCCAAATGAACTCTTTGATTATCAATATCAACTACTTCTCATGGAAGTCCCACATGGAGCATATACTAAGAAGTAAAGGATTGCACTAGATTACATTGAGAAAGAAAAAGCCCTCACCTATGTTGACAAGAGAGCCAAATGAGATAATAGGAATAATGATGCACATGGATTAATCAAAATGTCAATTTTTCCTTATTTGCGATTTCACATTCATGGTATCAATGACCCGAATGAAGTTCATGAAGTTCGGGAAAAATTGAAAAAGATATTTGGTTAACCTAATATTATTAGATCTCATTAGCTTGAAAATCAGATCATGACTTTAAGTCCTAACGATTTCTCTTGTATTAAAGATTATTTATCTAAGTTCAAAACAATTAAGCATTTACTTAAAGATTACTAAGTCAAACTAAAGGATGAAATTTGCATGCATATTATTCTTTCCAAGCTTGGTTCAACATATTTTGTTTTTATATCTACAATTTGTCCCACTAAAGAAGTTGTGGTGACCACCTATCAAAAACCTTATCTTGAATATTTTTGTGACTCTCTAATTAGACAATAAGACATGCTCTTGCATATTAGAGTGACTACCACTTTAGGTACATCTAACAAGGCCCTATTTCCCCAAAATAAAGATAAAAGCATCCAATGAAGCAACATCCTAGCAAAAACAAGCAAAATAAGGGTCCCAGACCCTCTCGACCAACTTCTACTCCTAATGGTGATAATGGATCAAAATCAAAGAGTAAGAAGACTGACAAACATTGCAATTATTGTGGGAAAGATGGAAATTTTGAATCTAAATGTTTTAAAAAGATGGAGGCCTTGGAAACAATAATGAAGAAACATTATATGAATATTGATTCTTCTTCTCACACTCCTTCTCTTGAACATCCTCTTTATGCTTTTGGTTTCTCCTTCAATGCAATCTCTACTTATTCTTTTGATGAGTAGCTTATTGATTATGGAGCATCTTATCATATGGCTAAGGATAAAGCAATTTTTCTACTCTCAATGATTGCAACAACAAATATTTGTTTATGATGGTAGATCTCTTTGTGTTATAGGGTCTAGAATTGTTCAAGTAGATAATGATGTATTCTATGTTCCCAATATTTCTTGTAACCTTCTATCTATATATCAAATAATTCATTCAGGTGAAGTTAAAGTGTTCGAGTTTTCACCTCACCAAGTTGTAATTAAGGATTTAAAAGATCTTAAGTATGTCCTTGCCACTATGATAGTTTATGATATTTCCAGGTTTCACAAGTTTGACAACCTTGGTTTATCACCTTTTCCCTTTTTTTTTTATTGCTCATAATGATAACTTGAGCAAACTTTGGCATGAGTGCTTTGGTCATCGAAATTATCATTCACTGCAACAACCATATAATCAAAATATGGTGACTAGTATTCCTCTTATTTATTGTAGAGATGGTGTTTGTGCTAGTTGTGTTCTCGACAAACATCATCTAGGCAATTTTGACAAGCGTGCCTCTTAGCATGCCTCAATCCATTTGTAGTTTATTCACAATGATTTATGTGGTCCACTTTCTCCTCCTTCTTTCTCCAGCCACAAGTATTTATTAACTTTCATTGATGACTTCTCCTGATGCACTTGGATTTATTTCTTAAAACTTAAAGAGTGAAGTTTTGAATTGTTCTTAGACTATAAGGTCCTTGTAGAAAAACAATCTAGACATCAATTGCAAAGGTTAAGAATAGATAAAGGTGGTGAATATGTCAATAACAAATTCACAATTTACTACACTACACAAGGCATTCAAATGCAACACCTTGTTCTATATGCACCACAACAAAATGGTGTTGCTAAAAGAAAGAATCATACATCAAAGGAAATGGATGATTATATGATTTGATGTAAGGGATTAAGTTTTCTTTATTAGGCGACAATAAAATCTGCAAATTACATGGTAAATCACACTTCCACAAAGGCTTTAAGAAATATAACATTGGAAGAAGTATGGACTAACATTAAGGCATATGCTAGGAGGGGGAGGGATTTTAATTAATCTAGATGGAATAACTCAAATCAAGTTTGAATGGGGCTTGGGAAAGAAGACTAACAATCGGGCAGAAATGTATGGCCTTCTCTAAGGATTATGTATCACAGAAGATAAAGGAATAAAATTCATCGTTATCCTAAGAGATTCGTTGATCACAATTTTGTATCTCACCAAAGAAGGCAATCCAAAGGATAATTCTCTTTCTCAAATTCTTCATCGAATCAGAGGACTAGCAATTTTTTTCCACTCTAGAGATTTTTATCACGTCTTGAGAATTAATAATATGGAGCCTGATATGGAAGAAAATAAAGCTTGCTCGATGGAAGAAGCCAAACTTGAAATCAATGACATAATTAGTCTTTGACCCATTCCCTAAGGTCCTATGATATTTGGGGATTGGATCCCTTCTCTCCCTTCCTCTTTTTTGATTGTCATCCCCCTTGCTCTTTCCCTTCTCCTCACTTCTTCTCCCTTTGCATTTCCCCACTCTTGCCCCCTCATCCCCCTCCCCTATTCCCCTTAGTGTCCACTTATCCCTCCTCTCTTGGCCCCCATTTTGTCTTTTTCGTCCCCTCTTTCCTATATCATTTGTTAGGTTGTATTTTCCATGCGTCGATGTTCTTTCTTCCTTCAAATTTCACGAAGGCTCGCATCTATGGCTAATGGCTCCCTTCAGTAATTCCCTTGACGTAGCATCGATTGAAATGTGCCACCATGCAGATGGTGTTTTCATCCCCTCACATGTTTTCAATTATGATTGTCCTTTGCCAAAATCTTGGAATCACGCTCAGCTCAGAACTATGATGAATTCCCTTGGTGGCCACACAAGTGACATTAATGGAAATATGATGATATTGGTGTTAAATTCATTTTAAAGCTAGCCTAAGATTCGTTCATGAATGTGTCAGTTCTATGAAAATTCTCTCTATACTAGTGGAGGAAGAATTGGATCACTGATTTGTCTTTGAATTTAGTTGTGGCATCCAATCGAGGCTCCTCCAGGAAACTCTGTGAAGTTCTTTTCAGGGCCCTGACTCTATCTCTTGCAACTGTGTAATCATGGGTTCGACACTTCAGTTCGTGGATAATTTGGTGTAAGGGAATCTCTGACCCGTAGCGCTTCTTGACAAATCCTGGTCTCTATGAATCAATTGGCACTAGAATGGCACACGCTCCTTGGTTAAAAGGTAACTATAAGCTCCTTGTGTTTAGTTTGGAAATTCCCAGTAATCAAATTTGGGAGGGAAATTCCTTTATAATTAGCTCCCTATTTGTTGTCCTAAACTGTAATTTGAGCTATAATCCTTATTCCACCCCATGGGAATCTCAGGTTAAGAGAAAGTTAGTGTTTTTCGAGTTCAAACTTTATCTATGGCAACTTCTTTGTATTGGGAATTTGGAAAGTGGTTCTTTTGTTTAGCCTGGTGCCTCTCGTTGTTAGGAAACTATCATTAGCAGTTCGAACATGGCATCTTGGTTCCTATCACCTGATTTGGTTAGTTGCTTGTTGCATTCTGTTGATTTGGGTTGGTCGGGTTATTCCTGCAAAGAGTTTATTGTGGTCGAGGCTTTTCCCATCACAACATCATGAACTCCAACACAAATTATGAATCCTCCTCTGAGAATTGCCCATGCTCTTAGTGTCTATCTGCCCATGAATCCCTTTAGAGGGATGATAATGATTTACAAGTAAATTTTTCTAGATGTACCATGCATAGGTCAAACATGTAGGCCATATATTAGCTCTCCAACAACAAATTTTAAGGTTGGAAGATGAGGTTGACGTGCTCAGGGTTATCATTCAGACCTCAAGCTTAACAAAGATCCATCCATTATTCAGGAACAACCTTTGGAGCTTGCAGGAAAGCTATTCATAGACCTCAACAAGCCAACATCTAAATTTGATTGATCGTCATGCAATGCGATTTTGGGCTTTTTGTTTCGATAGTTTTGATTTGAAGTCTCTCCATGTAATGGATTTACTGTAAGGTTGTCGATAGGAAGTATCAATGATGTAATGGGTCAATAGTTAGTAGGAATTTGATACAAATCTAAATATGAAGTGATGTATTCCCCGTGTATTAGTTGGGACAGAGTGAAAATTTAATCTAAATATTACTCATTTATGTTATTAAAAAAAAAAAAAAAAAAAAAAAAGAAGAAGAAGAAGAAGAAGAAGAAGAAGCAAAAAACAAAACAGAAAAAACAAGACAAAAAAAA
This sequence comes from Pinus tabuliformis, assembly GCA_031772625.1. Classification (NCBI taxonomy): domain Eukaryota; kingdom Viridiplantae; phylum Streptophyta; class Pinopsida; order Pinales; family Pinaceae; genus Pinus; species Pinus tabuliformis. Next base: position 1,579,863,230 of record CM062818.1, on the reverse strand, counting down.
AACAAAACAAAACAAAACAAAACAAAAAGACAACAAAAAAACAAAACATTGCCAAAATGAATTCCATCCACATTTTCCTAGCCCTTGTTGCCTTACATAGATGGGAAGTCCATTAGATGGATGTTAAATTGAGATTCTTGCATGGGGATCTATGAAAAGAAATCTACATGGAACAACCACCTGGCTACGTTCAAAGTGACTTCAACCTTATTTTCCACCTTAAGAAATCTCTCTATGGTCTTAAACAAGCTTGTCGAAAGTAGGAAATCATCTCATGATCCTTGTTCCTTGTGTTGATGACCTTACCCTCACTAGTAGTGACGCTAAACTTCTAATCCATGAGAAGTCAAGCCTTAAGAAGAAGTTTGAAATGATAGAATTAGGCTATTCACATTATTTTTTTGACCTCCAAGTATTGCAGACCAAGGAAGGAATTTTCATTTTCAAATTTAAGTATGAATGAGACCTTCTTCACTGTTTTCACATGGAATATTGTAAACCAACCTCTTTTTCCTTTCAATTTGGAGTCAAAATTGCTACCATTTGCACTGCACCCAAATTTGATGCCACTTTGTATTGTCAGTTAGCTAGTAGCCTCTTATATTCGACTCATACCTATCTCTATATTTCTTTTTTCGTTGGTCTCGTTGCTTGACATATCCAAACACCCCATGAAATTTATTGGGAAGCATTGACAAAAGATACTTTGGTGTATTCAAGGTACAGTTAAATTTGGGATATATTATAGTTTAGGGGGGACTCTTTTATTGGTTGCTTTCACTAATTTAGATTGGGGATAATGACCCTAATGATCGAAAGTCTACTACAGGTTATGTTTTTAGTTTTAGTTATGGACCTATCACTTGGGTTGGCTTCTCCAACATAAGCAAAGTACTGAGTAGTGGCTAATGCAAGTTAATAAATATTATGGCTACAACTAAGCCTTTTAGATTTTGCATTCCAACAACAACATCCGACCATCCTATGGTGCAACAATCAGAGTGCCCTAAAGCTTGCCAAATATTTTTTTTTTTCGATATCAAGAGAGAATTCTCATATATTGTGTTCTGCTCTTATAGGGCTTTTACATTTTCTCTCAGTTTTTTAATTTCTTCTCCTTGTATCGACTTGTTTTCCATTGATTGAGCCAATAGTTGAATCATCTGCAGTTGAAGAAGGAGGTGTTGTAGAGGAGGATGTTCCTGCTGTTGTAGCTACTGTAGGAATGCCTGTTTGAAGTAGTGATGCAATAGGCACTGCATCAAGAGGAACCATAGCAAGTTGAGAACTCTGTTCTTTCTCTTTGATCAACTTATCCATCTTTGCCTACATTTCCTTAATCTGTGCACTCTGTTCCACCAGTAGCTTCAACATTTCTTCTTCCTGTATCTCTGTTTCTCTTGATTCCTTTGCCTGGGGATCTTGAGTTGCAGGCAGCTTTAATTTCTTCCTTAGGGATGTTATGTCAACATTCTTCTTCCTAATAATCTCTTCCATAGCCTTTGAATTACCAGGATCAAAACCTTCTTTGATCACCATTTCCTCTAAATATTTAATTATGTTGTCTTTGGCCAGAGAGGAAATTTTCTCTAGTTTGAGTTGTGATTGAACATTGTTCAAAGACAACTGTAGTTTAGAAGCAGTAAGGGCAGTCTGTGTGAAGGTTGAATAAACCATTTCTCCTGTTTTCCTGTGCATGTCCATCTGATCCAAAGGATGGACATCCTTTGCCTCAAACTCAAATGTAGTCTGCTTGAAATCAGCTGTTGATTTAGGTTGAGGAACCTGTGCCTGTAAGAATGCCATATGCATTCTCCCTTTCTCTATGTCATAGGTTGAAATGAGCCTATGTTGAATTGAGGAAGACTACTTCCTAAATTAAGCATAAATGTTATCATGGAGGGCTTCATTCCTTTGTTTAATTTCTCTGTATCTTTGAAATATATCCAGTTGCCTCTGTTTTGTAAATGACTCTAGTGTATGAGGTGTTGTAGTTGGATTCTCTTTAGTGGTTGAAGATGATGGAGAATCAGTGGTGCTGCTACCAAACTTTAAAGTTTGAAGGCCAGAGAGCACAATAGTACCCTGTGTTTCCTCCATTGGTGGGAAATCTACCTTGGAGCTTGTCTTTGTCTTTTCAGAATAAATCTTGAATTCCTTGGTTGAGACTTTTGTAACTGAAGGGGAGTACTCCTCTCTCGGCCTTTTCTATGTCTTCTCTCTAGAGGTAGGAGTCTCTGAAGCGGTTCTTGACGACACCTGCTCTTCGGCCTCCTGTAATGTGTTCTCTACCCAATCCTATTGATTCATGTATTTCTCAGTTTCTGGTCTCTGGGTATGTACATAGGGGGTTGTCTTATGTTCCAACCTCAGATTAGAAATTACCCTAAAGGGGTCATAAGGCCATGTGAAGCTAAAGGGAAAATTCATTTGTTTTAGTAGGAGGTCTGCACCCTCTCTTGCTGCTCTGCTGTTGCAGATAAATGGCCCTATCAGTGTTTTGATTATGAATTGGGACTTCTTCTTAGACAAAGTGAATGTTGTCTAATTGGATTATTTTCTTGATGTACTCCAAGGAAAATATCCTCATAGGAAGGTACTTTGGTAGTTTATAGGGTGGCATCTTGGAGCCATAAACCATGATTTCTATAAATGACTAGTATAAATACCAATCTCATGTTTTCACTTGCTCACTGAGATGCAACACCTTTTGAATGTCCTCACTGATCCTGGGACTCTGTTGGTCACTCAGCAAATAAGTTGTTGGATATACAAACTGATATATAAAAGCTTGGGACCTGTACTCATGTGATTGTTTTCTGATAATTGAAGTCCAAAGGATTATGGACTGAGGCTCTCCTTGTTGATTGAGTTTCTGGACTGCAAAAGGAAACTCGTCTCTCTGGAAGAAAATAAACATATGGATAAGAATGGAAGAATATCTGAACATTCTTTCAATTAAAAACTGAAGGAATTGTTCATGTATTACATCTGCAAGAAAGTGACCATAGTCAAAGATGACTAACCATCCTTCTGTGGAAAGGGTGGATAGAAAACCTAAAATAGGCTCGTCTACCCATTCATCTGAGAAGTACCCAAGTAAGCAAGACAAGACATAAATGATCTGTCTGGTTCTTTGGGGGAAAATAGAAGAGGGACAAGCGGGTTTTTTCTTGGGCAATTGAGAATCTTCGGGCATGAAGACTTCAAAAACTAGGTGGAGCCAGAAGAAGAATTCCAACCAGAAACTCAGTGCATTTTGTAGAGAAATATGCTCATGCTCTAGAACTAAGCAATCGAGCAAGTTAAAGTGCAGTGGAAGCACTTTGGGCCCAATGAAGCCACACGGGAGATGGTGGATCAGATGCATGCTATGTATCCTTCTCTATTTGATGGTTGAGCGAATGTTTTTGGCATATGTTTTGGTATGTGTACATATGTATATGGATGTAAATACTGCCATGAGTTGTGCTATAAAGCTCCAATAAGCGGTATGGATATCATGTCATTATAGTTTTCATGTTGGTTATTTCCCAACAGGTTGATCATTGTAAATACTGCCACGAGCTAAGTTATAAATCTCCATGGGAAATATGTTTTTCTTACAACAGTTTTGTTGGTTGTAGGTGTCGTTGAAAACCAAGGATGGTGCCCCCCCAAGGGGGAGGGTTCTGTAACAGCCCTGGTGAAAATTCCATGTAATAAAGTTAATAAAGGCCAAATAATAACCATGGTGATGGGACACGTATACCAAGCTGAATGTTGGGAAAATACATAGTGATGGGGATCACCTGCGATTAATTAATGGCTAAGGAAATTGATAAAGGCTTTGGAAAGACATGAAGAATTAATTGGCATTTTATTGATGAAAATAATGGAAATTAGGAGACAAGGAAGGTGATAGGTCACAGGTTGCATGTGAGGATGAAAATGAAGGAAAATAATGGAAAATGAATAAAATAGAGGCCTCATTAATAAAAAGGCTTATGCGGATTAGTTTTCAGACTTTTGTCAGTTTAATGTTGGAGCTCTCTCTCTCTCTCACTCTTGGACACAAAGTTTTCTTGGAGCACTCTTGGAGGAGTGTGGCATACTTGGATTTTTGGAGCAAGAAGACAAAGGAAGAGCAGGAAATCTCAAGAGGACATTGGGATCAACAACTACAATGAGTTTTTCTTGCATGTACCGACTTACATGTATGATTTCCTTTCTAGATTTATCATGCATGGCATATGCACGTGGTTTCTTGGTTATGATTTGTCATTGGCATGGAGGAATGCCTGTATTGACGGTGAATTTGATTAGCCTTCAATTTCCTGGATAGCCATGGTGTTGTGGGTTTTAATTTTGTTTTCTGGTTGGATCTCATGTTCCTTTGACTGTGGGTTGAGTTATTAGTTCCTGGAGCCTTGGTTGGACAAATGCTCTGGAGCCCTGTAACAACTTGGGTTGAGTTACTAGTCCTAGAGCCTTGGTTGGAAAAACGCTCTGGAACCCTTGGTGAGTTGAGTTACTAGTCCTAGAGCCTTGTTTGGACAAACACTTTGGAGCCCGAAAACAACTGTGGGTTGGGTTACTAGTCCTGGAGCCTTGGTTGGAACAAACGCTTTGGATCCCTAGACAACTTGGGTAGAGACCAATTTAGTGATGGTTAGTGATGTCCGACCGTGAGGTGGAATCACTGGTTGAGGGTTGAGGTGGTTGGCCTTTGGAAGCCCTGGTTTGGTTTTGTTGGATTTGTTCTATGAGATCCCACATTCATGCTTAGAATATGGCACGAGGGTGACTGATTGGAAGAGAGATTTGGTTCAACCTAGTCTATGGTTGGGTGGTTCGCAGAAGTCCCATACCTAGTTGGCCTATGAATTCATTAATAAGAGTTCCTTCTCCTTGGTATTTTATGTGAAAATGTATTGGTTTATATGTGGATTTTATGGCTATTGTATCCTTATTATTTCTGTTGTTTATATGTTGGTTATGAACATGGTTTATGATAGTGATGATGTATGGCTCTCATCATGTTTCAATTTGTAAATGAATGAACAATGAATATGTGACTTAGTAGAGGATATTGCAGCTAATGTAATAAGCCATCAATGCTTCTTAGCGATTATTAGATAAGTATGAGACCCCTATGCTCAGAGATGTTTTTATGACTCGTAGATTGCATATTTGTGACATGTTTGACGACATGCCTGTCATGGCTAGTAGGGGTCCAGTCAAGTATTTGTTCAAGTATTTTCATTTGTATCATTGTTTCGATGTTACTTTTCATTTTTGGAAGTTTCATGAAGTTCTGGGCAGTGGCCTGAGACCCGACCCTGAAAATGTGATACAAAATCTGGTGTTGCAGGATTTGAACTAGCTGAAAAAGACCCTAGTCGCTTGCATGTCCTTGCCGCGAGAGAAAATGGAGGGACCCAGTTGCATGCATGCCCATGTCATTGGAGCGAATGAGGCTCTAGGTTAGTAATATTTTGGGTTGCTTCAAGGGTTGGTCACTTGAAGTCGTAGATTAGCTCCTGGAGGTTCTGTAACATGTGTAGAAGGTCAGGATGGTTGTGTTTTATCAGTTCCACTTCCTTAACTGTATAGGGGTAGTTGAATCAGATCATAGTAGCCTCTCATCACATGTTTACCCAAGAAGACCGGTTAATTTAGGTAAATGTGGGAGGAGGGTGTTACAGATACTTCAAAACCCTGTTTACTTTTTTCCAATGCTCCTTCTTTGATTTTGACATATATTTGCTCAATACTCCCACTGTAAGTGCAATTTCCAGTTTAATACACATCATTTCATACATCGATCTTCCAACTAAACTAGCATATGGAGCATGGAACATGTCTTATTCCTCTTCCGATGCCTTGGGACATTGATCTGTAGATAAATTTACACCTACGGGAATAAGCACCTTTAACAGTTTACATGCTTACATATTAAACCTATGTAATATTATCTCTACATACTTTCTTTGACTTAACCAAAGTATTGTTTACTCGACCTCTTTTAATTTCCATGCCCAAGATAAAATTCGCTACACCGAGATACTTCATGTCAAATTTAGAGGAAAACTAACTTTTCACTTCGTGGATGATTTCCTCATAATTTCCAATGAGCAACATATCATCCACATGCAATAACAAATATATACCATGATCACCAACTAATTTGAAAAATACGTAGTAATTTTATTTGTTCCTTGTGAAGCTTAGTCCCAATATATAAGTACCAAATTTGTATACCACAACTATGGTGATTACGTTAACCCATATAAGGACTATTTCAACTTGCATTTTAGTTGTTTCTTTCCTTTCACAACAAAGCCTTCTGGTTGCTTCATGTAGATTTCTTCTTCCAAATCCCCATGTAGGAATTTTGTCTTCATGTCGATTTGTTTTATTTCAAAATCAAAAGAAGCAACGATAGATAAAATAAATCTAATAGAAGTTAACTTGGCAATAGGAGAAAACATATCACCAAAATTAGTTCCCTCTATCTGGGAATAACCTTTTGCTACTAAATGATGGTTTTTCTTTCATTTGGGAACTCTACTAGATCCCAAGCCTCATTCTTGTACAATGTTGCCAATTCTTCAACCATGGCCTTTTTCTAAAAGTTTCCATCCTCTAGATACACTACTTCCTGAATAGTTCTAGGATCATCATCGGTAATAAACAAAGGAAAATTTCAATGAAAATTAGGTGGAGTATACCTTTCTATTGCTTTATTTTCTGAACTGATCTCCTCAAAACTCGAGTATGTGGTTCTTCTCCTTCTAGATCCTATTCTTCTATGGAGTCTAATTCATTATCCTTTTGTTCAAACTTTATCTTGTATGGTACTTTCTCCCTTGGTAGGAATTCCCATTTGACAACATCATTCGCTTCTCTAAACACCACATCTCGACTATACACAACCTTCTTAGTTTATGGGTTCCAAGGCTTATAACCTTTCAAACCATCTTTATAACCAATGAAGATGCACTTTTCAAATTTACTATCCAACTTGGTTTTGATTTCCTTTGGAACATGTACATATGCATCACAACCAAATACCTTGAAATGTGTGTGATAAATGTTTTCTTATTAGTCCATACCTCGTTTGAAACCTTATCATCCAAAGTTGATGAGGGTGATCGATTTACCAGGTAACATGCAATATCCACTGTCTCTGCCGAAAATCCCTGTCTCGACTTGGCACTACTGACCATGAACCTTGATTTTTCCACCAACATCTTTTTCATAATTTCTACAACTCCATTCTACTAAGGTTTGTATGGAGTAGTATTCTATCATGCTATACCACACTTCTTATTGAACTCTTCAAATTCCTTCCCACAAAATTCTCCACCATTGTCTGTTCTCAACACCTTTATTTTCTTCTTTGTCTAATTTTCCATTAAAGCTTTAAAAAATTTAAAACTGTCAAATAATTTATAATTACTCCTAAGGAAATATATCCACATATTTCTCGAGAAGTCATCTATAAATAAAATACAATACACATATTTACCTAGTGATGGAACTGACACAAGTCCAAACACATCACCATGTACTAGTTGTACTATTCCCTTCGCTCTTCTAGCACCAGAGGATAATCTCACTTGATTCCGCCTCCAATTTAAACAATTCTCACAAAAATCAAAATCCAAAGAGAAATTTTACATACCTTCTACCATACCATTACCATGTAAAACTCGAAGTCCCTTCCCTCTGAAATGTCCCAATCTTTGATGCCACAATTTAGTATTTCTCCCATAGACTATATGAATTTTTCCTTCTTCTACTCCACTCTCAAAACAATTAAACTATTGCACCCATCGCTAATGATACTTCCCAATAGTTTATACAGAGTTCCAATCATAACTCCCCTCTACAATACTATTTCCCCTTGAACCATCACGCATATATCCTTTTCAGACACTATTTTTACACCTGCATCACTCATCTTGCTTACATAAATCAAATTTTTGGTTAATCTTGGGATGTAAAGAGCACCAGAGAATGTTCTAATCCTTACACCTATGAGCTTCAACTTGACCTTTCATCATCCTATGATTCTAGTTGTCAACATTACCACCATCATATCTTTTATACTCACAAAACCACTCCATGTGGGGTGTCATATGAAAGGATGCACCTAAGTCGACTAGACATGCCTCGTGATACACATGTGTACTTGAAGAAACCAAGTACACATCCCCTCCTTCATCTAAGGAGGCTTTTACTTCCATAAAAATGAGCATCCTCAGATCCCTTCCTTTTCTTAGTAGTTTTTGGATCTATAGTTTTTCTTGTAATTCCCTTCTTTTCCACATTTCCAACATACCTTTATAATTTTTCATGGAGATTTGGATCTCCCTCTAGATTTAGATATCCCACTTGAGGACTTATTTTTATTTCTATTATGGGAGCATCCTCTTACAAACAAGGCATCTCCATTTTTACTTTCCATGTTTTCTCATCTCATCTCATTTGATAACAAGGACGAGACTATTTAATTGAACTTTAAAATAGTTGAATTACAACTTATGGCAATAACGAGACCATCCACAAGTCTGGTATAGAACGTAAAACACTGATGGACTTATTTTCATTTGAAATCTTAATATCAATAGACAATAAATGGATTACCACAATATTGAAGGCATTTAAATTCTTTGCCATTGAGTCTCCATCCTTAATCCTAAAGTTATATAACTTCTTCCTCACAACAATTTATCCACCAGAGAATTAAATTGATACAAGGCTGCCAACTTGTCACACAAAGTCTTTGTTGTAGCCTCCCCTGAAACATTATGTAATACTAAATTCGAGAGACACAATCATATTATGGTCTTTTGCTTTCAATCCAATTTGGTATAGTCTTCTATTAACATCCCTATTGACATAGTACTTAGATCCACAAAAATCAACCAATCTCTGTCTACCAACAAATATTTCATTTTAAGCTTCCACAATTCAAAACTCTACCCATTAAATTTCTCAATCTCTATCTTTGAACTACTCACCATTTCCTTTTCACCACAAGAATCATATTCATAGATCTCCCATTATAATAGGGTCTACCATAGGCCCAACCCAAACCCCTTAGTCTCAAAGGGATCCCCTTGAGTCCAAATTTTCTCTGATACTAAATGTAGGTTTTAACCCTACACATATAATTCTCGCAAACAAATTCTCAAAATAAAATAGAAAGGATTCAATAACACTTGCACACAAATTGCACAAAGGTTCTACCCTGGAAACCCTAAAGCATGAAAACCAAACCAATTTTTCCACATCTCTCAATGATTACATAGCCACTATACAACTCCCTCTTAGAGGATTGTTGCCTTCTAAGGAAAAAACCTAACATAACTTCTACCATCAGATCTGTGACCTAATGATGAATGGTCTAGATTGAATATGAAATTGCAATATTTTACAAGGAAAATTATCCAAAAAATTTACTTTGGGGGTGTTATGCAAAAGTTCACTTTTGCGGACAAAAATGAATTCCCTAGATCTAGTGGTCTGATCTAGAACAACAGAGGAAAAAAAGAATCAATGCTTTCCTTAAAGAGATTGGAATATGGAAAAGGAACCTACCTTGAATTCGTAGTAAGTCCTTCTCTCTTCTTCGCTTGTAAGCTCTAATCCTAGCTCCACGCGCTATAAATGGAACCTGCAATAATTACTAGAACAAGCAAAGAAACTACAAAATCCACATAACATAATCCAATATCTTCATTCAATGAGTCAGCATGGCATTGAAATACAAGAACATAAGCATAACGTAAGTATAGGAAAACTAGATAATTTTTATTATAACCATAAATAGAAAATGACTTTGTAGACGTCTCCCTAATTGATTTGTCCTTCCTTGTCACAAAGAAAACCTTCACACTCAACCCTAATGAAAATGGATAATGATTCCTTAATCTCACAACGACAACATGAGGGCACTACCAATCTCCAAAAACCAACCCAACAATCTCCAAAAGCCAGCCTAATAATCTCCAAAATCCAACCCAGACTCCATGGGAGGCAGTAAATTTATAGGGTAAACATGGTGGTTTAGGATTTACCAATCTAAGCTTGAGATCCACTTATGAGGGAGGATAAGATCAAGGGATAAGCTATAAGGTCACTAAGGTAGGATTAGATAGGAATTCGAGATCTCTATCAATGGTAAATAGTTAAAACCAACTTGGAAGCTTCTGGAAGGAGGAGATTTGAAAATATTTTTTTTAATTTTCCAAATTCCAGAATCAACGCACTTGCAGAATGGAGCAACCTATGTTGATCAGTTCTAGTGCTCAGGTATGCAACTTTCACCCAATGAAGGTGGAAAGGCATACAAGGTGCGTTGGATCTAAAAACATGGTTTTTTAGTAGATAGACCCAAAAACTCTAACTTTTTGGAGAATTAATGCGTAGGGATTTACAAAGGGATTATGACAAAGTGTTTAAGGATGTTGATTGATTCAGTTTTTAGTCCTTTTGGGATGATGTGACAAAATGGCTTGTAACAGATTGCCCCCTAAAGTATAAATTCAGAAGTAGTGGCTGAGGACTGAAGTGCTTTACCTTGTGACAAGTCCGAATCAAGAACAAATTGATGGAAATCATCATCTGTTACAATACATATTATCATCATGATATCATCGCTGAAGGAGGAATAGCCATGATCAACATATAAGCCAATATTACATGTACAATGATTAGGAAGTCTCGTCCAATGATGACAGAGAGTGGACCCATGCTTGGATGATTGTCTAAACAATCATAGCCATCATACTTTTTAATCTTATATGAAGTCAGAAGTAGTGGCTGAGAGCTGAAGTGCTTTACCTTGTGACAAGTCCAGGTCAAGAACAAATTGATCGAGATCATCATATGTTACAATACATAGTATCATCATGATATCATTGCTGAAGGAGGCATACCCATGATCAACATATAAGCCAATATTACATGTACAATTATTAAGAAGTCTCGTCCACTGATGATAGAGAGTGGACCCATGCTTGGATGATTGTCTGAATAATAATAGCCATCATACTTTGTAATCTTATATGAATCCTGAAATCGCAACACATATGGATGGAACTAGATCTTGGGTTTTCTACCTCATCACTCAATAGTACGAGTCTAACCATGTGAATAAATGATTTTGAGTCAAACATGGTTGACACCATCTGATTACCAGTCAATGATGTAAGTATTTATTTATGGTAGCATCGAATGTGATCTAAGTCTTAAATTTCATAGGGAGGCTTAAACACATGCCTTCTCCAATACCCAGAAATAATTTTGGGAACTTTCACCCGAAGATAGTTTTATTAAAATAATTAATTATTTTTAATGGGTCTCTAAGTCTAAACTTAGGAAATTAAAATAATTAATGGGTATAAATCTAAACAGTGGGTGAAAATTCTAGAAGAAGAAAGAGATCAAGTCAATATGATCCTATCCATTGATTAGAATCTAATCTGAGTTGTTGATTGATCAACGAGAGGATTATAAGAGAAGGCTTGATAGGAACTTGGAGGATACACAGAGGATAGATCAGATGGTTGATTTTTTTGAAGCAGATCAGTTGCCGGAGAGATTTTCGATAGTGATATTTTGCAAAGACGGCCAAGGATAGTATCTGGTGAGGAGTCTTTTCCTGGTCTAGAGAGTACAAGGCAGAGAGGACAGAATGACGTCCAAAGAGAGACTGAAGATGACCCACACAGTGCTGACGCAAAGGCAGTGCAGAGCCTAGAGGGAGATCAAATTTCCTGTGGAGGAAATCGATTTTCAGAAGTCGTGAGCCGGGGGTGAGACCGAGAAGCTAGAAATCAAAGTTTCTGGGTAGCAGAGGATCAGAAGGAAGAGCAGCACAATCCCCAATAGAGGTGACACAGAGACTGCGTAGGGTTGACATAGAAGGGACACATAGCCTCTTTCTAGCAAGATCAAGGTTAGATTCCTCTAGTGACAGGGTGAGAGCATCTCACTACTTGTTTTGTCCAGTTTTTCTCTGTATCAGAAAGCTAATTGGGCATCCAACGAATTATACTCAGAAATTACTACTGCTTAATAATAAACCCTCAGTTGCTGCACTGATTTTCCCGCATTGGGTTTTTTCTGGGGACATTTGTCCAAAAATAACTATGTAGATGTGTTGTATCTTTTTTCTGTTCAGTTTCTTGTTTCAGCGTATTATTTTAAATAGTTAATGTTATAGTTGTATTTACTTCGATATTTACCGTAGAACATAGTAAATAAATGGTATGGATTAACAAGTAGGAGAAGTAACATCAGTTTTCTGCAGTAGGGATTCCAGGTTTAAGAATTCTCACATGGTATCAGAGCTACAGATGAAGCAAGAAGAGCAGAGCCAGAAGACCCAATGCTGAAGGAAGAAGGGAATTCAAAATTCCTGTAGAGGAAACAAGTCGAATCCCCAGAGGGTTTGCGTAGTTCAGGCCAGGGGGAAGATTTTCGTGGTAATTCTCTCTCTTAATGAGTCGACATAGAGATAGGATTTCCATATCAATATTTGTCAGTGACAGAGGGAGCAACAAAACAAGAGCTTTAATGAAGAGGGGCTCTTATGGTGGGACGTAGTTTTCTGTAGCATTTTTTTGGGCAGAAAAAAGTCAGAAGGGAGAGACATGGTTGAGGGAATTCTTCCTCAGAGGACTTCTAGCCAAGGAGTCTGAATTCTAACTAGCTGAGCAACAACGAAAAGGGGCAGATTGTTATCAAACCAGCTCACAAAAAGGTAGATCAATGCCTTAGAATTCAGCCTCTTCGAGGGGGCAACCTCCTTTACATTACACAAATGAATGATTCCTTGATGATTCAAATGACAAAACCTCCTTTCTATATATAGGAGTCTAAGGAGTCACAATATAACCTAGCCGACCTAACAATAATAATATAAAGGCACAAAAATAACAATAAAGGGATTCTATGGGGCACAGTAATAACAATATGGGGACAATAGGGGCACAACAATATTAATAAGGGACACAACTACAATAGTAATGGGGTAATCACTATTAGGGACCTAACATGCCGCTCTCCTTCAAGAAAGTGTTGTCCTCAACGCTTGAGTAATTCTGGATGCTTCTGTATAAAATTCTCATCCTCCCATGTGGAACCTTCAGCAGATAAGTTCTTCCACTTGATGAGATACTCCGAAATTGATCGATTTCGTAGCTGTTGAGTTCTTGTTTCTGTGATTGCTTCCGGTTCCAATATAATTTTTCCTTCCTCATCAAGTTCTGGCAATATTGTTTGAACTGGGAGCTTGTCGCCTATAACCTTCTTTAAACATGAAACATGGAAAACTGGGTGCACTCGAGAAGCTGTAGGAAGCTCCAATTTGTATGCCATAGTACCAATCTTTTGCAACACCTTGTACGGAACATAATACTTTGGTGATAATTTATTATCCTTCTTAGCTTTCTTGAGGGACATTTGTTTATATGGTTGTAGCCGTAGGAATACCCAATCACCTACATCAAAACTTCTTTCGCTGCGATGTTGATCTGCCTGTTGTTTCATTCTATTCTGCGCCAACACGAGGTTATCCTTTAAGAGTTGGACGACTTGTTTTTGATGCTCGATGTGATGTTCCTATGCTTAAACCTTAGAATTTTCTCTTAAAATATGATGTGATGGATGGTGGTTGATATCCATAAAGTGCCATAAATGGGGTCATTTTTGTTGCTGTATGGAAGGAAGTGTTATACCACCATTCAGCCAGAGGCAACCATTTGATCCATTGTGTCTGTTTATCATATACAAGGCAACAAAGATATCCTTCCAAACATTTGTTTACTATCTCAGTTTTCCCATCAGATTGAGGATGATAAGATGAGCTATGAGCTAATTGAGTACCGAGATAAGAAAATAATTATGTCCAAAAATTTCCAGTGAAAATGGGATCTCTGTCACTTATAATAATCTTTGGGTTTCCATGTAGCTTTTGAATTGTTTCCATAAATGCAGTAGAAACTGTACTGGCTTTAAATGGATGCGATAATGCACAAAAGTGTGCATACTTGGTAAGTCTGTCAACTACCACCATGATGACACTCTTTCCCTCAGACTTGGGTAAACCTATGATAAAATCCATTGAAACCTCCTCCCAATGTTGGCTTGGAATGGATAAAGGTTGTAATAGACCCAGGGTCTTAATTGTTTCAACTTTATTTTGTTGGCAAACCAAACATTCTGCCACAAACTTTTGAATATCCGATTTAAGGCCATCCCAAAAAATTCCTTCTTAACCGTGTGGTAAGTTTTTAGAAATCCTGAGTGCCCTCCTAAGGGAGAAGTTTGCAATTCCATAAGAATCTTTTGCTTGAGTTGGGAATTCTTACAGAGGTATAAGCGATCTTTGTACCATAACGAATCATTTTTCCAGCTAAATGTATCAAATGTACTGGAGTCTTGTTGCAACTTTCGAATAAGTGCCCACACTTCTTCATCATTCTTCCATTCCTCCCTTGCTTCGTTTATCCAATCTAGTTGGATAATAGAAATGGTGCACAACAATGCTTCCACATCCTCATCCTTTCTTGAGAGTGCATCTGCCACCACATTTTGCTTCCCTTTTTTGTAGATGATTTCAAAGTCATAACCCAACATCTTTGTGACCCACTTTTGTGGCTCTTCAGAGGATAATCTTTGTTCTAAAAAGTATTTAAGACTATCATGATCTGTTTTTACCTTGAAGTGTCTGCCCATTAGGTAGGGTCGCCATTTCTTAAGTGCATGTAATATTGCCAACATTTCCTTCTCATAAATAGCTTTGTGTAAAAACTTTCCCTTGATTAGACGACTTTCAAAAGCAACGGGTCTTTCATCTTTCATTAAAACGGCACCAATTCCATTTCCTGAAGCATCACATTCCACAATAAAGGTTTTTGTGAAGTCCAGTGTAGCTAAGACCGGTGCTTGGAACATTGCCTCTTTAAGATGTTCAAAGGCCTTTGTTGCTTCTGGAGTCCATGAAAATGCATCTTTCTTCAGTAATGTTGTTAGAGGTGCTGCTATTTTCCCATAATTCTTAACAAACTTGCAATAATACCCTGTCAACCCGAGAAATCCTCGTAGATTCTTTATGGATGTGGGGAATTTCAATTCCTTAATGGCTTTAATTTTGCTAGGGTCTACCTTAACTCCTTCATGAGATACAATATGACCCAGATATTCCACCTCTTGTACTCCAAAGAAACATTTGGATCTTTTTGCATATAATTATTTCTCCTCCAATAGTTGTAGCACCCTGTCAACATGTTCAACATGATCCTTCCAAGACTTGCTGTAGATTAGTATATCATCAAAAAATACTAACACAAATTTTCTAAGGAAGGGTTTGAAAATGGAACTCATCAAACCTTGAAATGTAGAAGGTGCATTGGTAAGGCCAAAAGGCATGACCAAAAATTCATAATGACCCTCATGAGTTCTAAATGCTGTTTTTGGAATGTCTTCAGTCTTCATTCTGATTTGATGTTATGTTGAACGAAGATCCAACTTGGTGAAGTAAATTGATCCATGCAATTCATCCAATAATTCATCAATGACAGGAATGGGAAACTTATCTTTAATAGTGAGCTTGTTGAGCTCCCTATAATCCGGACACATGGGCCATGATCCATCCTTCTTGTGCACCAATACTACGGGAGCAGAGAAAGAACTTTGACTAGGTTGAATTATACCACCCTTTAGCATTTCTGCAACCATATGTTCAATTTCACTCTTTTGGGCATAGGGATATCTGTACGGCCTGATGTTTGGAGGAACACTTCCTAGAATCAGATGAATAGCATGATCATGATCACGAATAGGTGGGAGACCTTTGGGAGTCTCAAAAATATTTGAATCATTGTCCAAGACTTTTTGGAGATCTGGAGAAATATATGATTTCGATGTGGAAACATCTAGTGAACATAATTGTGCAATTACACATCTTTGTTCATTTTTTAAAAGCTTTGTCATACCGTTGGAGCTAATTATCTTTCCCGGTTTCCCTACAATACCCCTTAATTCAACTTCCTTTCCTTCCGCAGAAAATTTCATGAAAATTTCTTGAAAATTAAAAGCTATTGTACCTAAGGATTGTAGCCATTGGACTCCTGGTACAACATTAGCACCTCCCATTGGAATGGAAAGCATTGGGCTAGTCAATACATATTCTCCCATGGATAGCTTGATATTATGGCACTTTCCAGAGCAATTTATTGTTCCTCCATTTGCAACCATCACTTGACACTCTGGTGCTGGATATAGGAAGCAATTCAATTATTTTGCTACCTTACAATGAATAAAATTGTGGGTACTTCCTGAATCAATCAACACTATTACCTTTTTCTTCTTGATTTGTTCTTCTATCTTGATGGTTTGAGGAGTTGTAATTCCAGCCGATGCATTACAAGATATGGTTGGATTCATTTTTTCTTTTTCTAGGCTTTGTTCCTGGAGTATATCCTCTTCTTTTGACCTTTCTTTCTCCTTTTCTTCTTCCTCTCCACAACCTATGTAGAATAATTTCTTCTCAGCACACTTATGACCTTTAGTGTATTTGCTATCACAACTATAACAAAGCCCTTTTGCTCTTTTTTCTTCCAATTGTTGTGGTGTCAACCTTATAGGTTGTGGTAGACTAGGGGCAACAACACTTCCATCTTTATAGTTGTGAGTGGTATGCTTCCTGGTTGCCATAATTTTGCTTTCCATTTTTCTTGCTAACCTGAATGCCTTCTCTAATGAATCAGGTTCCCAAAGGTGAATATCATGTTGGATATTATCCCTTAAAGTCCCTATGAACACATCAATCCTATGCTCCTCTGGAATATTTTTTACCCTTATGTTCAATTTTTGGAACTCCTCAATGTGCTCCATTATTGGACCCTTTTGTTTGAAACTTATCAATTGGCTAAAAAAAGTGTTGCTTTTTGTATCCTCATAACGTGTTATCAATTCTTCCGTAAAAATTGCCCAAGTGATAATTTGTTTATGAGAGATACCATACAAACTGATTTAGTTCCAAATATAAAGTTGCAATATGTACCTTTTGTGTGTTTTGCACATTATTGAGATCAAAAAATTGCTCCATCTGTAATATCCATGTTGCGGGATCCTTGCCATCAAACTTCCTCATATTGATTTTTGGAATATGGTGGGTATTCAATCCAACATTAGAGTCTATGAAATCATGATTAACATTTCTTTTGTTCACATCATGAGTTTCCTTTACTACCCTTTCACCATTAGTAAGTATTTCTTGTAGAAAATTTGTCAAATCTGTCTTCAAATCTGCCATACCTGTCTTCATATTTGTGTTCAAATCTATCTTCAAATTGTCCATCTTAGATTCCATGCCATTCATCTTAGCTTCCATGCCATTTATCTTAGCTTCTATTAGCTTTTGTGAGAGTGACATTTGTTGCACTTGGTCTTGTAATTTTGATATATCTTGTAGCATTTCTTCCTCTTCTTCATGAGTCATGCTAAAGCTTTCAGGTTGCTTACTAGGTGTTTGCATTTTCATTCCTCGGGGCATCAGTTACCTATAATAATGCTCTACTATGCCCTTTGAATTCCTTCAAAATAATTTTTCAAACCAAGCTTAAGCAAGAATTTAAAAAAATCTACACACCTTTTTTCACTTTGTAGGAGCTCGATATTGCCTTTGATGTATCTCTGTAATTTCGGATTATCCAGTTTTGAAATTGTGATCTACAATAGCCCTCTGTGTCCTCTTTCCAATGCCACCATTCTGATCCAAATTGGATTCTCCAAGGAAGAGTTATGCCAAATCTCCCATAGTGACCTGATTATAGACTAATTCAGTAGAGCGAACTTGTACGACGTGCCACTTGTCCCTGTTTCGACCTTTGGCTTTGAAAATATATACAAGAAACTACAGTCTGTCCTCTTTTTGTACCTTCTTACGAAATTTCAATCCAATGCTCAGAGACAAAGTTATGACGATTTTCCCCAGGTCACCTATTTGGAATGTAATTTAGGAGTTTGAAAAAAGACCAACTTCCTCAGATCATATCTCCGAAAATATAGCGCGAAAAGCTCTGAAATTCGTACCCGAGGTTCAACCGGATTTTGTCTCAAATGGGTTTTTTTTTTTTTTTTTTTTTCGCTTCTTAAACGTCGCAGAAAAATAGTTATAGCGAAAATGCCATGATGACCTATTTGGAGCAGCGAAACCCTAAAATCCAAAAGCTCTAATACCAAATGTTATGAAACCAGCTCACAAAAAGATAGAAAAGATAAATCAACGCCTTAGAATTCAGCCTCTTCGAGGGGGCAACCTCCTTTACATTACACAAATGAATGATTCCTTGATGATTCAAATGACAAAACCTCCTTTCTATATATAGGAGTCTAAGGAGTCACAATATAACCCAGCTGACCTAACAATAATAATATAAATGCACAAAAATAACAATAAATGGATTTTATGGGGCACAGTAATAACAATATGGGGACAATAGGGGCACAAAAATATTAATAATGGATACAACTACAATAGTAATGGGGTAATCACTAGTATTATGGGGACCTAACACAGATCTACAAGCTCCAAAAGGGAGTGTGTAGGCCAATCTAGTCCTACGCAGAGGAGAGAGGAGTTTATTTGACTTTTTTGATTGGCAGAGATGGAAGCCAGTGGACTAAGATATCAAGATAGGTTGGATGGGGCATCAAACTATGTGATCTGGAAGGTAAGGATGTCATGCCTTCTAGATGAGTATTTTATCAAAGTCTACGTCGACAACGTGGTAGTTGAGCCCAAAGATCCAAATCAGCTCAAGAAGTACAAGGGAGAAATGGTGAAGACAAAAAGTATAATCCTTGACACAATGAAGGATCATATAGTCTGTCACATCGTTGGCAGAAACACTGCCAAGGAGATGTGGGATGCATTTTCGACACTGTATCAAGGATCTTCCGAGCAGTGAAAGATGTACTTGGAGCAGAAGATGAGATCTATGCAGATGCAGAAGGGGGAACACATTGATCCATTCTTTGCAAATCTTCAGGGGACCTGAGATGAATTGGTAGCTGTGGGGTCAACACCTCAAGGTTCCGAGATGGTAATACTGGCTCTAAATTAGTATCTGAGGAGTGGCAAGTCTTTGTCCAGAGCATCCTACGCAGGGCGACTTTTCCAAACTGGGATGAGATGTGGGAAGCTCTTAAGCAAGGGTAGTTGAGGAGGGACTTGGTCAAGTGTAAACTTGACGGAAGTAGAAGCAGTGGGCCGAAGCCCAAGGAGGAGGATGAGAATTCATCCCTCGCATCCAAGGGGCAATAGGAGCAACGAAAGAAGAAGAAAGATGTTTTGAAGATCAAATGCTTCAGCTGTGGTGAACTCGATCACTACGCAACACAGTGTCCTCTCAGAAAGAAGGACTAAGATGAGAAGCATGATCCGAAAGTTGCAACTGTGAAGATAGAGGAGGATGAGTTTTCCATGATAGTCATTATATCTCCAGGGGGGAGGTGGGATGATTTAGAGTTGTAGTTCGAAAGAGCTACATATGGACAGGATCCTTGAGGAGCCCACCTCTCAGATTAATTCCTTGTTATGGGAGCCCAAATCGGAAGTAACGGGATGGACCAAAGTCAGTTGGTGCAGAGGAGTGCCAGAGTGACAGTTGCAGAGGCTAGTAGTGCCAAAGACTGTGCAACCTAGAGCAGAGTTGGCAATAGTGTAGAGGCACAAAGCAGAGGTCAGCAACAACACATAGGATTTAGAGGGTCAGTGCAGAGACTAGCAGTAGTTAGACTCTAGCAACTAGATGCATCATACTGTACATAGTTAGTTCAATATTTGGGATGATTTTTCGTTGTTGATGCAGTAACGAAAACAATTGGAGAAGGATGCAGTGCAGATGCAATGTTGGTAGTGGTAGGGCCAACAACAGTACATATGTAGCATTTAAGTAGTAGTTGATGGGCAGTGATGTCGGACATCAGCAACACAGAGAGAGATGTTATGGAACATGGTGATGCTTTAGGAGGTTGCATTGCTAGAGCACATTCTTCGCTAAGAGGGAGTGTTGATTTATGGTAGCATCGGATGTGCTCTAAGTCTCAAATTTTGCAGGGAGGGTTAGACACATGCATTCTCCAATACCTACAAATCATTTTGTGAAATTCCACCCAGAGACAGTTTTATTAAAATAATTAATTATTTTTAATGGGTCCCTAAGTCTAAACTTATGAAATTAAAATAATTAATGGGTATTAATATAAACTGTGGGTGAAACTCCTAGAAGAAGGCAGAGATCAAGTCAATATGATCCTAGCCATTGATTAGAATCTAATCTAGCTTGTTGATTGATCAGTGAGAGGATTATAAGAGAAGGCTTGATGGGAACTTATAGGACACACAAAGGAGAGATCAAAAGGTTGATTTTTTGAAGCAGAGTAGCTGCTAGACAGATTTTTGATAGTGATCTTTTGCAGAGAGGAGCAGTGATAATATCTGGTGAGGAGTCTTTCCTGGGCCAGAGAGTACAAGGAAGAGAGGAAAGAACAACGTCCAAAGAGAGGCTGACACTGACCCACGCAGTGATGATGCAGTGGCAGTGTAAAGCTTAGAGGGAAATCGAATTTCCTGCTGAGGAAATTGAGTTTCAGAAGCTAGGAGTCGGGGTGTGATATAGGGAGGCTTGAAATCGAAGTTTTTGGGGAAAAAAGGATTAGAAGGAAGAGCAGCAAAGTCCCTAGCAGAGATGACATAGAGATTGTGTAGGGTTGACACAATTCTGTGCAGAGGCTGATGCAGAAGGGGCGCAAAGCCTCTTTCCAGTGAGATCAAGGTCAGATTCTTCCAGTGATAGGGTGAGAGCATCTCACTACTTGTTTTGTCCATTTTTTCTTTGTATCGATAGCTAGTTGGACATCCAACGAATTGTACTCGGAAATTACTACTGCTTAATAATAAATCCTCAGCTGTTGCACTGGTTTTCTTGCATTGGGTTTTTCCGGTGACATTGTCCAAAATAACACTGTAGATGTGTTGTATCGTTTTCCTGTTCAGTTTCTTGTTTAGGCATATTATTTTAAATAGTGAATGTTGGCATTGTATTTACTTCGATATTTACCATATAACACAATGAATAACTTGTATGGATTAACAAGTAGGAGAAGTAACATCAGTTTTTTGCAGTAGGGATTTCGGGTTTAGGAATTTTCACAGTAATCCATTAACAGACATGAGAGAAACCACCGCTGATGTTAATGGCTCTTAAGGTACTATAGCACAATCTATGTGGTGTGAATGGATGAGATGAAATCAAACACCACATAGAAACTTCCAGTCAAAGGCTAATGATGGGGACCTATCACCGAGAGCGAGGAAACTTTCCATTGATGTATGCAAGCTCCAAGGTACTTAAGGGAGTTTCTGAGTCAACTTCTTGGATAATGAGCTAATGTCGATATGTAGCAACTCGTCGCAGGAGGGCCTTGATTTATCCCCCATCAATGACACAAAATGGGTATCAAGATTTGAGACAGAATGATGTTGATGTAAAGTTGGTTCATGGACAACAGACATGAATGAGGGCTTAAGAGTATTGTAGCATATATCAACTGAAGGAGTTATCTTGAACATATCAGTGACACTTTATGGAGTTGGCAACATTGACCCAAAACCGATTATGGAGACTTTTTATATGGTGTGATAAACCAAAGAGGCAAGCATATTTCCCAACCCAACAATCACGAATATGAACTGAAAGAGTGTCATGTTCAAGAGCGACTCATTGCCATTGATAGGTTAAGTACCCTGTTTTCCCAATTTCCCCAACCATTTATTGTTAGTACCTATTTATTTTTGACAATCTTAAGGAGTATAACATTTGATTGATCTATAAGTTCATCCTTCAGATGAATCCTTATGAATATTTTTAACGAACCCTGAGAAGGAATGGTCCGGTCCCGTCATGTTTGACGAGTCCAACGCTGTTTGATGATTTTACAAGTCCAACGAAGGTGTAACTTGAATTCTTTTTCATGTTTAGAGAGTTTGAAAAAGAGGTGAAAAAGAAAACTCTAAAGGTTCATTTCCGTAAATTTAGTCTCTTGAGTCTGACAAGGAAGAAAATGACACTGAGGAGAACCTTTTAGTCATGTTTGACTAAAGCATTCCTTTTTCATAAATAATCTATCTCAGTCTGAAAAAAGGTTAAACTTATACTTGGTAAACGTCTTTTCATTTACTTTAACGAGTTCGAAAAGATAAGTGCTCGACAACCTTTTCATGTTTAGGGAGTTTGAAAAGAGCTGAAAGGTGACTCCACCTAGAGGAACGATTGGTATAGAAGGTAACAACTGGTTTTGGTCATACTGTAACTAGTCAAAACACGTAGAGGTCAAGAGGCAATTTAATAAGACCACTCATCGCAGTGGTTCCCTAGGCAAGGGTAAAAACAAAGTGAAAGCGTATGATCGGCCAAGTAGATGGTGACGATGGAATGAAAAAACCAAGGCTCATCATGCAGAAACATGCTAATACAAATTGCAATCACAAAAGGTAAAATATGGGATAGGTTTTATTTTTATACAAGCTTGAAATGAGGAAAACTATGCTTGAGAATACTTGAAAGTAGTTTCATTTTTACACAAGCTTGAAACGAGGAAAAGCTATGCTTGAGAGTGGTTTCATTTTTACACAAGCTTGAAACAGAGAAAAACTATGCTTGAGAGGTTTCATTTTTACACAAGCTTGAAACAAAGGAAAAACTGTGCTTGAAATAAGTTACATGTACCCAACATAATAATGCAATTCTAGGCGCATGCCCCGCAAGCTTCATTTCATTCACCTAAGTAGACTACTGGTTATTAATAGGAGGATGGAATGAAGGTTCATTTAGAAGATCTAATCAAAGGCTTGACTTGACATCTACGAGATATAATCAAAGACTTAAATTAGATGGGGATCTGTTTCATTTTTTAACAAGCTTGACACAGGAAAAAAATTATACTCATGGGACATTATTTCATTTTTTAACGAGCTTGACACAAGAAAAGGAACTCTGCTCCGACGCCTTGTTTCATTTTTTAACGAGCTTGACATAATAAAAGCAACATTTCGAACCTACAACTGAGGTTCATCATCAGGAAAGGAAAGTTTGTGTAAAACTAATTTGACCATGGTATGATAAATAAGAATGTATTTTAGGGTTAAATGAGAAAAAATGGCCGACAATGAAATGAGAGATATGTTAAAATTAATAAAATATGAATAATAGAATAAAATGTATGTGTATTATTTAATAGATATGTTTTTATATTAAATTTATTAATTGAATAAATTATTATTATTCATGAATAGACCATGAATATAACAATATAAATATAAATAAAATATTTATGAGGGAATGGTAATAATTTTGAGAGAAATGAAGAGTGTGAAATTCATAAAATTATGAGATATATATACAAAATTAATACATATGTTTAATATTTTATTAAATATTAACAATTAGATTTTTTTGTTCATGAATAGTTAATGAATTTGAAAAATAACAAGATTAATTAATATATTAAACTATAAATAGGTGGGATTGGGGTTAAAAAACAGGTAGAAATAATTTAAAATAATGATGAAAGTAAAAATTAGGGTGTTAAAAAGTTTTGGATTTAGAAGTCAAAGTAGGGATCCAATTTTTGCTTATGCTCCATCCCTCATCCCTGTTTAGGTTTTTAGGATGTTTATTGATTTTGATGGCTTCTCTATTTTTTCTGTGGAAATAATGGTCAATTTTGGCAAGGATGTGAGTTTCTTCAATGCATATGTGATGTTTAGTGTGATTGGAAAGTTCAACAAGAGCAAATTTTTTAAATCTATTATGTTTTATGTCCGCATCATGTTCAAGGACGCGCGTTTTGATTGAAATATGTCTCAGATCTACCTTCTTCAGTTTCATGGATGAAATATATGAACAAACTTGTGGAGGAGGTATGGGCTCCCCTCTTCCCCCCATCATAGCCAACATATTCATGGAAGATTTTGAAACCAAATCCCTTGAAAGTGCTCCCTTAAAACCCAAATTATGGAAAAGATTTGTGGATGACACTTTCATCATCTGACCACATGGTCAGGAAGCTTTAGAAACTTTTAAACAACATCTTAATAATCTTTCTTCATCCATCAAATTCACCATGGAAGTAGAAGTAAACGACACCATTCCTTTCCTTGACATCCTTATCACCCGAAATTCCGATGGCTCCATATCTCACCAAGTCTATCAAAAAAGACCCATACAGAGCAATATCTCCATGCTACTTCTCACCACCATCCTAACCAGAAATTAGGGATTATAAACACTCTTGCAACAAGAGCTATTAGAATCTCTGATAAAAAAACACCTTGAAAAAGAAAAAGCCCACCTAATGAATGCATTTTAAAAAAATGGGTATAAAAGACATCATATCATCAGAGCCCTGAATAAAGCTAGCAAAAATACTTGTCCTAAAAATAAAAATAATAATTTGGATGACTTCAATGGCAAAGTAAATCTTCCATATATTCTTGGGACCACTAATAAAATCACTCATGTTCTAAGAAAACATAGAATCATGACCACCTTCAAACCTATAAATACAATCTGCAGTCACCTCAATTCTGTCAAAGATCCCATTGACCCCAAATGTCGAAAAGGAGTTTACCTAATTCCTTGTTCTTGTGGAATTCCATATGTTGGGGAGACTGGTCGATCAATCAAAACTCACATCCTTGAACATGCTGCAGACATAAAACATAATAGATTAAAAAACTCTTCTCTTGCTGAACATTCCAATCACACTAAACATCACATATGCATTGAAGAAACTCGCATCCTTGCCAAAATTGACCACTATTTCCACAGAAAATTTAGAGAAGCCATTGAAATCAATAAACATCCTAAAAACCTAAACAGGGATGAGGGATGGAGCATAAGCAAAAATTGGATCCCTACTTTGACT
Source organism: Pinus tabuliformis (assembly GCA_031772625.1). NCBI lineage: Eukaryota > Viridiplantae > Streptophyta > Pinopsida > Pinales > Pinaceae > Pinus > Pinus tabuliformis. The sequence goes on along the minus strand of CM062818.1, from coordinate 1,579,838,234 downwards.
TCTAAATCCAAAACTTTTTAACACCCTAATTTTTCATTTCATCATTATTTTTAATTATTTCTACCTATTTTTTAACCCCAATCCCGCTTATATATAGTTTAATATATTAATTAATCTTATTATTTTTCAAATTCATTAACTATTCATGAACAAAAAAATCTAATTGTTAATTTTTAATAAAATATTAAACATATCTATTAATTTTGTATATATCTCATAATTTTATGAATTTCATACTCTTCATTTCTCTCAAAATTATTACCATTCCCTCATAAATATTTTATTTATATTATTATATACATGGTCTATTCATGAATATTAATAATTTCTTCAATTAATAAATTTAATATAAAAACATATTTATTAGATAATACACATACATTTTGTTCTATTATTCACATTTTATTAATTTTAACATATCCCTCATTTCAGTGTCGACCATTTTTTCTCATTTAACCCTAAAATACATTCCTATTTATCATACCATGGTCAAATCAGTTTTCCACATACTTTCATTTCCTGATGATGAACCTCAGTCGTAGGTTCGAAACGTCAATTTAAAAATCAACTTGAATGGGATGGATCTGGAAAATCAATTACAACTAATGAACATGCCCAAAAATCCTAAATCTGAAATAAGAAAAACAACTCTGCTCCAATACCTTGTTTCATTTTTTAACGAGCTTGACACAAGAAAAAGAACTCTTCTCCTGGGTGCCTGGTTTCATTTTTTAACGAGATTGACACAAGAAAAGGAACTATGCTCTGGGACCTTGTTTCATTTTTTAACAATCTTGACACAAGAAAATGAACTATGCTCTGGGATCATGTTTCATTTTTTAATGATCTTGGCACAAGAAAAGGAACTATGCTCTGGTGCCTTATCAAGGGGGTGATACCCCAAAAATCTCATGCCAAAGGAAACAATTATATGGGGCGGGGATTAGGAATTTGGGTGTAAACACGACCAATCATGCAAGGAACGTGTTGTGTTGGATCATCATCTTCATCATTTCAAAGGCGAGACAGGTGGGTATCCCATACCTCTGTTTGGAATTTCATGTGGAAAAAATGTTATGTTAGAAAAATTTAACGGAGTAAATTGTAAAGAAACCCATGAAACAACCATTGGAACAAAAATGAACAAGTTTAACAATTAAGGAGTTGCAAGGTGAACAATTAAATCAAGGAAAATTGGCTTCAAACCTTTTAAGGCACATGTTTCTGTAACTCTGTCCACCAACAACTCACAAACTTAACAATTATTCAGTTAATAGGAAAATGAAACGTTAACCCTTCGATCACCGAGAATGAAACTAAAAGAATGTTGGTTCCCAGATTGTTTCAGCGACTAAGAGGAATCAGAGAACACATTCACCGAGGATAGCAATCCTCCCACTCAGGTTGAAAGGGTTAGCCTTCCTTCACCTTAGGGGGTATTCCCTATTTCTATGGTAAAATATATTCAATAAGCAAATATGTATAGCTAGATCAATAATACAAGAGAGTAAATGTGTGAGTTGGTGGGGCTTATAAATAGAAGAAACTCATTCATTCATAAAATTGTGATGATTTATTAAATTCTTAAATCATGCAACTAGAAGCAAAGCCCCATGAAACTCAGAAACAACATTTAGAACTTAACCTAAAGAAAGAAAACATGAAACTACTCATGCTTATGCTCTTATGATAACTTGTCAAGTGGAGAGTACGAAGGCAACAATATCATGTATTATGACTTTCATAACTTTAGCCAGAAAATGAGCACAAGATGTTGGTCGTCCACGGGCAATTTGAATACCCTCAGACAACTGAACCTTTAAATTGACTGAAACAAAACAACATTGATCAAGTAAATCATTGTCTATCTCATATGAGAAAGCATAAGTATATCACATAGAATAAACAATTTTGAGATATAAATAAATAAAATTAACATTCACGTAATGGTGTAAATTTTATCTATCATAGCATGTTAAATCAAGATAGCAATGTCAAGCATTTAAAATCTAAGAAACAACAAGCCATGAAAATACATCCATGCGTGGATCAAAGATAATATCAATATCGTTGAAACACGAAAATATTTACTATATCATAATTCATACAACTTCTCAAATCAATCTATACAAACCACAATCTAACCCAGGATATGATTCACACAGAAAATTAAGAGAAAACAAAAGAGACGTTGTATCGAATTGCATAATGAAAATTATAATAATATCAACATTTATTATTGTAAGAGGTACAATCGAATCAATCTTTTCTCTTAAAGCTATAAGTTTCCTCCTATGAAAGCTCCCCCCTTTTGCCTCAAATAAGCTTGAATGTTTTATATACACAAAACCTAATGATTGTTTCGTAACTATATACATTAATTTAAAAGGAAAATAAAATCATTTTCGAAAAATATTCCCTTTTCAAAAAAAACTTTAGAACTTTCATCTTTTCCTTTAGCTATAGACTTAATAAATTTCTCTTCCTCAGTTGTACACAATTCTTAATACCTTACCAAATAATTCGAGTAAAAATATCCAATATTAATGTCCTAACAAAATAATTAGAGTAAAAATATCCAAATAAAAAACTATTCTAACACATTATGTTCTTCACAAATTAACTTTAATTATTTTTTTCTCTTATTTATGCAATAGATAATTGTAAATCTTTCCATTTAAATGAAAAACATAAATTTTGAAACATATTACATATATGTGAATTTGATTTCTCACATTTCAAAACAAATCCTCATCCAAAAAGATTTTCTATAGTTAAATAAACAAAACGTGGAGGTAAATTGAGTTCGTATGAAATAAAAAAGGCTATTGATTTTTCCGCGAACTTGCAGATTCAAGATTTAATGGATGTTCGTGGTTTGATATTAGATGGAGAGTTAGCGGGTATATTAAGAAATGAAATGATATTTTAAATTTATGAGATTAAAAATAGTTTATGAAATTAAAAATAGTTTATGAGATTATTAGTTTTTCGTTTTTTGTTTTTTGCATTTCAATTTTTTTCTGATCCAAATTGATGATGCGCTGGTTCAATTTTTCAACAATCTTCTTGCTAAATAGACAATGCCAAGAAACTGATGCTAACATGTTCTTCTAACCCGATGACATTCGAATGTGTGAAAATAAGTAAGTGCACCTCACATATCTTATATCTTATAAAATGAAGATTTACGACACATATTAATATTTTATGATAATAAATTTCGTGTTTTTTAAGTAAGTTAAAATTTCACATTTATGTCTTAAAACCTTACCCTAAGCCCTTTTAAAATGAAATATTAGTCCCCATAAAATGCCATATGCATTGTTGGTCCCTTAGATTCAAGATTTAATGGATGGTTGTGGTTTGATATTAGATGGAGAGTTAGTGGGTATATTAAGAAATGAAATGATATTTTAAATTTATGAGATTAAAAATAGTTTATGAGATTATTAGTTTTTTGTTTTTTGCATTCCAATTTTTTTCTGATTCAAATTGATGATGCGCTGGTCCAATTTTTCAACAATCTTCTTGCTAAAAAGACAATGCCAAGAAACTGATGCTAACATGTTCTTCTAACCCGATGATATTGGAATGTGTGAAAATAAGTAAGTGCACCTCACATATCTTATATCTTATAAAATGAAGATTTACGACACATACTAATATTTTATGATAATAAATTTCGTGTTTTTTAAGTAAGTTAAAATTTCACATTTATGTCTTAAAACCTTACCCTAAACCCTTTTAAAAATACTAATATTTTATGATAATAAATTTCGTGTTTTTTAAGTAAGTTAAAATTTCACATTTATGTCTTAAAACATTACCCTAAACCCTTTTAAAATGAAATATTAGTCCCCATAAAATGCCATATGCATTGTTGGTCCCTTAGATATCAAATGTTTTTTTTTTTTTAGTTAAGACTATCTAAATACTCACGGGGGATTTGAACCGGTGACCTATCGCAAAGAGTGTCTTAACATTACAACGCACCGATTCACTGTCAATCCAAAGCCCCGTAGACATAATTATCCTTGATAAACAATTTGATTTCCCACTATGTAATGAGATATATTAAAAAAAACAAATGAATCCATAGCGAGAAAATATTAATCTATTTAATAACTCGTAAATAACCCAGAGAAGATAAATGATAGCTTGAAAGGGTAAATCTTTGTTAATTTTCCCAATTATTGTGGACGCATTAAGTCTAAAATATTTTCATGGAGGCCAATTTCTCAAATAGCAAAACAAATTCCAACCAAAAGTTTTTTCAAAAAAAAATTAACGTGAAACTTATTAAAACTTTAACGGTTCGGGTAGATAAGGTGCGGTCTGAATGAAATTTTCACAAAAAAATTTAACGTGAAACTTATTAAAACTTTAACGGTTCGGGTAGATAAGGTGCGGTCTGAATGAAATTTGGAGATTGAAACTGTCTTTGATCAAGGGTCCGTGTCTCACATTGGGTGGAAAGTTGGATGGTATATATATATATTTTTTTTCCACCCTAACATCTCTCAAGTGTGTAAATTTTATTTTTAATTTTATAACGTTAACAAAAATATTTTTTGAAATTCTGGATTTGGATATTTCACCATCTTCATTTTCATGTCCTTGATTCATATTGGGTAGAAAGTTGAAAGGTGTGAGTAAATTTCATTTTCTAAAATACATGTTTATGTATTTTCAACTTTATGAGGTTAATAAAAACATTTTTATTATTTATATATTTGGTTCCTGATTCATATTGGGTGGAAAGTTGGAAGGTGTATACATTTTTTGCTTCAACCCAACAACACCAACAACACTTTCACGTGGGTAAATTTCATTGTCTAAAATACATGGTTTCTGAACTTTGTGTTGCATTTTAGATATCCAGATGTAAAGGTGAAAGTTAAAATTTGGAAAGTAATTTGTGATGAGATTAATGGTAAGAATATATGAGATAAAAATGAGGATTTTAATATTCATGAAATCTTATTTTACAATATTTATTGCAAATATATATACATTTTTATAGGAAAGTCAATTCTCCTAAATATACGGGCATTAAAAGATTTATTTAAGAAGCAATTCATTTGTATATTTAATTCCCATTTTTTAGACAAATTTCCCACTTTTGTGTAGTTTTTAGTTATGGTAATAATTTTTTAATTATGTTTAGTTACATGTGCTAGTTAGTGATATTAATATTTTAATTGTTTGTGTTTTTGTTTATATATGATTAATAAGATTGAAAAAATAATACACACAGATTTATGGATATGTGACATTCTTTAAACAACGTCACTTATGTCATTAACTCCATTTAAATTTGTTCTAATCTATTTTATTGATTTGTCTTTTGTATGACTAGGGGTAAACTATAAGGAGTCAAATATGATTCTAGGAAGTTGAATAATAACAACATAAACATGAAAATGCTTGTGTTGGAGAGAATCCACAAAGGTAGCCCAAATTTTTAGGAGAGTTGGATTTGATGACAATAGAATGTAACACATGCTCAACACCTTTGGTGTGGATAAAACGATAACAATACTTTCAAATTATTTATACTAACCAAAACTTTAACAAGATGTCTATTAGTATATCAACTCGCTACATATGCCATTGCTGGACCAACCATCAAGAAGCAACGGTTGTACACTCTACATATCCCAAACAAGCATTAGGACAATATTCATGGATTACATGTTAAGCTTGCCCTCCACCAAGCATGGCAATGATGGTGTGTTTGTGGTTGTCAATTGCTTCTCTAAGATGGTTGTTTTGGCACCATGCAAGAAGAATATCACAATCAAAGCCACTGCTAAACACTTCTTTGAGCCTTTTTAGGTTCATTTTGGGGTATCTCGAACCATTATTTTAGATAGGTACAAGAAGTTCCTCAATAAATTTTGGTCCATCCAACTATTTTTTATGAATACTGTTAAAATTTCCATGCATCCTAAGTAAGGTCAATGCCCTAGTTAGGAACACAAACACATTATAGATGCCCAACTGTAAACAACTTTGCATGGCTGAATATGACAACAAACAAATCAACAACAATACATACTATTTTTGGCCCAAATCGCGTTCCTTATTTGTCCTTTGATAAGAAAACCACAGGGCTCCCCTACTAGGGATCATGACCCTTTACAAACTCTAATACAAATGCTAATATACACAATCTGTCCTTTGACTGAAACCCTAGCGTTGATGCCTAGTCCATTAGGTCCTCATATGCCCACATACAAATACAATTAGTTGTCCTTCCCTTAGAAATCACAATCAACAAGATACTTACTTATATGGCTATTCCTTTAGCCCATAGTCCTCATTGCAACTTGTTGTCCTTGTTGTAGCCCCTATCCTTTGGCTGTTACATATTTCTTTCGTCACTAGGTCTGCTCTAGTAGACAACTGCTAAACTATTTTGTTGCCTTGGCCAACTCCTTTAACCCTATGACTACCTTCCAACTTTTTGCCAACTCCTTTGGTTCACTTGATCAACCTTCTAACCACTCTTAACTGTTGATCAATTCACAACTAGGCCTAATACAACCCTCTGCTTGCCTTTACCAGACACTACCATTTCTAGTGAGGTCCTAATCATTCCTTGGTAAAATTGTGCTAGATTGCATCCTGTTATAGGCCTCCTTTACCCCTATGGCCAGACCCTTAGATCCCCTTTCAACTTTGTGGTTCATGGCCTTGCGACCCTCGACCCTACTTCCTTTGACAATCTTCTCTTGATCTCAATTGCACAAAACATATCTCGGTATTTCTAGACAACAACAACTTCCTCTTCTTAGCATACTTCTTGAATTCGTCCTCCACATATCAAAACCCTTTCTTAAATACTTAGCTCCTTGGACACTCTCTCACACAAATGTGTGTCCTTTCACACTTGTGTATTGGCCTCTCCATTGGTCCTCTATTTATATTTGATCAAGGGGTGTGAAACCCTGATAGTCATGTCCCTTAACCTACATGACTCAAATTTTTTTTTCTTAGGTTTCAAGCCCACTCCTTTGGGTCCAAAACCCCAATACTTGGTTAATTTGACCAAAAAACTCCTTTTTGTGGGTTTTCTCCTCTCAAAAATACCTTCCAAGCTACCCAAATTTTAATAGATACCAAAGGTGACCAAATCAATTGCTTTTCATCCCCAAGCACATGTATAAATATAAGTGGCCAATAGGATGATTGTGCATATCTCACTGATGTGCAACTCCAAGCATTTGTGTATATGAGACAAAAGCCTTCCATATGTTCAATATAGTTATAATTGATTCCTCCATGGCTTTATTGGTCGCAATCATTTTCAAGTGTTGTTGGGATTACAACCACTAGTCCCAATTGATGTAGCTATACCCACTGCATCTTCACCAGTAAAGTCCTCCCATGCTTAGGTCAAGGCAAATATAGTAGCCAAATTTGTTGAGTGGATCAAGAACCTCAAACAACAAGTTCTTGATATCTTGTAGAAAGTCAATTCCAAGTACAAGTAGAAACATAACAAGTATCAAGTTGGCAAGAAGGTGTGGTTGCATTTACAGAACAATGTTTTCCTTGGCTTGCACCTAGTATTTAATGTGGAGTTGCTCTCATCATATTTTCCACCTATGTTTGAAACAATGAAGATAGTCGATCAATTGGTCCCCACAGAACTCAATCATGACTGCATTGAACAAAATATAATGGATTAGATCATGGGTAACAAGATGAAGGATACCTGTTAGTAGAACATACAATTCTATTAGGTTTTCAAAGTAGGGTAACTTCTTCACCAAGGCAAGTGGATTACCAGGAGCCAAATTTTATAGAAATTTCCCCATCTAATGAGGGAGATTGACGCAATGGAGATCATTGCTTCCTAGGGGGGAGGAATAATCCAGGTGGATAACAATAGAAACCCATATCTTCCACTAACTCAATGGTTCTCTGTGTTCTTCACATTGTCTATGATTTTTTGTCTCAATATTATAAAGCCATTTTGAGGCCATAAACGATGGTTTTTCGCCATTTGGGGCCCAAGGAATCCCATGGCATGCCTTGGCCCTTGCTTAAATTCTAGTCCTCATATAATTCTTTCTTATGATTCAATGCGTGCCCTAAATGGAGATACTATGCAAACGTTTCTCCCAAAGGAATTTGATGTACCAACTAACCATCTTGGGAGTTGCAAACTTTTTGGTGCTTCAACTTCTAGAGTTAGGGATTGGTACCTATAGGTTTCTTTCTTTATGTTATAAATGACATTCTTTCAGCCTCTTGTAATAGCTTTTTTCCAATGTGTGTAGCTACCATTTCTCTCTCTTTAGAAATAACTATCACCATTCTAGCTAATTTGTGTTCTACAATATTATGTTATTTTATTTATTAATAGAAGTTGGGTATTCACCATATTTTTGTGTTATTTATTGTATTTCTCTATGTCTTAGTTTCACTTACTTTGCTACCTTTCATTTTGTTCCTTCTACAACCTAGATCGATAACACATACCCAACACAAAAACTTCAAAGTCAATCCCCAAATTGAAAATTGGCACAAAAAACACCTTTTTTTTTCTATTTGGGGTCAAAAGTGCAACATATTTGAAGCCATGGGCTTAAAAACCAATATCATGGTGAAAAAATCCTTTAAAATTAACCCATGAATCGAAAAGTATCGCCAACAACCACACCCTTTTAAAGGTTCAAATTGCAACATTTTTGAAACCATAAACTTGACAACTGGTATCTTTTTTTTGTCAAGTTGTTTGTGATCCTCCAGGCTTGACCTATGGTTTGAGGAGTTGCGACCCAGGGGCATCTAATTCGTCAAAGTCACCCGGGGATCACACCTGGCCTAGGCCACACCAGCCCTAAAATGACTGGATTTTTTAGCATGTCTCCTCCCCTTAGCACATGGCACAACCACCCCCGTGAGGTTTGATGCTGAGTCACCTTGCTAACAAGGCCCATCCTCAACCGGTTGTGCTAGTAAGACTTGACACAAGTGGGATTGTTTTGTTTCTAACCTGAAATTGCAATATTTTTAAAACCACAACTTAAAAGCCTAGTGTCATGACAAATAAAACTATAAATAAATAGAAATAAAAACTCAAAAAGTCAAAATAGAAAGCAACTCTAAAACAACCTTAAAAACACGGGAAAACATTTGTTTTAATTTTTTAATAGTAATAATTTAATATACTTTATTCTTTTTATCCCAAAGAAAGAAACAAAAAGTGGAACCTACATGTCTTTTAATTTTCTTTCTCAAAAAAAACCTTATAAATAAACTTTTTAAAATAAAATTAGAAAAACAAGATTTAAAATTTATCTAAAGTTATTTTAAAACTTAAAAAAAATTAAAATAATAGCTATAAAAAAAATCAAACAAAAAAAAAAAATAATTGAAAAAAAAAAATAAATTTGAAGAAAAACAATACGATTCAATAATTCCCATCTTCACAACTGCCTCATTCTCCTATAATATATCCCCCACCAACCCCTCCCTCTTCCTTCTCTAGCCACTTAAACCAATTAAAGGAACTTCATGCCATAACTTTAAGGTGATGGTGTTGAAGAAGCTCCTTTTCCCCTCCTTATACTGCCAACCCTACCACTCAACTATGGGGGATGGTGTGTGGGAGTGAGGTGTAGGAAGGTTAGGAATTGTGGGGGTGGAGGCGAGGTAATTATGGTAATTACTTTTCTCTACCACATTGCATTATATATATATATATATATATATATATATATATATTTTTTTTTTTTTTTTTTTTTTTTTTTTTTTTTTTTTCTTGGGGAAAAATAGTAATTTTATTCATATTGAGAAAAATTACATGTTGTAGATGCTAAAATAGCATATGCTTTATAAGCTTGTCCTGATGCATAGGATCTAAAAACAATAAATTAAAACCTATCTATGCTTTCCTACCTTTCTTTTTTTCCACTTTCCGCCAACCTCTAGTGTTGGGAGTGGATGTTACAATAGACATTTGAGCCTCTTTGGTAGTAGATGGGGTTTCTTTATTAGAATATGAGCTTTCTGTTGAGTGTGTTCGCTTGCTGCCACTGATTTCTTTCCCTGGAATGAGTTGCTCACTTTTCTGTCGTGGAATGCATGTCCTTGGAACTAAAGCGAAGCAGTTCTGGTTCTCATCATTTTGTGAGCTGAAATGGGTGTTTTGTTCATTGAATGCTAAGATATTTCCTGGGTGTTTTGCTTCTTGGAATGTGGTGTTTGTGGTATTTTTGTGTTTTCTTCCTCTTCTATATCATCTGCCGGAGTGGCTGAAAACTGCCATCCTTTCGGCTTTGGTGGTTGTCTTCTTTTCTTGTCTTTTTTGTTTTGTGGGCAAGCACTTTGTAGATGACCAGTTTGATGACAAATGTGACATCTGAAGGCAACATTTTCATAATCAAGAGGTTGGGATCATGTTGTGGAATAAGAGGATGTGGTCTGGTAAACCTTGACTAAGATCGACCTCCACACAGATTCTGGCGAAAGTGTAGATGTCCTTGGTAAGACGCTCACTGTCTACTTTTAAGAATTACCCAAGAGCATTGCCAATGCCTGCTAATACTTTGATGAGCCAAAAATGCAGAGGTAGGTTATATAGTTTTACCCATACAAGCATTTTGGAAACCACCATGGTGTTTGGATCAAATTCCGGAAACCATGATGCCAAGAAAAGGCCAACATTACCCCAGAACCATGGTCCCTCAATGCATATTCCTTGTCATTGACTATGTAGAATTTGACAATGAAAAACCTTTTGAACATAGGTGTATATCACAGTTTTCTGTCCATATGGAGTAAATCCATTGACTTAGGGCTTCCGGTTTGGGCCAAAACCCATTAAATCTGCATATCACTGCTTTTGATAAATAATCATCATGTATTTCATTTACCTCAGGTATAACAATCGATAAAGCAAGGTTCTGAGTTGTCTGCTCGATGATGTAGGCACCAGGAGTCGTGGCTTGCTATTCTAATTGTATTTGAGGCCCCATCTTCCCTTTTACTGCATCTTTGAAAGAAACAGGTCCTTTGGAGCTTGTACCAGAGAAACCACCACGTAGTCTTGTATTGAGGTAGATAGTTGAGTCGCTGCCTATGTCATATTCTTTTAGCTTTTATTCCTCCTGCAATACTTTTCCTGTATGGATCAAGAGTTGTTTGCAAGATGGAATACCCATCCTTTCTTGTATCCTCTGTTTGAGGATTTTTATCTCCTCCCAACTCCCTATCTTAATGCATACTGTGTTCCCTTCCACAAAGCTAATAAAGAGGGTAATTTGTTTACCTTTGAGTGTCTCTGATACGGGGGCTTCAAGATCCAGTGGTGGGATGATCACCACTTCGTGATGTTCATGTTCAATCACTAGAGCTTGTTGTAGATTTGGGATGATTAGTTTGCAAACTCACGCTACCCACTAGAAATTTCCATATGCAGGCCTAAGGTAATCCATAACCTGTGGCCTTATATGACGCTCTACCCTCAAACAATATATCGCGGCTACCACTGCTTCGTTGATGTTGCAAATCTTCGTCCCGGTGCCCCATTTTTCATGTTGTGGAAAACCCCAATCCTTAGGTTGAGGAGAACCCCAAAAGCATGGGGCATTTGTTAGTACTGTCCTCCTTGAGTCCACATCTGCGGCGAGGGTCTCTAGTTTGGGAGTATCAGTCCAACCAAATAAATCAGATATAGTATAACGCTCCAGATCTGGGGTTTTGTAACTTATTCTCGTAACTAGAGGCAGATGTATGCCCGGGGAGGTCCGATTTGTCTTCTTAAGACAGGGATCAGTATCTGGGAATCCCCAACTTTGTAATTTGGGATTTGTAAAAGCCCTCTTCATTGCCTCCTCAAGCTCTACTCCACACTAGGGATCCATCTTCTCAGCCCAAACCTCCATTACATATTTTCTTTGCCCCAACTTCATCCATCTGTCAGTTTTTTCAGATAGCCCAGATTTGTATTTTATCTCTAGATCCACAGATCTGCAAAGAGTAAGCCCAAATCTAGTAAATGCTTCTAGATTTGACCAATGTGGCGTTTGATTTGTGTGCTGGATGAACCGGTCTGATAATATCTGGTCTTCTTCATAGATATAAATTAGATCCAAAGAAGAGTCGATCGGCTGACGTTTTCGGTAGTGTTGCTGTTTGTCATCGGATGCAACTCCCTCCTCTAGCCTGCTGTGGAGGCTATGAGATTCCTCTCTACATCCTTTCTTGTGTCCCAGATCGTTGGGGAAAGAAAAGCTCCGGCACATGCTCCATGCACAGAAACCCTCGCCATTGCCCCCTCCATGTTCTTATGAAGCCATATATATATGTGTGTATATATACATATGTGTATACACACACACACACACACACACACACACACACACACACACACACACATATTGATTTATTTATTATAAATTAAAAATAAAATGACATTTTTATTTTTAGAAGATTGGTTTAGATTTGTATTAGTAACAAAATGTATAAAAGTGTCGTAAATGTATAAAATAGTATAACAACTTCTAAATGGTTTGACTATGCAAGAAAACTCTATGATCAGGATCCCAAGGTTGACCCCCCCCCTTGGTCACCACTGTTACTAAACTCTTCACGGTGCAAGAGGTAGAGATGGGTATCAAGAAGTTGGGTGTTGGAAAAGAAAAAGACTTAGTTGAACTCCAAGTAGAATATCTAAAGTGGGGCTCAAAGATCCTTGCACCTCACATTACACAAATTTTCAACAACATCATACAACAGGGGCTCCCCATAGATTAGACAACTAGTGTGGAAATACTTCTTTTCAAGAGCGGTGACGTCAATAATCCCTCTAATTATAGGACCATCATGATAAGCCCTTTGTTTGCAAAGCTATTTGGAATCATGCTAGAAAATAAAATTAGCAAGTGGGCAAAAGAAAGAGATAAGCGTGCTAAAGGGAAAGTAGGTTTTAGACCTAAACATTCCATAGTTGATCATTGTATAACTTTAAGGCACATCATTGAAAAATTTTGGGAGAAAAAGGAATAAGTCTTTTGTTGCTTTGTTGATTTCATAAAAGTGTTTGACATAGTTCCTAGGGATAAGCTTTGGCATAGAATGGAGGAACTTGAGGTTCCTAAACATTTGAGAGCAGCGGTGCATAGGATGTATGAAGAGGTGAAAGTCAAAATTAGAACTTCAGTAGGCATTTCTAAAAGTTTTAGAAGCGATATTGGGGTCAAGAAAGGTTGTCCACTGTCTCCTACTCTTTTTGGTCTATATATCGACAACTTGAGGAGTGGTTAAATTCGCAAGAGGGTGATGGTATCTATTTGGGAAAGTTTGTTATAAGGCTTCTTTTGTATGCAAATGACCTTATTTTGATTGCTTAATTGACTCTTGGTTTACAAGAGCACCTACTATCCCTTGAGCATTTTTGTAGAAGTGTGGGGTTGTAAGTCAATATCAACAAAACGAAAGTACTGGTTTTCTCTAAAAAAAGAAAACATAACCAGCATAAGTTCTACTTTGAAGGCAACATTCTGGAAGAAGTTGTGGATTACAAATTCCTCGGAATTGACTTCAACGGAAATCTAATTTGAGATGGTTGTATAAATAAAATAACTTTGGGGGGTTGGAAATAATTTTATGCTTTTCAAAATAGGTGTAGAGAGGTAGAGAGGTAGAGTTATGGGATTGGAAAACCACTCAAACTATTTTTGGGCTTCTAGTAATTTCGGTGATTCTCTATGGTTATGAACTATGGGCCAGTAGTACATTTGACATGCAATGGAGACAAATTGAGAAAATTCAAAAGCCTTTGATTGCAAACAAATTCAAGATTAAAAGCGCAGTTCCTTATGCTATCTTGTTAGGTGAAACAGGGGCTGCTCCTATTGAAGCAATTGCTATGGTGTGAGTCATAAGGTATTTAAAAAGAATTGAGCAAATGGAAGAGGGTAGATGGCATAAAGTTGTCTTTAATGACAGATTGTGCAACATAAAAAAAACTTGGATGCAGTAAAAGAACAAATGGTTTAGTAAATGGGGTATTTGCTTGAACACATGTCCCATAAACAACAAAGAGATAAAATCTTTTGTTATGGATAAGTTCCACAAGCATACTTGGGATAAGGAGCTAGGAAGAAATAAAAAGTACTATATTGAAGTGTTTAATCCCACTCATAGACATCAACCAAAAGCATACATAGAGGCCAATATATCTTCGAGAGCCAAAACTCTTATTGCTTAGTTAAGGACTAATTCTCACCAACTTCGTTGTGAAATAGGGAGCTGGAAAAGGCCAAAAGAAGTGTGGGAGGAAAGAGCATGCATTTTTTTTCTTCCGAAAAAGTGGAAAGATAAAGTCATTTCATTTTAGAATGTGAGGCCTTCAAAGACAATAGGGAAAGTTATGCAGCTATGCTAGAAGCTAGCTCTTGGGACAATCTATTTAGCGAGGGGTTTGTCGAGAAGCTGTGAGCATTTATTGTGAAGCTTCACAGAAAAAGGGCCAAATACATCAAGCAAATGAAGAAGCAATCTATCCCATAGGCTATCTTCAGCCTTGTGGACGTTAAAATAATTTATTTCTTTCTTTCTAATACTTTTGATACAATTTCACTGTAGCATTATACCCTCCTTATACAACAAAGGTTTGGAAGGAATTGTTATTTTTGCAAAAACAATTGGTGTAGATCCTTACATAAGAACTCCAAAGAAGAGCTATCATACAAAACATCTATGGGGAAACATGTGTTACAATTTTAAATCTAGATTCATAAAATGTTGATCTCATTTGGATTGCTCTTTAGCTGTTCCTAGTCATGATTCAACTGCCCTTGATTGATTGTGCCCTCTTTAAGAAGAACAAGAGATCCTTTGAAATATTACTTCTAACATGAAAAATAAGATATTGGATCTTCAATTTCATGTTCGAATACATTGTTTTCATTCTTCAAACTAGACATCTCCACTCCATGGGCTGACAAGGTGCTAAAGATGATTCTCATTTCTTGATCTTGGGTTTGATTCTAGATAATTTTAAGATTCCATAACTGTTCAAATTTGACTTTGTGCCTCTTGAATTCATATTTCAATTAGAGGTTATCTTTACAAAAATTGGAGTTGGGGAGGGGGAGAAGCCTTGTGCCACATTATGAAAAAATAAAGTGATGGAAACTTCCAAGCCAATAGAGAAACGAGAAGCCTGGAGAGGTTCACTCATAGGATTAATCACAAGAGTAAGCAAGGTTCATAAATCCTTGGTACATAGAGAAGTAAACTATCTAATTCGAAAGGGTTTAAAAGGGGGAGGAAATTCAAAAAGGTTTCACTTTGATATAACTAAAATGTAAATGGATAAAAAAGGAGAATGCAAAGAATGAAACTTAGACCCTTCAAACTAATCATCTAATATGATAATAATCGAAAACACCTGCAAAGAAATTTGAATGACTTTATGAGAAAGACAAGAGGGATTAGCAAGCAATAAAACCAAAGAATCCCAGTAACCATACTAATAGATATTATCCCACTATGAATAAAAAATGAAATGACACTTTTTGAATTTGATCGAGTGAAAGCATCAAAGCCAGTCCTATTAGAGTGGTAGGGCGGTCCAACGGACGATGCCAACATATACCTCGAACTCGAACTATCGTTGTTTAAATGATTTATAACATTAAAATAAAATAAATAAAAAGAGGGCAAAGGATGACCCTTTCTTTTTCCTTTATTTATTTGTTTTTTATTTAAAACATTTGTGGTTTTCTTCTTGTCTTCGGATTTATTTCCGTGTTGTCATCTTCTCTCTTCTTTCTTTATTAATTTTTTTAAATGATTTTGCTGATAACAATACCAAGATTTTAATATATGGCTTCAAAATGTTTCAATTTTAAAAGGTACTACTAATGCCACTTTTTTCGATTTAAAGGTTGATTTTAAGATTTTGGTTACAAGGTTACTAGCGATCAAGATCATTGTTTCAAAAAAGTTGCATTTTTTACTTAGAAAAAGTGGAGTTTCTTGCATTAGCGACACTTTTTGATTTAGGGGTCGATTTTAAGTTTCTTGTTGGAAATGATACCAATTATTAAGGCCATGGTTTCAAAGAAGCTGTAGTTTTAACCTAAGACAAAAAAGAGTTTGTTGTTGTTGGCACTACTTTTCATTTTGAGGGTAGATTTTAAGGTTTTTTGTTGGTAATTTTACGAGTTGTTGATTCCATGGTTGCAAAAGGTCACGGTTTTAATGACACTCACCACCCACCCACTCCCCCTAGGGGAAAAAAGAAAATGCTACCAATAGCACCACTTTTTAAAATGAGGGTAAAAATAATAAATAAATGCCACCTTTAAAAAAAGAGAACTTATAAGGTTCTTCTAAAGTTAATAACTATGTTAATTACACTAATCACAATCATATTTCCATCAAATCTACCATAGCTTCGAAATCTTATGGAGATTCTTAATAATTTAATTTTATATGTGTGTCTAACTTGTTCAATCACTCTTTAAGAGATGTTGTTAATTGATTCAATGGTATAGTCATCTTAACATGCAACTTAACTCTAACAAAAGACATTTTGTTGTGATTTTAAAATACATGTGTTTAATAAGGTAATACTGAGACAATAGTGACATAAAAGGGGACCCATAAAGCATGAAAGCATCTTAAACTGATGTTTAAATATGAACAAAGGAGGATGTTCTCTTGTAAGCTTGGGGATTGAGACCCTTGAGCTAACTTTGGAATTCACAAAGATTTTAGTGCATGTAGTTTTTTGTAAACCAACGATTAACCTTGTATAATGATTGCGCAAGTACTCAACTAGCCCTTAATTTCATTGACTTAATATCTTGTAATGGTGACTTGAAAAGTCTTATCACATCATAGCTTGGGATCATGTAAGAATCGTCAAATTGGGTCAAATTAAAGACCAAATAATAGTTTCCTAAGAAAAATGCCTTGTGTTTAGAGGGGTTACACGATAAAGAGCAAACTTACTCGGGCTTAGTTTCCAAATAGGACAGGTAAAAATGATAAGAGGAAGGGGATTTATGAGGCAATAGTGATGACAAATTCATTAACAATCCAAACATTGGCTTGGGGTGCAAGTTTTCGACTTCGTGATAACATCCTCCCTTTCTTGAATATTAAAATTGTTGATGGTTTTATGCAAATCCTTGGGGACCCTCTTTAGCTTATTTTTGTTTCATATGTGATGGATCACATTCTATTGTCACAATGAAATATCCCTGTGGTTGGATCATGTTCCACATTAATAATGACTTTACTCTTGTCACATGGGTATATGTTGTGAATATTCCTACATGCACAAAGATTATGAGACAAAGGGGGCTTACTAGGCATTATTCAAACCAAAATATTTTATAATACAAAAGTTGGATTTAGGGGCATGTCCAGAAGCTAATGCGGTGAAACCCCTACCCCTAGCACTACCATCATCAATTGTTTTATGTCATGTTGTATAATCCCATATAGTCGTGGTTGTTATCTATGTGATCTATCACAAGATATTATTGAAATTCCATATCCTTATAGTCAGGTTTCATTCCACAATAGTAACTACTCTAATCTTTCCTTGAATGCATGGGTGTGTGTGTGTGCGTGTGTGAATAATATCACATTAATTCCAAAGCTAAATTTAGGGTGAAAGTCCTCAAATTAATGTGATAACATTCACCATCACTAATGGTTTTAATGCCATGCCTTATGGGCCCTCTTTGAGTTATGGTCATGTTGACAGGGGAAAATGACCCAACAATAGTCAAGGGGTCATCCTCGGTATCAGGTCTTAATTAGATCTCACAACGTTTGGGATAAGAGACCCATCCAGATTTTGGCTTGGGAACCATCCTTGATTTTCAAGAATCCTGTGAGATATGAACAACCATCATAATAGGGGGCATTAGTTTAAAGCTAAACTATCTAATGCACTAAGATGAAAAGTAGGCTAACTAGCAGTGGAAGATATAAAATAAATAATAAGTGATGAGCTAGCAAACACAGAATTTCATAAGCAAGGAAACTTTTAGTGTAATCCAGACAACAATAGGTGTTCAAATTGCTAGAACAAATGAAGAATATTCAACATGTAGATTGGGGACCCCTTCTATTAAGGTTTCTACAATATTGATAAGAATGAGTTTGTAATTGAAACTTGTGACCACTCAATTCTTGTTAGGTCAATTGCAACTCTTCAATTCCCTAGATTACAAAAATGAAGTAAAATTCCATAATACACTTCAACACTGAGGCTGACAAATTCTTGATTTGGACTGGATCATCAAGTGGGATCTTCAGGTTTTCCTGAAGATATGCTACCCAAATTTGATAGCAGGATGATGTCATTAAGATTATTTGGGGAAGAAAACTCTCCATGGGGACATGATATTCTATTGAGTGCTAGAGATCACTAGGACATTCCTTTTCAATAAGACTAGAAATTGATGCACCACTTTGTGCTGCTTCACATGGGTCCACCAAATGTTGTTTGAGATTATCCTTAGTGATTTTGCTGGTGAGATTATCCTTAGTTTTTTCAATTCCTCTTATCCATTTTTTCTCTTCTCTTCCTCTTCCTGTTTTCTCTTCTCATTGTTAGATTTCCTTATCTTTCCCAGCTTTCTTCACTGCTCCCTTTCCCTTTTCATTTATTGTTTATTTGTTCTTTGATAACCAACTCCTAAGCTACTTTTGAAACCTTCGGTGCTATCCGAGTTGCTTCCTCTTCCTGTATTAGTTTATCTTCTTTTTCCTTATGGATTGCTTCCTCTTGACTTGCTTGTTGCTGAGCCAATGCTTTTATTGTCTTCTGAATCTTTTTTCACTTTTGTAGTGGCATGGGTATAATTGGTTCTTGACATAACTATTGCAAAATTCAGGGAATTCTTTCACTACTCTTCCTGTGCCCAAGTTTTCAACTAATATTCCCATATGAATTTGTAATAAATACAATTATCCTTCATTACGAATATCAAATCACATATATGAAATATCAGATCCTCAAAGCGAAAAAGTGTAAGTGCATCTAAATACTCTTTGGATCTCTTGATGCCTTTAAATTGATAGGCTCCCAAGTGGAATGGAATGTGTGACCAAGGATGTTTCTTCATTCTTGAAAGTGTACCCCCTACACCTGTGTAAACCTGATAGGAAATTTCTTGCAAGATCACATTATCAGTTAGGAATTTAGGTAATAGGTGTGGAGACTTGGTTTCCCCAAACACTCTAATGAAAGTTCCATACCATTTCATAAACCAATTTCCAATTGCACTTATTGACTTTCTATCCCTTTTTGACATACAAGGAGTAGCTTCATTAAAGAGGTCTTTGTATAAGGGGATTAAGAAGTCATGGAAAGCCTATGTTGTAAGACCAAGCACGGCTATCCTCCTAGAGGATTCTGCAATAAATGTGCATTAGCTCCTCATGAATGGTCCATATCCAGTTCATGGTTGGGAATGCCATCGTAGCACAAACTACATCCAACAAATATAAGGCCATGTAGAATTGGGGTTGTTGACCTTGATGAGGTTTTATTTATGCATGTTCAACATTATCCTTCAAGTTTCTTTTTGAGATATCTTCCTAATTGAATATTTTTCCTTCAACAACCACAATAAGCATTAATGGAACCCAACACTTAGGATAAGTCTCAACGTTTTCCAGACTATATAATTGGCATAACATGGTAGCCACAAGCTAGAATGGAGTTCATAGCATGTTTATACGGTATTATCTATTGGCCCTGGTTCTGATTGTTCCTTTGATTTTCCACCATCACTTGAGGATTTATTTTGAGAAGATCTTGAAGCTACTCAACCACTCTTAATCTAATTACACCTCTCTCTGGGAAATATGTAATATAGTTATATGTCAAAAGCAGTGAATAAAGATAGAGGTTTTCCATTATTGTCTCTGATGATAACCTCCTCTAGATTCGCATGTCACACCAACCACTTGATTGCTTCTACACATGGAAAAACCAGTGGGTGGATTTCCACCTTTGGTAACCAGGATCTTTTAACTACCTTGTATACTTATGTATCTAGATCATTTGTAAGCAATTCATCTTTTTGGAAATTTTGGTATACCTATGGCCATGTGTATGAGATATATTTGTCCGTATTAGGGAGTATACCACAACTTTAGTCTAAAGGAGTTGTTGGGTTCTTCATCATCTGAGGTTTCGACTATTGGGGCCTTACTAGCCCATCTCCTAGATGTGGACATAGTTCTCCTACAAAAAGTGAAAAAGATAAAAGCACCCATTATAGAAATTAGCTTAGAAAACAAAGTGCAGGTTCTTAAGCTTTTAAGGTTTGACGATAAACTGAGTTTAAGAAAAAATGTAGCTTTAATGGTGAGGAAAAATCAAGTTTCTAGGTTCACTATATTTACCATGATGGCTTAATGCTTTTCTCATGGAAAATATTACTAGGAGACTATGGAGACACCTAAGGTTTCTAGGTTTTAGCGATTCATTCATTTAGTTAGCTCTTAGAATAAAAGTTGGTTAAAAATATGGGAAATAACTAGCTCAAAAACATGAAAATTTCTCTATGAAAATAAATCGTAGGTTCTTTGGAGAAAAACCTTAGGATCATGAGAAAAATCTATGGTTGAGATTTCCTAGGCTATGGTAATCCATTTCCCAGACTTTGTTGCAATGAACATGTATTATTTCACCCAAAAGAGCAATTGTTGGGGCTAGGGTGCAACCATGGATTAGTCGAGAGAAAGAATAAGAGGAAGAAACTGAAGGAGGAGCTAATTAAGAGAAAAGATGGCTCTAGAATCATCCTGAGAAGGTTTGCTATCCAAGAAATATGTTTTTCTTTGGTGGTAGAAGCTGCAATAAGTGGTAGGAGTGTGCACTTTGCTAGTGGGGTACAAATCTAAGAGAGAATATAAACAACCTTCAAGAATAATAAAAATCCCTTAAAACATATTTAAAAATTATTTACCAGGTAAGAAATAAACATCATATAAGATTTCATCCGTTAAAATTAATGTTCGGGTAAAAAGAATTACCATAAAAGACCGTAAGCAGTAAAAAGGCATTGTGAATAAGCATTAAAATGACTTACTTGAGTTTGAGCTGACTTTGGCCAAGCTAACCATGCAAACTAACATGAAAACTCCTTTTATCTTAGGTGATTCAACATCCAAAGAAGAGATCTAAGATTGTGTGAGGAAAATAATGTATCTGATCTTCTTTTAAAGTGTTTAATTGGGATTTTCCATGGGTAACTTGAGTAATTTATTTATTTCACTTTATCTTTTCCCCTGTTCATTTTTTAAACTCAAATTAAAGTAATTAAAAGCATTTCTATTCCAATGAAGCCTTATGGAGAAGATTTATACTCTTTTAACTTTCAACACCTCGATACATCTGCCATTGGATGTATTATATATGACCATGATTGTTATTGTAAGAAAATCCTCGGTATGTTTCATTATAATGGTTCTTTCCACACAAATGGTTGGTTACTAAATCATATATTTTTATATTTTTTAATTTGAAGAAGGAGGTCATACCTGGATTCAATTTGTTAAGGTGGGTCATATGTTAATATAAAGAGAATGACCTTTAATTTCATCTTTTAAGATACTCTTCTCATCCTATCACTCTCCCCAATCCCTAAGGATTAGGTATCCAACATTATCCCCTTTAATCCAAAAAGGTGTTTGTGAAACCAACCATATTTTGAACTTTTCAAACTATTCTCTTCCAAATGATTTGGTGGAGATGTTTATAATTTAATCACTGGTGGGAAAATTCCTTAAATCAATAGGATTTTTCTTTACATGATATCAAATCAGATGGTACTTTGTCTTAATGTTCTTATTTTGATAATGGAAACTCTCATTTTTGGCCAAATTGACTATAGAAGTGTTGTCAACTGAAAGAGGAGTAGAATTCACCAATTTCTCCTACAAATATTCAAGTATTTTCCTGAGTTGCACAATCTCCTTTGTTTCTTCTACAACAACAATATATTGTGGAATCTATTGGAACTAACCATTTATGTTATCTTTGGGGGACAATGTTGATCCAAAACTCATGAAATAACATAAAGTTAACAATCCATTTTCTTTACCCCCATCAAAATTTAAATCAAAATATGCAATCAGGTTGATGTAATTTGCCTTAGAATATTTGAGTCCAAATTATTGAGATCCCTTTATATATTTTAGAACTCTTTTTGTGTATACCAATGTACTTCACAAGGTTTTGCATAAACTTGAAACAATTTCAAAGTATAAATCAAATATATAGTTTGGTGGTGTTTAGGCAGATAAGGCTTTCCCCAAGTTGTTTGTATTTTTTTGCATCCTCAAATTCTTTTCCTTATTTTGATGTGAACTTCAAATTCTATTTTATTGGAGTAGAGAGAGGGTTACACTTATCCATGAAAAACTTTTATAACAATTCTCTAATGTACTTCTTTTGGATATGAATATGTACTTTGGATTTTGAGTCACTTCAATGCCCAAGCAGTAATGAAGATGTCCCAAATCTTTTATTTCAAAGCCTTTCTTCAAATATTTTTAACGGATGCAATATAGATTTCATTGTTCCCTATTACCAAAAGATCATCTACATATACTGCAATGTGTACAACAATTTTACAAAGTTTCTTGTCAAATATAGTTGCATTGTTAAGATTAAATTAATTAAAATTCAATTTCAGAAGATGCTTAGTTATCCTTTCACACCACACTCAAAGTGCTTGTCTTAGGCCATATAGGGATTATATGAGTTTACGAACTCATGTTTTCTCATTCCTTCACAATAAAACCTTATGGATGAGACATGAAGACATTCTCTTTCAAATCTCCATTCAAGAAAGTAGCCTTCACATCCATCTGATGAACTTTCTATCCATTCTATGTTGGTTAGGAAAATAGAGTATTAATGGTGGCCCATTTTTTTGTGGGAGTGAAAGTATCCACATGATTAATGCCTTCATTTTATGCAAATCATTTTACCATGACCCTCACTTTGTGCTTGTCAAGTGAGCCATCCAATTTTTACTTGTTCTTAAAGACCCACTTGTAGGAATTTGGTTTGATTATGAAGGGATACTATTAGAAACCAGGACAATACTAAGAGGGGGGGTGAATTAGTATTGTAGAAATTTTAAAACTTTCTTTCACTAGCAAAGAATTCTAGGACACTAATAAACACTTCAACAAAAATTCATATGAGAATCACAAGAATCAACAGAAGAAGTACAATTAGTATACATAGATTCTTCAACAAAAATTCATATGAGAATCACAAGAATCAATACAAGAAGTACAATTAGTATACATAGATTCTTCAAACTTTTCTTCAATTACTTTCACAAAGGCAAGCTTCAACCAACTATTACAAAGTTCTCTAGCTACAAATAGAAGGAAGCCACTACTCCCTTTTTTGTCAACTACTACCGAAAGGAGCCACAACCCCTAATTTATCAGCTACCACTAAAAGAAGCTATAACCCATAACTATTTACCAACAACTACTGGAAGGAGCTATAACCCCTGATATGTAAGTTGCCACTTGCTTGACCTCCTTTATTCATCTTTCATACCATTTTCAAAATCAAATCATGAAGGCCACTTACTCTCAAAAAACAAATAAATTCTCACCTTAATCACTCACCCCAAAGACCATAAAATTACCTTCAACTATCTCTGATCACTAATCTATCCACCATGCACAACAATAGCAACAACATCATTCACGACTGAACACTGTTTTTTGCAAATTCAATTTTTCTTATATAGAATTAGAGCTGATATTTTTGGGTTTAGAACTTTTAATTAAGTTCAACTATTTTTCATGCATAAACTCTTATTTTTTTATTTTTTCCTTCTTCTATCTAGTCTTCTAAATGTGTTCAATTTGTCATCAATCTCTGATATTCAGTCTTTGTGAGAAAATTTGAGTTAATATGTCAATTTTATCAATTATGTAATTTAATAAGTTTTAGTAGGGATTTCATGTACAATTCTAAGTTTGGTGAATTGCCATATTTAACAAGATTGCATAATTTGCCTATAACTCTATTTATGCTGCCAATTCTACCACCAACTCATTTATCCAATGTTTAGAGCACTGCTAGTTTTGGTGGAATCCAATAATATTGTGCATAATGCTAATTCTCCAAGTTGATGACCTGTTCACATGATACGCTCTCAGGCACTCAAAATCATGATTGTGAAATGATCGAGTGTTAACACAAAAACCATGCATTGGCCCTTCTACGTTGTTTCCCTCAGGTCTTAACCAACATTGTGATCCTTCTCACCTGTGATCACAACGCGTACACAGAAAACACTGCAAAAACAAATCTTTGGGTGCACCTCTCAAAGATTATCGGGAGGTCGAAGGTTAACCCACTTTTCTTTTTGTGTGCCATTATTTGCACATACATCTGAGGGATGATACCACAACCTTAATGAGGTTGGGGGCTTTTACTGTTTCATTCTTCGCCGACTGCACAAAGACCCGACTAAGACGAAATTCATTTAACACTAGAACACTTCATCGAACATGACCCTTGTGTGAATTTTAATGTTTGGCCACATCATCAACTTATGTCATGCATGCATAATGTTGAAATCATTAGGGCCACGTGGTGCCTCTTGGGTGGTGATACGTGTCACCCGGATTTGGCCCACTTGGCCACCTGAAAATATTGAAAACACAAAACATGTGTCCTTGATATGTACTCCCATGTCACCTGTGTTTACATCACGTGCCACCATGGATCCACTTGTGCTTCCACTTCATCACCATCTGTTCCTCTGAGACCGAGTCCCGTATGGTCAGACTCGGGGGAGTCGACTCATTTATTTGTTGTGCACCAACTTGACTATTCTGTCTCTTGATTATTCTATCTCTTGACTTGCTTGATGGCCTTTTATGGCCCAAATTGCTAAAAACTCAACTAGGTTGGGGGTTAGGGTGTAGCGAGGACTAACTTGGAACCTTGCTAACCTGGAACCTTGAATTGATGACTCTTTTAAGTTCTGAACTTTGACCTGCAATATCTTTTGATCCAGGAAGCCTTTTTCTGACTTGCATATATTGTTGGATAGGTCTTTGTTGGGTCCCTATAATACTAGTGATTACCCCATTACTATTGTAGTTATACCCCTTATTTATATTGTTGTGCCCCTATTACCCCCATATTATTATTTCTGTGCCCCATAGAATCCCTCTATTGTTAATTTTGTGGCTTTATATTATTATTGTTAGGTCGGCTGGATTATATTGTGACTCCTTAGACTCCTATATATAGAAAGGAGGTTTTGTCATTTGTATCATCCAAGAATTGTTCATTTATGTAATGTAAAGGAGGTTGCCCCCTCGAAGAGGCTGAATTCTAAAGCGTGGATCTCTCTTTTCTATCTTTTTGTGAGCTGGGTTCATAACATTTGGTATCAGAGCTTTGGATTCTAGGGTTTCGCTGCTCCAAACAGGTCATCGTGGCATTTTCGCTATAACTTTTTTTCTGTGACGTTTCAGAAGTCGCAAAAAAAACCCATTTGAGAAGAATTGGCGCTGAACCTTGGGTCCAAATTTCAGAGCTTTTCGCGCGATATTTTCGGAGATATGATCTGAGGAAATTGGTCTTTTTGCAGACTCCTGAATTACATTCAAAACAGGTGACCTTGGGAAAATCGTCCTAACTTTCTCTCTGAGGATCGGATTGAAATTTCGTAAAAAGGTACAGAAAGAGGACAGACTGTAGTTTCTTGTGGGTGTTTTTTAGATCCAAAGGTTGAAATAGTGACTCGCGGCACGTCGTACAAGTTAGCTCTACTGAACTAGTCTATAATCAAGTCACTGTGGGAGATTTCGCATAACTCTTCCTTGGAGAATCCAATTTGGGTCAGACTTGTGGCATTGGAAAGAGGACACAGAGAGCTACTACAGGTCATAATTTCAGAACTAGATGACTGGAAAGTACAAAGATACATCAGAGGCAATATCGAGCTCCTACAAAGTGAAAAAAGGTGTGTAGATTTTTTAAATTTTTGCTTAAGCTTGGTTTGAAAATTTATTTTGAAGGAATTCAAAGGGCATAGTAGAGCATTATTATCGGTAACTGATGCCCCGATGAAAAAAAATGCAAACACCTAGTAAGGAACCTGAAAACTCTAGCATGACTCATGAAGAAGAGGAAGAAATGCTACATGATATATCAAAATTACAAGAACAAGTGCAACAAATGTCACGCTCACAAAAGTTAACAGATGCTAAGATAAATGGCGTGGAAGCTAAGATGAAAGGCATGGAAGCTAAGATGGACAATTTGAAGATAGATTTGAATACAAATTTGAAGACAGGCATGACAGATTTGAAGACGGATTTGACTAATTTTCTACAAGAAATACTTACTAATGGTGAAAAGGTAGTAAAGGAAACTCATGATGAGAACAAAAGAAATGTTAATCATGATTCCATAGATGCTAATGTTGGATCGAAGAATCACCACATTCCAAAAATAGATATGAGGAAGTTTGATGGCAAGGATCCCGCCACATGGATATTACAGATGGAGCAATTCTTCGATCTCAATAATGTGCAAAACACATAAAATGTACGTATGGCAACTTTATATTTGGAACCAAATCAGTTTGTATGGTATCAATGGCTTTGTTCTCGTAAACAATTTATCACTTGGGCAATTTTTACAGAAGAATTGATAGCACATTATGAGGATACAAAAAGCAACACTTTTTTTAGCCAATTGATAAGTCTCAAACAAAAGGGTTCAATAATGGAGCACATTGAGGAGTTCCAAAAATTGAACATAAGGGTAAAAGATATTCCAGAGGAGCATAGGATTGATGTGTTCATGGGGTCTTTAAAGGATAATATCCAACATGATGTGCGCCTTTGGGAACCTGATTCATTAGAGAAGGCATTTAGGTTAGCAAGAAAAATGGAAAGCAAAATTATGGCAACTAGGAAGCATACCATTCACAACTATAAAGACGGAAGTGTTGTTGCCCATAGTCTTCCACAACCTACAAGGTTGACACCACAACAATTGGAAGAAAAAAAAGAAAAAGGGATTTGTTACAATTGTGATAGCAAATACACAAAAGGTCATAAGTGTGCTGAGAAGAAATTATTCTACATAGATTGTGAAGAGGAAGAAGAAAAGGAGCAAGAAAGGTCAAAAGAAGAGAATATATTCCAGGAACAAAGCCTAGATGAAGAACAAATAAATCCGACCATATCTTGTAATGCATTGGCGGGAATTACCACTCCTCAAACCATCAAGATAGAAGGACAAATCAAGAAGAAAAAGGTAATAGTGTTGATTGATTCAGGAAGCACCCACAATTTTATTCATTGTAGGGTAGCAAAAGAATTGAATTGCTTCCTATATCCAGCACCAAAGTGTCAAGTGATGATTGCAAATGGAGGAACAATAAATTGTTCTGGAAAGTGCCATAATATCAAGCTATCCATGGGAGAATATGTATTGACTAGCCCAATGCTTTCCATTCCAATGGGAGGTGCTGATGTTGTACTAGGAGTCCAATGGCTACAATCATTGGGTACAATAGCTTTTAATTTTCAAGAACTTTTCATGAAATTTTCTGTGGAAGGAAAGGAAGTTGAATTAAGGGGTATTGCAGGGAAACCAGGAAAGATAATCAGCTCTAATGGCATGACAAAGCTTCTAAAAAAGGAGCAAAGAGGTGTAATTGCACAATTATGTTCGCTAGATGTTTCCACATTGGAATCATCTATTTCTCCAGATCTCCAAAAAGTCCTGGACAATCATTCCAAGGTATTTGAGACTCCCAAAGGTCTCCCACCTATGCGTGATCATGATCATGCTATTCATCTGATTCCAGGAAGTGTTGTTGAAATTTGGTACCGGAGGACAGGTGGTTCCCTTAGGCTTTGATCTTTGGCCTAGGGAAAAGTGTCCAAAAGAATTTATTTTTTTTCCTAAAGTGACTTTATAATTTTATAAAGTTAAATCTAATTTAAAAGTGACTTTAAGTGATAAAGTTATTAAGTCTAATTTTAAAGTGACTTTTATAAAGTCAATGAAAAATTAGAAAGGAAAAGTGACTTTGGAAATAAATGACTAAGTGGGTCTTTATTAAAGTGGGGTGAATTAAAAAATAGAAAGTGAGATTTAAATGAGCATTTAATCTCAGCCATTGATCTAAATCTATTTCAGCCATTGGATTTAGAGATCACCCAAAAGTCACTTGGATCACCCAAAAGTCACTTGGAGTTATATTAAAGGAGGAAAAGGAGGAAAAGGTCATTCATTCTTTCATGAGCAGATTGGGAGAAGGAGAGCAAGAGAGCAAGAGAAATTTCTGAGCAGGGAGGAGGAGACAACAGCTTGGCACACATTCCAAGGCAGCAATTGAGCAGATTTGTACAGTTGATTCAGCACATAGTGAAAGGCAGATTTTTGCACAAAAATCGAGGAGCAGTTTGCTGATTTTTCTGCACACAAAACAGAGGTCGTACAACATTTATTGCTGTCCTGTTTGCTGTAATTTCCAGATTGCTGTGAGGCACGGGAAATGAGATAAGTTGTAAATTTGTTTGCTGAATAATTCTCACTGTAAAAAGGCAATTTTCAGAAATAAAGAAGAGCTCTCAAACTGGTTTTCCTCAAGAGTTGTAGGGGGTTTTTCCAGGGTCAAGTTGACCAAAAAATATCAGTGTTTTAATGTGTTTTAATGGCTGTTTTTGATTGCTGATTTTTAATTCTGCAATTTCCAGCATTCTGAAAAATTTCCAGAATTTGTGTTTTCAGCAATATTTATTTTTTTCAGTCTGTTAAATGTATGGTTATGGGAATGGGCATTTAACTACATGGGAGAAATAAGGAGAAACTGAAAACCGGGGCGGGAAAATAGAAATTTTTACATTGTATCAGATCTTGAGTGCTGAAGGGCAGTTTGGGACAACAAAAGGAAAAATTACAGTTGCTGATTTTTCACTCAGAAAATTCCAGCAAGCTGATTTTTTCATAAACAACAGTTTTATCTTTACTACAACAGTGCTATTCTTTCAGTTTTAGGACAGCAGGATGTCATTGGGATTGAGGGTGGAGGATAGGTTGGTTGGGCATATAAATTACAGCGTTTGGAAGGAGAGAATGCAGAGTATCTTTGAGGAGGCAGAAGTCTGGGATATCATGGTGCATACCGCACAGAACCCTGTTGTTGTGCCCACTGATGTTACTCAGTTGTCTGAGTATAAAAAGAAGAACAATAAGGGTAAGAGGTTGATTCTAGACGGAATCAAAGACCATTGCATTCCTCATGTGAGAGGAAAGAGCAATGCCTATGAGATGTGGACAGCATTGTCCAATCTCTACCAGAGTACCAATGAGAACCGGAAGATGGTCCTGAAGGAGAAGCTGAAGAACATTAAGATGGGTAATGATAGTGCAGCTGGATATCTCACAAAGATTACTAATGTGAGAGATGAGTTGGCAGCGATTGGAGAGGCCATTCCACCCACTGAGTTGGTGCGGATTGCAGTGAATGGCCTCCCCCGTTCATGGTTGAACTTTGCTGATGGGGTTTGTGCACGTGAGACCCTTCCCACATGGGAGAGGTTTTGGGATGATTGCATTCAGACAGAGATCAGGAAAGGTCAGCTTGGGGCAGCCAAGCCAGTTGAGCAGGATGAGGATGTAGCACTGGTGGCAGGAGGCAAGAAAGGCAAAGGGAAGAAGCAGGCTTCCACAAGCAGTGGTGGGGGCAAAGGCAAAGGTAAAGGTAAACAGGGGAACACACAGAAGGACTATTCCAAGGTGAAGTGTTGGAATTGTCAAAAGATGGGACACTATGCAGTTGTGTGTCCGGAGAAGAAGAAGAAGAAGGGGAAGAACCAGGGTGTGGCAGCTTCAGCAGAGATTGAGGACTTTGCAGGTCGGTTTGAATGGGAGTTTGCGTTCACTATATGTGAGTCCTCTAGTGCAGGATCACCTGCCACACAGGTTCAGAGGGAGCATGCTTTTCCCTCGATTAGCGGAGCATCTACAGGTATCTGGTATGTGGACAGTGGGGCTTCACGTCACATGATAGGAGTCCGGGAGTACTTCTCAGAGCTTTCAGAGAGTGGCACTGATATTGAGGTAGTACTCGGTGATGACAGAGTTGTTAGAGCAGTCGGGGTGGGGACAATGACATTTCAGAGGGAGTCCAAACCTCCCTTGAAAGTGTCAGATGTTCTTTATGTGCCAGGGTTGAGGAAGAACCTCATATCCATCTCAGCTTTGGAGGACAGAGGATATGAGGTACTATTCAGGGGAGGACAGGTGTTGATGTATCCCAGGGGCGCTCCAGCTGATTCAGCTAGAGTGATAGGTGTACGCCATGCAAAGGTGTACAAGTTTGCATTTCAACCCCTTTTGGCATTAAGTAGTAGTACCGACAGCAGAGCTAGCAGTTCTGAGTTGTGTGAGATTTGGCACCGCAGGATGGGACATATGTATCATGGAGCCTTGAGGACATTGCGGGAGATCACTACAGGTGTGCCAGATTTCAGTACTGATCATTTTGATACTTGCAGAGGTTGTGCGATGGGCAAGTTTGCCAAATCCCCTTTTCCCAGCAGTGACAACAGAGCGACGGGGATACTTGATTTGATTCATTCCGATGTGAGCGGTCGGATGTCTTATGTTTCCTTGAGTGGATATGAGTACTATGTTTTATTCATTGATGATCACTCCAGGAGGACCTGGATTTATTTTTTGAAGACCAAGAGTGAGGTCTTCAAGCGGTTTCAGGAGTTTAGAGCTCTTGTGGAGACTCAGACAGGTAGAAAGATCAAGTCCCTGAGGTCGGACAATGGAGGAGAGTACACCCTTGGAGAGTTTGTTGATTATTGTGCGGAGACAGGCATTAGGAGGGAGTTCACTGTTCCTTACAACCCCCAGCAGAACGGGGTTGCGGAGAGGAAGAACAGATCCATCATAGGGGCTGCCAAAGCCATGATACATGATCAGGGGTTGCCATTGTTCTTGTGGGCAGAGGCCTGCAACACAGCTGTTTACTTGCAGAACAGGAGTCCGCATCGTGCCTTGGGGCACATGACTCCGGAGGAGGCTTTCTCTGGGAAGAAGCCTGATCTTGGTCATCTTCATATCTTTGGATGCATTGCATACTCCTATATACCCAAGGAGAAGAGGACCAAACTAGAGCCCACCGCAGAGAAGGGTATCTTTGTGGGCTACAGTGAGACCTCAAAGGCCTTTCGGATTTACATTCCTGCACAGAGGAGAGTTGTTGTCAGACGGGATGTGAAGTTCGAGGAGGACAGGGCTTTTAGGAGGTCACGGGAGTTAGAGTATCTAGATCGGCCAGACCCTCAGCAGCAGTTGAGCCAGTCGCAGGGATCCAGTGGGCAGGGATCAGAAGGATCAGGAGGTACATCTATGAGGATGTCAGGTCCGTCAGTGAGCAGTGGCTCATCGAGCCAGAGGGGTGGTGCTCCGGGCAGCATGCAGAGCAGTTCACTAGGGAGTCCACTGATGGACAGTTCACACGGTACCTCAGCTTCTACAGGTTCAGGTGCAGGCAGGAGGACAGCAGACAGACAGTCAGGAGTTCAGGCTACTGATGTTGATGAGGAGGAGGAGTTTCATTCTCCGGTGGGAGAAGTGCGCTCAGGGAAGAGGAAGCCCAAGTGGCTTCAGGACACCTTGAGAGATGCCACATCTGTTGCTGAGCCGAAGAGGCCGGTCAGAGAGAGTAGACCACCTGAGAGGTTTTGTAGCTATATGGCGATGGTTACCAGCATCCTTGACTCTGAGCCTTCTAGCTATGAGGAGGCAGCTAGCCAGCAGGTCTGGAGAGAGGCCATGCAGGAGGAGTATTCTTCTATCATGAAGAATGATGTTTGGGAGGTGGTGCCGAGGCCTGAGGGCAAATCCCTGGTTACTTCCAGATGGCTTGACAAGGTAAAGCATGCTGCAGATAGTAGCATTGAGAAATTCAAAGCAAGGTTTGTGGCTAGAGGGTTCTCCCAGGTAGAGGGAGTTGATTATGAGGAGACCTTCGCTCCCGTGGCTCGATATACTTCGATCCGCTCCATTATATCGATAGCAGCAGAGATGGGTTGGAAGATCCACCAGATGGATGTGAAGACCGCATTTCTCAATGGCTTCATACAGGAGGAGGTGTACATTGAGCAGCCACAGGGCTTTGAGGTGCATGGGAAGGAGTCCCATGTGTGCAAACTGAAGAAGACCCTTTATGGCCTGAAGCAAGCTCCCAGAGCTTGGTACTCCAGGATAGATACATATTTGCAGGGGATGGGTTTCACAAAGAGTGAGGCAGATCCGAACCTTTACTTTATTGTGATTGGTGAGGAGCCTCTCATTCTGGTGCTGTATGTGGATGACTTGATCATTACAGGTGCAGAGAGACTCATAGAGCACTGCAAGAGAGATCTTGCGGCGGAGTTTGAGATGAAGGACATCGGCTTGATGCATTACTTTTTGGGTTTGGAGGTGTGGCAGGAGGAGGGGCATTTCTTTCTGGGGTAGGGGAAGTATATTGTGGACATCCTTAGCAGATTCCACATGGAGGATTGTAGACCCATGTCGACACCGATGATCACCAACTGGAAGAAGCTTCATGCTTCGGATTCCGAGTTGGTGGATCCCACATTGTACAGGCAGCTGATTGGTTCCTTGATGTATTTGGTCAACACTAGACCAGATATCTGTTTTGCAGTCAACACGATGAGTCAGTTTATGTGTGAGCCTATGAAGGTTCACTGGGTGGCTGCAAAACACATTTTGCGGTACTTGCAGGGGACAGTGGATTATGGTTTGGACTACAGGCAGGGAGATGGAGTGAGATTGGCAGGATACACTGATTCTGATTGGGCAGGTTGTGCTTCTGATAGGAAGAGCACTTCAGGGTGCTATTTTGGGTTGGGTTCAGCAGTAGTGTCATGGTTCAGCCGGAAGCAGCAGTCAGTAGCACTGAGTTCAGCGGAAGCAGAGTATATGGCAGCGAGTCTAGCTAGTTGTGAGGCTATCTGGCTTCGCAAGATGTTGTTTGGCTTATTTGGTCAGCCGTTGAGACCTTCAGTGATTTACTGTGATAATCAGAGTTGCATTAAACTCACGGAGAATCCAGTATTTCATGACAGGTCAAAGCATATTGGGATCAGATATCATTTCATCAGAGACTATGTTCAGAAGGGAGTTGTGAAGCTTGAGTATATTTCCACTGATGAGCAGGTTGCAGATATCCTTACCAAAGCCTTACCACGGGGCAAGCATGTCTACTTCAGGGACAAGATGGGTGTGGTGAGGAACACCTTCCTCGGTAAGAGGGAGTGTTGAAATTTGGTACCGGAGGACAGGTGGTTCCCTTAGGCTTTGATCTTTGGCCTAGGGAAAAGTGTCCAAAAGAATTTAATTTTTCTCCTAAAGTGACTTTATAATTTTATAAAGTTAAATCTAATTTAAAAGTGACTTTAAGTGATAAAGTTATTAAGTCTAATTTTAAAGTGACTTTTATAAAGTCAATGAAAAATTAGAAAGGAAAAGTGACTTTGGAAATAAATGACTAAGTGGGTCTTTATTAAAGTGGGGTGAATTAAAAAATAGAAAGTGAGATTTAAATGAGCATTTAATCTCAGCCATTGATATAAATCTATTTCAGCCATTGGATTTAGAGATCACCCAAAAGTCACTTGGATCACCCAAAAGTCACTTGGAGTTATATTAAAGGAGGAAAAGGAGGAAAAGGTCATTCATTCTTTCATGAGCAGATTGGGAGAAGGAGAGCGAGAGAGCAAGAGAGATTTCTGAGCAGGGAGGAGAAGGAGACAACAGCTTGGCACACATTCCAAGGCAGCAGTTGAGCAGATTTGTACAGCTGATTCAGCACATAGTGAAAGGCAGATTTTTGCACAAAAATCCAGGAGCAGTTTGCTGATTTTTCTGCACACAAAACAGAGGTCGTACAACATTTATTGCTGTCCTGTTTGCTGTAATTTCCAGATTGCTGTGAGGCACGGGAAAGGAGATAAGTTGTAAATTTGTTTGCTGAATAATTCTCACTGTAAAAAGGCAATTTTCAGAAATAAAGAAGAGCTCTCAAACTGGTTTTCCCTAAGAGTTGTAGGGGGTTTTTCCAGGGTCAAGTTGACCAAAAAATATCAGTGTTTTAATAGCTGTTTTTGATTGCTGATTTTTAATTCTGCAATTTCCAGCATTCTGAAAAATTTCCAGAATTTGTGTTTTCAGCAATATTTATTTTTTTCAGTCTGTTAAATGTATGGTTATGGGAATGGGCATTTAACTACATGGGAGAAATAAGGAGAAACTGAAAACCGGGGTGGGAAAACAGAAATTTTTACACCAAATATCAGGCAGTACAGATATCCATATGTCCAAAAAAGTGAAATTGAACGTATGGTTGCAGAAATGCTAGAGGCTGGTATAATTCAATCGAGTCAAAGTTCTTTCTCAGCTCCAGTAGTATTGGTGCACAAGAAGGATGGATCATGGCGCATGTGTCCAGATTATAGGGAGCTCAACAAGCTCACTATTAAAGATAAGTTCCCCATTCCTGTCATTAATGAATTACTGGATGAATTGCATGGATCAATTTACTTCACCAAGCTGGATCTTCGTTCGGGATATCATCAAATCAGAATGAAGGTTGAAGACATTCCGAAAACGGCATTTAGAACTCATGAGGGTCATTATGAATTTTTGGTCATGCCTTTTGGCCTTACCAATGCAAAAAGATCCAAATGTTTCTTTGGAGTCTAGGAGGTGGAATATTTGGGTCATATTGTATCTCATGAAGGAGTTAAGGTAGACCCTAGCAAAATTAAAGCCATTAAGGAATGGAAAATCCCCACATCCATAAAGCATCTGCGAGGATTTCTTGGGTTGACAGGGTATTATCGCAAGTTCGTTAAGAATTATGGGAGAATAGCAGCACCTCTAACAACATTATTGAAGAAAGATTCATTTTCATGGACTCCGGAAGAAACAAAGGCCTTTAAACATCTTAAAGAGGCAATGTGCCAAGCATCGGTCTTAGCTACACCGGACTTCACAAAAACCTTTATTGTGGAATGTGATGCTTCAGGAAATGGAATTGGTGCTGTTTTAATGCAAGATGAAAGACCCATTGCTTTTGAAAGTCGTCCAATCAAGGGAAAGTTTTTAAGCAAAGCTATTTATGAGAAGGAAATGTTGGCAATACTCCATGCACTTAAGAAATGGCGACCCTACCTAATGGGAAGACACTTCAAGGTAAAAACGGATCATGATAGCCTTAAATACTTTTTAGAACAAAGATTATCCTCTTAAGAGCAACAAAAGTGGGTCACAAAGATGTTGGGTTATGACTTTGAAATCATCTACAAAAAAGGGAAGCAAAATGTGGTGGCAGATGCACTCTCAAGAAAGGATGAGGATGTGGAAGCATTGTTGTGTGCCATTTCTATTATCCAACCAGATTGGATAAACGAAGCAAGGAGGAATGGAAGAATGACGAAGAAGTGTGGGCACTTATTCGAAAGCTACAACAAGATTCCAGTACTTCTGATACATTTAGCTGGCAAAATGATTTGTTATGGTACAAAGATCGCTTATACCTCTGTAAGAATTCCCAGCTAAAACAAAAGATTCTTATGGAATTGCACACTTCTCCCTTAGGAGGGCACTCAGGATTTTTAAAAACTTACCACAGGGTTAAGAAGGAATTTTTTTGGGATGGCCTTAAATCAGATATTCAAAAGTTTGTGGCAGAATGTTTGGTTTGCCAACAAAATAAAGTTGAAACAATTAAGACACCGGGTCTATTACAACCTTTATCCATTCCAAGCCAACGTTGGGAGGAGGTTTCAATGGATTTTATCACAGGTTTACCCAAGTCTGAGGGAAAGAGTGTCATCATGGTGGTAGTTGACAGACTTACCAAGTATGCACACTTTTGTGCATTATCACATCCATTTAAAGCCAGTACAGTTTCTACTGCATTTATGGAAACAATTCAAAAGCTACATGGAAACCCAAAGATTATTGTAAGTGACAGAGATCCCATTTTCACTGGAAATTTTTGGACAGAATTATTTTCTTGTCTGGGTACTCAGTTAGCTCATAGCTCATCTTATCATCCTCAATCTGATGGGCAAACTGAGATAGTAAACAAATGTTTGGAAGGATATCTTCGTTGCTTTGTATCTGATAAACAGACACAATGGGTCAAATGGTTGCCTCTGGCTGAATGGTGGTATAACACTTCCTTCCATACAGCAACAAAAATGACCCCATTTATGGCACTTTATGGGTACCAACCACCATCAATCACATCATATTTAAGAGAAAATTCTAAGGTTCAAGCAGTGGAACATCACATCGAACATCAACAACAAGTCCTCCAACTCTTAAAGGATAACCTCGTGTTGGCACAAAATAGAATGAAACAACAGGCAGATCAACATCGCAGTGAAAGAAGTTTTGATGTAGGTGATTGGGTATTCCTACGGCTACAACCATATAAGCAAATGTCCCTAAAGCAAGCTAAGAAGGATAATAAATTATCACCAAAGTATTATGGTCCGTACAAGGTGTTGGAAAAGATTGGTACTATGGCATACAAATTGGAGCTTCCTGCAGCTTCTCGATTGCACCCAGTTTTCCATGTTTCATGTTTAAAGAAGGTTATAGGCGACAAGCTCCCAGCTCAAACAATATTGCCAGAACTTGACGAGGAAGGAAAAATTATATTGGAACCGGAAGCAGTCACAGAAACAAGAACTCGACAGCTACGAAATCGATCAATTTCAGAGTATCTTATCAAGTGGAAGAACTTATCCGCTGAAGATTCCACATGGGAGGATGAGAATTTTATGCAGAAGTATCCAGAACTACTCAAGCGTTGAGGACAACACTTTTTTGAAGGAGAGGGGCATGTTGGGTCCCTATAATACTAGTGATTACCCCATTACTATTGTAGTTATACCCCTTATTTATATTGTTGTGCCCCTATTACCCCCATATTATTATTTCTGTGCCCCATAGAATCCCTCTATTGTTATTTTTGTGGCTTTATATTATTATTGTTAGGTTGGCTGGATTATATTGTGACTCCTTAGACTCCTATATATAGAAAGGAGGTTTTGTCATCTGTATCATCCAAGAATTGTTCATTTATGTAATGTAAAGGAGGTTGCCCCCTCGAAGAGGCTGAATTCTAAAGCGTGGATCTCTCTTTTCTATCTTTTTGTGAGCTGGGTTCATAACATTCTTTAAGAGATTTATCCATATGAGCACTTTCCAAGTGGACTTGAGATGATTTTCTATGCTGAAAATGGCTCCAAAGTCTTTGCACCCATCTTTTCCTTTTCCATCAATGACAACTTATATTAACATATAGTCCACTAACTTTTATGTCCCATTATTGATGAAAGCATCTTACTCCTTTTGCATGTTTTCTTTCCGCTCATTATGAGAATTAGGTTCTTCAAAGGAAGTTTGTTCAAAGTTAGTAGATTAATTTAATTCATGATCATATGAGACATTCATATCCTTTATATAAACTAAATCTAAATTATCTACATCACCTCCATTTTGTCTGGTGGAACCTCTAGTTATTGCCTTTTTAACCTTATTACGATGACCATTTTCAAGTATCTTATTGAACCACTTTGGTGGACCTATTTAATATGGTATAGGTTCCACTAATTGAGATGATTTTGCATTTTCCTTAAGCTTAAGCCTTTCAATCCTCCCAATCACATCATCCAATTAGACTTCTTAATCTAATGAAGTGGTAAAAAATTCATGAGAGGTAGATGGGGTTTGAAAAGGAGATTCCAAAGATTGATACAAGATAGGAATCTCTACTTCAAGGTGTGAAATCTCATCAAAATCATGAAATGTATTTACATGGTAAATCTATCCAGATGGTCAAGTTGTTGCTCAACAGTTTTGTCATTCATGGAATATTCAAGAAAATTTGGAAGGAATGAATTTATTGTTTACCCCATCATAAATATGATATTCCTTGGTGGTATTTGAGTACCCCAAGAAGACACACTTTCAGCTCCTAACGTCAACCTTATTTATTTTCTCCTTAAGAATCAAGGCATAATAGCTAGAACCAAAGACCCCAAGTTTCCTAATAGAAGGAATGTGTCCATACCACATTTCATATGGAGTCTTATTTCTAAGAGCATGATATATATATATATATATATATATATATATATATATATATATATATATATATTTTATTTTTATTTTTATTTTTCACATAGAACCACATCATCCCAAAGCATCAACTTCACATTCTTGAAAAATAACATTGAACATACCATGTTCAAGAGTATTCTATTCCTTCTTTCTGCTATATCATTTTGCTAAGGATTGTATGGCATAGTCGTTTGATGTTTAATCATGGGTAGACAAATATAAATTTCAGTTTTATTAGATGTATATTCCCCTCCATTATGATTATGGGCAAAGATAATATGAGATTTATCTTTAATTTCAATCCAAAGATGAAGTCTTTTGAATGTTTCAAAACCTTGAGAGTCTTTTTCAACAAATAAATCAAGCACATCTTGCTATAGCCATTAATGAAAGTCATGATATATCTATTTCCAATAGCATATAGAATAATAATAGGACCACACAAATCATAGTGTTTCAACTCTAGCTTTCTATGTGCTCTTGAAGTAGAATCATGAAATGGTTGCTTGCTATGCTTTCCACGGATACAAGCCCCACATTGCTAGAAATTTCTTGGAATGGTGGGAAAACCAGAAACCAAAAAATTCAATGTTTCTCATCCTCCCATCCCATCACAACAACCATGTTGTCAAAATACCTCCTTACTTCAGCTTTTCCATTGAAAAAGTGAATGCAATGACCTTGTTGTCGAATATGCATGAGAGACAACAAGTTCCTCCACAACTCAAGAATATATAAAACATTATGCAAAAGAAAAGTTGGGAGTCTAGATCATTTGAGCATAATGGTACTAATTCCCATAGGTTTAAAACTAGAACCATGTACAAAGTTGACTACATCTTCAACATTGTCATTCAAATATTCAAATAAATCTCTCTAGAATTTCATGTGGCAAGTTTCACCGATGTTAAGCAACTAGGCATCTCTCCAAGAAGTAAATAAAGTTTTGCAAAAATATTCATTTATTCCAATATTGTAATGATCAATAATAATTGAGTTAGTTCAAGATATTTACCATTTCCTTCCTTTTGTTTATGCTTTCTTTTGATCTTCTCTCACGGGATCTTATATGACTCCATCTCATGCCCAATATTTCAACAACAAAATCAATGAAGATTAGATTTATCACTGTGATTTTGCTTACCCCCTTTCCTCTCAAATTCTTCTTTCCATGTCCTCTCATAAAAGTTTATCTAAGTGAATATTACTTAAATGTTGGGATTTACAACTATTAAATCCTAACTACTTAGTGGGCTTCTTTAATGAAGCCACTTTACATTTATTAAGCGGCGACTAACTAATAAGGCCTTAATAATAATTAATAATATGAATCTAACCACATTACATTAAATGGCCACCATACTTATTCTACTCTTCTAATGGGTTTATAGGCCCCTATTACCCCCTAGGAAGGATCCCAACATTAAACTTGCAAGTCAATAATGCATAATAGATCAAAATAATTCTATCTTGATAATTCTAGCGTGTATTGATAATTACACAATTATTTATTGTGCATAATGTCATTATTGCATATGCGAAAATAATTAAAGAATATGTGTATATTTATGCATCAATATCCACCAATAATATTAAACTAGAATTGACGGAAGTGAAGTAATATTTACAGACAATCCCTCTTCGCAAAGACAAATTCATTCACCCCTAGTAAGGATTAAAGATGAAAGAACTTGGCTTTAGTGATTGGATGTTGAAAATATCTAGATCTTGATATTTTGAATGAAAAATTTACATGTCAAGAACTTGATCATGAAAGAATTTTCATAAGTAGTGTTGCAGGGACCTCAATGTGTTTGGTTTGTTGGTGTTCAACTAGATTGAATGCAATGCGGATGGTACTTTGACTGTTGTGCTAGAGTTGTAGGTTGATCTTAGGAAAAACCAAACTCTATGAAAAATTCATGAATAAAAAAATACTCCTTGTCAACGTTGACAATGCCTCTACTTTTATAGAAGAAGAAAAATTGCACATTGCTTTTGACTAGACCAAGTGGAAAGAACCAAAACAAGGTTAAAAATGTAACTAGAAGTAGACTATTAATCATTAACATTAATTGGCCAATATGAATTTGTAAATCCTACTAAGGAAAATGAGCCCCCTTTAGTATACTCAATGCTAAATTGGTAAGTAACCCCATTGTGGAAATCATATGCTTTGTTTCTTTCTAATGACTCACATGAGGATCCTATATTAAGTGAGAGACTATACCAAGAAAAAAGGAGAGATTTGACTGGATATGAGTCAAGTACAAAGGGATTCCTACCCATTATCTATATAAAGTAAGATCAACCTTATGAGTTGAGCACTCGACAAGAATATTGATGCCTAATTCAAAAGGAGAAGACTTAGACTTGTAGTGTTCTATGTGAAACCAAGGAAAAAGGTTAAACACATATTTAGGCCAGGAAACAAATATCCCTTTTCAAATTGTTGGATTTCATAAGCAAGGAAATGAAAAAGGTCTAAGTTAAACATCTCAAACTAGGCAATAAAATTAGATTTTACATGGTTGATTTGGTGGGAATTGTTGTTGGTGATAAGTAGGTCATAAACATAGATAACAAGGATGAAGAGGTCCCATTTACATTTTTAGTGTAAATTTAATGATCAAATTACAACTTAGAGAAATTAGAATCAAGAAGGAAATTTTCCATCTTTTCATACCAAGTTTGGGGAGATTTCTTGGGATCATAAAGTGAATTCTTGAAGCAAAAAAGCAAGGAATAATCCTAAGAAAAATCTTGAGGCTAATTCATGTATATTTCTTCATTAAAATCCCCATGTAGGAAGATGTTTTTTTATTTCCATCAAATGTACTTCCTAATCTTGAGAAGCATCGAGTGAAATAACATGCCAAATTGAATCAATGTTTATAGGACGGGAAAAAGATTCTAACTAATAAATACCTTCAAATTGAAAGAAACATTTAGGAACAATGAAAGATTTAAAATTTTCCATATTTCCATCTACTAAAAACTTTTCTCTGTGGACCTACTTGAAATGAAAAATCTTGTGACCTTTAGGAAGAGGAAAAATATCCAAGTATCATATTTCAAAAAGCATTGCATTTATTCATTTAGGGATTCTTCATATTCAAGTAGAGCACTTACTTCTTCATAAGTTAGAGGATTTTAGTCTCAATTATATGGGACATAAGAGTTAAACCGACTAGAAAAAAACTAAGGGTGAGTCAGGGATCAATCAAATCACCCACTTAAATCCCAAATTCTTCCCTTGTTTCATGGACCCATTTTGGAAGTGGAGTAGCTAGAGGTGCAAGATCATTAGACTCAACTAAAATAGAGAGAAAGAGGATATGGAGGTTGTACTACATAATTATCATCTAAAGAAGAAGGATCATCATCCAAAAAAGATACAAGTCTTGTAGAACTAGAAGAAGATGAGAAAATTGGTAAAGAAGATGTACATGGAAGCAAAACTGACCCCCCTCATGGACAACTCAGATCTATGGTAAGGGACAAAGCTTGCCACCCTAAGGAAATAACTCAAGTTTTTTTTGGAGAATGAAACTTAGAATTGTATTGGGGAAAAACTTAGACTTATTGAGCATTGATTTCAGCCTCACATTGACACAAAATTCAGCCTTATGGGTATCTATTATTGATGCTTGATTTGATAAGTTTTTGAAGCAATTTTTAAGACCAAGTTTGAAGCAGTCTTTGGAGATGCCCTTGAAGAGATTTTGAAGCCATCTTTGAGTTTGCTTGAAGTAACCTTGAATCCACTCTGGAGAAGTCCATGGAGACATCTTGAAGCAGTACCTTGGAAATATCTTGATAAAGTTTTAATTAGTATTTTGAAGTATTTGTAAAGGTTGGAGCCCAAGAGGATTGGTGTCCTCATATAGACCAGGTTGGTGCTTGGATTTTCTTAAGAGGAATGGTGTCTTCATTCAAGGTTGGTTCCTTGTAGAATTGAAGTGTTTATAAAGGACTGAGCCAAAATTTGTAAAAGAGGATTGGTGTCCTCATCATTATTACTTGAATAATTATATAAGTTATTTTTTATTTTATTTCTTGTGTTCTTGAATAACTTGTGATTCTAATTAAGAAAAATATTATCTGGAAAATAAATAATTGAAATAAATATTGATTCACCCCCCTCTCAATATTTCCAACAATTGGTATCAGAGCCAACTTCTTCAAGATTAACCTAACAACTAGAAGAAGGATTTTTTGAACCACAATGGCTAACAAGGAAGCACTTAAGGCTCCCCACTTTGATGGAACAAATTTTGCATTTTGGAAAATCAGGATGAAGTACTATCTGATGTCTCTTGGTGTTGAAGTGTGGCAATCAGTTATAGATGGATATAAAATCCCATCTCCTCTACCAATAGACTAGGATGGAAAGAAGGTGTATGTAGCAAATTACAAGGCTTTGAATTCTATAACAAGTGGTTTATCAGACTCAGAATTCACCAAAGTTATGAATTGTGAATCAACAAAAGAAATGTGGGACAAACTTATCAATATCTATGAAGGAGATGACAAGGTAAAAAAGGCAAAGCTTCAAACTTTTAGAAGGTAGTTTGAAAGTATCAAGATGAATGATGAAGAATATATTGTTGCTTAATTCCTCTAAGTAGATGAAGCAATTGACTCTCTAAGGGGCTCAATGAATATGTCAAAGAAAATATGATTGTCCAAAAAGTTTTAAGATCTCTTCCAGACTGTTTTGATGCTAAATTTTGTGCCATAGAAGAACTAAAATATTTGGATAACTTATCAATGGATGAGCACCATGGAATCCTCACAGCATATGAGATGAGGTTAGGAGATCCAACTCACAAGGAAGCTACATTCAAGGAATCAAAGACATCAAGAAAGGGGAAGAGCTGTGATTCCACCAATGATGATTTTTATATTGAAATGACACAATTTGTCAAGAGGTTGAAGAAAGGATCCAAACTTAAAGGGAAGTTACCATTTGGGTTTTTTAATTGTGAGCTAAATTCCTGTCATTAAATTGTCAACTCGGGGTTCGTGAACTGATGAGGTATACATGTACTATATGTACTAGGTGATTATTTCTCAGAATAGATTAATCTAATGCAAGAAACTTGAAACTAATTACAAAGAAAATAATGAAAGCAAATGAAAAGAAAGTGCACACGTTCTCTCTCAAGCATGTTCTCTCTCAATCACTTTCTCTCTCAAAGACTAGCTCTACGAAAACCAATAATTCTAATCTAAGCTATGAAATGAAAAAGTAATTTAATCTAGTAGTCTATGAGATTACTAATGTGAGATTACTAGTGTGAGATTACTAGTGTGCCAATCCAATCCAAACATAAGGAAATTAAATCAATCTTAACAAAACAACATTAATGAAATAAACATAAAAACATATAATCAAAATAACATAAAATAAACTAAACTAAACTTGCATAAATGAAATAACATAAATATTTACA
This sequence comes from Pinus tabuliformis, assembly GCA_031772625.1. Taxonomy (NCBI): domain Eukaryota; kingdom Viridiplantae; phylum Streptophyta; class Pinopsida; order Pinales; family Pinaceae; genus Pinus; species Pinus tabuliformis. The sequence continues at coordinate 1,579,794,524 of CM062818.1, read as the reverse complement.
ACAAAGGAAAGAGGTGCGCAAGCTGCGGTTGATGGGGGCCCTCCACTCCTCAACAAGCACACCGAATGATTATCAAATCTTGGAGATCAAAGCAACAACATGTATTCCATAAAATGAAGTTGGATAAAGTTCCAAAGATATTACAATAATTAAACTCTCTTCCTCTCTATCCTCACTTTACAAATTACATTAATCATTTCTTCTCCATTATTCTCTATTCTATAATATGTCATATCTTGGATGGAACACCTTTGAATGAAGGATGCACTCCTATTTATACAAAAACTTAAGATAACTAATCAATAAATGTAGATCCAAAAATCTCTCATAGATCCACAATTATCTCTTGTGGTTACAACCAATTACCTAAAAATATGAGATACAAATCCTCTCACACATCTTTAGGAGACACATATCAAAACATCCATGATTATTCTCCTTTGAATGTGCTTAGTCAATGATCCAAATCTTCTACAAATATTCCACAAATCTTCATGAGTTGAAATTGAAATTCGAATTTGTGGTTGAGTGGCCAAATAAGACTCTTCTAGAATATTCAAATAGGCCTACAACATCATAAAACTCATCCCACTTTTAGATATATATATATATAAGAAAACATGCTAAGTTCCTAATATTTAATCATAAATTCTCTTAAAATACTTAAAATAAATGACTTGGAAAATAATAATGATAAACCCATATGATCATGCAAATAGCATTAATGTAGGGTTATGGAGCTGCAAAATATGGTAAAGAGCTACTGAATATGGTAAAATGATAGAAATGAGGGTGAAAGAAGATGACATATTGGAGACCCAACATTACCTCTAATTTGTTTTATATGTGGTACAATAGGACATTATGTAGCCAAGTGTCCTTTCAAAGGTCAAAGTGATGATGAAGACGAGCTCAAGAAAATAACATTCAAGAAGAAAGGCTCAGAATTTTTTTTTTTCTTCAGAAGCAGAGAAATATTGTTCATGGATTTCTAAAATGAAACAAATAATATAGAAGAAGAAGGAGGAAGTATGGATGAACTATTGATTAGTGTTGTAGAGGAAAATGATAGACTCAGGAAAAAAATTGAAAGTTATCTTAGAAAATCATCTGTCTCAAAATCGAGAAAGAGGAATCTAAAAGATAGAAGAATCCTTGAGCAACAAACTAAAGGAAAAGGAAGAAATTTGTGAAAAAAATGGAAGCTGAAGTAGTATCTCTAAAAAGGGAGTTGGAAAAATCCAACAAGAATTTGAAGAGTTCCAAAACCTTGGATGTTATTGTTAGCTCCCAAAGGCCACCACATTACAAATTTGGACTTGGCTATATAGGTGAATCCTCTAATTCAAAGGAAGACACCCGTATTCATCATGAAGAAAAACCTAGAAGTTTTATTAATGTCCTTAAAGGATGTCATCACAATAATCCTACAGGAAACAATGTTCATCCGAGGAATGAGAAGAAATCCCTTCATGAAAGGAATGTCTCATCAAGAAAAGCCCATTCTAACAGGTATCAAACTATTTTTCTTGGTCATTGTTTCTTTTGTAAAATTTTTGGTCACCAAGAAAAATAATGCAAGGTGTTTAGGGCTAATCACCAAAATAAAAATGTTGACATTAAGAGGCAAGAACTTATAATTCCTTTGCTCCTATTTCAAACTATAGTCTAGAATGTTACAATTGCAACAATTCAACCCATGAAGCACGAACTTTCTCACTAAAGCCAAGAGAAAGAGTCTGGAGAAGGAAGGCATAAGAATCTAGCCTTGAAAAATGCAGCCTGGTTATGTATGCTCACAATAAGGAAAGTCATTGGTTTGTAGCTAGTGGTTGTTCTAGACACATGACTGGTGACCAAAAGAAGTTCATCTCATTGAGCTAAGAGAAGGATGTAAATGTGACCTCTGGAGACAATGGATCCACTAAAATTGTTGGAATAAGCATAATGAGTCTCGATAATGGCAAGGGAAAAGATTAGAATGTGCTATATGTTTAAGGCCTTAAGCACAATCTTCTAAGCATTATCCAAACGTGCGACTAGGGATATGATCTCATTTTTCATACCAAGGATGTAAGATAATAAGATCATATTCAGGAAGTCTAGTAGGAAAAGGGGTAAAAGCAACAGATAATGTATACATTCTTAGGGAAATTCAAGAAGAAATATGTTACATGAGTCAATCAAATGAAATTTGGCTATGGCACAAACATCTGAGACATTCGAGCTTTAATAATTTGGTGAAGATCATCAAAACTCAAGTAGTAAGAGATATCCCAAGGATATCAAAACCAACAAATGCTATTCATATACTATGTCAACACGGAAAGAACGCTGGGACCAACATCAAATAAAAGGAATGTTCAACATTGATGCCTTTAGAAATCGTTCATACAAATTTATGCGATTCAACCATAACTACAACACTACAAGGAGAAAGGTACTTTATGTTATTTATAAATGATTATACTTGAATGATTTGGGTATCTTTCTTTAAATATAAGTTAGAACCACTAGATTGTTTTAAAAATTTCAAAGTAGCAGTTGAAAATGAAAGTGAGTTAAAGATCAAATGCTTAAGACTAGACAAAGGTGGAAAATTTAGTTTAGGATAATTCAACAAGTTTGGTCAAAAACATGGAATCCAAAGGAAACTTTACATTGCTAGGACTACACAACAAAATATAGAGGTAGAAAGAAAGACCATATCTGTACAAGAGACTGCAAGAACAATGTTATTGGAAGCCAACTTACCTGTTAAATTTTTGAAGGAGGTAGTTGGGGTATCAATATATATCATAAATAAGGCATAAATCCGAGTAAACATTGATAAAAATTCATACAAACTATGGAAAGGTGTTGACACCTAATTTTGATACTTTGATTTTGTAATATGCTAATCTTCCTTCCCTCTGCCATGCTTGGTTATCCCTTATTTTGGCCACTAATAACCGTGTCTTATGAATATGTTTCACTGTTATGACTGGAAGGGGAGGACCACAAAGTTTAACATATTTTTTTATTTATGAACCACTCACATTTTTTACAGTCTATATGCCTTAATATTGCAAAAGGGATTATTATGTCAACAGTTTTGGTATATTGACTCCTCCATGGCACAAGTTTCCTTTTGAATGATATAGTCATTTATGTTAAAAAAAATTGGTTTTTGATATCTTGTAACACCCAAGATTGAAAGTGAAATGGTTATATATATGTTTTCATGGTAAGGCTTATGTGAAGTCCGCTCCAATATATCTCACATATTGAAAACCTTTGATTGGAATATATGTTTAGACATATGATATTATATACATTACAACAACACATATTATACATGATATTGATAATGCTCAACACACTGTTATATTGCCAACCCTTATGTTGTAATCTTATTACTATGGGTTAAGTATTATATGTTTCGTTTAATAGTGTGATGTTTCAAATGTGGGACCTTTCATGCTGATTTGGATTGAGTTATGTTGTGTCGCGAGGATGCAACGTTGGTTGGATGACGTGTCTCTTAGTTGCTCGTTCCACCTGACAGTTGACATGTGCACACACTAAATTAGAATTACAGGTATTTTGGGTGATATGATATGATCCACGTTTAGTAATTAATGCACCACCTTGGGGAACATTGTCCATCAAGCTAAATTAATGCATTTCTATGATAACCCTATGATGCCTTCCCTTCGTAATTTCAATTTATTTTTCATTCATGAAGGTATTGTTTGTTTTACACCTCTGCCCATAAGTTGATTTGTAATATTGGTTTTTACTAATAGTGTCCACCTGTGAGAGCTAGACTGTTGGCTCAAGGAGAGGCTATGGAAATACTATTGCTAATTTCAGTGTTCAACATGTACATGGATAAGTTGTGCCACTTCATTTTTTTTTCAATGGTTGATTAGTTTACATACTTTCTTGTCTCTTTTCGTGAACTCCTTAGTTACTTAGCCACATTTTTTTTTTGTTATTATGCATGCAGGCGAATCCTAAAGGCACCCTACCTCCTCTTGAAATATTTGTATTAACCTTCCTTGTGACCATTCCTTGTTGCAAAAAGAGAGACGCTAAATCCCAGTTTGAAACCTTTCCCCATGTAATCTTCAATCAAGACCCAGTTGGGTTATTCCAAACCCTAACATGCCTCCACAAGTTCTACACTCTGCAAAAAGTTCAAGGCTTTTATCATACATTTGATTTGTAAAAAAACAGGATTTTTCAAACTTATATTATGATTTTTTCTCTGCTATTACGAAAACTTTCAAAGCTCCTTCCCTTTGTAGAAAATAAAAAGGGAAAAACCCTTATTATGATTATAAGAATATTCAGTTGGGATATTTGAAAACCCATACTAATTTCATCCATGCACAGTCTTTTGCTCGACTCATTTTATGTATCCATGTTTCTTGCCATAAATTATTAGTTATGCCCAAATGTTCTAAGAATTTTGAAAACTTATTGTGCAATTCAATTCTTTTATATGAGGGTTATTATTCCATTTTAAATATAGTTTTGAAGAGACTCCTTTTCAATGAAGTCTGCTTTTGAAAAAATGAAGAGAAATATTTTTTATGATGATACATAATGGAAATGCAAATGTAAAGAAAAAAAGAACTGAACTTACTGTTTCTTGTCCTACAAAATCCCTCCATTTACCCTGCTTTTTTAATAATAAACTCTAACTTGTCATTAAAGAGTAAAGGGAGCAATTTTAGTTGCAACACAACATACTTCTATTTTCTACTGTTCAATTTCCCTCATTTGACCTGGTTTTTCCCAATAACCCTACAAGTATGTAAAAGTACTTTAATTTAGAATGTTGTTTTATTTGCAACAATTTTAAAAGAGAAATGAGTTGTTGTTTGCTTCATGTTAAACATTTTAATGAAATTTCGATTATTATAGAATGAATTCGAGTTCTTGAGGTTTTGGTAGTGGCAGAGGAAGGAGTAACAGGCCACCAAGCTAGTGGGATTCCGACATAAACAAAAAAATCCATTTTTCTGTCCATTTTAATGTTGACTCTGATGAATTTCACCAACTTTCCACCACTGATCACCTAAATTCATGGTCTCCTAATGTATCATGTATTCCTCCAATTGATCAAAATATCTCAATGCCCTCCCTTCAACCTCACCCTAACATTTGAGAGATTCCAGAAGTTGCATATGTCAATTCACTTGTAGATGCAAATAATGGTTGGAAGCCTATTCAAAATCCACATGAGCATGCTCATGATGCTTGGGGAAATACTTCAAAAAATACCTAATCCTATTTCTAGATCTCGTTCCACTACTTGTGATGCTCTCCCTCTGCCTGGAAAACAAATTATTCATGCACATTCAAAAGTTGTTTCTACACCTACTTCTGCTAGCCAAACCCATCACCACTCTGCAACTCCTTCAAGCCCTTTCCTCTCATCCCTTGTTGAGCCTCCCTTTGCAGAAGATACTGAACAAAATTCTCGAGTAGGTTCCAGGCCTAATCTCATTGTCACTACACTAGAGGTTTCTCAAGATCAACTGTAAGATGAGGCACAGTAACTCAATTTTTCTATAGATAATTTTTTATTAGAAGATAAAAGCGATGCCTCTCCATTTGGTTATAGGTTTTGAAATATGCTTAGGTTCAGTTGTTGACATGGAATTTCATGAAATTTAGCAATGTTTTGAACAACTGTAATATTTTTGGCATGCACATCTTGGATTAATTTTTGAATTATCTCATTGGAAAGAGGTGCTACGGTGCTATAATTTGATATTTGGTTGGTTGGAAAAAGGGGACATTCTCACAATTTTGGACATATTAGCCTTTTTTAAGAGCATAAAGTTTAATTAGTTGGCTAACTTATTTATGTGATGCATGCCTATTTTATATAGTTGATGATCATGCATTTGAAGTATTATTTGCAATGGTAAGTGAAATATGGAGGTGGGTCCTCCCTTTCTTAGTCATCCCCTACTTTTTAGGATCCCACCTTTTTATCTCACCTTCAATTAATTAAGCTTGTTTTAGTTAGCATAACAGTTATGTGAATATTTGGAAAACCAACCCAGATTATAAAACTCAGGCATACAAAGGAGAGAATGAGATCTTTGGGCTATGCTCTAAGTGCTATGATTTAGTTATTGTTCTTCATTTGGGTTCAATCTTTCTATGTTTAGGTGATTGTTGTTCATAAACATTGTTTTACAAGGTTTATTTTAAGTAACAACATCGACAAAGGTTTATAATACTTCTTGTTGTTAGAGGTATATCTGATTTCAATTACTAAATATTGAAGCTTATTGGTTTGAGGTTTCTGAACGTTTTGGTTTGAGATTGCTTGCAGCGAGATATGTTTTATCCAGTTGTTCTATCTGTTAGCATTTTACCACACGGCCTTGTAAACGAGGTTAGTTATCAAAGAAGTTTCCTTGAGCAGATCTAAATCTGGCTAGTCCGTGGACACCTTATTTGAACATTATATTTATGATATCAATGAAAAATCCTCTGTTGTTCTTACCATCTCGTATCTTAATTATTGCTTTCAGATTTTACCTTTTCTTGATAATAGCAATCTGTATATTGTTTATTTCAATTCTTTTTCTTATGAAGTATGAATTTAATGGGAAATAATGATTTTATCTTATATTCATTAAATATGGATAATCTAGTTGTGAGTCTAGCTTTAAATATATACTAATGATCATTGTTCTCTTTAATGATGTACTTGTTGAACATATTGTAAAGTTTAAATTTGAGTTTCTACCTTTATTTTTATTTTTTTATTTGATACTTCGAAGTCGTATCATACCATATTGGCTTGTAAGCTAGGTAACATTCCCATATACTTGGCCTAACCAACCTAAGGATTCGAGGGTTGTTGTGGATTTTTCCACCGAAAAAAATCATCAACAACCTTTTAGTGACCATACTGGGGAGCGAATGATTTTGTTCCCTAGTTAGTTGATTGCATAGACCTGTTGAGTTTTATCTGTTTATTTTTCTTTGGTTTTATCTGCTCTTTGTTTATGACTTGTTACTTTTGAACAAGACTAATGACTAGATTTCAACCCTTCGGGCCAAGCACCAATCAGGATGATTAGCTCTATCATTGATATCCACAACTAAAGCAACAACGACAAAATATTTCAATCAAGGTTAGTTATTTGCCTTTACTACTTTGTTATTAAGATATCTTTATGAAAGATTGTCATTTTTCGAATAGGTAGATTGAAGTTTGAAATAATAAATGACTCAACCTGTTTCATTTCAACCCAATCTTTTCCTTAATTTTAATAATTAAAAATAGTATTGCTGCTAGTCTTTTCAATCTTGTTATTGACACTGCAAAAATCGTCAAGAACTTGAGAGGTCTTGGACCACTATCTCACGGGACATTGAAATTGTGGATCAACAATTGGTACAATGTCTAGTAAGAATTCAACCTATTGATTAATAGATGCACACTCCTTCTCACTCCTCTTGATCTTCTCATCACACGTCGAAACTCCTCAAAAATCTAGATCAACTCATCAATCATTTGAAACCCCTCGCCAATCCCGTAGGTTAAGAGGAAGATCCCCTTAATTTTACTCTTTATCGGATATTAGAGGTAGAAGGGAAAATTTAGAAACTCTCAAGGGTTCTCTCAAAAGGTCATTATCGGAATCTAACTGCTTTCATCAATAAAATTCCAGTTTTTATTCCTCCTATCAAAATTGTTGCACCTCCTTTGGGGAGTGTTTTCAGTAAGTATCAACCTACTCTGCATCCTAATGATCCTAATTATATAATCAAGAAATTTAGGTTTTTCGAAATTGAAGAGGATCTAAACACAACTCCTTGGAATGTACCGTCTCCACTAAATTTACCTCCCGTGACAACTGATCTGCCTAAGTTGAAAGATTACCTGCCTAAGTTTTTTGGGGATGAGACTTGTACTATTCAAGAGCACCTAAGTGCCTTTTTGAATGCTTACAACAACATTGGGGCTAACACACAAGATGTTTGTATGAGACCTTTTTTTAATACTCTAGAAGGTAAATCCATGTTGATTTCTATGATTTGCCTCGTAAAACCTTCTCTACATGGGTTGAATTGTCTTATTGGTTTAAATATACTTTTGGAAAATAAGAAAGTCCTACTAATTGGTTCAAGGAATACAATAGTTTGATATTTAAACCTGGGGAAACCATCAGAGCCCTTATCCTCAGGTTTACCAAACTTTATAATAAAATTCCAGATGTTACCAGACCTCACAGTCAAGCTGCCATGATCCATGATTACAATATCATTCCTCCTCTATATAGGAATTGACTTGAAGAAAAAATTGTCAATGATCTGGCCATTTCCTTACATACTTGTATTGAATATGAGGATCAAAATCTAATAACTGGTATTCCTTTGAATGAACCCAATAAAAACCCTGAAATGAATGTAATCTTACAATTAATGCAAGATATGAATAATTTCTTGATTTCATTTGAACACAAGGATGTACCTACACCTTCTCAATATTCACTTACATCCATCCCTAAACCTACTTATGTTTCAATTGCTCCAGGAACTGTCCTATTAAACTGTCCTTGGTGCAATTTTTATGAGGACTATCATGATGAGAGGACCTGTGAAATCATGAAATCAAGCAAATATTTTTTTTGGGAAAGAAATTAACTCCATAACCTCCAAATCCTACTGTGAATAGTTTGGATTGGATAGATGATGATGTAAATATTTTAAATACTCATTCCCAAAAATTCTAACAAAAAATTCCAAAACAATTCCTCTAATTGCAATTTTGCTTCAAAGCAATCTGCTCCAATCATTAAAGAAAGAAAACCTGTTAAACAAAATGATAACTTGCCTAAGACTACTAGAAAATATCACATCATCGAATATTTCTCTAAAATCAAAGTTAATGCAACACTTCTTGATTTAGCTCAAACCCCTGAGCAAATTGCAAATCTAATTTTTTTTATTCAAAAACAACAAAAATCACCTGTTTCATCAATATCCATTACTGAATTGGATGATGATAATGAGATTTATCAAGATCCAAAAGTTGAAGTGGTGACAAATTCTAGACAGCCTAAGAACTCACCTCTTTATGTTTCCACGAAAATCTTTGACAAGATAACTCACTATTGTCTTATAGACGGGGGTTTAGGTTCGATGTTTTGTCCAAAAGTATCATGGAGGAACTAGGGCTTTCTTATTGAAATGAAATTCCTAGAAATATGTTAGCCTTCAACAAGTAAAAACATACCACCATTGGAGAAATCAAAGATCTTACATTAGTATTGTGTTCTCACCCCGAGATCCATACAACTTGCAATGTTCAAGTTATTGATATGCCAATTGGTAATTATTCAATCATTCTTGGTAGAGATTGGAAATATTTGACTGGTGGTTATTACTCCATGGATGGCTCTCATCTCATCATTCCTAGAGGTCCCAAAAATATAATCATATATAGGGAAGATAGAATAGTTCCCTACATTGAAAATATTCCCCAACCATCAATCAAGTATATTGAAGAGGACCTTGGAATTTATTCAATTTTTAGTGAAGAGGAAACCGATCACCAAACTGTTGCAAATGTTACCCTTGAATCAGATTTAATTTGGCATATCATTTTTTACGGGGATTTGTCACAAGAAGGTAATGAGGATGGTATTCTTCTACAAAATTCTTTTGGAAAATCATATTCTTATTCACATCGTTTGAATTTTTCATGTACACACAATGTAGTAGAGTTCGAAGCTCTATTACTCGGCTTGAATAATGCCTTCTTGCTTAGAATTCAAAATCTTTTTGTTTTTGGAGATTCAAAATTAATTGTTAATATGATCAAAAGAATCTACACTCCTTCAAATAAGTTGATGATGCATTATACAACCCTTGGTTCAGATGCAATTTTAGAACTCAAAAGTTTCAATATCACATATATAAATCAGATCATGAATGCTATTGGTGACTGTGTGGCAATGTATGCTGCAAGGCCTACATATCTTGCGTCAACAAACAAACATGATTGCATTGTAGTAACATTGTACATGCCCCATCTCCTTGGTAATGAAGAATCTTGGCAAGTCTTTGATAATGACTAGGATCTTTTGAATTTTCTTACAAATGTTTCTGAGGGATCATGCAAAATTATTAATCTTGATCAAAACAAATATCCCAAAGGCTTAGTCCCTTGGAAGATGTTTTTTCACCTAGTGATGCAACTAAAGTTCCTTCATCCAAGAAATCACTTCCTAGGACTACTGATAAAACCATACAAGTGAATATTTGAACTGATGATAATCCTAAAATATTGCATGTTTTTGAATCTTGTACACAGGAAGAAATTGATAAATATGTCAATATTTTTCATAAATTATCTGATATTTTTGCATGGTCATATAGTGACTTGAGAGGTTTCAAGCCTAGTCTCATTTCTCATGATATACCTATCAAACCTGATTTCTCACCGATTAGACAAAGGGAGAACTATTAATCCAACCTTAAAAGCAACTATCAGAACTAAACTAGACAAAATGCTTGCTGCCCATATCATTTACCATGTCAAAAATTTTGAATGGGTAACTAACTTAGTCCCTATTCAGAAGAAAAATGCCCAAATTTATCCGTGTGTCAATTTTTGATCATTAAATAAGGCCAGTGTGAAGGATAAGTTTACCCTTCTGAATATGGAGCTAATTTTACAACAAGTTTCCGCTTCTTCCATAATGTCATTATTACATGGCTTCTCTAGCTATAATCAAATATTTGTGAAGAAAAGTGATAAACATAAGACAACTTTCACCACTAAGTAGGGAACCTTCGCTTTTCACCGCATGCCTTTTGACTTCACTAATTCCGGAGCCACATTTTAGAGGGCCATGAGCATTACTTTCAATGACTTCATTGGAAAAATTATTCAAGTATATTTAGATGATTTGACTGTCTATTCTAAAAGGAGGATTGACCATTTTGATCACCTTGCAAGAGTTTTCGCTCGTTGCAGAAAATATGGAATATCATTAATTCCTGTAAAATCTATTTTTGGCATCAAATCAGGTAAATTACTTGGACATATTGAATCTTATTAAAAAATAAGCATAGATCCTAATTGAGTATCTACCATAAAAGCTCTTTCTCCTCCTACATCTAAAAATGATATAATCCTTTATGGGAAAGATAAGCTTCATAATGTGCTTTATTCCAAAATTTGACCAAATTGTCAAGCCAATTCATAGCTTATTAAAGAAAAATCAATTTTTCAATTGGAATTCCTCCCTCAAGAAGCCTTCCAATAGATCAAGGATACTTTTTCAACAACCCCAACCTTAGGTATTCCTGATTTTTCTAAAGATTTCATCATATATACTAATGCTACAAAGGAGGCAATTTTGCAATCTTGATGCAGAAAAACAGTCAAGGACTGGAACAACCCATAACATTCACTAGCCAGAGCTTATATGATGATGCTATGAAATACTCACTGATCAAGAAACATGCCTACTCTCTTGTTAAGGTTGTTGAAAAGTTTAGGCATTTGATCCTCAGAAAACAAACTAAGATGAGAACTCCTTTGCTAGATGTAAAATTCCCGCTTTCTCAAAATTTAATGTTTGGAAATTTTGCTCATTATTTGTCTAAAATCTAAGAACATGACCTCACTATAGTTACTACTAAAACCATAAAGGCTCTAGGTTTAACCCTACATCTTGCACAAAATTTAGAACAAACTCACGATCTTGAATTTCAGAGTCAACACTTTACTATTTTGTTTTTTTATACAAGATAATCAATCTGATCTCCATTTACATCCCTAGTATCATAATGTCATTTTATTTTTGACTAAAATTAAATGACCAAAAATATTGAACAAAGTATAGAAAAGGAAATTAAGGCTTGATGCATCAAAATATGTATTTGTAGGTGATCCAGGAGGATCCCAAAAGGCCAAAATTTCAAAGTCCTCATATATCAGTGGAACTAGCATCAAATCATAGAGCTCAAAAAGAGATTTCCAACGACGTGAATGACACCTCAATCTGGAACTGTATTTGAAAGTTATGCTCATTTGAAGTTTGTGTCAAATAATGATTTTTTTTTTTTAGGTGGACCTTAGACTGCCACATGGTAACCCAGTCATCACTTGGTCAACATCCAAATTAATCGTACAAACCAATCCAGTAACGCCACATGTCAGGCTCAAACTGCACCATATGGAAGGTTGATGGTTGAGGTGATCCAATCCAAGGGCACCATGTGGCCAAATCATTGGGTGCCACGTGGCACCCTGTGGATGGCTAATTCAACCTAGACCGAGACAAGTTTGGCAAAGCAACTAGTGAGTTTGGAAAAGAAACTAGTTAAGGGTTAAACTTGGCGTAACCACCAAGCTTGGTGACATGCTACCAAATTGGAGGCTTGACAATGGTTAACAATCAACGGTCAACATTATATATACCACGATTATGTGATAACGGTTATGATGGTGGTTGCATGTTATATCTATAATAAAAACAACACATAAGTGGGGTCGTAGGGTTTGAACCCCCGACCTCCCACAACTAAACATTCCAAACATAGTCGCATAATAGTTGGGCCTCCCAACATCTTCTTTACTCCACTGCCCAACTTATATTTAAACACCATGATGTCGCACGTATTGAGGAGGACTGGGTGGGACTGAGTTCCGAGAGGCTGAAACAGATCAACGTGGAACCCATACTAGGAGGGTGGAACTCTACCGTGGGTGCGCATTTTGAGAATGAATATTCCAAGAATATTCTTGTAAGGGAATCAACTATGGAATCTTAAGATTCTCTGAGGGGCCAGAGTTGTAGGTGACAAAATATAGTCAAGTTTATATTCAAATTACTCAGAATTTCAAGAGGATTTCACTAGTGCAGTCTGTTTTTGGATTTGAGAAACCCGTTTTTAGGTCACTACCATGATTGGAGGTATAATGATGTATTTTCACATGTACTTATTTTCATTTTTGCTAAGATAAATGAAGAGGTCTCCCCACTATTGAAGGAGGGCTTGGGGACATAGTCCACACTAGACGAACTCTATTATCAAATTTTTGTGTGCATTTTATTTATGGTTTCCTTTATGTTTCCTTTTATTTAAGTGTTTGAACATATGAATTTTACATGCTCTTTCATGCAATTATGAAAACATGAATTAAGTAAAGATCATGGATCATGTTTGGCATCAAAGCGGTCTTTAGGTTGATGTGAATTGTGAGTGTGAATGATAACTAGGGCCAAGCTCAAAAAGGGCGAAGGAAAACTTAAGTATTTTGACCGAGAGATTGGACATGAAACACAAAGAATAAAAATGGCAGATGACGATGCCTTTACTAAGGAGGAACAAGTTTTCCGTAAATCTTTCTACACCATGGAAAATAAGGTAGACTGAGTTTTTGCAGATTATGAGAGGAAAAGAAGAAGGAAGAGAAAGCAGAGGATAATGCTTTGGTAAATCAAGGAAATGAAGGAGAACCTCTTGAACCTCCATATCCATCTTCTAGTGAATGTTGTACTTATTTATCTTCTTCTCATCATTCTACTAATCGACATAAAAATGCTTCTAAAATCATTTTTTTAAAATTTGGATGTAAAGTTTGATTTGCCCAATTTTAACGAAGAATCTAGTATAAAAAAGATAAACAATTGGATCATACATATTGAAGTATATTTATGAATACAAAAAATTGAAAAAGATGAGGCAAAGGTCCAATTAGCATCTCTTCGACTGGGAGGCACTGCTCTCGTATGGTGGGAGAGAAAAATTCATAAAGGTAGGAACCATTTGTGTAAACTCCTTTCTTCCCTGTCTGAATTGTATCTGCATCGAGAGAAAAATTCTATCCTTTGGGCTATCGGAAAAAATCCATGATGGAATGGAAATATTTGAGACAAGGAAAAGGCCAAAATGTTCAAAGTTTAACAAAGGAATTTAGGAAGCAAACATTAGCATTGAGCATTCCTTTAGATTCACTTGAGACTGTGATGAAATATATTGGTGCTTTACATAGTTATCTAGGGAATTTTTTGTTGTTGTTTGAACCCACTCCTATTGACGCGTATAGTATGAAAGCTATCCATCTTGAAAGTAGGGGAAAACATGATTGGGAATATCGTCCAAAAATGTCGCCATCCAAGCCTTAGAACAACAAATTCAAATGAAAAGGAAAAGGAAAGGACAAGAAGAAAACTACAACCAAGAAAGAAGAGGGAAAGCCATCTTGCTCACATTGCAAGAAAGAAGGGCACAATGAAGAGCATTGTTGGAAGCTGCATATAGAATTGAAGCCATATAAATATGGTGGAAAAGAGAAGTAGAAGACAGTTGCTACCGACAAACAAGACCTTGCATCCGATTCGAGTGATGAAACGAAGATTAAAATTGTGGGTACACAAGGTAACAACTCTCTTCACGTTAATTCAAGTTCTGAAATTCATGTTAGTTCAAGTTCTACAAATGAATCACATGTTTATGAATGGAAGAGAAGTGAAATGTTCCATATTAGGTTTGTGTATAAACACACCAAAATAGATACATTGTTTGACCCGAGTTCTCAAGTTAATTTAATTTCAGAATTAATTGTTAAGAAGTTAGGAATGGAAACCAAAAATCATCCAAAACACTACCCTCTTGGTTGTGTATGTGACAATGCAAAACTTCATGTAACCAAGCAATGTGGGGTTAGGTTTGTCATTGCATCAAAACTGGTAGATGAGGTTGATCTAGATGTTGTCCCACTGGATATATGTGGCATAGTCCTAGAAAGTTCATATTTGTATGATAGGAAAGCAATATTCTTCCGACACGAGAACAAATACCATCTCACCAAGAATGGGATGGAGTACATTGTCAGAGCTCACCATACAAAGATCAGTGCAAACCTTGTTAGTGCAGGAAAAATGAAAAGTCTCATTAACTCTAGCCAAAATTGCATGCTTGTGGTTGTGAGGGAAAAATATGTTGAAGCATCTAATGTTTTTAAAGGTTGTGATCCCTTTCACAGGAAAGAATTGAATGATGTTGTGTCTAATTATGATGAGATTTTTTAGGAACCAAGTGGGTTGCCTCCTAAGAGGGAGATCTAGCATGAAATTCATCTCCAACAAGATGCCCCGTTTCCAAATGTGGGCATGTACAAGATGTCAGTTGTTGAAATCGAAGAGATCAAGAAGAAGGTACAAGACTTGTTGAACCAAGGAGTCATCAGACCTAATTCTTCTCCGCGTGGTTCACCCATAATGTCGGTACCAAAGAAAGATGGCACATGGAGGATGTGCATGGATTACATGGATCTCAACAATATCATGATGAAAAACTGCTACCCTCTCCCTTGCATAAATGATTTACTCAACCAATTGAAAAATGTTGTTTATTTCACTAAGTTGGATTTGCGCAATGTCTACCACCAAATCATAATTGTAGAGCATGATGTGTGGAAAACTTCCTTAAAGACCAAGCAAGTGTTGTTCAAGTGGCTGGTAATGCCATTTTGGATTTTTAGTGCCCCAACTACATTTATGAGGGTGATGAATGATGTATTTAGACCTTTTATAGATGATTTTTTGCTTATATATCTTGATACTTGTTTAAGTAGAAATTGGGATGATCTTGTAAAACATGTCAAAAGAGTGTTTGATATTTGCAAAACGAGAAACTGTATGTAAAGATGTCCAAATGTGAATTTGATAAAACTTCTTTGGTTTATTTATGTCATATTATTGGAGGAGGTTAATTGAAGATTGATCCTTCAAATGTTGATGTAATTGTTAAATGTCATAAGGTTACCAATGTAACAGAAGTCGGAAGATTTTTGAGAACTGTGGAGTATTGGACGAGGTTCATTGCCAAGTTCTCTATCATATCATCTCTTTTGTGTGCCTTAACCAAAGTGAAGTAGAATTTTTAGTGGGGAGGAAAGCAACAAAAGGATTTCAACACCCTAAAGGAAAAGATTAGTGCTACACCAATACTATCCTTTCCTTATCTTCAACAACCATTCGAGATTGAAACAAATTCTAGTGGCTACGCCATGGGTGTAGTGTTGATGCAACATCGAAAAATGTTTTGTTACCATTCAAAGACTTTCTCTCAAGCTATTGTAAACTATCCCACTTATGACAAGGAGTTGTATGCTTTGGTCCAAAGCATCAAGAAATGGAAACATTACTTGATTGGGAAGGAGACTATCATCCATATAGACCACCAGCCTTTACAATACCTCTAGTCATAAACCAAGTTGCAACAGGGTCATCATTTTAGGTGGATGGGATTTATTCAAAAATTTCACTTGGTAATTAAGTACAAAAAGGGTACAAGCAACAAAGTGGCATATATGCTCTCTAGACCTCCTGTTTTTGCATCTGTTGTTTTGAAAAATGCTTCTTTATCTCATGAAAGTTATGTTGAGAAATATGTTGTTGATGAGGATTTCAAAGAAATTTATGAGAAGCTAACCCATGGATCGCAGGTAGACAACTACCATTTGTAGGGAAAACTACTTTACCACCTTGGAAAGCTATGTATTCCTACCAATGAAAGAGTCCATGTAATACGAGAATCTCACACTTCTCTTGTGTCTAGTCATTTTGGTGTAGGAAAGACTATGTCTCACTTGCAGAGGTTTTGTTATTGGCCTCGTATGAAAGAGATTGTAACTAAATATGTAAAGGGGTGTTTGATGTGCTCTTTTTGTAAGCCCACTAATAGAAAATTGGGGTTGTACACACCACTCCCTATTCCTTCTCATCCTTGGGAGAGTGTCTCCATGGATTTTGTAGGAGGGTTGCCTTTGTCAAGAAAGGGTCATGACTATTTGTATGTTGTGGTGGATAGGTTTAGTAAGATGTGTATCTTAATGCCATGTAAGAAGCAAATTACTGCTGAGTAGACTGCTCAACTTTTCTTTCAGCATGTATGGGTCCATTTTTGGCTTCCCACATCCATTGTTTTCGATCAAGAATCTCCATTCCTTGGAGAGTTTTGGACAAGCTTGTGGAAGATGATGAAAACCAAGCTAAAGAGGGTATGGCATTCCATCCACAAACCGAAAAACAAACAGATGTTTTCAACATATCAATGGTAAACTTGCTTTGAGCCTATTGCAACAAACATCTTAGGTTGTGGGATGATAAGATCCATTATGTGCAACATGCATTCAACAAGGCCTTGCATTCATCTACTCACAACTCACCATTTGAGACATACTTTGGGTACCTGTTGAAAGATCCCTTAGATTTGGTCTTTGGAAAGGATGAGGATTCCAACGAATAAAGTGATGAAGACAAAGAACACAAGTTAATTCAACGGATCCAAATGATTCATCAAGCAATGTAGGAACACTTGAAAAAGAGTCAGGCTCGATACAAATATCGACATGAAAAACACAAAATTGATCATCCGTTCTAGGTTGGAGACATGGTATGGATCCATGTTAGAAAGGACAAGATGAAGGAAAAAGACAAGAAATTAAGACAAATCAGATATGGTCCTTTCACCATTTTGGAGTAGATTGGGAACAATGCTTACCAACTTGATCTTCCAACATATATGCAGATGTATTCTGTGGTTAATTTAGAAAAAATGAAACTCTATGAACCACCTATGATCATGTATCTAGAAGAAAGTGTTCAAGTTTCATCTGGGTCTAATTTTTCACCAGAGTACTTGGACAAGCTACCTAAAGACATCATCTTAGATAGGAGGACCAAGACTCACGATGGGGAGACATGGAGTACCTTTTAGTGGTTTCAATGGAATGCATCCTAATAAGGCATGATGGATTGAAAAGGATAAAGTTAGGGAGCAATTCCCTCACCTGTTTGTTGATTGATGAGGCTTTTTGAGGCCCAAAAGCTTCTCAGCGGGGAGGAATGATCCAGGAGGATCCCAAAAGGCCAATATTTCAAAGTCCTCATATCTCAACAAAAATAGTTTCAAATCATAGAGCTCAACGAGATATTTCCAACGATACAAACAATACCTCAATCCAAAACCGTATGTGAAAGTTATGCCCATCTAAAGTTTCTGTCAAATAACATTTTTTATTTTTTTTGCAAGCGGACCTTACACTGCCACTTGGAAGCCTAGTCAACATCCTAGTTAACCGTAACAAACAATCTGGTGATGCAACATGTTGAGCTCAGACTGCACCATATGGCAGGGTTATAGTTGAGGTGGCCCAATCCAAGGGCACCACGTGGATGGCGAGTCTAGCCTAGAATGGCCCAAGTTTGATAGAGCAACTAGGGAGTTTGGAAAAGAAACTAACAAAGGGTTAAACTTGGAGTAACCACTAAGCTTTGCGATACGCTACCAAATTAAAGTCCTAAAAATGGTTAACAGTTGACGATCAACATTATATATACCATGGTTATGTGATAATGGTTATGGTGGTGGGTTGCATGTTATATTTATAATAAAAACAACACACAAGTGGGGTCGTGGGGTTTGAAACCCCTACCTCCCACAACTAAATGTTTGAAACATAGCCGCATAATGTTGGGCCAACAACCCAAAACCTTGTTTACTATGCCACCCAACTTATATTTAAATTCCATGATGCTGTGTGGATAGAGGAGGAGGACCGAGTGGAACCAAGCACTGAAAGGTTAGAACACAGCGGTGAAAAACCCATACCAGGAGGGTGGAACTCTGCCACAACTGTGCCTTTTGAGATAAAATATTCTAGAGGAATATTCCATGGAATATTATAGGAATATTCCTGTGGGGGAATCTATTGTGGAATCTTAAGATTCTTTGCGGCACCAAAGCTGTAGTTGATAGAATATAGTCAAATTTATACTCAAATTACTCAAAATTTCGAGAGGATTTCAATGGCACAATCTGTTTCTAGATATGAGTAGCCCATTTTTAGGTCACTCCTAGGATTAGAGGTATAATGATGTATTTTTCCATATACTTATTTTCATTTTTATTAAGATGAATGAAGAGGCCTCCCATAGGCCTCCCCACTATTGAAGCAGGGCCCAAAGACGTAGTCCACACTAGACGAACTTCATTATCAATTTTTTTTGTGCATTGTATTTATAGTCTCCTTTAGGTTTCCTCTTCTTTAAGTGTTTGTACATATGGATTTTACATGCTCTTTCATGCAATTCTAAAAACATCAATGAAGTAAATATCCCATATCTGTTGGCAATATCTTATTTTGAAAATATCTTGATGGAATGCTCCTCAGATGTATAGATGATGAATCCACAAATCATGTTTTGAAGTCTCTACATGGTTCATCTGAACAATCAGATCATGTTGGTGGTCATTTTTATACAAGAGCCACTTCTTATAAAATCATAAGAACTGGGTATTACTAGCCACGTCTCTTTAAAGACACTTTCAGATTTGCTAGATCTTGTAATGAATGTCAATGTGTAGCCGAAAAATTGTAGTATTCATCTATGCCTTTAGAGCCTATCATTGTCATTTGTTGCTTCACTAAATAGGAGCTCAATTTTATATTGCCAGTGAATCCACCCTCTTCAGCTGGCCACACTTTTATTTTAACTACAACAAATTATTTCACAAAGTGGTCCAAGGTAGTCCCCTTAAAAAGGGCCAATGATAAGAAAGTCATTATGTTCCTTGAAGAAACTTTTATGCCTAGATTTTGCACACCCATCCATATAGTGTCTGATAATGGAACTGCCTTTATATATGCCAAATTTTCACTTTTCTATGGAAATTACTCTATCAAACATACCTTTTCATCCACTATTACCCTCAGGGAAACAATTTCGCTGAATCAACAAATAAAAATATTCTCAGAATCCTCAAAAGAATGATCTTAGATAATCCTAGGCAATGGCACCACTTACTTTTCAAGCCCTATGGGCAAATCACACTACCACTAAGGCGACAACTAGTGCCACCCCGTTTCAACTCATTTATGGACAAGAAGTTGTTATGCTAGTTGAATTACAATTAGCTTCTTTTCGCCTTGCTTTAAAAACTGAAGAATTCAAATAATCTAACTTGATCAATCATGATCATGCACTTTTAGCCTTAGATGAACAAAGGACATGAATAAAATTCAAAAAGAAAAAATATTGTTAAAAAATATCATGACAAAAAGGCTAAAAATAATGT
Organism: Pinus tabuliformis; assembly: GCA_031772625.1. NCBI lineage: Eukaryota > Viridiplantae > Streptophyta > Pinopsida > Pinales > Pinaceae > Pinus > Pinus tabuliformis. Next base: position 1,579,774,397 of record CM062818.1, on the reverse strand, counting down.
TTTGGTAAAAAAGTTTTTCTATGGGATTTTGTTCATGCTGAGAAGGGAAAACATTCGAAGTTCCAAAAGCTTTGGATAGGCCCATATGAAATCGTTGCTAAAGTGGGTGTCAATTCCTACTTACTGAAGGACGTTGATGATAGACTATTTTCATACCCAACCAATGGTTCTTATCTTAAACATTACTTAAATCCTTTAGAGGGATCTATTCGATTATAAAGCCTTTTTGGTCATTGTTCTTGTTTCCTTTCTTTTTTTCTCTATTTTTTTTATTTTTCTTGTTTTGTTTGCAATTGTTTATTTTGTTTCTTTGATGTTTTTTTTATTGTCTTTATCTTTGCATTTTATATGTCGGTTCTTTTTTGGTATGTAAAAAGGCCAGAAAATCATTTTTTAGAAACTTAATACATGAACAACAAATTTCACTCGCTGCAACCTGCTCAAAGGTGAAATAAACAAAAATGTATTATTGGAATGTTTTTAGCATTATATAACTTTAAGCATGAGTACATATACAGTGACTCATTTTATTACAACAAGATAAAAAATATAAATCTACCCTCCTCTGCTCTAGGAAAAGGTTTCCATAAGAAAGATTTAATGGGAATAAGAATCTTAGTTGAGTGCCCTCTATTTCATAAATCCTCATGAGAGGGGGAGGGAAATTAGTTAATCTTGTTTGCCTTTATATTCTGCAAAACCACTGATACTGAGTTCAATATAGCTTCTGATATTTCCCTGTGGATTCGCTAGATGTTGATACCTAATTTTCCTCCTTTGATTTTGTATTATGCTACAAAATCTTCCTTGTCTCTGTCATGCTCAATCATCCCTTATTTTGGCCACCAACAACTATGTCTTATGTACATGTTTCATTGTTATGACTGGAAGGGGAGGACCACAAAGTTTAACATTTTTTTTTTATGCATCACTCACATTTTTTACAGTCTATGTGTCATTAATATTGCCAAAGGGATTGTTATGTCAATAGTTTTGGTACATTGACTCCTCCATGGCACATGTCTCCATTTGAATGATATAGCCATTTATGGTAAAAAAAAATTGGGTTTTGTTATCACGTAACACCCAAGGTTGCAACCACAATGGTTATATATATGTTTTCATGGTAAGACTTATTTTAAGTCTGCTCTAATATATCTCACATATTGAAAACCTTTTATTGCCCTTTTTCATAATTTAAACTGTACCAATTCTTAGGTTCATAGAAGCTCCATTTATACAGTGCATATTATACATGATATTGATAACACTCAGCACACTGTTATATTTCCAACCCTTATGTGGCAATCTTATTACTATGGGTTAAAGTATTAAATGGTTCGTCTAATAGTGTGGTGCTTTGAATGTGGGACCTTTCATGCCGAGTTGGATTGAGTTATGTTGTGTCATGAGGATGTAATGTTGGTTGGATGATGTGCCTTTTGGTTGCTTGTTCCACCTGATAGTTAACATGTGCACACACTGAATTAGAATTACAATTGTTTTGGGTGATATAATATGATCTACATTCAATAGTTAATGCACTACCTTGGGGAACACTATCCATCAAGGGAAATTAATGCATTGTTATGGAAACCCTATGATGCATTCCCGTTGTAATTTTAGTTTATTGTTCATTCCTAAAGGTATTGTTTGTTTTACACCTCGACCCAGAAATTGCTTTTTACTATTGATTTTTACTGATAACGCCCATCTGTGACAACTAGACTGATGGATCAAGGAGAGGCCATGGAAATACTATTGCTAATTCTGACATTTAACATGTAAGCACATGGATAAGCTGTGCAAATTCATTTATTTTTCAATGGTTTATTTTTTTACCTACTTTCTTGTCTCCTTTCATGAACTCCTCAGTTACTTAACCACCATTTAGTTTTTTGTTATTCTTCCTAAATGCAAATCCTAAATGCACCCTACCTCCTTATGAAATCTTTGCATTACCCTTCCTTGCGACCATTCCTTGTTGTAAAATAAAGAGGTTGAAGCCCAGTTCAAAACCTTTCCTCATGCAATCTTCAATTAAGACCCAGTTGGGTTATTCTAAACCTTAGCATGCCTCTGCAAGTTCTACACTCGGAAAAAGTTTGAAGGCTTTTATAACACATTTTCTTTGTAAAAAAGAGGATTTCAAACACGTATTGTGAAATTTTCCCTGCTATTATGAAAATGTTTGAAGATGCTTCCCTTTGTAAAAAATAGAAAAGGAAAAACCCTTATTACAGTTATGAGAATACTCATATGGGCTATTCAAAAACCCATACTAATTTCAGCCATGCATTATAGTTTGCTAAACTCATTTTATGTATCCACCTTTTGTGACATAAATTATTAGTTATGCATAAATGCTCTAAGAATTTTGAAAACTTCTTGTGCAATTCAATTCTTTTATATGAGGGTTATTCTCCCATTTTAAATACATTTATGAAGAGTCTTCTCTTCAATGAAGTCTTCTTCTGAAAGAATGAAGAGTATTATTTTTTATGATGTTATAGAATGGAAACGCAAATGGAAAGGCAAAAAAAGCACTGAACTAAGTATTTCTTCTTGTCCTACAAAAGCCCTCCATTTACCTTACCTTTTTTTGAATAAACCCTAACTTGTCATTAAAGAGTAAATGAAACAATTTTAAGTTGTAATGCTCTTCTACTACTATTCAATTTCCCTCATTCGATTTGCCTCTGTCCAGTAACCCTGGAAGTATGTAAAATTAATTAACTTTAGAATGACAATTGATTTGCAACAATTTTGAAAGAGAAATGAGTTGTTGTATGCTTCCTGTTAATGGTTTAATAATATTTTTATTATTACAGAATGAATTCGAGTTCATGAGGTTTAGGTAGAGGTAGATGAAGGAGGAGCATGCCACTAGGATGGTGGGATTTTGACAGAAACAAAAAAAAATCTATTTTTCTGTCCATTTTAAAGCCGACTCTAATGAATTTCACCAACTTTCCACCACTGGTCACCTCAATTTTTGCTATCCTAATGTATCATGTATTCCTCTAGTTTATTAAAATAACTCAACACCCTCCCTACAACCTCATCCTAACATTCGAGAGATTCTAGAAGCTGCATATGTCAATTCAGTTATAGATGTAAATAATGGTTGAGAGCCTATTCAAAATCCACCTAAGCATAATCATGATGCATAGGGAAATACTTCAAAAAATCCCTTATCCTTTTTCTAGCTCTTGTTCCACTGCTTGTGATGCTCTCCCTCTATCTGGAAAGAAAATTGCTCATGCACATTCAAAATCTATTTCTACACCTACTTCTAATAGCCACACTCATCAGCACTCTGCGACTCTTTCAAGCCATTTTCTCTTGTCCCTTGTTGATCCTCCCTTTATAGAATATCTTGAACAAAATTCCCCAACAAGTTTGGGCCTCATCTCACAATCACTACGCCAGAGGTTTCCCAAGATCAACTGTAGGATGCGTCAAGTAAACTCAATTTTTATATGGAGAAGTTTTTACCAGAAGAAAAAATCAATGCCTCTCCATTTGGTTACATGTTTTGATGTATGCTAAGGTTTAGTTGTTGATAGGGAATTTCATGAAATTTGGAATTTTTTTTGAACAACTGTAATATTTTTGGCATGCACATCGCTGGATTAATTTTTGAATTATCTCATTGGATAGAGGTGCTACGATGCTATGGTTTGATATTTGGTTGGATGGAAAAAGGGGACATTCTCATAATTTTGGACATATTAGCCTTTTTTATGAGCATAAAGTTTAATTAGTCGGATAACTTATTTATGCGATGCATGCCTATTTTATATAGTTGATGACCATGCATTTGAAGTATTATTTGTGATGGTAAATTAAATATGAATGTGGGTCCATGCCTTTTTGAGTCATCGCCTACTCTTTAGGAGCCCACCTTTTTATCTCACCTTCAATTAATTAAACTTGTTTTAGTTCACATAACAATAATGTAACAAATTGGAAAACCAAGTCAGATTATAAAACTTAGGCATACGAAGGAGAGAAGGATATCTATGGGCTATGCCACAAGTGGTATGATTTACTTATTGTTATTCATTTGGGTTTAATCTTTCTATGTTTAGGTGATTGTTATTCACATACATTGTTTTACAAGACTTCTTTTAAGTAGCAACACCGACAAAGGTTTATAATACCTCTTGTTGTCTAAGGTATATCTGATTTTAGTTATTGAAGATTGAAGCTTATTTCTTTTGTCAATTCTAATGTTGACTCTTTGTGTGGTAACATACCAGTCTTTGAACATGTCCCTTTGAGCTTGCTACAACGAGATATGTTTTATCTAGTTGTTTTGTCTGTTAGCATTTGACCACACAATCTTGTAAACAAGGTCATTTGTCAAAGAAGTTTCCTTGAGAAGATCTAAATCTACTTAGTCTGTGGATACCTTATTTGAACATTATCTTTATGATATCAATGAAGAATTATTTTTTGTTCTTACCATCTTGTGTCTTAATTATTGCTTTCACATTTTACTTTTTCTTGATAATAAAAATCTGTATATTGTGTATCTCAGTGCTTTTTCTTATGAAGTGTGAATTTAATGGGAAACAATGATTTTATCTTGTATTCATTAAATATCGATCATTTGTTTGTGAGTCTGGCTTTAAATATATACTAATGATCATTGTTCTCTTTAATGATGTACTTGTTGAACATATTGTAAAGTTTAAATTGGAGTTTCTATTTTTCTTTTTCATTTTTTTATTTGATACTTTGAAGTTGTATCATACCATGTTGGCTTGTAAATTGGGTAATGTTCCCATATCCTTGGCCTAGCCAACCTAAGAATTTGAGGGCTCTTGTGGATTTTTCTGCACAAAAAAACTCATCAACAAAAGGAAGACCTACATCTGGGAAACACTTTAGAATATATGGAAGCAAATGCTTTATGAAGATAAATGAAAAATCACTAGGAAAGTTTAATTCTTGCATTGATGAAGGAATTTTTCTTGGGTACTCATTAAGAAGCCAGGCCTACAAATGCTACAATAATCGTATTTGGAAGCTTGTAGAGAGCACTAATGCAAGAATAGATGAGGCTCTTCCTGAAAAAGAAGTAGATCTAACAAATGAAGAGGACGTTATCCTTACATATTAGGAAGAAGATGTTGCATAAAGAAGAGAAGGACTCAAAAAATCAAAAGGAGGAACAAACTCAACACCATCCAAGACATACTTCAAGTTTGTACAGAAGCACCATTCATAAGACTAGATTATCTTAGATATGGAAACATGAATAAAAACAAGAAGAATGATGAAAAACACACCAAAAAGGAGTGATATAGCCTTGTTATCCCAAATAGAGCAAAATAATTTCACTCAAGGATCTACATTGGATAAATGCAATGGAATAGGAGATGAACCAAATTGAAAATAATGGAACATGGGAACTAGTATCTCATCCAATGGATAAGAATGTCATAGAAACCAAGTGGGTGTTCAAGAACAAAATGAATGAATATGGCCAAGTCATCATAAACAAGGAAAAATTGGTGTGCAAGGGGTATATTAAAGTTGAAGGAATTCACTTTGAAGCAACTTTCACTCCAGTTGCCAAACTAGAGGCTATAAGGATGTTTCTAGAATATGTTCAAAAGGATTCAAATTATATCATATGGATGTAAAGTCAACCTTTCTAAATGGAGACCTAAAAGAAGAAGTATACATGGAAAAACTAGAAGTATTGGCTTCTTGCAAAACAAAGAATTCGTATGCAAATTGAAGAAGGCCTTATATGGATTAAAACAAGCTCCAAGATCTTGGTATGATAGACTTGATCATTATCTTCAACAAAACAGGTTCAAGAGAGTAGTTATAGGAAACAACCTTTACATGAATATGGATGAAGATAATTTACTAATCACACAGGTATACATGGATGATCTGATTTTTGGTAGCAACAATAATGAAATGAGTCACAAATTTGAACAAGAAATGTCGAAAGTATTTGAAATGTCAATGATTGGAAAAAATTCTTTCTTTATTAGACTTCAAGTAACTCAAACTAGAATGCTCATAACAAAAACAAACTGCCTCAAGGAAATTCTTAAGTGATTTGGGATGGAAGAATGTGTTGCTGTAAGCACACCTATGATTACAAGTTGTAAGTTGAGTAAGGACAACGAATCTACCATAGTGGATGCAACTCTCTACAGATCAATGATTGGAGGTATTTTATATTTGATAGCTTCATGACCAAACATCATGTAGGAAATATGTATGGTGGAAAGGTTCTTGTCAGCCCCTAAGAAAACTCACATGCAAGCTGTAAAAAGGATATTAAGATATCTAAAGGACACCCCTTATTTTGGACTATGGTATCCTAAGAGCACAAATTTGATCATGAAAACATACACCAATGTAGACTGGGCAGGAATCATAATGATTGGATGAGCACCCATGGAAAAGCATTTTTCTTAGGAGATTCTCTTGTATCTTGGTCAAGCAAGAAATAATCATCCATATCTCTTTCCAAAGATGAATCTAAATATATTGAAACAACAAAGTTTTGTGCACAAATTCTTTGGATGAATGAAGCCTTGAAGGATGACAAAATTGAACTAAATCAGCCCATCACTATCTTTTGTGACAATATCAGTGTAATCAGTCTCTCAAAAAACCCATTCATGCACTAAAAAACGAGACATATTTTGATCAAGTACCACTTTCTCTGAGAATATGTTACAAATGAAATCATCAAAATGGAATACATCAACACTAAGGAACATATTGCAGACATCTTCACTAAACCTATGCCTCAAGAAGAATTTGAATATCTTCGTCAAAATATGGGAATCATCTCTCTTCTATCCCAATAAATAACCCTTTTCTATTGATGTCAAAGGGGGAGTAGCAGGTTGTCATGGGGAGAAACAAGAAATTGTCAGAATGTTGCAATCAACAACAAAGGGGGATATTGTTGAAAAATTATGTTTTATTGAAAATCAAAGGATGTAAAAATTAATATAAGAATTGCATAGGCTTAAATATTACTTTAATCCCTTTCCAATGAGGTATAACATGCGCCCTAACTCCTATCCATTGAGGAGAAATGTATTTTCTAAGACGAAAAACCACCTATCTCACCCCCAGTCAAGTCGGCCCAACTTGAGAACAAATCAACCCTGTTTGAGTGACTTGAACAACACAAATAAGTATTTTCTCCTATTCGGTCACTAATTCAGTCAAGCAAGCAAAAGAAGGATTCAAGCTTGAGGAAGAAAGTGAAGAGGCATGAACCCATAAGCATATTGAAGGAAAGATTCTTTGGTTTTTATTTATGTTCTGGATTAAGGGTTCTGGAGGGTTTTCTAATCAGGTTTGAGTATATTTTGAAGCTATCTATTGATTTGAACTTTTCCTTTTTAGAATTGATCTCAAACCCTTCATGTGGGATGGAAATCATAACTTATAGAACATAACTCAAACCTTGTGCTCGACCTCCTCTTGTGGAAAAATTTCGGCCTACACTTGTGAACAAAACTTGGCCTTTTGTGGAGCAGACCTCAACCTCCTAAGGATAGAACTAAAACCCTACAACATGACCTAGTTTACCTTAGACTCAACCTTGTGGTGAGGAGTAAAACTTGCCCCCCCAAATGGACAATTCAGATCTGTTGTAAGGGGAAAAGCTCTCCCGCTTGAGGACAAAACACTGGTCTTTATTTTAGAATGAACTTAGATGTGTATTGGGAGAGAACTCAGAGATATTGAGCATCGATTTCAAATTCTCATTGACATATAATTCAACTTTGTTGGTAACTATTATTGGTGCTTGATATGATCGATTTTTGAAGCAGATTTTGAGACAAGGTTTGAAGCAGTCTTTGGAGCAGCCCTTGGAGACATTTTGAAGCAACATCTTGAAGTCTTTGGAGCATCCCTTGAAGAGATTTGAAGTAGCCTTTTGAAACGATCTTGGAGCAAACTTTAAGCCATCTTGGAGCAACCTTAAAGCCACATCAGAGAAATCCTTGGAGACACCTTGAAGTAGTTTCTTGAAACCATCTTGATAGAGTTTTAATCAGTATTTTGAAGTATTTGTAAGGTTAGATCCTAAGAGGATTGGTGTCCTCATATAGACCAGGATGGTGCCTGAATTTGCTTAGAGGATTGGTGTCCTCATTCAAGGTTGGTGCCTTGTAGAATTGAAGTGTTTGTAAAGGTTTGAGCCATAATTTGTAAAAGAGGATTGGTGTCCTCAACATTGTTACTTTAACAATAATTACATAAGTTATTTTTTATTATATTTCTTGTGTCTTGTATAACTTGTGCTTCTAATTAAGAAAAATTAACTGGAAAATAAAAAATTGAAAGAAATATGATTCACCCCCTCTCAGTATTCCCAATACCCCTAAGTAATTGACAATATGTGCATATTTGGAGAATCCAAGGTTCATTTTTCTCAAAATTAAAAGTGTCCCTAACTAATTGGGTTGTTCCAAACTCGATTATGTTGTCAAATTTGCTCCAAAAACACCAATATGCACAAATATAAAAAGTAGCCACATAATTGTTTTGCAAGAGTTGGAGATCTATCTCATTCAACAATCACTCAAACATCATGTTAGAAATGGTACTTGGTGACAAGATAATATCATAACAACAAACTTACGAATGACACAAGGTATATGTGATAAAAACCTCAAAAAGGAAACATTCACAAAGCAAATGGAAGAGCTCAATTATTTCTCAATCAACTATTGATGTACAATGAAGACCAAAATCCTTATTTATATTGCAAAAGCTTGTATACAATTTGCGTGTTTATTTTTAGTTCATTAAACTACAACTATCTCATTGTAAAATATTCTAAGCTAACTCACACTTGGGATCTATCAACATGCATAGATGGATCAATACAAAATTTACCTCGATAATGACAATGCTTATTCATAATTACAAAGCTATTTATAGGGCATAATTTATGTATTGAATGTGCACATGATTATGCACCGACAAAATCCAAGTTATAAATGTAATAGTTATAACAAATTATTGGAATATAGAAACATATACTTAATAAAACAATAATTTTTCAATATGGCTTCTTTTGTAATAATAAATAATTAATCATAATTTAATTTACATTTAAAACCTATCCAGATGTCACATTAACATATGAGACCCTCTTGTTTGTGGGACAAGGGACCCTTTTCCCTTAGTTATTTGACTATCTTTTTTTCTTTTCTTTTTTTCATGAAATAAATATGTTAGGGAAACCATCTTGGCAACTTCTTTCATTTTAAGGATGGTACTTACAGTAAATTGGATTCTCTAAAGGCTTGTCAATGTAGGGCTCAAGGCCATTACAACAAAACACTCGTTAAGGGCTCAAAACATCACAATAATTGAACCTAGGCTGGAAGGATAACAATCCTCACAACCACCCGTGCTAGACCAAATTAACAAGTGATTTGACTAAACCTATAATGGTGTATATTAAGCTTCTAAGAAATGTGCTCATATAGGAATATATTTTGGCCCTAAAAGGTTAACTCAATTGGTAGATAATCTTATGCTAACTCCATGAAGATCTCAAAATCAAATCTCATTAAATCTTGAGATTACCAATGCCTAGGTCATGAGTGTGAAATCTCTTTGTATCGATTTTTTTTGGAAAAAAGGTGGGACAACTCTATAAGTATTGCCTTGATACCAATGCCCTCATTTGGTTCATTTCAACATCACCTAAAGAGAAACTCTCATTTAATATATTTTTAATCAATTTAATATAAAATTACAATGCTAATTTATTACCTCTTTAATATTTACATATTAATTAAAATTAGAATTAACCCATGTACAACATTATAATTTATGTGGTCCTCGATGGGGGTGTCAGCTAGTGCATAGTTAAATTCGGATGAAAGTGTGATGGACAAGTGTCTCTCCAAAAACAATACATGTAAGATTGGTATGATGGGAATGTAAACTCATTGTTTAGTGGCACTCCTCACTCAAAATATGAAGGTGATGGGAGATGGAAACCATAACTTATTGTTTTTGCTCTGTATATCAGCTCTGGTTTATGTGAATACTTGGTAGGTTTGCCTTAATGGCTCTAACAATATCCACTATGGGAGTGGATGAAGCCTGTGTGCAATTCATTAATGGCTCCTCATAGTTAAAAAATGATGTTTTCCTTAAGGAGTGTGCCACACTAAACACTTGTCCCACCTTGGTCCTTCCCTGATAGAGTAATGGTCCTTGGACTGCATGCGATTTATCCTCCTCGTGTAATTATAAATGGCATGGTGTATGTCAAGGGTGGCGAGTGTATGTGGTACTCTGCAGTGGGGAATTCTACAACATTGTATGATTTCGAATTTTAGTCTATTTTTCCATGCTTGGCACGACGTCCTCTGTGCGTCGACAATCACTCCTTCAAACTCGCCTAAGGGAAGGTATTGAAGTAAGAGAGTCCCTTTATTACGAAGGTTTCACAGTCAATGTTTTTTATTCTATTCTTACATAGTGTAGCCACAAGGCCAGTTTTCGAACTAGTGGTTATGCTCCCCTAATCGACTCTTTAGGGCCTTGACTTCCTAGTTATCTCTTTTAATTGGTCTGTTTTTGTGTGTGGGGTCTAGTACCCAAGAAATTTCTCAATTTGGTTTTAATGGTTCATTTTTACCTAGTTCTTCTAGCCCAATGTGTTTTATTATGAAAATTCCTAGTCTCAAGGAACCCCTACTGCAACAAATCTGAATCTACTTCACCTACTTGATTTTAATATACATTATCAAGTTATTCTCTAAATACTGAAGTAAATTACTTCTTTAGCCTACCCTACTTTATTATTTGATTACATGAAACAAAAAACTAAGAAAGAACAAGATACCTAGGACATAGTTACTTTTGGACAAAATAATCCCCGGAAAAACCCAATACGGGAAACCGGTGCAACAACTCTGAGGGTTTTCTATTATTAAGAAGTAACTACGAATACAAATGTTGGATGCCCTCTCGACAATCCAGTGACAGAGAAATACAATGGTGAAAAAAATGAGTGAGTTTTATCTCACTTCACCCAGTAGATTCCGACTGATCTGACAACATAACTGCCTAACCTGGGCTACTTCTGCGCTAGCCCTGCATCAGCCCTACAGGCTCTGTGTCAGCTCTGCGCTATCTCTTCTGCCCATTGCATCAACCTTCCTGGTTGTTCCGGTAGTTGTTGAGTCTTGAAAATGTCATTCATTTCCATTACACTTTCACTATTATGTCCATTATATCACCTCCATTTCACCTCCATTTCACTACTATGTCACCACATTCATCCCACTTTCATTATCATTGGGCCACCTTTATGTTTTTCCAATATTTATTATTTCTAAGCCTTTTAAGTGAATTTGTGGTTAAACATTAGAAAATAATGTGCATATGCTTATACCTAACAAATGGGTTGAGATTGTTGACATGTGTAGGTTGAAAGGAGGCTTCTAAAAGACCCTTATGTGGCACTCTAAGGCCAAATTCGAATTTGGTTGGAAAGAATCATGGGATCATGAGGATATGTGTCACATCTCCTAATTGTATTGTAACTCTAAAAAGACATGTGTCTTATCAGTTCTTATTTTGATTAGGACTCTAGAGGTAGAGAGAGAGATTCATGGACTATCATTAATGAGATGGCTCTCATCTTTTTGTATAAATAGGAGATCTCTCTCCTTCATTTGCTAGTCTTTCCTTTATTCTTTTCTTAGTCCTTTTAGCTTGTTAGTCCCATGGCTTTTGAAAGCTTTTGTACTTTGTACTTTTGAAGAAATTGAATAAAGCTTTGATGTTCTCAACATGGAAGGAGATGTGAAGTAGATGTCATGGAGCATATTAGGATGTAAGTAGAGTAGATTTCATTTTGTAAATATTGCTTTGTAGAATGTAAGGTAGATTAGATTTTCATTCATGCAATTTTAATTTATGCAAGTGTGTTTAATTTTGCTTTGATTTCATAGGTGGTAGGGGGCCCCTGCCTTGTACAGATGTCTTTGTTGTATTTGCTTTATCTCTAATGGTATTTTCAGTTGTCATATTCATAAGTTGCTGCCTTTATTTTATTTTTCTAGCTTGATTTCTAAGTTTAGTTTCTCAAGTTGTATGCTAACATATTGATGGTCTCCTTATCATAAGTTGTTCATCTTTAAGAGATCAGAATACTAATAAATCACAGCTTGCTTTGAGTAGTTTTTTTGACTTATATCACTAACTCTTTCTTCACTTGTTACACATTACAATGTATGTTGGAAGCAGAATGTTGGAGAAAGGCAAAGTGGTGTTATAATTTGTCATCTTAGAGCTTGATTACTTTTTAGACTTATTTCTAACTACTTCTTAATCGTGTTTCACATAGTACTATATGTTGGAAGCAGAGAGTTAGGAAGAGATGAACATTATAATTGGTCTTTAAAGTGGTTTTTCTTACCTTTTTATTGCAGCAGCATGAGTAGTGACTAGTGCCATTAGAAAGTGGTTTTTATGCTTTGCTTTCAGTTTCATTTCAAGTTATTTCTTTCAAGCTCTTTCTTTGCAAGTTTAATGTACAGTTTGAATTACTGCATGCTTTCAAGTTGATTGTAGATTAGTGATGCACATAGCCTTTTAATGAACTAATGACGTGATAGAATCATCTTGTCCTTTTGCTGCAGCAAGGATACTTGGTCTCATAGTCATTCTCTCATTATTTGATTATTGCATGTTAGAACAAAACCCCAAAAACAACATAAACTATAAAACAACGAAGTAAGAGAAAGGTTAACTAAGCACATATAGTGCACCACACTTCATCAGTTTACGATACCCGGATTGATAATTTATGTAGAGCAATTTAAGACATTAAATTGACTAGACATTTTGGCGCCGTTGCCGGGGAAGTGTAATTAGGAGACCTTATTTCTTACATCTAAAAAAAAATTAACAATTATTGAGTATGCTCTCCTCCTGCACTTTGTGTGATCTGGAGGATCAGAAAAATGATTGTTATGTAAAAAAAAAAAAAAAAAGATAATGATTCTTGAGTATGCTCTCCTCTTGCACTTTGTGTGATCTGGAGGATCAGAAAAAAAATTATTATGTAAAAAAAAAAGGAGACAAAATAAACTTCAACATTTCAATTGATTCAATAAAAAAAAAAATTGATGATGAAAAAAAAAAAAAATGAAACTCAAGTGCTTTGATAGGTTCAAATTGTCCAAAATTGTCTGGTTATGCTTTGTAGTGGTCTTCAAAACACTGTATCCTGTTCAAATAAGGTTTTGCAACTTAACTGCAGAAACTGCCCTGATTCCGCAGCTAACTGACAATTCCGCGGTTGTTTCAAGGTTTAGCAGGTTACAGGCATCTAATGAAAAAACCAACCACATGGGCATCTCCAGAATCGTCCCGACATGGATCCTATCCTAGTCACCCAGCTCAGATCGATGAAAAACCAGCCTAGGACCTCAGTCAAAGTCTTGTTTTTAGCATGTTTTTCTTGAAGTATTTGCTGCCTGAAATTGAAAATCATTAATCCTTTTTTTTTACAATTTCAGAGAAGAAGAAAAGAGAAAAACAAGCTATAGCTATTTTCATCCTAGATTCCATTGTGGCTGAGAGAAAAAATAGATCGAATTGCATGGACTGCTGTGTTAAAATAAAAACTCTGTGTTTTTGGGGATTTGGTTGGAATCTTGCTGATATGGCTTTCAAAGAAAGGATATGAAGGATTAACTGGAAATCTGCGCTAATTTTTTTTTCCCACAGACACCACCTTTAATACCAACATTATAGCCAAAATAACAAGCCATGACTCGTATAAAAAAGAAATTCCAACGGCCATGAGCCTAGTGGATGTATAGCTTCACAACCAGAGATTTGACAATGTATAGTTCCTTCTCTATTGCATCTGAAATCTGAGGATCTGCCAACAAAATGTCATCTAGAACAGGCCCATATATCTCAAAAATTTGTGCTTCAATTATCGACCTTTCAAGAGACAGAACAACAAATGTCAATGTAGTGATGGTAATTCTTCAATTACATTGAGGTTAATGGAGTCTCTCTTGACAAGACATACGCCTGGAGAAGCCCTTAAAAATGGGACTGGAACACTGAATAACACAGCAAAATCAAGCCAAAAAGCCAAACGCAACAAATTCATAAAGTGCAGAACAGTTAACTTAGAAAAATGCAAAACCTGAAAAACGTCAAACTTCACACCTTCGATTCTCCCAAACAGAGATGAATTTCAAAAAACTAAAACATGGGTTTTTTTGCTAGGTGGGTCAATTAGATAGCCCAGAAACCGTTTGAGGAAATTCGTAGCGGTTTGGGAGAAATCTGCGGTTCTTCGGAGTGTATTTTTGAGTGCCACGTGAGAAAAAACAGAGTTTTAATTAAATGAACAACAATAATTTAATGCAGCGTGCCTGAAGAAGATAAATCAAATTAGGAGTCAAATATGTGCTGGACATCAATCAAATTACATATCTCTTGTTTTAAACATTCATCCAACACCTGTTTAACACGGCACTGTTTGTTTTGAACACGACACTGTTTGTTTTAAACACGGCACTGTTTGTTTTGAACACGGCACTGTTTAAAACCTATACGGCTCTTCTTCACCAAGATCTCCGCAGCCAAAAACTGAAACATGTATTTCATTCCCTTATCACTCCATTTTGCATGCATTCGAACTCACTCCCGTGCTTGTCTTCCACTCTTTCACCTTCACACCATTTCAGCTCTCGTTTTTGCTGTAAACTCCGCAGCTCTGTTTTAAACCCCTAATTGCTATAGTTGGCATGGGCTCATATTCTTATTTCTGTGTAGTTGACAATCAGTCAAAACAAAGTGAGCCGCTTGCACAACTGTTTCAGATCAATGATGGTGACATCAAAAGGATTGTTCTATGCACCTGCATTGAAGGTTGATGTTGTAGATACTGTAGGATGTGGAGATAGCTTTGCAGCTGCTATTGTTATTTGATGCCTATAATAACCACTCTAGTATTGGCAAATGCTGTTGGTGGTGCTACAGCAATGGGCTGTGGGACAGGCCGGAATGTTGCAACCAAAGAAAAAGTTTGTGAACTGTTATTGGCTTCAGAAGTAAACAATGACTACGAGGATTTCTGGAGAAGAATACGTGCCCCTGAGTATTTTGAACTGTGAATTGCACTAGTTAAGTTAGTTGTCTTGAAGGGGTACATTTTTTTCTTTTCCACGCACACAGCCACTCCATTTCACAGTACTTTCTACACTCTGCACTTTCCGCAGCCAATCCCAGATTCCGCAGCTGTTTTGTTAAACTCTAGGTTGCAGGTGTCATCAAGCAAAACAGGTCACATGGGTAGCTAGGGAAATGTCAGTACATGGATGGTGTCCTATTCATTCGGTCAAATTTGATGAAAAAGACCCCGGTCAAAGGGAAGTCAAATTGGGTGTTATCACAAAGTCGCCACACTGAGTCGCCACACTGAGTCGCTGCATGTCAAGAAAAAATAATAATTTTGAATCAATGAAATGAAAAAGTTATTTTCTCACTTTTCTGAAGGTATTGATTAATTTTGGACTGATAATGAAAGATGAATGGCTAACTTTTTATTCAAGATTTTTAGCTACAGAGCTGTTCCCCAATTCCGCAGCCAGAAAAACCTCATTGTTCAAATCAGCCTATCTTTCTCATACAAAATCAGATTTTGATGATTTAAGTACCATTGGAAAGATCTCAACAATATCTATACAATGAGAAATATATCATTAGAGTTTGAAATGGCAAATAATGAAATAAATTGATGAAAAGAAGCAACATCAACTTGAGGCACTAATTCCAAAGCAGGTATAAATTCCTTTGATTTTTCCTTTGAGAACTTGTTTCATTAATACAAATTCTTAGTTTTGTGTGTAAATATCATAACTAGAGAGATTGGCCACCTCTCTCCTTTGATAATCTTACATTCCATTGCAGAAGAAGTATTAGTTTTTTGCAGGTTCCAGGAGGAAGGACAAATGACTACAAGGGAATGGTGTCTCTCTAAGAGACCAATTTGTTTCATAAGAGGATGATCAGCAATAAAGAGGAAATATGCTGATGTAAAATCAGATCCAAACACTTGAAAAACTTTCAGATACTATTGTCTCCATCACATCCATACTTCATAATAAATCATTCATCTCACTTTCTTCCATATCTTCCATTTTCATTCACATACACTTTCCATCTCTTTTTGTCCATTCATAACCCACAAATAAAAGCAAGAGGCTCATTCACATGCTTATTGCCCATTGTCATTTCTGTTCTCCATTGCCATTTTCCATTTTCATTTTCCATTCCTTGTCATTTTCATTCCGCAAATAAGCCCTGCTTCAATGCAAATTATTGAGTCCATAGTCCTTTGAGTCTAATTTCTTTGTAAAAACACCTTGAGGCTTTCATGCCTTAATGGCAAGTCCTCATGCTGACAAACAATGGGAATACATTAATGTCTCTTGTTCGTTAGATCTTCTAGGTGACTTGACATCAGCAAATTCATTCGTACCTAGCAAGATGTGTTTGGGCATCTTGACTCTCATTGACATCAATGGTGAGAGTGCTCGTGTTGACTAGTGGCATCCATTAATGGCCACTAAGCCAACAATTTCCTACTATGTTCGACATCAGAACATCTTTTCACATAGTAGGAATTGTGCCAATGAGTTTTGAAGACATGAAGACTATTATTTTCAGCATTTTGGAGCAGATTCAGCAAGTTTTAGTAGAAGCAATAAAAAGTCATCTTATCTCTCTATCCATGACTCCTCTTGATCAGCCACTTGAAGAAGAAAATGATCAGAAGTTTTCAGCCACTACACATACAACTCATCCATTCCAAAGGGTAAGTGAAGGTACGACATTTTCTAACTTTTAACCATAGAATTCCATAAAAAGCTAGAATGATAATTGGTGGAAAAACATTTCTCTTCCTCATTTCATAAAATTGCCAATACCATCAGTTGGGGGGGGGGGAATACATTCATATTCATATCTTGCCATGTTCATATCATATTCAAGAGCTCACATACTTCCAACATATATTAAATATTAGATTGCTATTATGAGCATACAATGGCTTTTGAAAAAGTGCTTAAAGGATAAATTGGATACAAACAAAATCATGGTTGTCACACAAGAACCAACCATCATGCAATCCAATAAAGATATACTTTGCAACAATAATCAAAATATCATTATGCAAAGTTCAAAGATCAAAATAGAAGGCAACAAAAGAAAAAAATGGTTGTAACACAAGAACCAACCATGTTGCAATTCAAGTGAAACACTTTGCAAAAATATGAAGTTATCAAATGATATCATGCAAAGTTAAGCCAAAGCTCAAGGATCAAAAGAGTTAATGTAATATATATTGCATGAGGACATGCAACAGCTTCAGTTGGGGGGTATGTTGAGTCTTGAAAATGTCATTCATTTCCATTACACTTTCACTATTATGTCCATTATATCACCTCCATTTCACTACTATGTCACCACATTCATCCCACTTTCATTATCATTGGGCCACCTTTATGTTTTTCCAATATTTATTATTTCTAAGCCTTTTAAGTGAATTTGTGGTTAAACATTAGAAAATAATGTGCATATGCTTATACCTAACAAATGGGTTGAGATTGTTGACATGTGTAGGTTGAAAGGAGGCTTCTAGAAGACCCTTATGTGGCACTCTAAAGCCAAATTCGAATTTGGTTGGAAAGAATCATGGGATCATGAGGATATGTGTCACATCTCCTAATTGTATTGTAACTCTAAAAAGACATGTGTCTTATCAGTTCCTATTTTGATTAGGACTCTAGAGGTAGAGGGAGAGATTCATGGACTATCATTAATGAGATGACTCTCATCTTTTTGTATAAATAGGAGATCTCTCTCCTTCATTTGCTAGTCTTTCCTTTAGTCTTTTCTTAGTCCTTTTAGCTTGTTAGTCCCATGGCTTTTGAAAGCTTTTGTACTTTGTACTTTTGAAGAAATTGAATAAAGCTTTGATGTTCTCAACATGGAAGGAGATGTGAAGTAGATGTCATGGAGCATATTAGGATGTAAGTAGAGTAGATTTCATTTTGTAAATATTGCTTTGTAGAATGTAAGGTAGATTAGATTTTCATTCATGCAATTTTAATTTATGCAAGTGTGTTTAATTTTGCTTTGATTTCATAGGTGGTAGGGGGCCCCTACCTTGTACAGATGTCTTTGTTGTATTTGCTTTATCTCTAATGGTATTTTCAGTTGTCATATTCATAAGTTGCTGCCTTTATTTTATTTTTCTAGCTTGATTTCTAAGTTTAGTTTCTCAAGTTGTATGCTAACATATTGATGGTCTCCTTATCATAAGTTGTTCATCTTTAAGAGATCAGAATACTAATAAATCACAACTTGCTTTGAGTAGTTTTTTGACTTATATCACTAACTCTTTCTTCACTTGTTACACATTACAATGTATGTTGGAAGCAGAATGTTGGAGAAAGGCAAAGTGGTGTTATAATTTGTCATCTTAGAGCTTGATTACTTTTTAGACTTATTTCTAACTACTTATTAATCGTGTTTCACATAGTACTATATGTTGGAAGCAGAGAGTTAGGAAGAGATGAACATTATAATTGGTCTTTAAAGTGGTTTTTCTTACATTTTTATTGCAGCAGCATGAGTAGTGACTAGTGCCATTAGAAAGTGGTTTTTATGCTTTGCTTTCAGTTTCATTTCAAGTTATTTCTTTCAAGCTCTTTCTTTGCAAGTTTAATGTACAGTTTGAATTACTGCATGCTTTCAAGTTGATTGTAGATTAGTGATGCACATAGCCTTTTAATGAACTAATGACGTGATAGAATCATCTTGTCCTTTTGCTGCAGCAAGGATACTTGGTCTCATAGTCATTCTCTTATTATTTGATTATTGCATGTTAGAACAAAACCCCAAAAACAACATAAACTATAAAACAACAAAGTAAGAGAAAGGTTAACTAAGCACATATAGTGCACCACACTTCATCAGTTTACGATACCCGGATTGATAATTTATGTAGAGCAATTTAAGACATTAAATTGACTAGACAGTAGTTCCGTCTTTCTGCGTGCAGGGCAACTTCAACTTCTGTATTGGCCCTTTTGGCTCTGCGTCAGGCCTGCATGGGCCCAGACTGGCCCAATGTCAGTCCTTCTGGATGTTGTGCTACATGCAATAGCTTCTCTCCACCTCTTATTCAGTACTCTTGAACTATCCCATCCCCTCTTCTGCAACTGATCACTCAATTCAGATTTCTCAGCTTCCTAGCCCCAAAAATCGAATTCCAGATCAATCTATTCTTTCTGTGTCTGTTTCTAAATGAACCCCAAGCCTCCTTCTTATACTTTTCTCGTTTTGACATCAACAGCCGAGATTAAGTCTATAATCAATTACTAAGATTAAAACATGATTTGATCTGCCTTCTAGATCATTCTCATCGATATTTTGATAAATACCCATTAATATTTTAATTTTATGAAGTTTAGACTTAGGAACCCCATTAAAAATAATAGTTATTTTAATAAAATATAATCCAGGTGGAATTTCACCAAACAGTTTCTGGGTTCTTTAGAACCCATGCTCCTTAGCCTTTCCACCAATTTTCATGGCTAGAGCACATCTGATGCTACCAAAAAATGACATTTATTGTGATATCTTACGCTTAAAATTGGATGAAGTTGATTCATGTATATGCTTACACATGATTTTCCTCTACTTGGGTGTTATGTAGGCTATCCGCTACTGTATCATTCTCTCAACCCATTTCCTCCTTCTCATTATGACCATAGGTTACAATTTTTAGGAAACACGCTCGATCGTGGTTACGTTGTTGCTTCTCGTCTCCCCTTCCTAACACAAGCACTTGTCCCCTGCATCTTTGTTGTTCCTAGTGTAGAAATTCCCACTGTAGATCAACAGATTATGCAATATACTAAAACACAATACAAGATCTACTTCTACAACACTTTGTGGAATCTTAATCGAATTGAGCAAGATCAAGAGAACACATATAATTAAGAATGAGAAAAAAATCACACATAACATAGAAGAAATAACCCGGGGAAAGCCTCAACCTAAAGCCCCAACTCTGTATTATCATACAAGTGGAAATATAGCCAATATTACAAAAAGAATCATCTCAAAATCTATCATGCTCTCTCTACAGTACCTCTGCTGCCCATAGACAGTCAAAGGCCTCTCTCAAACCTCTTGATCTGCCCTTCAAGCCTCCTATTTCTTTGCACAATTTTGATTGGGGTCTAGTGCAGCCACTTGTGTGAATTGGCCTCTTCACACACTCACTAACCTCTGATCCAACTACGCAATCCTAAAGGAGATAAATCCTTCTCCATGGATGAGCTTCCTTTAAAGAAAAAAAATTCATCCAACTGATAGTACACTGTCCCTTCTTTGATCTCAACTGGGTCTCTGTTTGAATTGACATGCATGAGTTATTCATGACAGAATCTTCAGTTATCTGAAGTGTAGCAGTTATATGCAAGCACACATTAACTAACTGAACTCACATTAATTTAAACAAACTGTTTAAATCAATCTAACTGGACTTGACTTAGTTAACTGAGCCAACCAATTACAACTCAAATTAGAACTCATCCTTATCTCTTTAACTGATGGATAAATTCCTCAATTAATAGAGAAACTGTTGCATGTCCTCACATAGACTTCATGTTTGATTTTCTCCAACTAATTAACTCATGGTGAATTAATTAATTTATTTTCAGGCAGCTGTTAAGTTCAAATTCGAATTTTACTTCCTATTTTAGTCCAAGGACTGAATAAAATAGGAATCCATCCCAAACTGCCAAAAATAACAATTCTATTTTTATCACTTCCATTTTTCATTCCCTGTTGCTCAATCTAGCACTGGTACTGAAATTGCTATTTGTAGCAGTGCTATTTTTAGCACTTCTATTTTTAGCATTTCTTGTTGCTATTTTCAACACTCCCTCTCAACAAGAAAGGCATTCAACTCGAACCCAATCCTGTACCTTTGGAATGTTCAGCATGCAACACTTCTACCAAGTGTGGTTGCTCCAACAACTCTAGAAACAAAAAAAACTCCCAACTGACCTCTTTGTTGGGCTATAAACATACTCTGATGTTGAAGCTCTCTCTGCCGCTGACAAGTGCTCCCTCTCTGACCTCTGAGTTACTGCAACACTCCATGCATCTCGCACATTTGCACACCTCTCTGTGCCATCCTGCACTGGTGCAACACTCCTGTGCCTCTCGCATTGTTACAGCCTGCTAGCTCTACATAGTCTTGGGACTCCTGCACTATAGCTCTCTCTACCGCTCCATCCGCATCTGTCTCTACCCACTCATCCAATCCTACTACTCCTCATCGGGGCTCCTGTAGCAAAGTCGAATCAAAGAGGTTGGGTACCTCAAGGATACTACCCCTATTTCAGCCTTCTTGGGACTATCACGTCACATCGCCCCACCTCCCACCTAGAGGTATGGATGCATGTGATCCCTCTACCCACTTGGCTCGAAATTTCCCCCTACTGGAGGTCTCTGCATGAGTGGATGCCTCCACTCGGTCTCCTCTCAGCTTCTCTAGTTGTGGCTGCTCCACAACCTCCTGAAGTTGCTTCACCAATCATGGCTCCTCCACAATCGTCTGAGACTTCTTTTGGCACTGCATGTTGAGAGGTAATTTACTCTCCCTCTCAACCACCAAGTATCTAACCTTTTCCTTGCTCCTCAAGGCTTTGCATGCATCTTGTACCTCAAGTGCATACAGGTTCTTGGCTAGCACACCAATCTGTTTCATATTTCCCGCCGTCACGAAATTTTCTGGAAAAAGAGCTGATTTTAAATCAGCGATATCTCCCTCATCCGAACTCCGATTCAGCCGATTTTATTTTTTTGAATTTGGGTCTTTTTCCGCAAGGAATCCAAATCTACTATTTGTTTCTAAAAATTTTGTACAGAAATTTTCAGATCTACTCTGCAAACTCTCGGCCCAAAACTCAAAACTTTGAAATCTCCTCTCAGTATACTGTTCTCTCCTTTGATCACCTTTGCTCTAATACCATGTAGAACCTTTTCTACAAAACCTCGCTCTAATACCATGTAGAAATTCCCACTGTAGATCAATAGATTATGCAATATACTAAAACACAATACAAGATCTACTTCTACAACACTTTGCAGAAGCTTAATCAGATTGAGCAAGATCAAGAGAACACATATAACTGAGAATGAGAAATCAATCACACATAACACAGAAGAAATAACCTGGGGAAAGCCTCAGCCTAAAACCCCAACTTTGTATTATCATACAAGTGGAAATATAGCTAGTATTACAAAAAGAATCAACTCAAAAGCTATCTTGCTCTCTCTGCAATACCTCTATTGCTTATAGACAGTCAAAAGCCTGTCTCAAACCTCCTGATCTGCCCTCCAAGCCTCCTATTTCTTTGCGCAATTTTGATTGGGGTCCAGTGCAACCACTTGTGTGAATTGGCCTCTTCACACACTCACTAACCTCTGATCCAACTACATAGTCCTAAAGGAGATAAATCCTTCTCCATGGATGAGCTTCCTTTATAGGAAAAAAAATTCATCCAACTAATAGTACATTGTCCCTTCTTTGATCTCAACTGGGTCTCTGTCTGAACTAACATGCATGAGTTATTTTGTCTTTGAGGTTTCTGCGAGTTTCATGTTTGTGTAGATTTTCTTCCGGATCCATCGCATTTAATTTCTTTTTAGATCGACGTTTCGGACCAGCAACAATGGTTCATCTTTAGGATGTGAGACAATTCTCTCACATCTTGAAGATGAACCACCATTACTGGTTCGAAACATCGATCTAAAAAGAAATTAAATGAGATGGATTCGGAAGAAAATCTACACAATGCATGAGTTATTCATGAGAGAATCTTCAGTTATCTGAAGTGCAACAGTTATATGCAAGCATGCATTAACTAACTGAACTCACATTAATTTAAACAAACTGTTTAAATCAATCTAATTGGACTTGACTCAATTAACTGAGCCAACTAATTACAACTCAAATTAGAACTCATCCTTATCTCTTTAACTAATGGATAAGTTCCTCAATTAATAGAGAAACTGTTGCATGTCCTCACATAGACTTCATGTTTGATTTTCTCCAACTAATTAACTCATGGTGAATTAATTAATTTATTTTCAAACAACTGTTAAGTTCAAATTCGAATTTTACTTCCATTTTTCATTCCGTGTTGCTTAATCCAACACTGATACCGCAACTGCCATTTATAGCAGTGCTACTTTTAGCACTTCTATTTTTAGCATTTCTTGTTGCTATTTTCAACACCTCGCCTCATTCTATTGTCCAAAAAACCTGTCACCTGCGGAGGGTCATTGAAATTGCATGTTGGTTTAGTTCTCCCTGTGGCATTAGTTTTAATTCCCTTTGACTTTAGGGATCGAGGGGTTTTCAGTTGTTGTGGTTTTGTCTAGTTCTGTGCATTCTGGGTTTTGGTGATGATATAGTCCTTTGTTGAAGTACATAAAATAAGCTTTCTGTGATTTGGGTCTTAAATTTGGTTAAGGTTCCTTAGGGTAGTCTTGTGCACTTCTCCAAGTGACTATGTCACCTCAACAGAGAATGGAAAATCGTAGGGGAGGCTCCAACATTAGGTCTACCTCTCGGTCCAGGTGATTATTCGATTGGAATTCAGTGGCAAATTTGTTTGACACAATCCTTCCAGAAGTCAGAAAGGAGATTCAACAACTTGAATCTCACGAATTTGGGGACAAAAAATACTTTTCAGACTTTGAAGTGGGTAATCAGGAATTCAAATGGATTCCAGACCTTGGTAAATTTAGAAAGAGAAAATTGCACTTCCTACATTCTATTGCAGGTTACCAATAGTTGGACACCCTATTCTATTTGGTCATTTGGGACAAACAAGTGGATCATTACAAGATATTTGCAGGTTAGGAGGATATGAAAATCCTCCTTAGGAGCATTCAATATTATTTGGATGACATTCTCATTTGTCTGCAAAGGGTGGAGAAGTACGTTGTGTCAGATTCAAATTTTGACTCAGAGAACATCACTGACATTCCTGTGGTGATTGATGTTCCACTGGTCAACAATGCTTCACCTTCTAACACTTCTCCTCCAGTTAATGGAGCACCTCTTTCTCTAGTGGTCATCTCTGATTAAAGGTATTAACTTCGTAGCAATTTTATTTTTGATAACTCCTTTCGGTATTCCAGGTGTACTTATGGTTTGGTGGATGACACAACAATATCACGATGATCATGGCTGGTTCTGAAATCTTTTCCATTACAAAACTCTTCCATCATTTTTCCTTCCCTCTATGAATTTCTTTTGTGACTTTTTTTCTCAGAGGCTCGATCTATGCAACGGAAACATCTATTGTAATAACTTAAGTAAGGTCTTATACAACATTGTTCAAAGATGGTATGTAAAAGGATCGTCTAGGTAGTTTTCTGAGCAAGAAATTCTTTTAGATTAGGTGCATAAAGTTATGGTTACAATTGTTTTTCACTTCCAGAAGAAAACTATTGCTATCCATGTACTCATTGTAAGCATCTTTTGATTAATGGAAATTTTGTGTCGATTTACAAAAAAAAACATTGTAATTTATGTGTAATACAAAACCTTAAAACATTGAAAAAATAAAATAAAAACCAAATTAGTATAATTTCATTTATACAAAAAAATAAATTGTAGGAATTTACAGGGTGGGTTCCTTTGATAGAACACCAAAGGACACCGCTCACAAACAGATCACAGATCAATACACCAGTGTTTTTGACATGGTTAAAACCCTCAAAGAGGGAAACAGTCCACGGCCTGAGCCAACTCGGCCACTTCAGGCAATTTATTAATAAAAGAAATAAAATTTACATAAGCTTCTCTCATGAATGGTCACCCTAAACATGACCCTCCATGCTCTTTAAATAGAGATCATGGACCAATCGGGTGTTAAGCCACGGATCAAGTAGGAGAGAATGAATTTTCAGATCACTTCATGTCTAGAACATATCGTGACCATCGGATTGTAAGTTACAAATGTACATAGTAAAGAAACACACTTTACCTACCTCTAAACTAGACCAAGTTATACTTAACTATTTCCTATGTGTCGGAATATCCTAACATCCCCCATTAAGAACATCTTGGGATAGGATTGAAGGATGTACAAATATGACACAATAGGAGAAGGAAGGAGGTATTAGAGTCTATCCCCCCTTAGTGACAACTTCCTGAATTCCAACCATAAATCGAAGTTTTGTAAACTTCGCCTCTGTGAGAGCCTTTGTAAAGATGTCTACAACTTGATCATCGGTTGAAGAATATTGCACTTCAAGAACATGGTCATGAATGAGCTTTCTGATGAATTGCATGTGTAGTTAAATGTCTTTGATGTGTTGATGTTGGACTGGATCTTTGCATAGTTGAATGGCACTTTGATTATCACACCAAAGTGTAGTCGGATGTTGCTGCTGAAAGCCAAACTTTGACAGGATCTGACGAAGCCACAGGGCTTCCTTACTAGCTTCTACTGCACCATGATACTCTTCTTCTGCTGAAGAAAGAGAAATGGCACTTTGTTTCTTGCAATCCCATGTAATAGGTCCAGAACCAAGAGTGAAGACATAACCTGCAGTAGACTTCCGATCATCAGGGTCACCAGCCCAATCAGAATTAGTGAAACCAACAAATAGAGGAGATGCTTCTACACTGCAATGAATCCCAAATTGAACTGTACCTTGAGCATAACGAAGTATTCTTTTAGTTGCTTTCCAATGACTTTCATGTGGGTTTTGCATAAACCGAGCAATAAGTCCAACAACAAAGGAAAGGTCAGGACGGGTATGGTTCAGATACAATTTTTTTCCTACAAGTCGATGATATAAGGTAGCATCAACTTCAGGGGAAGTACAAGTGACTAAAAGTTTGAATCTAGACTTAAAGGGAGAAGGGGCCGGCTTACAGTTTTCCATGTGAAAGTGGCGTAGAATATCACATGCATACTTGGACTAGGAAAGAGAAATACCTTCCTTGGATTGCAAGACTTGAAGACCAAGAAAATAATGCAAGTGTCCTAAGTCTGTCATTTCAAACTTCTTTTTAAGGCTGGACTTCACATGGTTTATAAGGTTGGGATCACTACCAGTAAGGATAAGATCATCAACATAAAGAAAAAGAATGATTACAGACTTACCCACTTTCTTGGTGTAGACAGTATTGTCAGAATGACACCTAGAAAGGCTAGTATCTAAAAGAAAGAATACCAAGCCCGAGGGGCTTGCTTGAGACCATACAGGGATTTCTTAAGCAGACATACAAAGCTGGAGTCTGTTTTTATATAGCCAGGAGGTTGTTCCATATAGATTTCTTCATGCAAGTCCCCATGCAAGAAGGCAAATTTAACATCCATTTAATGGAATTCCCATTTGAAAGAGGCAGCAAGGGAAAGAACAAGGAGGATAGAGTTCATTTTGGCAACAGGGGAGAAGGTTTCAGTATAGTCAATGCCTTCAACTTGTGAAAATCCCTTAGCAACAAGACGAGCTTTATGTTTATCAACTTTTCCATCTGGTCCAAACTTGGTTCTATAATCCCATTTACATCTAACAAGTTTTCTTCACTTTGGAAGAGGAACAAGATCCCATGTATCATTTGCCAATAATGAACGATATTCTTCATTCATAGTTGCATCCCAATCTGGATGGCCTGAAGCTTCTGCAAAGGTGTTAGGATCATAATTCGTTGAAGCTTGAGCCAGTAAAGAAGAGGCTCTATCAAACTAAGAACATGTACGTCGTTGATATGTAGGATCACCTGCTTCATCCTAACTAGAACGGACCCATTTTGGAAGTTGAGGAGCTGAAGGAGAATCCTAAGAAGGTGGGGGAGGATTTTCATCCTCGCTATCATCATCTGAAGAATAAATATTTTCAGAAGTAGAAGGGATAGAGAGAGGTGGCACACCCACCGAACTAGGCTCATAGGCCGATATATTTTCAACAAACTTTACATCTCTTCTAATGATAACAATTTATGACTTAAGTGGAATAAGTCTATATCCTTTGACATCTTCAGAATATCCAACAAAAATACATTTTTCACTCTTAGGTTCTAAAGCTTTATGTTTCTCATCTGGAATATGGGCCCATGCTTCACTTCCAAAAACATGAAAGTGACTTACTTCTGGTTTAATTGATCTCCATGCTTCTTCTGGAGTGATATTCTTTAAAACTTTAGTAGGAGTGCGATTTACGATGTCATTTGCACAGTTAATTGCTTCTGCCCAAAAATTTATACTAAGTCCTTTAGATTGAAGCATACTATCAGCCATTTCCTTTAAGGTGTGATTCTTCCTTTCAGCTACACCATTTTGTTGTGGAGTATATGGAACAGTATGTTACATTTGAATTCCATTCTCAATGAAAAGGTTGATGAATTTGTTGTTAACATATTCTTTGCCATTATCAGATCTTAGCTTAAGAATTTGATGTCGAGATTGTTTCTCAACAAACGCATTAAAGGCCAAGAACATGTTAAAGAATTCACTCTTGAGTTTTAAGAGGTATACCCAAGTGCGTCCAGAGAAATCATCAATGAAAGTTAAGAAATACTTGTAGCCAGAGAATGAAACAACTAGAAGTGGACCACATAAATCACTATGCACAAGCTGTAAAGGGGCTGAGGTGTGCCAAGAGGTAAGTTTTTCAAAACTATCCCGATGATGTTTTCTGAGTACACATCCAGAACAAACACCATCTCTGCAAGATACCATAGGAAGACCTGTCACCATATTTTCTTTACATAGATTTTGAAGGGAGTGATAGTTTAAGTGACCAAATCGCTCATGCCAAAGTTTGCTCACTTCATCATTATGAGAAACAAATACCGAGGGAATTGTTGATGAACCAAAGTTGTTAAACTTATACAACCTTGTAGAATCATCAACAATACTAGTAGCTAAAATCTGTCTAGTATCTCTTAGGTCCTTAATTACAACATCGTGAGGTGAAAATTCAACGATTTTACCTTCACTTGAATGAGTTATATGATATACAGATAGAAGGTTGCAGGAAAAGGTTGGAACACATAATACATCATTAAATTGAACATTGTATAGATGAATAGTTCCAGTCCCTACAACACTAAGAGATCTATCATCACCAATATATATATTTTTGGTGTTACAGTCATTTAAAGAAGAAAACATGGCTTTGTTTTTGGCTATGTGATAAGAAGCTTCAGAATTAATGAGCCACTCATGAGAATGAGAAGAAGAAGACACATTTAGTGCATAACCAGATCGAGATGCTTGACACCCACATGCAGAAAGTGTTATTCGTGAATATGAAGTTGAAGTTGAAGAGTGCTCCAAATGAATGTTATGCTTCTTCATTGCTACTTCCAAGGCTTCCATCTTCTTAAAGCATTTGGATTCTAAGTGGCCATCTCGATTACAAAAGTTGCAATATCTATCAGTCTTCTTCCCTTTGTTTTTATTTTCCTTATCATTTTGTTGAAATGATTTTTCATTTTGAGACTGAAATTGCTTAGGACCCTTGTTTGGTTTAGGACCATTCTTTTTAGGATACTGCTTCTTAGGATTATTTGAATTTGGTTGTTGCTGGGCGGCTAAGGATTTCTTAGAAGAGTTTCCAAGATTAAGAAGACCAATATGTAAGAGTTTTTCTTGTTCTATATTAAAGAATCACAAAAGACATCAAAAGAGGGGGACTTGTAGTCTTTTCCTTGAGAAATAAATGCTTCTCTAGTAGAATGGAAGGTGGAAACAAGCATAGAGTAGGCTGGTCCCAACTTAGTAAGAATGGAATAGATAAGGCTGCCATCTTCTTTCTTAACCTTAACACCTTCCAAAAGAAGTATAAGGATCTTGAAATTGGACAAAAAATCTTTAATGGAAGAAAAATTATTGGGGTCCAACGTAAACAACTCATTTTTGAGTTGATGGGATCTAATCTCATTTTTAATTCCAAAAACTTTAGTAAGTTGTTTCATTGCTTCATTAGGGGTATCAAGTTCTGCAATATGGAATCTAAGGTCTGGAGAAATAGACATCCCTATTAACCCATGTGCTTGATCTTGCCTATTTTCCCATTTCATTGCCTTATCTTCATCTTTAGGTTTAGTTTCTTGGCCTGAGACTATTCTGTAAAGACCTTTACTTCTAAGTAAATCCACAATGTAGGACCACCATTGGAAGTAGTTGGTGCTATCAAGAATAACTTGGCATGGAATTTACATTTTAACAGAAACTAAAGCTGTAGATGTTGAAACTAAGTGTTCCAATGGAAAGCTCTCGAAAAATTAGGCTGATTAAAAAAAAATGGTTCTAAAAACGGCTTTCAGATGAAGAAGTTATGGCTTTTTGAAGAAAAAATGTTGAAGATGCTGACGAAGTGCATGAATGTGCGGAAGTGAATGATAATGTTATATTAAAAAAAAATCCCCCCCTTTCCAAACTTAATCTGATTAGCTCACTTTAAAAAAATTATGTGACCCATTTTCAAAAATAAGTGAAAGCCACTTTTACAATGGTACTTTATGAGCTATCCACTAAATTGTAACTTAAATAAAAGATAAAAGAGACTTTAGAATTATAAGTGACTCACTTTTTATAATGGGTAAGAACACTTTTACATAAAGTAATTTTAAAATATAAGTTACATGTGCTTTTTGAAAAAGTAACTCAACAAAAAGAAAGACTTTGAACTTAAGACCTCTATTCTCATAAAGCAACTTTGGACCAAGTGAGCTAGTTTAAAAGGTTAGTAATTTTTTGAAAAGAAGAAGGTTTTTTTTTTTGTCACTGAAGCTTTAGGGTGCGTGCTTACTTGAAAAAAAAAATTGTTTACAAAACAAAAAACCACACAACCCAAGACGGACATGCAAAAAAAACCAAACCTTATGGCTTGAAGTTAGCTTTCGCCAGAAACTAAATATTTTCCTTAATGTTTCTGATTTTCCGAGATCACACTAAGGCACGGCAGAAAAGAGCATACACATGAGAAAAATCCTTCCTTTCTATTTTTGATTTGCCTAGATCACACAGAGTCGTGGGGCAAAGAGCATACACAAAAATGAAAGGTATAGATCCGGTAATAAAAAACAGAGAGATAAATAAACTGAAATACACAGAGAGATAAATAGCTAAAACTACAAATAAAGACTATATACCTCCAGATCTTAAAAATGACTTAGCTAGGGCTACCGGAAACCTTTTCGCGTGAAGCGAAAGGGGTTCCTCACTGGAATAAATGCTCCTAACACAATAGAGCAATCCTCTCAGCCCAAAAGCAGTTAGAAATAGTAGACCTAGGAAACAACAATTAAATGCAGTTGTACCGGCTTTCGATTTGGATCACCAATGGATGCGGCCCTCAACCTGGATTTGATACCATGTAAGAATTTACAGAGTAGGTTCCTCAGATAGAACACCAAAGGACACCGCTCACAAATAGATCATAGATCAATACACCAGTTTTCTTGACATGGTTAAAACCCTCAAAGAGGGAAATAGTCCACGGCTTGAGCCAACACGACCACTTTAGGCGATTTATTAATAAAAGAAATAAAATTTACATAAGATTCACTCATGAATGGTCACCCTACAAATGACCCTCCATGCTCTTTAAATAGTGATCATGGACCAATCTGGTGTTAAGCCATAGATCAAGTGTTGGTAATATCGAGGAGAGAATGAACTGTCGGATCACTTCATGTCTAGAACATATCGTGACCGTCGGATTGTAAGTTACAAAATGTACATAGTAAAGAAACACACTTTACCTAACTCTAAACTAGACCAAGTTATACTTAACTATTTCCTATGTGTCAGAATATCCTAACATAAATTATATATATTTCATAATTTAATGACAATTTTTATAATTACACGATTTACATCAATGTAATACTATATTACACAATTTTAAATATAAATATTTTATTTTATATAAATAATATAATAACAAATTACATGGCAATTGGGTTATCTCAGGTGGTTGGGGGGAATGATTGGCATTAACATGATGAAATTTGATGTAATAGATGAAATATGTATATTCCTCATATGAAATATATAGACATGTATTTGTTGAAAAGAAAAAAATAATAATAACAAATTACATAAGATAAAAATTTAAACAAATATTATATTTAATAATCATTACATTGATAAGTGTATTTGTTTTAAGTAGAGTTTCCAGAATTCCAGTTTAATTATCAATAATTATTAGGTGGATGCAGAGTTGGAATTTCAAAACAGACTCACCCATCAAATTTGATGGTTTTCACACCTCTTCGGCCTGTTTTCATAGTATCAAACATGGATCTTGATGGTTTTGTGAAATTTTTTAAACTGTATTTGATGGGAAAATCATTGCGTGACGAACAATTTTCCTGTCAAATTCCATCCCTGGGAGGATGGTAGGAATATAATCTCCACAAAATATTCTAGAATATTCTTAATAATGGTAATAAATCAAATGTTGAGATTTATCTTAAAAATAATTATGTATTTTTTCCATTTTATTTAAACTGGATAATTAAAAAAAGGGTCATATGAATATGAATTATGTTTTTATGGGCATGTGGTTGTTGGGTAATTTAATTGTTTTTAAATTACTTCATTAAGTGTCAACGAAGGTTCGTGTACTTGTGAGATGTATGTGCACTATATTTTCTAGGAATTCTATCTATGGACTGAATTATTCTAAATATGAAATTATCCCAAGTATGGAAAAGTGTTTGAATGAGATTTAGAGAGTAAACACACACAAGTTCTTTCTATTCAAAGTTACATCAAAACCCAATTACTTAATTGAATTGAAATCTATTGCTTGCATAATTGAAAATATATTTTAATTGTAGAATTCAAAACTAACTTCTATTTGCATAAAAGGAAATGGTAGTACTAAGTTGTAGGAAAAATATTATAATGTTACTTGTAGAATTGAAAACAGTACAATACTATTTTGCAGAAAGGAACTTCTACACTAATTGCATAAGAAAAACTTAATTCCTAATTGCAGAAAGAAAAGAAACTAATTACAATTGCAGAAAGAAACTACTGACAGGAATAAAAATCAAATGAGAACTTGTAACTCTAAATGATTAATTATGTGCACGATTAAATCTAAAAGACAATTATTTTGCCATATATGAAATTAACCGAGTAATAAAAACTAACTGTTGGAAAGAAATTGTACGTAAAAATCAAATCTTTTTGGTATTTTTCTTTTATGAGCACTCTGAGATTGAAATAACAAATGATCAAATCATAACTATAATGAAACTACTCAAAGAGAAAATAAACTTCATAAGACTACCACATTATGAGCAGATGGAAACACAACTAAATATTCTTACAACTCGCCAGTGGGCCCTCCCCTGAGTGTAAGTTTGCTATCAATCAAATGATTTCTTAGTCACACATTGAAAACATAGGATTGTATTAACTCGAAACAGAGTTCACAAATTCTAGAAATGAACCACACTAAATTTAATAACCAAACTATCTTTTGGGTCTCGCCTTATGGTTTTTATACAAGTTTTCATTAAACAACTTCAAGAGTTTTATGTCGATACGAAATGAAACTATTATGCCATCTATGAAATAGATTTAAATTAAAAATTTATCTCCTCATGATTTGCTACTGAAAGAGAAAATTGTGAGGGATTCTTCTCGAATAATATCCTCATGATTGAACAAGTCTCTTCCATGCTCACCTGATGTTTCTTTGATCTCATGTTGCCTTCACTTGACTGCTACACTGTCATACTCAGAGTTTGAATTTGAGTTTGACTCTTAGATCTCCTGATCTTTGTAGCCTGCCATGTCATGCCAATAGGTGGTCGTCCATGTAGTGAACATTTTTCATCTTCGGATACCCTTCATTCCTTTATTGATGCATGGAAACTAGTCTAATCATGGATATGGCTGCGGAATTCAACATTAGTTGTAGAATGTTCACAATTATGTTATTGAAGGAATGTTTTCGTTAAAATTCATAAAGAAGCATAGATTATAAATATGGATGATAAATATCTTTCTATAAGTTGAATTTACCTTGAGTATGCTGAGACTACTACAAAAATGGTGACAAAAAGGTGAAGGAGATGGAAAAAGGTAGTAAAAAAGGAAACAATTTCAGACTTCAACATTCCCCCACACCAAAGGTCTTGCATGTCCTCATGCACCAAAAATTCAAAATTGGTTCTTATTTCTTCTTCAATGTATGATTTCTAAAGCTTGTGCAAGCACATCCAGACTAGTGCTTTTCTTTATTTTCCTAATGCTAAAGGTAGCCCTTGGTCTCTTCATTAGATTTTTTCTTAAGGAACTTGTTTTTAGCCTTCAGTTTCTTATTTTTATTATACCAATGGCAGAGATGTAGAAGTATGTTATCATTTTGGGTTCTTAATATCTCATTATGTACCTTTTCTGCTTCCCTTTCCTATGTCATGTGTTTATTAAGAACCTCTAGCTCATATATGTCTTGTTTCAAAGCATCTTCAACTTTATGTTCTTGTTCTGGAGTTTATTCTGTCAAGGAAGTTTCACCAATTTCATTCTTTTGATTCTAAGATATATTTGCCTTATGTTGTGCTCTTTGTTCCAATGATTCTACATAATCATAAATTTCTTGCTAGACTGGGTTAATGTATGGAGTTTTTCTTGACGGGATCTCTGTATGAGGTGGCGTTCTATACCCTTCTTCTTCAACATCAATCATTTCTGGAGACTGTGTGTTTGAAAGTTTTGAAATTTTTCTACTTCTTCATAGTTTTACTCTTGATCCTTCAATGTCTTGACTTTTTTCTTTGCTAACCTCTTGTTTTTTCTTCTCTGATTTTTCACTTTCTTTAGGTAGCTTAGAACTTGAGTTGGCTTTCTTTCTTCTAAGACTCTGTTTTTCATTTTTCTGTTTACATTTCTCAAATTACTAGGACAATGGAGTATCATCCTCAAACAAGTCTTCTGGTACTTCTGTCTCATTATGTTATGGACTTTCTTCTTCAATTTTTTATTTTTCAGGGTTAGGGTTTGATGTTGACCTTCGTCGACTTTGTTTAACCCTACTACTTGTTTCTTCTTCCTGGATTTCTACAAAATGATTTCGAACTAGGAAATCTTACCAATTATCTCCCTTAGCTTCTAAATGTGCCTCTATAAGAATTTTGATCAATCCATGATGGTTGAGGGAATTATCAATGGATCTATACCATCTCTGTATACTAGATGCCATCTTTCTAAGACTTTTAAGAAAAAATTAAGGCAGATTGATTTCATTCCCATCAATTAAATGCTTCAAAAGTTAGATATGGTAGAAAAATGTAGTTCCGAACCTTCCTTCACAAGTTAAAAATTTCTGAATAACCAACAATAAATTTCTCCATTTCCCTTTTAGTGTTGCAACTAGGATTCCCTTTTTAAAGATGTATATATCCATATCTGGTTCTATGAGGAAGTGTACCCAGTCATTCTTCTTGATCTTCATGTTCTTGAACTAACTTTCTCTATTTTGGGGAAATTCTATAGCTTCCACCATGATAGACTCTGTCAGAATGATCTTGATGTCTCCAATTTCTACCTTGACTCCATCAAAAGCCTGAGCAAAATCTTCGGTAACCTCTCCCTACTTGTTGTAATTGATCTCTTATTCTCGAGTATGCTTGAATAAACTTAATTTCCTTTGGTTTAGAGTGAACAATAATCCCCATGGTGAGAAGAATTTTTGGTCCTCGACTGTTTCCTATCAACAGGGATGATGGAAGATTGGTACTTAAGCCACCCTACTCGCTGTAATTGGTCTCTTACTCTCAGGTATGATTGAATAAACTTAATTTCGTTTGGTTCAGAGCAGACAATAATCCCCATGGTGAGAAGAAGTTTTGGTCCTCAATTGTTTCCTTTCGACACAGATGACGGAATATTGGTACAAAAGGGAATGAGCATAGTTTGAATGGTAGGGGTTTCAGAGTGGAGAAAAATGAAATGAAATAGAGTAAAATGATAGCGAAATAAGGTGCCCATGAAAGAATTTGTTTTATGATCGGATTGTTTCTTTCGTATAATTACCCACGATTCCCAGATCTGATTTCATAAGATCAGTGAAATTTATTTGATTTTGAACAGATTGATGTGACTGATTGAGTAATGATGAGGGAGTGGGGTATAACAGTTATGATAATGAGTGTCATTTTTTTAGCAGTTTTATAAGGTATTTTAATGATTCAAACTTTTCTTTGATAAAATCATCCATGAATTAAAACCTAAGTTCTTATATGAAAAATAATTCAACATTCTACATACCTTTACTTTTGTGAATTCCCTTGATATTCTTTTGCTGTGGATTTTCTAATGTTGATGTAGAATTCATACTTGGTTATAGAATCGAAGGTCAACTGCAGAATGATATAAATTATGTTGTTTCTTATTATTATTTTAATTTTGCGTGTTTGATCAGGAGGAGACTCTTTATTGCTGCTGCTACTTTTGGTGGTCAATGAAAAATATTGGTCCTTAGAAGTATTTCTTGCCACCTGAAATTATTAGAAAAAGAGGGATAGAAAGAAACATGGACAAGAAAAGGAAATTATGAAAATCTAAACAACCAAGAAATCTTGGTTTTTAGTTAAG
Source organism: Pinus tabuliformis (assembly GCA_031772625.1). Taxonomy (NCBI): domain Eukaryota; kingdom Viridiplantae; phylum Streptophyta; class Pinopsida; order Pinales; family Pinaceae; genus Pinus; species Pinus tabuliformis. The sequence continues at coordinate 1,579,738,650 of CM062818.1, read as the reverse complement.
ATTTTTTGTATAAATATGCCAACATAGTTGGTTTTCATGTTTATATATATATATATATATATATATATATATATATATATATATATATATATATATATATATGGAAAAATTATAATGAAGTTGGAGAATGAGGAGAAGAATCTCCTTTCTTGACCAACTTGAATTCAAAATTCTCTTGTAAATATTTGATAAACTCTTCCTTTGTTAGTGGTTTATGATACAACCTTAATATATGACCATTAACAAAGAAAGTAACTTTTTCATCATTAATATTTTTTATTTTGGCTGTTCCATTATAAAAAATAGTATCAATCTCATAAGGCCCAAGCCAATGAGTTTGAAATTTCCCTTGAAAATATTTGAATTTGGAATAAAAAAAAAGAGCCCAGTCACCTTGCTTGAAATTTTTAGCTTCGATAAATTTGTCATGCCACTTTGATCTTTGTTGTTGAATTGTGTTGGTTCTCTGAATATCATCTTGTCGAATTTCATCTAGATCATTCAATTGTGCTCGTCTCTGTTTTTTAGCTTCTGATAGATCAATGCCCAATTTAGCAGTTGTTCTGAAGGTCTCCACTTGGAATTCAATTGGAAGCAAAACTTGTTTCCCATAGACAAGCTCATAAGGAGTATGTCCAGTTGTGTTCCTCCATGTGGTTTGGTATGCCCATAGTGCTTATGGAAGATTTTCTACCCAATCCTTCCTATGCAAATGCATTGTGTTGGTGAGAATTGCTTCAAGTACTTTTTTGGTAGATTCCACTTGTCCATTGGCTTGTGGATTATATGGAGTAGACTTTCGATGCTTGATATTATATTGATCCATGATATTTTGCACCAACTTGGATGTGAATTGAGTACCTTGATCTGTTACAATTTCTCTTGGAACACCAAAATGAGTAAAAATATCCTTAAAAAGAAATGTAACTACAACATTTTTAGTTGCAAATAAAAGAGGTTTAGCTTCTACCCATTTTGTAACATAATTTGTGAAAACAATTATGTACCTTTTCTGTTTATATGGAGGATTTTTTTGGTCCAAAAAAATCTAGAGCCCATTTTTCAAAAGGCTCTATAAGTACCTGTGGCTGTAGAGGCATTTCATTTGATGGAATATGCTTTCCCATTCTTTGACAACTATCACATATTTTGACATATTCTTTGGCATCCTTGAAAATTGATGGCCAATAATATCCCAAAAGAAGGATTTTGTAAGAAGTTCTTTTTTCAACAAAGTGTCCTCCACATAATTGAAAAAATCCGCTCAAATCGCTGCTAGTTGAAGGAGCAACGAAACCCTAGCCAGAGAATGACACAAGAAGCTTGCAGTTGCTCCTCAACGGCCCCCTGTTGCTGGGGTTTGGGCACCAAGGACACACCAGAGGATGGAGAATCTCTATCAGACCAACAACAAGAAAATGAAGGAACAACAAAAGCTTTTGCCTCTCTCATCTCCACAATGGGCCCGACAAAGAACAGACCATCAGTCTCAAAGTTTGTTAAAAGATTGGAAGACATTCCTGAAATCTCACTTCCTCCTGCCCTTCCCCGTAGAGTAGCACTTTCTTTGGCAGAGTGAGGATTAGAGGGGCAGTTTACGGGGTTATGGCCATCGCCCAAAACTGTGCAAAAATGGGTAGAAAGGAATTGAACCGCATCAATAGATGGAAAAATCTAAATCAGGTTTTGTGGAAGAGGATATTACACCTTTCACTTTGAAACCAAGGAGGACTAAGATCTGATTTTCACGAATGGACCTTATTTTATGGATACAAGGGGTTTGTATCTAAACAGATGGACGCTGGATTTTGAACCAAAAATGGATGTCCCCAATGCCGTCCCTGTCTGGTTTAGATTGCCACACCTTCCCCTTCACTGTTGGGGGCATGATTCAGTCAAAGCCATAGGAAACGCAGTTGGGAAATATATAGATAGATGCAAGCCAAAGGAAAATGTGCATGCATGCGCCAGAATTTGTGTAGAAGTGGATCTTGGGAAAGGGCTACCAGAAGCTATCAAAATCAAAGTGGACCAGTGGACACACAAACAACAGTTGGATTATGAACAAATTCCCTTCAAATGCAAGGTATGTCACGAATATGGTCATCTTGCAAATAGATGTACAAAAAAAAAGAAAAAGAAAATGAAAAGAGTGAAGATCTAGAAAACAAATGGGAACATGTCAAAAGAAAGAAGACAGTCGACAAACAAACAAATCTATCTTCCTGGCAGCCCCCCACATCCTCTGATATCCATCCCACATCACCCAAAGAAGATAATAATACTCTGGCCAGCCTTAATCCTTTTGAGCCTTTGGATCCTTCAGCTTCCTCATCCCCTGGACCACGATCCAGATCCAGATCCAAATCCATATCCCCACAACATACCCCCAACCCCCCTTCATCCCCTCTGGCATCAAACGCTCACACCCCTCCTCCTCCCTCAGTAGACATAATTCTAACCAAAAAATAGTCAAAAGAAGCACCCCCAAATGTAGAATATAAAAAAAAGGCAGGAAGAAAGACAAACAAAGAACTCAGGGATGAAGCAGCAGCAAAGGAAATGGCATTAGGAACACAACAACCTATGGAAAGCTTCTTAGGAAGGAGTACAGGAAACAACAAAAAGAGTCAGCAAAGAGGGAAAGGAACCATGCACCACCCAACAAGTAAATAATGATAGTGGTCTCCTGGAATTGCAGAGGAATGGGATCATCCGTCAAAGAAAATGCCATAAGAGACATTCTGGCAAAAGAAAACCCAGATATCCTTATGATTTAGGAGACAAAAACAAACAATCAAGAAACTGAAAATATAAAAAAAAAATTCAGAAATTATGAAGGGGAAGCAATATAGAAAACAGGAGCGTCCGAAGGTATTTGCACAATATGGAAAAAAGGAACATGGGAGTTAATAAAATACAAAAAATACCAGCATTGGATCCAAACGGATCTAATGCAAATCAACACAAAAGAGAGGTATAGTGTTATAAATATATATGCCCCAAATCACTACAAGGAAAAAGAGCAATGTTGGGCCACCATAAAAGAAGCACTAAAAGAAATACAAACTGGGAAAATAATTCTAGGAGGAGATTTAAATTTGGTAAGAAGTATAGAAGAAAAGTTTGGAGGAACATACCATACTGACCCATCCAGGGATATTCTAGAAGAAATAATGGAACAACACAATTTAATAGACATCCCGCCTAGCAACGGGAAATACACTTGGAGCAATAAAAGAGTGGGCAAAAGCAACATAAAAGAAATGTTGGATAGAATTCTGATACAAGAAAACATAGTAGCAGTTCACAGCTCCATAAAATCAAAAATTATGCACACCACAGCATCGGACCATAAACCGGTGACAATACTCATGGGCAAAATGGAAAACCAGGGACCGCTCTCGTTTAGATACAACTCAATTTGGGATAGAAACACAGAAATCAGCGAACTAGCCAAGGAAGCATGGGAGCCAAGAGTAATAGGATCACCACAGTACATTTGGGAAACAAAATTAAAAATTGCAAGAACCAAATTAAAGGAATGGGCAAGAGCAAATGAAATTAAAAAAAGAAAAAAAGAAAAAAAAAAAAAGGAGTTACAGCAGAAAATGGAAAGCATGCAAACTGAAAAAGAAAACAGAGAAGAAGGCAAGTAATATTACCTAAGAGAGAAGGAAATCTTCTGGGGAATATAAAGGGGAAAATAGGAAAGAAGAAGAAGAGGCAAGACTGAAATCCAGAAGTTTGTGGCTCAAGGTAGGGGACAAAAATACATCCTTTTTCCACAACACAATGAAAATAAGAAGGGCAAGAAACCAAATAGAAAAAATTCAAGTTGAAAGCCAAGAGGTCAGAGGTGTAGAGGAACTAAAAAAAGCAGCCTATCAACACTTTAAAAACTTACTATCACCCAGTGGAGAAATGGCTAAGAGTGAATATTTCTTAAAGCACACAAAAAAAAAAAAATTGAAAAAGAACAAAATTTTCCAATGTGCAAGGATCCCACAGAAGAAGAGGTAGTGGTGGCCATATGGAGCCTGCATCCAAACAAAGCTCTTGGGCCAGATGGTTTCACAATAGCATTCTACAGATCTCATTGGTATACCATAAGAAAGGATTTCTTAAGAATGGTGAAGAATGTCTTCAAAAAAAAAATAGGAGGCAACACAAAATCTTCCTATCTTGCTCTAATCCCAAAGGAAGCAAATCCCTCAACTTTCAGCAGGTTTCGCCCTATCTCTCTTTGCAATTCTTCTTACAAGATAATAACAAAAATAATTGCAAATAGAATCAAGGAAGTACTCCCTATAATCATATCTGAAAACCAAGGAGGTTTCGTGCCCAACAGGGAAATCATAGATAATGTCATTATTGTACAAGAAGTTGTACACTCTAGTATGCTAAGGCAAGATAAAGGCCTCATAATCAAGCTAGATATGGCTAATGCTTTTGACAGGGTCAGCCATCCATATCTAATGGTTGTCCTCTAGAAACTTGGTTTCTCAAGAGAAATAAGGGAAGTCATACAGACATGCATTTCTACTCCTTAGATTGTCTCCCTTATAAATGGAAGGCCCAGTGACTTCTTCCAAAGCACAAGAGGTCTTAGGCAAGGTTGTCCTCTCTCTCCCTTCCTATATATTATAATGGCGGAAACTTTAAGTAGGGCTTTGGAAAACCAAAGAAAGGAAAGAAGCATCATAGGGATTAGAATAGCAAAAGGAGTTAAAACAATAAATCACTCACTTTTTGCTGATGATACATTGTTGCTGGGAGGGGCTTCAACAATAATAGCAAGGAGGTTCAAAAAAGTTCTAGATGATTTCTTACAGGTATCAGGTGGGCTACTAAACAATGCAAAATGCAGAATATATGGATGGAATACCCCCCCCCCCCCCGCAAGAACTATGCAAAGGATCTCACAAATCTTAGACATCCCTGTACAGGAAAAATGGACACACTTCTTCTATTTGGGACTTCCAATCTCAAAAGAGAACATGAAGACAGAAATATGGACTAAACAAATTGAAAAAATGAAAAACAAAATACAAAGTTGGGGTATGATGTGGTTGAATATGGCAGGAAGGCTTATACTATTCAAAGCACTCCTTGCAACATTACCTATTTACCAATATGCAATAATCATGGCCCCAGCAAGTGCACACAAACAAATGGAGTTAATCTTAAGAAGTTTCTTGTGGCGGGGGGGAAGCAAGAAAACAAAAAATTTAGCCTGGTTAGGTGGGAGCAAGTAGTCCTTCCTTATGAACAAGGAGGACTATCAATATGGATACCTGGGCTCATGAATGCAGCATTGGGAATGAAAATAGTATGGAGACTAATTACAAGAAAAGAGAGCTGGTGGAAAAAGACTCTTTTATCAAAATATGTGGATGGTACCAGGGAAAGATTGCTTAAGGGAAATATTCCAATAAGACAATGTACCCAAGTTTGGAAGCTGGTTAAAAAAACAATCCCATTAATGAGTAGATACATCTCTAAAATCCCAGGCAATGGAAAAACAATTTCAATCTAGGAGGATAGAATCATGGGAAAAGAACCACTTCAGACCCATCCAGAAATTGAAGACATACAAGAGTGGATGAAAGGTAAAGGTTTTAACACTTTACACTCAATCTCTTTATGGAACCAAAAGGAGTGGCAAGACTGGAAAATCTCAGCAATTCCGGCAGACCTAGAAGGGAAATGGAGCAAAATTAGGCAGCTCTTAAAAGGGGCAGCGCCAATCCACCACGATGAGGAAGATGAATATCTCTGGGACCCAAGCGGTGGACATTATACAGTTAGGACTGGATACAAAATCCTTCAAGAACAACCAAATCAACAAGAGTGGGATTCTTGGAAAATAGCATGGAAATCAGAAAGCTTGCCTAAGATAAAAATGTTCACCTGGACTCCTTTAAAAGGGAGAATATTGACCAGTGAAAACTTAAGAAAAAAAGGATTTCAAGGTCCAACACGATGCCCATTATGCATGCAGGCTGAAGAAAATATTCAGCACCTTTTCCAAGAATGTATCTTTGCTAAAGAATGTTGGCAGCGGCTGATAAGTCCTTTGGAAATAAGAATAACTTTTGAAAAACCCTTGCCGGATTCTCTTCAGACCTTTGAGAAAGCCTACCCATACACAACAAAGAAAAAAGCCACAATTCAGAGGATATGGAAATGTATTCCAGTGGTTCTATGTTGGAAAATTTGGTTGACAAGAAACAAGTGCATTTTCAAAAATCAAATTCCAAGGATAGGGAAGACCCTTTCAAAAACTTGGGGTCTAACTTCTGAAATACTCAATGTCAAAGGAACAGCTCTAACAGACTATCAAATCCTTCAACGGGAAGAGTGGGATTGGCTAAGCAAAGCCATAATAAATAATAATGGGAAAAGAGGACAGAGGAAGACAATCACAGGAGGTATATGGAAAATAAGAATGAGTGAAGAGGAATTGACAAATTGGAGGAAAAATCAGAATAGATACTGTTTATACTTTGATGGGGCTTCAAAGCATAATTCGGGAAAGGCAGGGGCAAGAGGAATAATCCTCGATCCTGATGGGAAAGAAAATGTCACTTATGAATGGGGCTTGGGACAAATGTCAAATAACAAGGCAGAAGCATACAATTTGTTGATGGGAACAAAATAATTAAAAAAAAAAGAAAAATCCAAAATCCCATCATAATAGGAGACTCAGCCATAATAATAGAGGCAATGGAAAGAAACAAAAAACCAAGCAATCAACACATGAACAGAATCTTTAGAAGAATCAGGAAGAACTTGGAAGGATCTGGCGATGTAATTTATAGACATGTATTGAGAATTCACAATCAATAGGCAGATTACTTTACAAATCAAGCAGTGAAAAAAAATGAAGGGCTTGTTCATGAAAACCAGGAGGAATATCATATCTTAGTTCCTTAACAATCATCAAAAGCCTTATGTTTAAAGCTAACCAAATCCAAAGGAAAATCACAATGAGAAAAGCAATAAATCAAAAAACAACAGTTACAAATCAACAAAGGACACAACACTGCAGCAACAACCAGGAAAACATGGGAAAGCAAAGGAAAAAGCATGAAACTCCAAGCTCTTGTACGAGCAACAGCAGGAATGAAGGCACTAGTCCAAGTCACAAGAACTACATTGCAATCTATCTCATCGAAGGCAATTTTCGGGCTGAAATAAAGTACACTAAGAACAGAGGGTACATTCATAAAAATTGCAGCAACAATCCCATCGAGGAAATCCCCATTTTTCATGTTATTATAGAGATTCTATGGTCTCCAAGATCCTCCCTGTCCTATCTAATAGCCAGCAGAGTTTCCTCTACTCAGCGTGCAGACTTCATCTTAAGCCTCCACCCTTCTACTTACCCGCGCCTCATCCGGACTTCAAAAAATCTTTCATTTGCATCTATTAATATTTGTTGTGTTGTTATATCTTCCGGATCCATCGCATTTTGTTATTTTATGTATCGACGTTTCGAACCATCAACGTTTCTATTAATATTGTCGGGCCCGCACTACAAAACCTTTTACGTAGTACTGCTCCCCCATTTCCCCGATTTCCGATCAAGTCAAGACTGTTGATCGGAAGCTTGATCTGACGATCGTTGTTTAGCCTGACCATCCAAATCTGCACGGACCACCCGCACCGTCGATTTGTACACATAGGATTGGACGGCTCTCATCGATTTCGGGCGGTCAACAAGCACGGAGATTACCTGCCCGAAAAGCGGTTTTCTCTCCCTCCTCTGATGCTACATGTCGCTCAATCAATGGAATCGGGCGACCCTTCCCTTTTACCACTTATGGTTTTCAACTTGCCCGCTATTCCACCTCCGCGTTTAATCCCACCCTTCTGCTCGGTTAACTTGTGGACCTATTCGCGCCCAATGACCATCCATCTCAACCATCGACAGTTGCGACAAATCCTCCAGCCTCCTCTTCCATTAGCGCCTCTGGTTAGTCCCCTCCGCATAGCCTCTAATCCCAACCCCAGTGATTTAACCTTGGCTACTAATCTCCTGCTAATATCGTCGGTTGACACATCCAATGTTTCCTGTTTATGCCAAAAGGAAAGTGGACATCAGCGGCAAAAGAAGAAGCATCTCAGGCAACACAAAATTAAAGATATATAGCAAAATTCGGAGCAGAAAGAAGAGACAAGGGAATAACAAGCACACAAATCACATGGTAGCCAACTCAATAAAGGAGAGAACTCATCGAATAATGAGGGAAAGAACTCGGACAATTTTGACAAGAAGAACCAGTCAAATTAGAAGCATTGAGTCTTTAAGTCCTGAAAATCTATCAGAGAGCTCGTGACTTGTAAATTTCTATTTCTAGTAGGTCAGTTTGTTAGGCAGTACACTAGAATACATATAAAAGCTCATGAAGTCTTGAACACAAGCCTAGGAGAAGAGACTGTGTTCCTATCTCATGGCTTAGAGGTTTTTCATGATACAGTCTTTTTAATAGGAGCTTGCTCCATCAAAGCTTTTGGTAATATATAAACTACCCGATCTTGTTAAAAAAAAAAAAGTGTCCTCCACATGGCTCATCATGACAATATTTCAATATTTCAAGTACTTCATCTTCTCGAACACATCTTCAGATGATCGAATCAGGTAAAGTTTTCTACAATTCCATCTATCCAAGAATAAGGTGCACTATTTTTTATCACGTTTTGATTTTCTCTGGCTGATAGTTGTGGAGGTAACTTCTCTGCAGCTAAATAAATAGAAATATCTACAAACCAAAGTGATTTAATAGATATTGCAAAAATATATTCATCAGGAAAGTTATCTTTTACAAGAACATCATCATTATTATTCTGCATTCTAGAAAGAAAATCAACAACTGTATTTTCTTTTCCTGGTCTATCAAGAATATGAATGTTGAATTCTTGTAACAATAGCAACGATCTTGTAATTCTACCATTAATAATTGGTTTGTTCATTAAATATCTAATGGCATAATGATCTGTATGAATGAAAGTTTCATAACCAGTGATATAATGATGAAACTTATTAATGGTATGCACAACAACTAAAAACTCATTTTCTATTATAGTGTAATTCAACTCTGCTCGAATCAATTTTTTTCTTGTATAACAAATAGCATAAGGAGTTAAATATTTTTGTCCCAACACAACTCTTATAGTTGTATAATATAGTTAATTTATGAGGGAGAAAAAATGGCTCGAGCTCTGATCGTGCGATCGGACTCGACCCTGCAACCTTCGCAGTATCACGGTTAAGCTACACCATCTGACTGTAGCACCTATGCGACCAGTTTTTCCTTACTCCCCCCGTCAAGGCCCGCGTTCGTTTTTACAACATGGGGACCTAAGCTCTGTCTTCCTAGTGTTTCGTTAACGGTCGGTCTCGTGTCACAGCACCAGATAGCTGCATATATTTTCTAAGTTAGTGATGGAGTTTGAGCTCGTAGATTTCTTGGAGGACAATATGCGTCTACATCCATTTGGACTGAGCCTCTTCACCGGTCATTATCTGTGGAACCACCAATGGCACGCGATGTTCCAGTCTCCCTGGCAGACGAATCTAAGGTTTCTCCAACATATTCTCTTGTTAACCCTAACCCTACTGTTCTGATGACTTTTCCTTCTGTCGGTCATGTTTTCGGGGCCTCGTTGTTTCATTGCTATCCTGATGACCCTCTACTTTATAACATCCTTGATTTTCCCACTCCTTCTCCTTCCTCGATTCATTTTTTGGAATCTTGACTTGACATTTACCCATCTACGCCCTCCTCTGGCGATCTGCGACCCTATAGGGTTTACACCTCTACTTCACCTGCTTTTTCCCATCCGTCATCTCTTCCTATTCTTCCCCTTCTATATCCACTCCCCTCTCCTCTAGCTGTTTTAAAGGCACCCCCATCCCGCAACATGATAGTCCCCATAATCTTTCCAGGAACAGTACTTCATCCGAGTCGCCAACTACCAAAGCACTACCCCCGGAAGTTGACCATCACAAGAGCGAGATCAAAAAATCTAAGTACATTAAGGAAAGAAACAAGGGTAGCCAACTTACTCTCGATGAAGGGATCATCATGGCCGATGTCATTAGTACTGCAAGTAGGGTTCTGGTTGGAAGGATTCGAGGCAGGAAGTACTCAAAATATCGCCTCGTACATGAATTTCAAAGATCCAGGGTCAAATTATGGACACATTACCTGTAGTGGTTACTTTGTCAAAAGGATGGTTTGTGCTCCAATTCCACAGTTCAGAACATGCAAACTGGGTCGTCACCAAATATTGGCATATAGAAATGGCTCTTGTTGTTCTCAAAATATTGATTCCCCTCTTCGATTCAAACCGTGAACAATTAGGAGCTAGACCAATTTGGGTTAGGCTGCCCAGACTGCCCCTGCATCTATCATCGAAGGATATTTTTAAGTGCATTGGGAACACCCTAGGGACTTACATTGATCATGATAAGTCTTTAATTGAGACTGGGAAAATGGCATTTGCCCGCATCTTGGTGTATTTGGATACTAGAGAAGGCCTGGAGAAGGATATACAGATTCATTGGAGGAACACTACCAAGGTTCAAATTCTGGATTATGAAGGTGTTCCTTTTTGTTGCCACCACTGTCACAAGGTGGGACATATTTTCAAAGAGTGCCTTCTACTGAAAAAAAGAATCCTTTCTCAAGAAGCATTTGAGTTCACTGGAAAGGTTGGGAAGCCCACACAAAGGGATAAACATGTGCTGAGGGAAGGGGCATCAAAATCAAGGTCATCTATGGCACATCAATGGAAACTTGTTGCTCCTCTACCACCGCCTTCCCCTCGGATCACCAAGGCATGCTTTGTAGCTGCTTCGTGTCCTCTGGGTACTGTTTACTTTCACATTCCCTCTTCTCCTTCTGCATCTATTGCATCATCTGCATCTCCACATGATCCTCCCTTTGATGTAAATCTCTCTAGATGCAATCTTTCCCCGATTACTTGCCCCCCTCCAGACTCCCTTGATATTTTTTCTATTCCTCCTCCTGCAACCTCTGTTGTCCATTCCTTCCACTCATCCTCTTTAAATTATTCATCTGAATCTATCTCTAGCCACTGATATCCCCTGCGATCTCTCGATAAGTTGATACCTTCTTATGGAGGTGTTTTAGGTGCATCCTCCCCCTTGAAAATTTCGAAGATCCCTAAAGCCTCTAGAGGTAGACACTCGAACATGTCAAAAGCCATTCATCAAGTCGATCTTGACGTAGCCAGAAGTAGACAAACCTTCATTGATGGGGTTCTTAGAGCAAGGAATAAACCCCTGGGTCCCTCATGAAGTGGCTCTCCTTCAACTATTGCAGGTTGGATAGCCCTACTAAACATCTAGCCCTCAAAATATTATTTGAAGTAGAAAAGGTGGATGTGATTTTGATTCAGGAGACCCTCAGTGATTGTGAGCATACCATACAGGCCCTGGGCCCACTCCTCCTTAACTAGAACCTCCATGCCCTTGATGCTCGGGGACGATCTCGAGGCATTTCCATCAGAATCAATCCCAAAACTTTGAGAATTATTAATGTATGGGGCAGGGAGGGTGTTTTGGGTGCGGACATTTTCTCGGAACAGTTGGATATGGAAATTCAATTGGTCAATATCTATGGCCCATGTCACAATCGAATGTCATTTGGGAATCTATACTAAACCTTTCTCTCCTTTAATCCGATAATATCATCCTAAGGGGGGACCTGAATTTCTCTATTGGCATTGTTGAATCCTGGGGCTCACATGCTCATTCGAATCCTCTGACGGACCAAATCGGCCCATTACAGGAACACCACCATTGGATCAATATCCTAATGGCTAGGCTTCAACCGAATTGGAGGAATAGGATAACTGGAGAGGCTTTGCTTGCCCAGAGGCTGGATCGATTTCTGATTAAGGAATCCCTCCTTGATAAGCTCACTCTCTACAAAGAATGGTGGGCTCGGGAAGCATATCGGACCACTCTCCGATCTATATTGATATATCTAGTCCCTTGCCCAAACCTAAAACACATTTCATATTCAATTCAACATGGCTTATGGACGAGAAAAATCTCTAGCTTTTCAAAGAGACTTGGACAGGTGACCCCCTCCCCTTGATCAATCTACCCTTGCAAGATTTTCCTATAAACTCCTTTGCCTCAAGAAGAAAACGATTGATTGGGAAAGGGAAAAGCATAGACATGATGATCAACTAATCATTAACATTGAAGCTGAAGACCCTAGAAGAGGAGGATTCTCATCCACTGAAGAAAAAGATCACATTATTAAATTGGAATCAGATCGCATTAGAATTCTCAAGGAAAGGGAGGAAACCTGGAGGCTCAAAAGCAGGGTTATTTGGCTCAAAGCGGGAGATGATAATACCAAGTTCTTTCACCATTTTGCTAATAGTAGAAAGGCTATCAATACCATATGGTCCCTAGAAGATGAGGATGGATGCTCCTACTCTTCCTTCAGTCAACTTGCCTCCTTGGCCACCTCCCATTTTAGACATCTCTATAAACCTCCTCAGGAAGCCACTTTGGCAGAAATCATTAAAGTTGCTAGCCTCTTCCCTAGATTTGTTGATGATGACGCAGAGGAGGACCTGAATCAACCTGTATCAATGGGGGAATTGGAAGAAGTCCTGAAATGGTTTAAGAAAGACAAGAGCCCTGGATCGGATGGCTGGACCATTGAATTATTTCTAAACTTTCTCGACTTGCTGGGTCACAAACTCCTATAGGTGTGAAGAATCCAGGACCACATGTCATATGTATCACGCTTTCAACTCTACCTTCATCGCCCTCATTCCTAAATCGAATTTTCCTTGTACCTTCTCTGACTTCAGACCTATCTCTTTATGCAACTGAATTTACAAAATCATTGCAAAAATCATAGCCAACCGAATCAATCCCATCCTCTCTAAACATATATCTCAAAAAAATTTGCTTTCTTGGACAACCGTTAGATCCATGAGGCTATTGGCATTTCTTAAGAAGGATTACACTCCATGCATACTAAAAATATCAAGGGCATGATTCTCAAGATTGATCTTGCAAAGGCCTTTGATAGAACCAGTTGGTTATACATACGGATGTTGCTGACTCATCTGGGCTTCCCTATCTCCATCATCAACTGGATCATGTGTTGCATATCATCGACATCATTCAGTGTCCTCATTAATGGAGTTGCCTCAAATTTCTTCCATGTTGAACGAGGACTCAGACAAGGATGTCCCTTATCTCCCCTGCTCTTTCTTTTGGTAATGGTGGGTTTGAGCAGACTTATAAACGATGAACGAAATTCTGGGTGACTAAAAGGCATCAAGATCACTAATAATTGCATCATTACACACCTCTTATTCATGGATGACGTACTCATCTTTCTGAATGGATCTATCAGTGATACCTCGGTCCTCAACTCGACTCTTAAGATATTATGTAAAGCAACATGTATGATGTGTAATAATTTAAAGTCTACATTATCATCACATGGATGCTCCCAGCATGAGATTTTTTTTTCTTTACAGAGATTCCCTTTCACCTCACTGAATTTTGAGGATGGAATCAAATACTTAGGCTTCCATCTTAAACCAAACAATTACAGAATTGTTGATTGGGCCTGGTTGTTATCCAAGATTGAAAAAAGACTGAATATCTAGCAACACAGATGGCTCTCACGCGTTGGTCGGTTAGTTCTCATAAAATCAGTTCTTGAAGTAACTCCGGTATACTGGATGTATTTAGCCTGTTTCCCTAAAGGCATCCTCTCCAAAATCCAACATATCTGTTGCAGGTCCTTTGGAAAGGATCCAAGGAAGGACACACTTTCACTTGGACTAAATGGGACCTCATTTCCTTGCCTTGCCTAAAAAGTGGGGAGGTTGGGGTTTGAATAACCTTCTGTGTTTTTCTAGGGCACTTGCTGCGAAGCTAGGGTGGCATATCCTAACATATGGTAACTTATGGACCATGGTCATGAAAATGAAATAAATCAATCCTCTCAGTCCAATTGAATGGATCCGGAATCCCCCACAGAACAGACCTCACAACTCCACGATCTGGCGTGCCATCCTTCACTCTGTTGAATTCATCCGTAATGGACTTGCTTGGAGGATTGGATATGAAAAATGGGTGTGTATTTGAAAGGATCCTTGGTCCAACAACGATAATGCACACACCCTCTCACTTAGACTCACTCACTTCTTAGAACAAGATGACATCACAACTCTTGATGAAATTGTTGATCCGAACCAGACTACTATCTTCTCACAAACCTGGAAATTAGCACTTCAACTTGACATAACCGCAGAATAGGAACAAGAATGGACTGACTACATCATTTCCCTCAAGGAATCTCATATTATAATATTGTACAGAGATGACGAGCTTCTATGGATTTTTTCCCAACATCACAGAGATACTCCCAAGGATGGATACCGTTTTATATATGTTGAACATAAACCATAGATGATGAGATGGTGGTGGTGTCCCCTATGGAAACTTAAAATCCCCCCAAAAGGAAAACTCTTTATGTGGTGTATTCTGTGCAACAAAATCCCCATGGGTGATAATCTACAGAAGAGATCTTTCTATGGTCCCTCTTGGTGTGCACAATGTATAAATGTCGATGAAAGTGTCGATCATTTATTTTTACACTGCCCACTTTCTAGTGATTTTTGGCAGAATATATTACACTCACACAACGTCAGCATCCACTGGATTGGACAGAAATTTCCTACAAACTGGCATTCATTATGGAATTAAGTAGCTTCCGCAACACTTCGAAATCTCCCTATACTTGTTTGTTGGGGTATTTGGATCAACAAGAACTCAATCATTTTCCACAATAGATCTCCTAATTGGACAATGACCGTTGCTCATATATGATCACTCTATCATCTTATTCCTGAGGACGATCCCCAACAATCTAACAAGATTATCTCAGATGAGATCATTGACACATCCCTATCATGGGCTTACTTTGATGGATCTGCACAACTTGATGGTTTTTGGGGTGGAGTAGTTCTTTTTCTAAATAATGACCTGCATTACAAAATTAAAATTGGTCTTGGCTGTGGCACAAACAATTTTGTTGAACTTAGCAGCCTCAGACACCTTCTGTTTTTCTCTATAGAAAAGGGATGCAGACACTTACAGATATTTGGTGACTCCAAAATCATCATAAATTGGTTCAACTAGCAATCTACTTGTCACGTGCACACACTGTAGAATCTCTTGGACAAAATTCTACTATTAAAATCACAATTTGATTATGTTTCTTGTCACCATATTTATAGGGAAAGAAACCAACTTTCTGATCATATTTCCAAGGAGGCAGTGATCCTTCCACGTGATCACTGGATAATTGAAGATTAGGCCTGGCACACCTTCTACCAGTAGTTTCACAGGAATTTTGCGGATCCAAGGGCAGCTATACCCTTATTTTTTGGAGATATTTTGTTTTGGATATGATCCAATATCATGCATATTTTACTGAACAATAATTTTTGTCTATCTTATGTATATTTCTCAGAGTATATTAGGTTACAGTCATGTAAAAAACCTATTTATTATGTATGTGGAAAGGCCACCAAATTTTGATATATGATTCATGTTGAAGCATCTACAACATGTAATTTTGTATATTAATGAAAGTTACAATTTTTCCTTGGGGAAAAAAATCCTAGAGTTGTATCTGAAGCATCAGTAGAAATGTGAAAAGGAAGAAACAAATTAGGTCCCCTTAAAATTGGTGCTTCAGTAATATTTTGTTTCAATGTCTCAAATGCTTTTTGACAGTCAGAATTCCAAACAAATTCACAATCTTTTGTAAGGAGTTTGAAAAGTGGAGAGGCTATTTTTGTGAAATTTTCTATGAATATTCTATAATATCCAGTAAATCCAAGAAAACTTCTAACATCTCTTTGACAAATAGGAATTGAAATTTTAGAAATTATTTCTACTTTAGATGTATCCACTTTAATTCCATCACTTGAAATATGGTGGCCTAAAACAATCCCTTCATTGAACATCATAAAACATTTCTCATGGCTTAATGAAAGGTTTGCCTCTTTACATCTAATAAGAACTTTTTCCAAATTTTCAATAGCTTCCTCAAAAGTATCACCATACACAGTGAAATCATCCATGTATACTTCCACACAATCATGAATTAGATTAGAAAAGATACCTAAAACTGCTCTCTGAAATGTGGCAGGTGCATTACATAATCCAAAGGGAAGTACCCTATAGGCATATGTTCCCCATGGACATATAAAATTAGTTTTATCTTTATATTCCGGTGCTAGTTGGATTTGGTTATATCCACTAAAACCATCTAAAAATGAAAAATACTTCTTTCCTGCCAAGGTATCTAATACTTGATCTATAAAGGGTAGTGGAAAATGATCTTTCAAAGTAGCCTTGTTTAATTCCCTATAGTCAATACACACTCTCCATTTTCCATTTTTCTTTGGAACAATCACTAAAGGTGACACCCATTGACTATTTGATATTGGATAGATGAAATTCACATTAAGTAACTTTTGTAATTCCTCAACAATTTCTCTTAGATTAGGATTCATCCTTCTTTGAGGTTGTCTAACTGGTTTGGAATTTTCCTGAATATAAATATGATGCATACAAGTTTTAGGATCAATCCCTTTCATATCAGTGTACTCCCATGCATAAGCAGAAGAGTGTTTCTGTAACATCTGTATCAATTTCCTCTTTTGAAATTCTTCCAAATTATTATTAATATTTAATGTTTTATCTGGAAAAATTTCTACTTGAGATTTGTCAAACTTTTCCATAGAATGTAAATCCATTTGGTGTGATGATAGATATTCAATATTGCATTGTTCTTGAAAACTTCGATCTTGCACACATTATGAAGAAGAATAATTATTATTCATTAAATTTATCAATTGATCTTCTTCATCTAATTATGAAAGAGTATAAACCGATTGCATATCATCAAAGTCTTCATTATCATCATCTTTCCAAATTTCACTTTGTACTCCAGTTATTGTCTTTGCAGGAGGATACAATGTAAATTTCTTAGTGGAATTCCCATCAGAGATATACATATCACTAGATCTACAACTTATGAATGCATCAACTGTAGCTAACCAAGGTCTACCAAGGATCAATGGATGGCCTCCTAAATTATTCTTGGGAGTTAAAATCATTAAATCTATAGGATATTCCCAAAAATCTAGAGAAATAGACACATATTCTAATACTCCATCTGGTTTGATAACATATCTATCTACTAATTGTAATAATGTAGGGGTATATTGAAGATTAGGAAGCTTAAGTTGCTCCATTGTCTGTTTACTCATAATATTGATGGTTGCTCCTAGATCAATTAAAGTGTTTGTAATTTCAATACCATTGATATGAATTTTCACAATGGGACTACCAGGATCTAGATATTTTTGAACAATAGGTTCCCCATCATGATATCAACAATTTTTCCTAACAATTGGATTTTTTTGACATCTTTTCTCTTGCTTCTTGGTTTTTTAATATCTAGCTCCTTAATAGTTTTTGAAAATATTGGTATTTTCTTTATAGCTTGGAGTAAATGAATTTTCATGCAAATATTATTAAGGTCATCTAACATATCATAGTCTCGTAAAACAATTCGCCTTTCTATTCCTTTATCAATTTTGAGCCTTTCAAGAAAAGGAGGATCCTACAAAGAAATAGAAGGTTGTTCTACTAGAGGAACTATAGGAGATTTCTTTATTTGCTCATCCTTTTATTGTATAGCAACATCTTCCAAAATTAGAGGAATATTTTCGTAATCAAGATTTGCATCTCTTTCATGAACTTCATCCTCTTTAGATTTTTGGATGGCGATTGTTGGTGAATTCTTTTGTAAAACCATACCAGATCTAAGTTGAACATTTTTTAGACCTAATGGGGTAATCATACAAGCTTGAAATTTTTTTCCTTCAACATTATAAATAGCTTGTTGATTCTTATTGTTTGTATTCGGAAGCGGTTGACCAGGTAGATGATTGAGTTTTTTAGGAAATGGTAATGAAAGTTGTTGATTTGGATTTTGAAATTGAGGAGGTTGGGTTGGTTGAGGAGGATAATATTGTGGTGGAAAAGAAGGATAATGTTGTTGGAATTGAGGATATTTTCCATAAATATTTTTTCAACCTTGTGCCCAATATGGATTTTGAGATTGTGGGGCTAAGGTTTCCAAGGCATGGGTGCAATCCAATTGTTCTATGGTTGTGCATATAATTGAGTAGTTAAACCTTGAGTCATATTTTATTGTTGATTTTTCCATGGTATTTTAGCAATAAAACAAAAATATTTAGCTTTCCTTGTTCTAGCTTCATCTTGAAAAACATCTTTAAGACCAGGTATCGAATGACATTCCTTTGTATTGTGATTTTTAGCACATATGATACAAATTTCTATCCTATCAAGGGGACATTCTCTCAAGGCATGTTTCTTCCTACATCTAGGAAAAAAAGTAGACAATGAAACATTCTCACCTTTTTGCTTGTTTTGTATCTTAAGGGTATCTAGTTGTTGACTAAGACTCCCTATGTTTTAAAATTGTCAAGAAAATTGTCTATTTCAGCTCTACTTACTGTTCCAATTGAAAATTTATTAATTATGGAAATCACAAGATCTCTTGGATTTTTTCCAGTTCTAACCTTACCCCTTGAAATATGCTTACATAAATCACATATTTCTCTAAATGAAAGTTGTGAAAAATATCCCTTTCCCATTAAATTGAGAAGATCAATCCATTCATCTCTGATGGATTTTAACAAAAGATATTTTAATGTTTCATCATCGAGATTATGAATCTTAGCCCTTTTAATGTTTTAAGCAAATCTTTTAACTAGGTCTTCAAGGATTTCATCCTTTTTTTTCATCATCTTAAAGACTTCATCCTTAAGGTTATGGGGCATGCAATAATCCTTATATTTTTCTAAGAATACGTTTTTCATTTCTTCCCGGGTTCTAATAGTATGTGTTCCTAATCCCATGAACCATTTAAGTGCTCTATCTTTAAGAGTAGCTAGAAATAATTTCAATTTTTGAGGATCAACTAAGTAGTCATCTAAATAATTACTGATGTGCGCGATTAACTCTAAAAGACATTTCTTTTGGCATCTATGAAATGAACTAATTAATAAAACTTATTTGTTAGAAATAAAATGTATGTAAAAATCAAACCTTTTTGGTATTTTTCTTTTATGAGCGCTCTGAGATTGAAATAAAAAACAATCAAATCATAACTGTAATGAAACTACTCAAGGAGAAAATAAACTTCAGAAGTTTACCACACTATGAGCAGATGGAAACACAACTAAGTATTCTTACAACTCGCCAGGGGGGCCTCCCATGAGCTTAAGTCTATTATTGATCAGATGATTTCTTAGTCACACATTTAAAACAGAGGATTGTATTAACTCGAAACAGAGTATCACAAATTCTGGAAATGAACCACAATAAACTTAATAATCGAATTGTCTTTTGGGTCTCACCTTATGGATTTTATACAAGTTTTCATTAAAAAACTTCAAGTTTTTAATGCCGATATGAAATGAAACTATTCTTCCATCTATGAAATAGATTTAAACTAAAACTTTATCTCCTCATGATTTTCTACTGAAAGAGAAAATCATGAGGGATTATTCTCAGATCATATCCTCATGATTGAACAAGTATCCTTCATGCTCGCTTGATGTCATTTTGATCTCCTGTTGCATTCGCTTGACCGTTGCATCGTTATACTCAGAGTTGAATTTTAGTTTGACTCTTATATCTCTTGATCTTTGTATCATGCCAAGTCATGCCAATAGGTGGTCATCCATGTAGTGAACATTTTTCATATTCGGATACCCTTCATTCCTTTATTGATGCATGACAACCTGTCTAATCATGGATATGGCTGTGGAATTCAACATTGGTTGCGAAATGTTCACAATTTTTTTATTATAGGAATGTTTTCGTTATAATTCATAAAGAAACATATATTCTAAGCATGTATGATAAATACCTTTCTATAAGTTGAATTGACCTTGAGTATGCTGAGATTGCTACAAAAATGGTGACAAAAAGGTGAAGGAGATGGAAAAAGGTAGTAAAAAAGGAAACAATTTCAGACTTCAATAATGGTTTTAGTAGGCCATGGTATTGTAACAAAACCTATTCAAAGTTTTAAAACTTGCATGCTAAAATGGGGGTAATCTCCATGGTTATGAATATTGTTACATGTTTTAAAAAATGTATTTATTTTAAAATATTTATAATAAATAGTAATAATAATAATAAAGTCTCCCCCCATGAGGGTGGTCAGGAGTAGTTGTTCCCCCTCGGCCTTGATATGACCCCAACTCACATGAAAGAGGGGTTGTGGCTCCGATTATACTTGTGCATTTCATGCGCTTCCATCACTTCATTGATCATGGCACGAAGCCGACAGAAGGTTAAATGTCATATGAATATTATAGGTGGCATAGGGGGTTTATGGGGAATCGAAAGAATAATTTAATTAGATTGGCATAGCTAGAAGAAGAAAAAATGATGATACCGACTGCAAGTTGACCACTCTAGCCATGAGATTAGTCAACATCTCCTTATCCCCGGATGAGTGTAGTGACCAACCAACATAGAGGCTTGGAGATTTTGCCCAATAGTTTTTATGACTCACTGATTTTTTGCTTGCAACACTATTAGTCTTTTTTGTCTTTTCATGTCCATGAGTGTCAAGGTATGGCATAACGAACCTATTTCTATAAGTTTCTATTTACAAGATGCTCTACTTAGACGAGGTCTTAGCAACCTACAGACTCTGAACTTATGTTACTAGTCTAGTTTCCCTTTGGGCAAACTATTAGCATAATGCAAATGGAATAACTTCAAAATAATAATAATAATAATAATGAAGTTGTTGTAATTTAGTTAAGTTTTATGATTTTTTTAACCTTGACAATATGAGATGTATCATGAGGTAAAGTATCTACTAGAGACAAGGGACAAAACTTATCCAAATATACCATAAAACCAAAAAGAGAACACTAGGAGATAGCTAGAACATGATAACCAACTCAACTGTTTGATGATTTCACATGAGCCAGATCCTTTGTGCTCGAGCCAAGTGACATTGCGGGTTAAAACGCAACCACTTTTTAAGTCGTTCTCTCTCTCTCTCTCTCTCTCTCTCTCTCTCTCTCCCTCTATATATATATATATATATATATATATATATATATATATATAAACAATTATGGATTTTGTATCCAATCAATCTAGTTTGAGGCCAGAACCTTTTACACCTTTGGAAAATACTTTTTCCACTACATTTTATTGACACCTAATCCTAAGGGATTGGGAAATTAGTGTAAATATTGTAAATAACAAAATAAAGAAGATGAAGAGACATTGGAATGTGAATCCCTACCATTTTTCAAGTCGCTCTCTCTCTCTCTCTCTCTCTCTCTCTCTCTATATATATATATATATATATATATATATATATAAACAATTATGGATTTTGTATCCAATCAATCTAGTTTGAGGCCAAAACCTTTTACACCTTTGGAAAATACTTTTTCCACTACATTATATTGACACCTAATCCTAAGGGATTGGGAAATTAGTGTAAATATTGTAAATAACAAAATAAAGAAGATGAAGAGACATTGGAATGTGAATCCCTACCATTTTTCAAGTCGTTCTCTCTCTCTCTCTCTCTCTCTCTCTCTCTCTCTATATATATATATATATATATATATATATATAAACAATTATGGATTTTGTATCCAATCAATATAGTTTGAGGCCAGAACCTTTTACACCTTTGGAAAATACTTTTTCCACTACATTATATTGACATATAATCCTAAGGGATTGGGAAATTAGTGTAAATATTGTAAATAACAAAATAAAGAAGATGAAGAGACATTGGAATGTGAATCCCTACCATTTTTCAAGTCGTTCTCTCTCTCTCTCTCTCTCTCTCTCTCTCTCTCTCTATATATATATATATATATATATATATATATATATAAACAATTATGGATTTTGTATCCAATCAATCTAGTTTGAGGCCAGAACCTTTTACACCTTTGGAAAATACTTTTTCCACTACATTCTATTGACACCTAATCCTAAGGGATTGGGAAATTAGTGTAAATATTGTAAATAACAAAATAAAGAAGATGAAGAGACATTGGAATGTGAATCCCAATAGTCTCCCTCTCCTTGCATATATTTACATATTCTCTTAATAAAAATCATCAATTCATTCGGAGTTACAAACCTAGATTTGTCCTTTGTCTGTTGATGTATATGCTGAGACCATGTAATTGAATTGTGTGTTGCATTGAATGTGGAATATGTTCGTTGTGAAAGCAGAATGGTGAAGTCGAAGCCCACAAAATTTGGTTGCATTACTCCTCTGCATTGAATTGGAGTCGTATGGTATGCTACGTTCGGTGCATGGATACTGTGTAATGGTGTATGGTGAGCTTGTGGTGCGTTGAACCTTCTCTGTGGGTGTTCCATTGTGTAGCAGTCCTTCAAAACGATGTGTTGGTTATGATATGTTGAAATTAAGAGCGTCGAATTTATATGTCAAATCCATGTGTTGACTGGTATGTATGTTGCGTTGGAATTATTCTATCTTGCATTAATTTAAAATCAATGTTGTACATGAGGGTCGTGTGTTGAATTTTATATGCCTTGGGTCATTTATATGTGTTGGAGCTATGGTGTATGGTATGAATATGCTTTGAATTCCTTTCTTGAATACCATGCTGGTGTATTTACAATTCATTGAAGTTTTTGATGGTTATATTATATGTAATGGCATATATTATGTTGAGTCGTATATCCATAAAGGTGTTAGTATGTGAAAGTGCATAAATGAATGGAGCCATAACATATATGTGAGATGGGCATAATATTGAAATCCTTATATAATTTGGAGCCATGATATACTCATATGATATATGAGTGGTGGTATATATATATTATGTGATAACGTATGTGCTTAGAATATATTCCCATATTAAAATTTTTGACATAGTGTAGTGAAGAGTGAAGTTTTTCCATTTACACATTAAATCGGTTTCTTACCTAAATAGAAGGATATCAAGAAAAAAAGAAGAAGCAGAGAGCAAGGCTATGATTATTTTTGAAATCAAAGGTAAAAATTATTTTGTGATGATGCATTCACTCATCTCCATAGTTTGATTAACTCTCTTTGGCAAAGAGAACTACCATGAGTGGACCAGGAAGATAAATCATACATTGATTTTTAATGAATTGTGGAAAGGAGTTAGTGAAGGAGAAGGAGGAAATCCTCTTGAGAAGCCCACTTTAGAAAAAGAACTCGCCATATGGGGAAAACAAGAACAACAAGGCATATGCCTTGATTTCAGCGCCAGTCAATGAAGAGGTGAGTCATTATATTATTCCATTCAAAAGTTCTTTTGAAGACTTAAAAAAGTTGAAGCATTTATATGACTCACACTATGAGCTTGAATTAGTACAATTGATGATCAAGTTGTTCAATTTAGAATTAAAATATTATGATCCCCTTGCTTTAGCCTCTAAAATAAGAGCCATTATGCATGATACAAAAGCCACTGGTGTTAAAATGAATATTCCTCTCACGACTTTTTTCAAGGCATTGTATCCCACTTATTCCCTTTATCTTGAGTCATTACAAGCTAGTGGAAAACTTAAGGATATTTCCTTTGACTCTCTTGTGGAGAATTTTTTTGAAAGAGAGAAGGATTTTGGGAAGAATAGGACAGTTGCTCAGTCTCCTAAAGAAGTTGTGTGCCTTGCACAAAAACAGAATAATTTGGAACAAGATTATTCTAGAGGAAGAGGTGGCCTAAGAGGATGAAGAAATGAAGAATAATAGAGGTAGGGGGGCAGACATTTCCAAGGAGAAAGACCTGATCTTCATTGCGTATAATGTAATATAAATGGACAAGATGAAAGGAAAATCATGAGATAAAGGGAAAGGAAAAGCACTTGACTCTGCGCATTATGTTGTGGCACATTGCAATATTGGAGCAACTGAAGACTTATTTAATGCTTCCATTGCTTCATGGAAAGATGCTTGGTTGCTTGATTCAAGAGAAACTTGCCACATGAATTTTAGAATAGATTTCTTTGAATAATTCACTGACAATTTTGATGTAGTATATTTTGCAGACAAGTCAAAACTCAAGCCATCAGGACTTGGCACCATTAGACTCAAACTACTTGGTCTCCCGGACTTTCTTATACATGATGTTCTCTACCTCCTAGAGTTTAGGAGAAACATGTTTTCCTTGGTTCACATATGCCAACAAGGACACTCCATTCACATATTTGATGGCAAATTTGAGGTTAGAAAAGCATCAGACAACTCACTTGTCATGACTAGGATAGAAGAAGAAAGACTTTTGAAGCTGCAAGGAACCTTTTCTCGTGCACATAATTTTGCATACAGTTCTCAATTTGATGAAGGTACACTACCATCCAGTCTCTTATGGCATGCTATATTTCAACATCTAAACTATGACAATTTGTGTTTATTAAAAAAAAATGTGTTACTGGTTTACCCACCATTCCTAGGAAACTTAAGAAATGTGATGCTTGTATCTTAGGAAAGCACAACAAAATATTTTCATGATTCTCATTTCAGAGCACATTTGTGTGGCCCTATGCACGTTCCTTTTGTAAATGGTAATAAATACATGATGCATTTACTGATGACTACACCAGAATGTGTTAGGTATATTTATTGAAGAACAAATTTTAAGCTTTTGAAACTTTCAAGAACTTTCATGTATGAATTGAAAATGATATACAATCTCATATTGGCTCTATTCATATTGATAAATGGAAAATAATATACTTCAAATGAATTTTAAAACTATCTTCGCCATCATGGGATCAAACATCAAACAACTATTCCTTATAATCCCCAACAAAACGGTGTAGCTGAAAGAATGAACAACACAATCCCAAATATGGTACGTTCAATGATGTTTTAAAAAAATGTAAAATTGATGTTTTGGGTTGACGCAGTGCTATGTGTTGTGTATATTAAGAATAGTTGTCCGTCTCACGCTCTCAGAAAAAATACTCCCTATGAAATGTGGTATGGCCACATTCCTTCGGTGAGGCATCTCAGGGATTTTGGTTCCACCTATTATGCCTTGATACCTAAGGAACAAAGAAGAAAACTCGGTGCAAGCAGTCAAAAATGTATCTTCCTGGGTACTTAGATACCTCCAAAGCATACCATCTCTATGGTGAAGTAAATAAGAATTTTATAATATCTAGAGATATGATCTTTCTTGAATATTCCAAGACTAACAATGTTTTTGAGCAGCAATTTGATCGCTTGGACATATTCGGGCATGCAAATTATTTTCAAGAGTTTGATAATGAGATTCCACATCTAGAAGGGGGGATCCCTATACTACATCATATGTGGAATCTCCTTTTGAAGCACTCTCTCCCCCTCATGAAGCTCCAACCACTAATCAAGAAGACACTTTGAGTGATATGATTGAGAGAATTAGGAGGCTAAATCTTGATTCAGCCTCATCTCAGTCAACTAAGAAGCTTGAGCCACCTCAAAAAGGTCCTCCAAAATGGCTCATAAATACACTTGAAAGTGTTTGCCTTAATGAGGTTGGAAAGACAAGAACAAGAAGCTCTGCTAGACAGAATGGAGATGATGTAGATGATTTTGATTCACTTGTTGATATGGATGTTTCTTATGATTGTGACCTAAATTTGTCTACAGAATTCAATCCAACTTCCTTCAAAGAATCTAATTCTCATGATGAATGGAAATAAGCGATGCAAAAAGAATATTATGCTTTGATAAAGAATGACACCTGGAAGATGGTTGATCCTCCATTGGGAACTAAATCGATTGCCTGCAAGTGGGTCTTCAAGAAAAAGTATAAAGTAGATGGCTCACTTGACAAGCATAAATCTAGGCTCGTGGAAAAGGATTTTGCACTGAAGGAAGGGGTTGATTATAAGGATACTTTTTCCCCCACAACAAAATGGGCTACCATCTAGACTCTCTTTGCCTTGGCAACTTAGAACGGTTGGAAAGTCCATCAAATGGATGAAAAAACTGCCTTCTTGAATGGAGATCTGAAAGAGAATGTTTTTATGTCATGTTGTAGCGGCTACAACCACCCTCCAAAATTTTGGCCTGCACCAATTTTGAAGCCTCCCTTAGAGAGTTTCACTTGATGACTGCACACACTCAGGTTCACTCTGTGAGCTCGTGTGAGTCTTTATATTTTCCTTGCTTTTTTATTACACTCAAGTATCTGCATGTCGATGTCTAATTCATGCTTGCGACCGTCTTCTAGTTATGCTCAAAGTCTTTGCTTCGTATGTGTTTGATGTGTTTGCCATGAAAGCATCTGTCGCACTCATACACAGAGTCACATTCACTATCGTGCAAGTTTCATCTCGATCATGAAAGATCAATCATGAGTGTCATGCTTATTTCTTGCACCATCGATCAGTCCTGTTTAACATATGTATCCGGATGGTTTGGTCGTTTCGTCGTCAATTCGTGCGAGTGTGTGTCCATATGATCACCTATGCATCTTTCAACTATTCACACTTAATCATTTGTGTTGAAGTCCTCACAACCAAACTCTTCATTGACAGCCAGACCATCACCCTGCTTTCGACTTGATCGATTGTCAACCAAAACAGCGCAAAAGCACCAAGCTAGTTCTTTCAAGTTGTGATGTCCGCAAGAATTTTAATTAGCACTCATGCTGGCCACCCGAACAGTCGATCGGCTATTCATCTCATAAATTTCACAGTGATAATGAGGAGGTCTCCCACTGCCCATCAGTCATCTCATCTCATAAATTGCGCAGAGATGACCAGTAGGCCAGCCCCCTAGACTTAATGCAGTTTTCCTAGCCAGCAGCTCCCAGTAGTAGACTGTATGTTCCCTCCAGGAATTGCGCAGTTTCTGCTGCCAGTGATTGAGCAGCCAACTGGCAACTCCCTCTGGGAATTGTGCTCCCTCTGGAAATTGTGCAAGTCTGGATGCTAGTGACCCCAGCAACCAACTGGCAGCTCCTTCTGGAAAGTACGCAAGTCTGGTTGTCAGTGACCCTTGAACCCAACTGGAAGTTCCCTCTAGGAATTGCACAAGTCTGGCTGCTAGTGACCCCAACAGCAAACTAGAAGTTCCCTCTGGGAATTGTGCAGATCTGGCTGCCAGTGACCCCAGTAGCCAACTGAAAGTTCCCTCTGGGAATTTCGCAGATCTGGTTGCCAGTCTCCCGGGCAGTTCCCCAAAAAAATTGTGCAATCCCTAACTGTTGACCCCTCATGCAGCTCGGCACGTTCCTCTGGAAAATTGTGCAAATTTGACTGTCTAGCCCCTGCTAACTGTTTTTTCTGGAAAATGCGCAGAGCGTGCCTGCCTTGCCTTCTAACAGCCCAGATTGTTCCTCCCAAAATTTGCACAATTTTGCCTCCCAACTGAGCTAGACCTTGCATTCAGTCACTGTCAACTCAAATCGCCTATCTCCATCTCTTAGTGACTCTTGCGCAGCTTTTATCAGCAGTTGCCTAAAGCCATCATCCCACATCACAGCCCTACTGCCTCTCCCGGTCACCCGCATCTGAATGATCATGTGTCATGGTAGACTAGGAGGTTTTGGATTTGATGTCATCTCGTCATGAGTGACTGCACGTACAGGTACAC
Organism: Pinus tabuliformis; assembly: GCA_031772625.1. Taxonomy (NCBI): domain Eukaryota; kingdom Viridiplantae; phylum Streptophyta; class Pinopsida; order Pinales; family Pinaceae; genus Pinus; species Pinus tabuliformis. The sequence goes on along the minus strand of CM062818.1, from coordinate 1,579,710,871 downwards.
CCACAAACATGTCAAGACGACAAACGGGATGAACGAAGGGAGCACATGCAGATGGAAAGGTTCACCAACGGACAAACGAATGAAGCATGCGAAGCAAACGAATGAACGAAGCATGTGAAGTGGACGAACAAATGAAACATGTGAAGCAGACGAATGCGACGAACATGCACCTTCGCAAACAAGTGAGCCTGTCAAGCCTTCCAACATGAAAGCAAGGAACAACATGTTAGAGCTTCATCAAGCGAACCAAGGACCATCGAAGACTCCGCACACTTCGCCATGCGGAGGTGAAGCTATGATACACCATGAAGACATCCATCACTTAGCAGCACTGTAGCTCAACATGCACTCCAGCAACAGCACGAATGTACCAGCATTGTCTTGTCAAGTCATGTCGATTCAAGTCATGAGTCATGTTGGCCACATCTCCACTATGGGCTTGTTGTCAATCAATGTGATGTAACGTGGAAGTCTAAGAGACCCACTTGTTGAACATAGAGTCATGTAAGTCGGAAATTCATGGAAGTCGAACAGTCATTAGGGTAGTCAAACAACCACAAGGGTCAATTTCACCCTTGGCTATAAATACCCCCCTCATTTGTACATGAAAGGACTTTTCACCTCAGATCCTCCCATATAGCCAAGAGAGTCTGTAATCTTTTCTTTGAAGAGTAAGTAGTGGCTCCAACGCCCCGCTGACGGGGTTAGTGATGTATGGTGTAACGATGTGTGTTATAACTTTCACTTAATTCAGAAGCCTGTCAACAGGCCAGCACGGTTTCACACATGTATTATATTTGTTGTAAGACTGATCTTTAACACTTGTAATGCATGTTGCTTTAACCATGTGTTCTACATATGAACTGATTCATTTGTTGTAATGCATAATATGTTAACGGAAATGTGTTACATATGATGTTAATGTTGTCCCGTCCATGTCAACTACTTTTCCAGACATCAAATAGACCTTTAACATGAACCTTGTTGTAACAACCATTGCACTCGTCTCAGACTGATTCGTGGGTGTTGTACGTGTTATATTACCTTGTATGTTGTGAGTGTTACATCCGAGTGGACTACTCTACCGAAAGCTGTGTATGTCCTTTGTGTTGTGTTTTCCTAGCTGAGTTGGGACTGATCCCTTTCAACCTGGAACTCACCTTCACCCTTTTCCCCTCACACTGAAAGAACCATTGACACAAGTACACTTACACTCACTAGGCATGCGAACCTCACTTCTCGATGACAAAGTGAACCACTCTCCTATGCTGACAAGCAAGAGTTGAGGGAAATCCTTAAGACAATGGCGACCGAGCCATCATACTGGATGGTACTCCCACACTAAACGGTGTGAGGTCTAGTTGGGACTTCATACCAGGGTGATCCCTTGAATGTTGACCAGTCTAGCACCGTCAACATTTCTGGCGCTAGAAGGAGGGCAACCAGTTGTACATGGCTGAAATTCCCCTCACACTCACTCATCAACCATCTGGTCAAGGTAGTAACTCGCACTCCCTCTCTCACGACTCAGCAGTTGGTTACTCCTCACCTCCCAAAATTGAACATGAGATTTCATATCAACACCTTCACTCCATCTGTCCCATCACTCACCAGTTCGCGAAAGCAGTCGGACTGATCCTAGGCATACAGTACCTTCCACACGCATTTAAGAAGCCAAAAGCCAATCCCACATGGGTTGTTGTATCATTAGTGGAAGAATCAGTCCTTACTACACTTGAAGGTTTGAAAGAAGCTATTGAAGATGAAGAGGAACCTCCAATCTTCTTTGAAGATGAACAAGGCACACTTGTAATCTTGGGATCAAACTCCAGTATAGGAGGTAGAGGGGAAGGTAGTGAAGGAAGTGGAGGCGGAGACGAACCGACAAACTCAGATCCAGAACCATCATATTCCAAAGGAGAGGAAGAAGACGAAGAGGACGAAGAGATGGCTGACCCAAATCTTGAATGGATGACTCAGGGACCATTGGCTCTCCTAGATATTCTGCACAAGATGTCGAAGCAAGCGGAGAGAATGAAAAACAAGTTTAACCCTGACAATGCGATGAAGGCAGAAGACCAATTAGACAACTTCTACCTACAGCTGCAGACCCTTGAGGTACGTTATGACGACGTAGCTTGTAGATTGTTTGCATGTACCTTGGACGGTCGGGTAATCGCTTGGTATCTAAACCTTCCACCCAACTCTATACAAAACTGGGGTTCTTTCAAACATATGTTCCTTGAAAAGTTTTATGATGACAAGACTCCAGTCATGCTACTCAAAGGATTGGGAAGCCTCAAGATGGAGGGAAAATAGATAGTAGAAGATTTCAATCAAAGGTTTACGTGTATCTTGAACAAGTTTACAGCAGACACCAAACCTCATGACTCCATCACTGTCGACTATTACACATCTACATTGCCAACCACCATTGCACAGTTCGTCAAATGAGCTGTGAAGCCAACATTGTTAGAAAGCTGCGAAGAGGCTATTTCTGTTGAGAAAGACTTGCACGCCATTGGATTTATTAAGGATGACCAATCAATGAAAGACTCCAAGGATGCGAGCAGAAATCTGCAAGCAACGACGAGCAAAGGCAGAGTCGGGGAAGCAACTGACATTGAAACCCTCACTCACCTTGTCAAGAACTTGACCACCGAAATGTCCAAACTCAAGCAACGGAACATGGACACATTTGCGAACAGTCATCCTCCCAGACAGAGATAGGCAAGCAGTTCATCAACTGACTCATCAAGCAACAATCAATTCGGTTCCAAATATGCGTAGAATCCTGTGTTCCTACTCGATCAATGCACTGATCCTAAGTATTGTTGCTTCCATGAAGAATTTCATCCCAAGAAATCTTATTCAGATTCGAAGTGAGTTGTTACCTCTATCTATACCCATACACTCGATGTGGATGGCGACATACAGGAGCAACCAGAAGACATTGATGATAACGAAGAGGTTGCACCAAATGAAGCACCAAGTTCTGGGCATGTGGTGAATGCATATCAGTGCTCGCAAGTAGTCTCGAAGACGAACACCGAGAAGCAGCCCCAAAAGAAAAATGATTAATACAATCTTAGAAGTAAAGGGGCTCCCCCGACACTCAAGGAGATGCAAGAGAAAGTGAGATCGTTGATAAAGAAGTTCGGTCCATCAGTTGCCTCAAAGAAACAAACACAAATCAAGTCTGGGAAGACAGCAGCGAATAAGAACACATCCATGAGTAGCAAGTTGCAGAGCAGTCCGCCAAACAACACAAGCATCCGTTCCACCCCAGACACCTCGGTGATTCTACCACCTCTAGATTACAACATAGTCGATGACATGAAGAAAACTCGAGCGAACATCAATTTGTTTGAGTTAGCCAAAGTACAGAGCTAGCGAGATATCCTGCTGCGTGCATTGGGACAAACGGAAACAGATAGCACAGCCTCTACCAGCAAGGGAGCATGCACACCTCCCAGATCACTATCCATTGTGATCAATACACTTTGGATGGAAGAAGCAAACTCAAGTTGCCCCCCATTCATGCTTTCATTCAAAGTTTTCAACTACAATGTCCACAATTGTTTGGTTGATTCTGGCGCGGCAACCAATATCATGCCGCTCTCCTTTGCTAAGAAGATCAATGCACGATGGAGCGAAACATCCGCGAGAATCATCCAACTTGATAGAAAATTAGTACTAGCCATTGGTGAACTACAAGACGTGATCATCTGACTATCCCATGACAGTCGAGTCCACCAGTTCATCAACATAATTGTTGTGGACATACCAGAAGCATATGGTCTGCTATTAAGCAGAGACTGGTCTAGTAAGCTAGATGGATACTTTGCTACAGACTAGTCTCACATGTGGCTTACGTACAAGGGAAAATGAAACCAAATCCAGGTGTTATCCGAGAGGTATATGAAACACAATTTCACTCCCCTTGACAGCGAGAATGAACCATTGGCCTTCGCAAAAATTATGTTTGGCAACTGCTTCCTAGAAAATACATTGGAGTGTTATCTCACATGGCCAACCCCAACCTCATCAGACAAGCAGTTGGGACTCCTTCCTCACCCAACTGATGATAATGAAACTTGTATAGCTTGTTTTTCTATTAGTAGCAATAGTAGCAACAATGGTAGTAGCAGTAGTACCAGCATGCCAAATGGTCCATGTACAGACAAGTTGTGGACCATGAGTCTTGATAAATCAAGAACGCATGATGACTCAAGGACCGAGTGCATCTCAGTCATCCAAAACAATGAACTATGCACGATTTCAAGTTGTTTGAAGTTCGGAGTCACAAACAATGATGCTGAAGCACTCATGTTGAACACACGAAAGACCAACACTATGAACAAACATAGCAACTTGGGGATCCACCATGATCCGAAGATGGCTAATCTCGGTACAAGTTACACATTGCAACAACGACCAATCGTTGACCGCTTGATCGAATAGTACCAAGATGGGCCTGCACGAGTAGATGATGACCTGAGTACCCACTACATGCGAACAATCCAACATGAGATTCCAGGTAAAGGAGAAGACAAGCCATTACAGCAAAGAACAGGTAACACATGCATGTTGTTTGTATTCCTTTCACCGAATAGATTGATTAACATTTTAAGTGTTCATATTACTTGCAAAATTCATCATCACACTTGGTTTTCTTATTTAATTCCTCCACATAAGAAATCTGGGAAGATCCACTTACGCATTGACTTCAAAAACTTGAACCCTTCCTGGAGTAAAAACAATTACCCCATCCCATCATCGGAGCCCATGTTGCACACAATACCTAAGACAATAGTATTGTCTTCACTTTAAGGTTTTCTGGAATGCCACCAAGTTCCGGTAGTACAGCCTGGTGGACCAGCACTAGTCCATGAGAAACTTGGCTCACACACCTATCATTTGCAATCACTCAATGGGATGATTGATAATCTTCCTGTCAAATGGCCAAGTCCTCAAACATTAGTTCAGTAGGTTGGGTCGTTCTCGTGCCTTGTGCATAGTCTGCTTGCTGCTTGTTGTTTCATTTGGTTTGTTTTGCTTATTATCTTTGATTTTGCTTTGTTTTATTCTAACTATTATTTTTGTTCATATGCAATTCGTTTGTTTGATATATTACTATTTTTGTTTCCGGAAATAAATGTTGCCAACTACTATGTTATGGCTTTTGAATAGAGTATGTGGTTGAAATTCGAAGAGACTTGTGACACTGTAGCACTTGGCTAGTCTTGTGTCCATTTTCTCTGTGCTTGGTTACAACCTTCGGCCGATGAAGTCCTGACGAAAAATATGAACCATCTATAAGGGAATATTTGGTCCAACCGTGAACCTGTGTCCACAGTGGGAAGCCCCATGCCTGTAGTCAGCCTTTTGCTCTGTGTGTTGAAGCTAATCCAATTAGTAGAAATGGAGAAGGGGAAAAATCTAAACGAGCAAACCTATGTCAAAGTTCTTACATGCTTCTCTGAAGAAACAACCTCTTCTGCTCTCAATAAGTCGGGATCCCTCTTCTGACCCAAAAATAAATAAGTTCCTATGCACAGTTCTCTTAAAAAATACAAAGGTGAAAGAAGAGAAAGGCTTCCTACGCAAAGAGGTAAAGCATGCAACTCCACCAAGGTACTAACCAGGCTTGCTGGCAGTGGAGAAATGTGTGTGTTCTTGCATGACTCCATCGGGGTGTTGTCCGAGCCTGTTGGTAGCGGAGCAACACTAGGGATGAAAACTTATACTCTGAAAATCTTCAACTCGCGAACTAAACTGCCCTTCCCAAATGCGAAACACTAGGATCTAAGTTGAACTTTTGATTGTGTTTGACTGATTTGACAAAGGGTGAACCATGTATGTCCATGGGGTAAGTGGGGAAACTGAAGTAACCTGCACAACGATTCAATACTTCCTAAAAGACCAAGGCCATGTTCTAGCAATGAACCGAAACAGAGAAGTTAGAGTTCTACCAGTGTGTTGCCAAGTGTTGTAGCAGCTACAACCACCCTCCAAAATTTTGGCCTACACCAATTTCGGAGCCTCCCTTGGAGAGTTTCACTTGATGACTACACACACTCGGGTTCACTCCGTGAGCTTGTGTGAGTCTTTACATTCACCTTGCTTGTTTATCGCACTCAAGTATCTGCATGTTAATGTCTAAGTCATGCTTGCGACTATTTTCTGGTTATGCTCAAAGTCTTTGTTTCGTATGTGTTTGATGTGTTCACCATGAAAGCATCTATCGAACTCACACACGAAGTCACATTCACTTTCACGCAAGATTCATCTCGATCATGAACGATCAATCACGAGTGTCGCGCTTGTCGCTTGCATCGTCGGTCAGTCATGTTTAACATATGTATTTGGATGGTTTGGTCGTTTCATCGTCAAGTCGTGTGAGTGTGTGTCCATATGATCACCTATGCATCTTTTGACTATTCACAAGACCATCACCCTACTTTCGACTCGATCAACTGTCAACCAGAACAATGCAGAAGCACCAAGCTAGTTTTTTCAATCTATGATGCTCGCAAGTATTTTAATCAGCACTCATGCTGGCCACCCGAACAGTAGACCGGCTGTTCATCTAAGAAATTTTGTAGTGATCATGAACAGGCCTCCCTCTGCCCATCAGTTAACTCAGCTCAAAAATTGTGCATAGATGATCAGCAAGTCGGCCTCCCGGACTTAATGCAATTTTCCCAGCCAGCAGCTCCCAGCAGTAGACTACTTGTTCCCTCTAGGAATTGCGCAGTTTCTGCTGCCAGTGACTGAGCATCCAACTGGCAGCTCCCTCCGGGAATTGCGCAAGTCTGGCATCCAGTGACCCCTGCAGCCAACTGGCAGCTCCCTCTGGGAATTGCGCAAGTCTGCCTGCCAGTGACCCCAACAACCAACTGGCAGTTCCCTCTGGAAATTGCACAAGTCTGGCTGCTAGTGATCCCAGCAGCCAACTAGAAGTTCCCTTTGGGAATTGTGCAGATCTGGCTGCTAATGACCCCAGCAGCCAACTGGCGGTTCCCTCTTTGAATTGCGCAAATCTGGCTGCCAGTCTCCCAGGCAGTTCCCTAGAAAAATTGTGCAATCCCTGCCTACTGGCCCCCAACGCAGCCCGAACCGTTCCTCTGGAAAATTACGCAAATTTGGCTCTCTAGCCCCTACTAACTGTTCATTCTAGAAAATGCACAGAGCATGCCTACCTTGCCTCCAGCAACCCAGACTATTCCTCCCAAAATTTGTGCAATTTTTCCTCCCAGCCGAGCTAGACCTTGCAGTCAATCACTATCGACTCAGATCGCCTGTCTCCATCTCTCAGTGACTCTTGCGCAGTTTTCATCAACAGTTTCACGGAGCCATCATCCCACATCACAGCCTTGCTGCCTCTCCTGGTCACCCGTATCCGAATAATCATGTGTCATGGTAGACTAGGAGGTTTTGGATTTGATGTCGTCTCGTCATGAGTGACTGCAGGTATAGGTACACCCACAAACATGTCAAGACGATGAATGGGATGAACGAATGGAGCACATGCAGATGGACAGGTTCATCAATAGACGAACAAACGAAGCACGTGAAGTGGATGAACGAATAAAGCATGCGAAGCGGACGAATGAACAAAGCATGCAAAGCGAATGAATGAATGAATGAAACATGCGAAGCGGACGAACGTGACGAACATGCACCTTCGTGAAAAAGTGAGCTTGTCAAGCCTTCCAACATGAAAGCAAGGAACAACATGCTAGAGCTTCATCAATCGAACAAAGGATCATCGAAGACTCCGTGCACTTCACCATGCGAAGGTGAAGCTATGATAAACCATGAAGACATCCATCACTTAGCAACATTGTAGCTCGACATGTACTCCAGCAGCAGCACGAATGTACCAGCATTGTCTGGTCAAGTCATGTCGAGTCAAGTCATGAGTCTTGTTGCCCACACCTCCACTATGGACTTGTTGTCAATCAATGTGATGTAACATGGAAGTCCAAGAGACCCACTTGTTGAACATAAAGTCATGTAAGTCAGAAATTCATGGAAGTCGAACGGTCATGAGGGTAGTCGAACAACCACAAGGGTCAGTTTCTCCCTTAGCTATAAATACCCCCCTCATTTATACATGAAAGGACTTTTCACCTCAGCTCCTCCCACATAGCCAAGAGAATCTGTAATCTTTTCTTTGAGGAGTAATTAGTGGCTCCAATGCCCCATTGACGGGGTTAGTGATGTATTGTGTAACGATGTGTCTTGGAAATTTCGCTTAATTCAAAATCCTATCAACAGGCCAACACGTTTTCACACATGTATTATATTTTTTGTAAGACTGATCTTTAACACTTGTAATGCATGTTTCTTTAACCATGTGTTCTACATCTAGACTGATTCATTTGTTGTAATGCATAATCTATTAATGGAAATGTGTTTTATATGCTGTTAATGTTGTCCCGTCTGTGTCGACTACTCTGTCGGACATCAGACGGACCTTTCACACGAACCTTGTTGTAACAACCGTTGCACTCGTCTCAGACTAATCTGTGAGTGTTGTATGTGTTATATTACCTTGTATGTTGTTACTGCTGCATCCGAGTGGACTGCTTTGCCGGACGCTGTGTATGTCCTTTGTGTTGTGTGTTCCTAGCTGAGTTGGGACCGATCCCTTTCAACCTGGAACTCACCTTCACCCTTTTCCCCTCACTGTGAAAGAACCATTGACACAAGTACACTTACACTCACCAGGCACGTGAACCTGACTTCTCGAACACAAAGCGAACCACTCTCCTGTGCTGACAAGCAAGAGTTGAGGAAAATCCTTAAGACAATGGCGACCGGGACATCATATTAGATGGGACTCCCACACCAAACGGTGTGAGGTCTAGTTGGGACTTCATACCAGGGTGATCCCCTGAATGTTGGCAGATCCAGCACCGTCAACATGTCCCAACGAAAAGGATTTGTTATGAAGGGTCAGGGACACAAACTATGTAAGCTTGTTAAATCCTTGTATGGCCTCAAACAAGCATTGCAAGCCTGGTACAAGAAATTGATCGAGCATCTTCTGAAAATCAATTTCAAACAATGTCATCTTGATGATGCAACTTTATTTGTCAAGAAAGTTGAACCACATTGGTTGGTTCGAAACGCGTCGACAAATGATTTTGAAGTGATTATCGCCGAAAACATGTCTCAAAAATTTGATATGGATCACAGAAGCCTAAATTCAATAATTGTATATCTTGTAGTGCATGTAGATGATCTTTTGATGAGAGGGAACAATGAGAATTACATTACATCCATAAATAAAGAACAGAGAAAAGGTTTTGAAATGAGAGAATTGGGATATGTTCACTACTATCATGGTATTGAAGTAACTCAACATCCGAAGTTTATATTCCTCTCTCAGAAGAAGTACATCGAAGATCTATTGAACAAGTTTGGCATGTCTAAGTGCAATCCTTTGACCACTTCAATGGAACAAAATTTAAAGCTCACATTCATTAAATGAAATGAATTTGAGGATGCAACAAAGTACAAACATCTTGTAGGAAGTCTCAGCTACCTAACTACTACCATACCAGACATTTCATTTGATGTTGGAATCCTCTCCAAGTTTATGAAAAAGCCTTGTGAGGGTCATTGCTCTGCTGCAAAAAGAGATCTAAAGTACTTGAAGAGAACTCAAGACTTTGGACACAAGTATACATAGGTGGATGACTTCGACTTGATTGGATACTTTGATTCAGATTTTGATGGAAATAAAGTAATTAGAGTATCTACTTCAGATTATGTTATTAGTCTTCGATTAGGAGTTGTCTCCTGGAGTTCATGCAAACAATCAGTTCCAACGGATTCCACAACTAAGGCAGAATATGTGGCAACAACTGAAGCAACGAAGGAATTTGTGTGGCTCAGGAAAATTATAGAATATTTGTAGGAGAAACAAGTGCATTCAATTCCTCTTTTGATTGACAACACTTCTGTAATGAAATTGGCCAAGAACCCAAAGTTCCATGATCAAACCAAGCACATCAGTACAAAGTATCAGATGATTTGACATCATGTTGAGGTCAATATTATTCACCTTTGCCATTGTTCCACAAATAAGTAGATTTCATAGATCTTCACCAAAGCACTTGGAAGAGAAAAGTTTGAAAGGTTCAGAATGATGCTTGGACTCACCAACATCCCTTCGGATTAAGGGAGGGAATGTTGACACCTAATCCCAAGGGATTGGGAAATTAGTTTAAATATTGTAAATAACAAAATAAACAAGATGAAGAGACAATGGAAGACGAATCCCAATAGTATCCCTCTCCTTGTATATATTTATGTATTCTCTTAATGAAAATCATCAATTCATTCAGAGTTACAAACCTGACCTGACACATTGATAAGATTCCAAAAAATACTGAGTCTTATATCCCTATGTCTACATGCAACAACTCTAAGTTGGCTTTTATTATATATCCTTTAAAATAATCCTAAGATTGCTACATATTTGCGTAACAAAATTTAAATTAGAAATTAAGGTTAGCCTACAACATTCGCCCTAGAATTAGAATTAACTTCATTTCCATGAATTTTAGACCTTGACTAAGAAGGAGAAGAAACTAAGCCTCCATTCACCACATCAGTTTCTGCCACCTATAGATATGGAGCGGCATCCTGTTGCAACACAAGTTCTTCAGCCTCTTCATTTTTCACCGCAATTTCCCCAACCTCTATCGAAATTTCCAAATTCCCCATCCTAAAATTCAGCATACCAGCTACCACCTACAACCTTTCTAGCTTGGTCTCCATCAAACTAAGTTTTTAATTTAGCAAATTGAAATAGATGTGAGACTCAACCAACATCATTTCGCCTTTCCTAGAAATAAAATTCATGATAAATTCCACAAAGACCGTCAACTAGGCTAATTGACAAGAGACTTCCTCATTCTCATTGCTAGGTTGACTCTCCATTGAGAAATTCACTCTACGAGCCTTATCTATTGCAAGAAGGACTGAGAACCAGGCTTGCATCCCTGTATTGGTGAAACGACCCATCCGCTTCTTATAATTGTGCAAATATTCCTTCCCCATATTGTCGATATTAACATTACTTTCATTGCAGCATTGATTCCCATGCTTTCTTCGGATGAAGAAATCCATCACCTTCGAAATAGCTCTACAAGTTGAAACTTGCTCCATTAATACCTGATATTTCATACGTGTTTGTTGTGCCATAAATGAGGAGATGTCAATTATGTGTGTCCTTCCTAATTAAATTACGAAGGGAGTCGTCCTCTCGTTGTCCACTGATAAACCTTGAAAAACATGAACTAGCGAGATGTATAAACGACTGCAATCTTTTATATTAAACAGAAGTTGCTATAAGAAAGTGAATGAAAGGAGATTATAATGTCATGGGATAGTAGGACTTTGGACATTCTATCCTTTTAATCTAACTTTAATTCCATTTGGTGCCCCCAACTTCTAAGTTGCGGAAAGAAATTTTATGCTAATGCTTTATAGGTTGGACTTTCATCATCCATAATCATCACTCCTTGTTCTAACGAGGCGCCCTTATTTGCTAGAGAGTATGCCACCTAATTAAGATGCCTTTTAACATGATAAAAGTCAAGACTTTCAAATTTTGCAATTTGGAGACTTGTTCTATGCAACATGGGAGCTTGGTTTTACATGGAATTTTCTTTGAGCTTGCACGCCTGTTGGATTACAATGATTGAATCTCCAAAGACCTGTAAATGTTGAATTTTCCTTGAGATTGTTAAGTCTAATCCTTGCCACAAAGCTAAAAAATCATCTTGAATATTGCTTGAAATCCCCAATCCCCAAGCATACTGAATCTCCATTTCTTCTTCGAGGTGAAAAATAACCCCTTACACTCCTACCTCCCTAGAATAAAAATAATATTTTGAATATAGGATTTCTTTATATTTATGTATCATTAATTAATACTTCAATACAAATAAAAAAATTGTCACTAAAAAATAATAATTTTAAACACTTACAAAAAATACACATTTTGCATGTAGATATAATTAGAAAATTACTCATTTCGGGACCCTTTTGCTGAAATGACATGTCAAATAAATTATTTTTTATTGAAAAAATTGAAAAAAAGGTTTAAAAAAAAAAAACTTTTTTTTTTGAATTTTTTGTCCAAACATAATAACATTTGAAGTTTTTTTTTCGTTATTTTTAATTTCCTAAAAATAATGATTCACATCAAATTTTAAGTAAAAAAAAAAAAAAAAAACCAAAAACAAATGTTAAAAAAAATTAAAAACAACTTAAAAAAACCTAACAAAATAAAAATCAATTATTTAAAAATAAATAAATAAAATTGAAAATAAACCAAATAAATATTTTAAAAGAAAAATTTAAGGGAAAAACAAACATTTAAAACGAAAACTAGGGAAAAAATATTTCAAAATTTAAAAAACAAAAATAAAATCAATTATAAAAAATGAAAAAAAAAAACAAGTAACCAAAAAAAATTATTTAGAAGGAAAATAAATAAAAATTATTACAATTTGTTAATATTATATATATATATATATATCAAACAATAAAAAATATTACATGTTTTTAAACCAATTAAAAAAAAAAAAAAAACATTAAAAAAAAATTAATAAACAAATATTTTGGGTCGAGGAATTGGGGATCGACGCCCCGCCCTTGCCCTGGCTCTAGTTTCCCTTGCTCATGACCTTTTGGCACCAGGATGGTGTTGGCATGTCAATTCCCATAATTGACCACTGCCGAAACACGATATTTGGGCCCACGCTCGAGTCGCCCTACACACGGAACTCTGGCACCAGGGCAGTGCTAGCATGTTGATTATCATAATCAACGACTACCCAAATACTATTGTTTGGGCAGTCGTTGATTCTGGGAATCAACGTGCCAATCCCACCCCAACACCAAAGGGACGTAGGCAAGGGTGACTGCAGTGGCCCGTGTTTGGGTGGGCATCAATTTTGAGAACCGACATGCCAGTCCCCACCCCAACACCAAAGGGCAGTGAGCAACACGACAGGAGCAGTGAGCCGCTCCAATTACCCTTCCCACAACCCTTTGGTATCGAGGTGGGACGTGGCGTCAATCCCCTCGACTCCCTTAGATTGTTTTTTTAAATATATGTATATATATATATATATATATATATATATATTTTGTAATATCTTTTGTTTAATTTTTTTTAAATATTTTTTTCCTTTTAATTTATTATTTAATTTGTTTTAAATTTTTATTTTTATTTTAATTATGTTTTCTTTCTTTTATTTTATCTTTTTTATGTTTAAAATTTTCATTTTTTTTAATAACTTTTTTATGATTGATTTTTTTTTATGTTAAATTTTGTTTTAACTCTTTTTTTTACTTTTTTTAATCTATTTTTCTTGTTGCTAGGTCTATGTCAATGTTCAACTAGCAACCCGATCTCATTGTGTGTTAATTTGTTAGTTGGTTCTAAAGTTTTCATTACAATGGAACAACTCTGCCCCCGCTGTGTTAATTTCATGGTTGATTTTTAAGTTTTCATGCAATGGGTCAGGTTCGCCCCCACTGCACATCGATTTGATGGTTGATTTTTAAAATTTGCATTGCAACGTGTCAAGTTGTCTTAGGCTAAGAATTTAAAAGAGCTGTACATTTAGCATTTTAAAAGAATATTGCTCTTGGTATAATGACTCTTTGATTTAGGTATTTTTTTAAAGGTTTTTTCTTAGACATGATATTTATTTTTAATTCAATGTGTGAAAAATGTTCAAATTTTAAGATTTTTCAGAGTCGTGATATTTTATCTTTAACACCATGGTTGAAAAATGTCAAAATTTAAGGTTTTTCAAAGTCATGATATTTATCTTTAATGTCATGGTTGAAAATTGTTTAAATTTTTATGTTTTTTTGGATTAGTGATATTTTATATTTAATGCTATTGCCGAAAATTATTAGAATTTTAAGGTTTTTCAGAGTCATGCTATTTTTTTAATGGCATTGCTAAAAAATGTTGGAATTTTAACAAAAAAAAAGTTAGATGCAACATGAACACTTTTTTATTTTGGGGCGTTGTTTCATGTTTATTGCATAAAAATTTTAGTTTTTAATACCATTGTTTAAAAAAAAAATAAACAAACAACAAACTCGAAGGAAAATATGTTGATGTAGCATCAACACTTTTCATTTTTACAATGTTTTTTCATGTTTATTGCACAAAAAAAATGGTTTTTAATGACACTGCTAAGTTCTTCTTCTTTTTTTAACCCAAAAAAAAACTTTGATGCAACATCAACACTTCACATTTTTTGAGTATTTTTCATGTTTTTTTGTGTAAAAATAGGGGTTTTTTGGGCTAAAGTTCTCATTAAGTTGCTAAGTTTGTTCATTCTACTAGTACAAATGGTCCCTATTCAACTTTAGGACCTTCTCACTCCTGATCCTCTACCCTTGCTAGCACTTTCCCATGAGACCTCTTAAGGGTCCTACCCTCATCAAATTTCACATCCCAACTTAAAATAACTTTCCTATGTCCTAGAATGTAGACTTGGTAGGCCTATGAGACCTCACTAGAGCCCACGAACACACCCATTTTTTACAAGGGCTCCAACTTAGTCCACTTCTCCGTGGGAACGTGGACATAAACTGGACTACCGAAGATGTGCAAATGACTCACACTTAATTTCACTCTTGTAAACATCTCCTTAGGAGTCGCGTCCTCCAATATCCTGTGATTATTACATGTTTGCACATATATAGTGGTATTAAATGCATCTTCCCACAAAAACATAGGCAATCCCTAATCATAGATCATTGCCCTTGTTGCCTCAATTATGGTCATATTCTTCCTCTCGGCAACCCCATTCTATTGAGGGTTGTAAGATACTGTGAGCTCCTTCTTAATCCCTTATGCCTTGCAAAAATCATAGAACTTGTTGGAGGTATACTCGTCCCCATTATTTTATCTTAGCACCTTAATATCCTTCGCGATTTGGTTCTCCACAAGAGATTTTAACTCCTAAAACTAACCCAAGACCTCATCGTTGGTCTTCATGATGTAGATCCAAGTTTTTCTAGAAGATGTCTCTATGAATGTTGCAAAGTACAAAGACCTTGTGATCGAAGTCACATACATAGGAGCACAAATGTCTAAGTGCACCAAGTATTGAACTCACTTAGACCTAGTCTTGCTATGAGGATAAATAGCCTTGGCACGCTTTCCAAGTGCACACCCTTTACATGCTCCATATTGCTTTACCCTGATCTCCGGAAAACCTGTAACCATTCTCTGCAACATAAGGACAACTTTGTAGTGTAGGTATCCCATCCTCCCATGCCATATCTAACTTTGGTTGGCACTCTCATGTATGAGATCCTTCACCAGTTGTCCTCTCAATAGATAGAGATCCTTCTCCCTTCTCCCAATTACTCACTTTTTGTTGGGATCAGTGCATTTCAGCTCAACAACGACTTCACCTCCAGTGAAGTTGACTTCTAATCCTCTGTATTCTATGGCTGAAACTAAAAAGAGATTATTCTCCAAACCCAATACATACAATACTTTGCTCACCTCCATGATACCACCGGTGTCCATCTGAAACTCAATACTTCTAGTGCCTTATACTATATACCTTGCATTATCACCAAGCTCTACATGTATATCCCTAGGCTCCCTAGTCATGTTGGTGAAGAAGTCTTGAGATCCCATCATGTGATGAGATGCTCCACTGTCCAAAAACCAGACAACTCTCACGATGATTCATAAAGGTGTGACACCAAGGCAAAGTTTTTCTCAAACTTTTCAACCATCTCATCCATCTGTGTAGTGGTTGCATATTTGTCTTTCCCTTTCCCTTTTTCTTGTTTGGAAATTGATTGGAAAAATTCCCATACTTGTGATATGCAAAGCACTTGACTTTTTTTATGTCGTTCTCCTTTTTATTCGGTGAAGGTCCTCCTCTACTCTAGTTTTGTTTGGTCTTTCCTTTGCCCTTTTTCACTTTTCTAGCAAGAGCAAGCTCATATTTATCCTCAATACCCTTTTGTTGTCCTCTAGTTCATGAGTTCTCCAAAATATACTTCTAAATGAATTCATCCCACAACTAGATCCATTCAGGAGGTTGTTTCCTAGTAAGGATCCCATCCACAAAGGTGGTCCAATGCTTAATGCAACCCTTCATAGCAACTTTCACCAGCTCTGAATCAATCATAGTTTCCCCATCAGTTGCAAGCTCATCTTGTGAAAGTTGGATCCTTGTGATATAAGATGTTATGGTTTCAAATATGTTCATCATCATGTTGTGCTCTGATAAAGTCCAGTTATAGCTTACCTATATCTGGCATTTGGTGTCCTTCCCTGTTATGTGAGAAATTATGTGATCACTCACACAATCCAAAATTACACACATTGCTTTCATATTGACATTATGCTCAAGTTTTGATTTGAAGGAACCTAAATATTCATGTACACAAGATCCCATAAACCATTAATTTTCATAATCATGGTAATTCACTTCTTCCAAGGACTATAATTAGCAACCCCATCCAACCTATCTTCATATTGCAAACTACTCAATGATTCCATCCTCACAGATCAACCACGGCCACAAAACCTAGCTGCAAAATTTCAAAATAATGTTGTTGGCATAAAAAAGAGAAACTTGTTGCTACAAACCTTAGTGATTTCAAATCTCTCTCTCAGAGTTATCCAAAAAGCTTTGATACAACGTTAGATCTCCTAATACCCGCCTAGATTTATTTTCTCATGGCAATTATTTATTCCCAACAATTTATTTAATTAACAAAATAAATCTTGAATTACCGAAAAATAAAATCATTGGTATTTTAACATTTAGAAATATATGGAACATAAATAAATCAGAGAGATCAATCAAATATTGCAATACAAATAATTCACCACAAAAATTCTCTATCATTTATTAAAATGGAAAGTCAGGATTGCAACCCACAAAGAACTTACAAAGAAAAATGCAATGACTGGAACTTGCAACTCAACCACATTGGAATAATTTAGCCCAAGGAAAATCAGCGAACTAGAAATCTATAGGTTTTAACCCTATAAAAAAATTACTTGTGAACTAATTCTTAAAACAGAAAAATAAACAATGGCGAGAACATAAAATATACACAAATATTTTCTCCTGGAACCCAAGCAGGGAAAACCGGATTGATTTTTTATTATATTTTTTTCCATGTTACAATACATTATATACATGTCGAAGCATCCATAAACCCCAATCCATTAACCCTAGATTAGAACATAACTATATTTCCCTTGATCGAATCTACAAAATACCATGGGCAAAAACCATCTTGCCTAAAACAATGCATGAAAACCATGCGCAAAACCATGGGTAGGTCCACCCACCATCCTTAAGTCTACCCCCATCTTTGGGTTCGCCCAACTATTATTGGGTCCACGTAAAAAAATCGAGGTGTTGGCCTGGACCCCATGAAGAGTGGGCTATGACCCCATGCAAACCCCTTAGCGGGGGGGTGCCCCCCCTCAGTATGTCCAACGTAATGTAACAGTGTCTGGAACTAGTCGTGGAAGAATATAACACATACCCAACAAAATTGACCTTTGAAGAAATCCGACCTAGAGAAAATGAACCCACTTCTCACTTGAAAATCAACCTCTACGCCTAGATCTCCCTCGAACTCTATACACTCACAACTTAGCGCTGGAAAATCGTCCTCCCTAGAAACTATGCCTCCTCACTTCAACAATTTGGCCTCCCTAATTCCCAACAAATCGCCATGTTGGAAACACCTTGAAATTATTCTTGTATTCTTTTTCCTTCTTCTTAGTCAAACCAAGCCTCACACTCCAAAGAATTTTCTCTCTCCTTCTTGAGAAAATTGTTTTTCCAAAACTGTTGTAGTTGTCTCTCTCTCTTGTGTTCTTGTGTCTTCACCTCTTCATTAGGCTTCTATTGTAATTTTCACTAAACCCAAATCCCTAACCCTAATCTCCCTTTTAAAATATCTTGGAGATCGATGGTTGAGATTATTTCTAAGTCACTTAAATGATTAAATTATTTATCCTTAGAATGACTTAATATTCCACAATAATTAATTGAATTTAATCATTATACCTTTCCTAAGTTAGACTTAGGAAAAAATACACAAGTCACTTACTCCACAAAGCAAGCACCTAAAGAGGCAATAATTCATCTTCCACATGCTAAGACATCAAGCCTATACAAAAGACCTTCCACAACTACCACAAGCTTCAACATGTAAGTCTTCCTAACAGGGACTTGAGCTTCTAGTGGCAAGTTATAGAGTATGTACTCATTCCTTCTTCCCCTGGTATGACCAAGTTCAGCGAAACCAACAAGAAACTTGAATCTGAATATGCCAGACGCTAATGAGAAACATGATTCTCAAGCCTTTGAATATCTACCAAAGTACTTGGAGAGGTCATCGAGTAATAAGTAGTTGTAGCCCCTTGGGTTTGCGATTGGACATGTGATTTTCTTTCCTAGCCATGGCCACCAACCCTGTGATGACCACTCATCCATTTACGTGACATGAATTCCAATAAACACTAAAACAATACAAAGCTAGAAATCAAAATTCTACCAATGCCAACAATTCCAAACAGGGTTCGACCTCTCAAAAATGAACAATAGGGTGAAATAGATGGGACACACTACTTCCCTCATGGATGCCACAGATCGAAGACCAACTAAGCAACCAAGTTGTCCACCCAAACCCAAAGACTAACAATAGTACGAAGGATTGCGAAGAACTCACCCACCAAACAAATAAATAGAAGGGAGCACCCAATCACCAATCTAGGGAGAAACAAATCCTTGATAATAAGCCAGCTCCAAAGGAAGCAAAGCCCCCGGACTTAGAAGCAAAAGAACAACAACATGCACCATCAAAAATATTTTACCAAAGCCCACACCACACCAAGAACAAACAGACTTCAGGGAAATAATACATAATGCCCAGAGAGAGATGTTACTAGTTTAACACAGTGAAGAAATTCCAAGGTTGAGACAATCAAAGACCTAGAGCCTGAATTCTACCCAATGTAACCCCACTAGTTGTTTGAGAGCTCATCATTGTAGCCATATTCTTGCTTGCTTCCACCACCTGCTTCCTTTTGAGTTGCTCCTCCCCCAACCACGCAGAGAACCAGGGAGTTGATACCACAGTGGTTCACATTCTCAGCAAGACTTTCGGCATGCCAATTTAAATAAGGAAACTCCCCCTCTACATTCCAAATCACAAATTGACCATCGAAGCGTTGTAGAAATTTCAAACATCAAGAGGGGGAGGAAAATACCACCCTCGCCAAGGAAAAAACCATAAACGAGACATAAAAGCCTTCCTCTTTGAATAAAAACAAAAAATGAATAATCTAGAATGCAGCTAGCCATAACAAATAATATGAACCTTCACACGCTTCATGCATGGGGGTGGTAGACCACACCTCTCCCTCTTAATTGCTTTTGAGAGTCGATGGACACCCCATCTAGGAACTTGCTTTATAACTATAAATCATATAATTTGTATTGAAGAATAACTTGCTTTATTGACCTAAAAGACTCTATTTATAGGTTAATAATCTCTATAGTAAAGTGGAGGAGAATCTCCATGGTCATATATTAATTTTTTTTTAAATAATAATAATTTAAAATGAAGTTATAATTGTCCACTTGGGGTAGCTCAATTGGCAAGGGCTATGGAAATGAAGTCTCATCAAACCGGAAGTCTTGCATTCAAATCTTGCGCTATCCCCTTCCCCTCCCCCCCCCCTCCACTGATTGGGGTGAGAAGTTGGACATAATGAAAATGTAGTCCTACCAAGCTTACAAAAAAAATGAATTTATAATTTAATTAATTTTTATGATTTTTAAAATCTTAACAATATGATATGTATCATGAGGAAAATGTTTTAATGCCTATCCACGTTTATCAACTATTTAATTATATGGATGATATTCTATTATTAAATATTATAATATTATAGAGAAATAAATTTGTACTCCACTACAGTGTTCAAATGTTTTCAAGTTTTTATTTGGTTATGATAGTATTTAAGTTTGAGCACGTTGATTTCTGGTAACATCGGATGTGCTCTAAGCCTCAAAAATTGCAGGGGGACTTTGACACATGTATTCCACAATACCCAGAAATCATTTTGGGAAATTCCACCTGGAGACAATTTTATTAAAATAATTAATTATTTTTAATGGGTGCCTAAGTCTAAACTTAAGAAATTAAAATAATTAAAGAGTATTAATTTAACTATGGGTGAAACTTCTAGACAAAGACGAGAATCGAGCCAAAATGATCTAAGCCATTGATTAGAATCTAATCTAGGCCATTGGTTTTCAACAGAAGGATTATAAGAAGAGGCTTGATGGGAATTTGGAAGACACATCAAGTGGGATATTAGAGATCGAATTTTTGAAGAGAGAAGCGCAATAGTTGTTGGAGAGAAGTTCAAAGTGATTTCTTGCAGTGAGGGGAAGGAATAGTTGAATACATCCCACTTTCAGTGCCTAATAGGCCCTTAGTTAAATACCACTTCCAGTGTTTAATAGGCCCTTAGTTACAATAGACTTCCTGGGACGGTCACTGACTACTAGTGGGCGCAATGACCAGCTCATGGTAGTCGTGGATTGCTACAGCAAACGTTCATTACAATACCTTGACGGAAGACTTTTACTGTTGGTCGTATAATTCTTCAGGTTGGTTGCATTTTAGCCTTCCAAGATCAATCATCTCCAACTGTCAAAGTAGATTATTTAGTTATTACTAGCAAAGCACTTGGTGTATTAATAGATCCTAGCCTAGAGTGGAGTACTGTAAGATTCATCCATACACAAACGGGCAGACAAAGGTAGTGAAGTACACCCTAGTCTAGTGGTTGTCTTTCAATCATCACTATTTGAAGACATGGAATGTCAACATCCCATATGTGCAACACAACTACAATCAGGCAATGCACAGTACAACCACGAGTACAACAGGCACTTCACATTTTTAAGTGTGCCATGCCTTCTTGTTGAACTGTACATTAGCTACCCTGGTCCCAGACACAATACAATAACAGTGAAGGAAGTCACTAAACATGGGCAAGTAATCAGGTTCACAGAACACATCCAAAGCATCATGAAGTTCGACAAGCTTTGCAAAAGAGTCAATAGAAGCACAGGGTCCAGCGTGATCAACATTGCACATAGCCTCAATTTTGATGCAGGGGGCAAAGTCTCGGTTTATCTTCAGAATAAGTGCTTCAAGAAGTACAATTTTTTTTAAAGAGTTCAGAAATGGCCCTTATATCATCGTCTAGCAAAGCACATAGCTTCAATTTTGATGCAGGTGGGGGGGAATTTTCTGTTTATATTCAGAATAAGTGCTTCAAGGAGCACAAAAATTTTAAAACGCTCAGATGTGGCCCTTAGATCATCATCTAGCAAGTTAGAGAGGTGGTGTTCAGATTGAATCTACCCACTGTATGTGCATTCATCTACTGTTCAACGTGGATTGCTTGAAGCTTAATGAGCCAGTGATGTAGTATAATGATGAGGAATCTCATGTTGATTCGTGAAAAGCTTCTTGCTGAAGCTAGTACAGACTTGGAAAAAAATAGTGCAACAATGCAAAGAATGGCCAGATAGATGGTGAACCTGCAACTTTTATCAGATCAAGGTTAAAACACCGTGGCCACAAGTAATGCAGGACAACTGTTGGGGACCAACAACCATTAAGCAGGAACGTTAGATACCAGTAATCCATTACTGGTATGTATGGATATCTCTAGGAGGATCCCAAGCGCAATCACTGAAATCACAATATCATAATCTCCTTACATATCCCTCATCTCTCCCCTAAATAGCCATTTTAATGTGTAAGTTCATTTGACAAACAAAAGCCAATTAGTCACCATCTGTGTTGTGTGTTCATTTGCCAAACCAAAAAGAATTAGTTAGAACTTGCAAGTATGAAAATCATAAAAATTAGCACCATGATGATTTCCAGCTAAAATTATAGAGCGCTCTTTCTTTTCCAATAAATTTCATTTAGATGTTTTTATTTTTCCCATGAATGCAGATTGGTGTCAACTGTAATTTCCATTTAACTGGTTATATAGTACCGTATAATACATTACAGCTGTTTGAAGCATTCATGGTAGTAGGCTCATGGTGCCCACTGCTGCACAGTGCAGACTATCTTCTTCCATGGATTGTTGAACATGAAAATATTTATCAGATTTTGTCACATGAGCTGCATAATTGGATTTTACTGATTCAATGTCCCAAAAGAAGTTTGTAAATCAAAGCATTTCTCATGCACGGTCCAAATTCAATTCTTCCATTTAACTCGTTATATAGTACCATATAATACATTACAGCTGTTTGAAGCATTCATGATATAAGGCTCACGGTACCCGTTGCTGCAGACTATCTTCTTCCATGGATTGTTGAACATAAAAATAATAATCAGATTTTATCACATGAGCTGCATGATTGGATTTTATTGATTCAATGTCCCAAAAAAAAATTGTACATCAAAATCTTTCTCATGCACACTCCAAATTCAATTAACTGCAGACAACTTATTGAGTTTATAACAGCTATGACGCTGATAGATAATACATAATACACACACTACCACAACACAATTTGTGTCACTTGTTGCAGAACCTAATATTGGAATCACAGAGATATCACCATAATGGCTCCCAACAACTGTCATAGGAATGGCAAGGAGGGATTTTATCAATGTAGCCTTTAGTTTTCGATCAAAAATTGATTGTAACCTGTTATTCTGATTCGAATGAAGATCAGAGTTTTTTCTTGCAAACTATCGTTTTTGAAGGTATTGGCTTAAAAAAATAGTAGATATAGAGAACTTCCTAATGGCTTTTACTGACACATGTAACTGAAAATCTCATTTCTTAAATAAATAATTCCTTCAAATAAATATAATCATATAGAAAATTCATTATACATCTCTACCACTGTCTGCCTTTGGAACAGATAGTTGTAACAACCACAATCACTATTCAAAACAAAGAATCTTTCCTAAAATTGAAGCCCGCGTTTACATGAGATGAATGCCACGTGGCCCGGCAACAGCAACAGCAGACTGAGCATGCTGTGATACATCTCTATAGAGTGTCTTAAGCTCTTTTTTGGCCATCCTTGCTTCCCTTTTCTCCTTTTTCAGTGCAGACTGCCAGATAAAACATCAACAATACAATTAGTCAAGGTTTAGGGCTAACTAGATAGGAGCTACGAAGAACTGAACAATAATAGTTAAGTTATTGCAAACAAACCTTCCGATCTCTCTTTTGCTCCAATGTTTCTCCAGTCCTGCTATGCCCACCAACATTTGAGTTTGAATTTGAGGTTTCTGCTTTTGTATTTTCTGTCTTTCCCACCTTTCTTGAAGACCCAGTCCGAGGAAGATAATCCACTGGAATTTGCTGCTTTCCTCGAAGAGATATGATCGGACCTTTCAAATCTGAAGCTCTATGAGAATTTTGAGAAATATCCTTCCTACCAGGCTTTTGAGGAGCACCTATTCTAGCAGGATGATTATCGAGGTTGGAATAAGTGGAAACGATGGTTTCACAGTCCCACGCTTTATCTTCATTATCACTGCTGTCTTCAACCAGCACAATTTCCTTTTCTTCTTGAGACTCATTTGCATACATCTCACCATATGCTTTGCATCTAGAAATCACATCATTGACAGGTGTATTTTCATGCACTGTTGCACTATCTTGATTCTTGCTGGAGTTTTTTGAAATATTATCAATGCGAATATCAGCAGGAACTGTATATCTATCTTGAAAGTCCAAGTTATTAGTCAAGAATTCTTTCATTGCAATATCAATTTCAGGGGCATGAATATTGCCAGCACCAACCACATCATGATCACAGATGTCAGAAGCATCACTGTCACCATCACTATATTCACGAAGAGCAAGCTGCATATACATAAAGAAAAAGCAAAATTATAATCTGAAAATAATACATTAAAACAAAACTAAACAATGAAACCTTAGAACTGGCAAGTCCAGACAGCAATCCGGCAAGGGAATAAAGGCCACTATAGTAGTTGGCTTTTATGACTGTAGAACATTAGTGGGGTAAATAGATGGATAATACTCTAATCACAAGAATCAACTGTCTCCTAAAATGAACAACCCTATAAAAAAATATGAAAGACAAGTCCCCAAATTACAACAACTCCAACCACATTCTCATTGATCAAATGAAATAGGGAAAGAGGAAAACGAAAAGAAAAATACTAGAAGAAATTGACAATTGATAAGAGATACTACGAAGAAAAATTAGAAAACATAATTAAAAGGCAAGGCAAGCAAAATTCAAAAGCTCAACTGCCTCTATACCTTTGCAATCCCTGTCATTTTCTGTTTATTGTATGATTCAGCAAAGGATTGATAGCAGAATAACACAATGATACTTTCAAAAGACTGACAGCCTTTTCACTCAATCGAATCAGAAGAAATGTGACTAGCGCATTTGAAACAACAGACAAATGACTGAAACTTTCACCCACAGCTGACTCTCATCCAGCAGGAAGCTGGTTACATATCTTGCATCAAACAGGTTTGTTATATGCCATGCTTTTTATTCAGTGGCTTTGAAATCTAACTTTTGCACCAAGAGAAGCAAGGTGCACTTACAAACTTACAGCCTTGGGTTAAATCATGTTCACGCCTACCTTTGTCCATGGGTGATTAAGAAGATACCAGAGGTCTAATGTCAAAAAAATTTGAGATTGAATTGGTATTTCTTATATCGTTTAAATTTTAATATAGGTAAAAAATCAAACATAGATCCAGCTTAACCCCAGATCTTTTGAGCACCGATAAATTTGTACGTACTTACTTTTATCCCTATCGATATTTAATAGATCCAGATTAAGGGGGGTCTCTGATAATTGGAATGGCATTTAAGAGAGGAACGTTGGTATTATAGAAGATATCGAAGTGTGGGAATGTGGATAGAAATTTGGAGATTTCCAACCACTGGACTTTCACCATCAGCATTTTCAATTGTAGAATGGTCACCTTATTTAGAGGAATGGTTCAAAATATCTTCACAACAAACCTGGTCCAGCATATTGGGAATGAAGGGGCATCATTAATTTTATGTAGGAAAAAAGACGCACCCTCCAAGGACCTGCTTGTCCATATAAAACTTGCCAGACATGTGATACACTAGGACATGTGTCCTAATCTAAAACATGCCAAACATGTGTTTGACAGATGTCCTAGCAATGTCCCAATGTGTCAGACACCAAATCATCAAGCCCATAAGGAATTTGCACACTTTGAATAAGAACATGCTTGAACAGTCCAAAGAAAAGACAATGATGTAAGTGCATTCCAACCTCCGTCTTATTTACAGAATGAGGGAAAACTGGAATGTGTTTCTTGATGATATCTATTTGAACAACAGCACTGAGCTGTCATTAGCCAACCTAGATCTTAATGAACCAGTGCTTGAATGGGTCACTTTAATGATGGTGATCCTCTTGAGAGGTTATCCTCCACTCCAACATATGCAAATCTTTGATTGGATATTGAGGAGGATGGAAGAAAAAGCAATTATAATGGTGGTGATCTTGATGATTCTGACATGTAGGAGTATAGCTAACAACCTATGAGATTCTTCCATCTACAGATCTAGTATCTACCCTATTATTTGCCATTGGCATACCCAACTATTGTATCACAAATCTAGTGTCTATATATTACATTTCAATTTTGATAACATCAGATGACTCAAAGAGATAACTACAGTTTATGGTTCTAATTTTCAGAACTCTTTTGTGTATTAAATACTAATTTCTTGTGTTTGACAATCACTAATGTAGTAACTAGTTGTATCAAGACTTTGTAAATGTTATAAATAATTGGATATTTATGTTTATATTTCATTTTTGTAACTTGCAGTTATATATGGGTGACACGGACCCAATTCAATAATAAGCACATATCATAACCTAAGAAAAGGAGCACATCCACATAGGCTATTGTCCATATCCCACATGTCGGACACGAAATACAAGTGACATTCTACTTGCATGTGTGAAACGTGTATGATCAAACCATTGAAACAAGATAGGCTAAAATCTCAAAGCCCTATTTGTTTGTGTTAAATTTTGCAGCTCAGGCAGGTACTTCTAGCCTTGTGTCTTGACTAGAAGGACCTTGTTTTGCCTCTTTAGGAGCTTGCATGCAACATGCAACACATGAACGTGAGTTGCATGCAACATGCAGAGTCTGCAAGTGAGTTGCATGCATGTGGACTAGTTGCATGTGACATGCATGAGATATGCTTGTAATGCAAGCTAAATTTATGACTGGTACTTGAATTAAAGTAAAGAAAGTTAACTAAAGTTAAGTAACTTATCTTCAGTTAACATGACGAGTTAATTTTGGCAGTTGATCATAGCCTAGAAAATTATAAACTGAGCCTAAGGGTTGAGGATACAACAGCAACACAAGATTGATAGCAACATCTCAGTGAGCGTGTGTTCGGTCCGAGAGAGTGCAGAGGGGCTGGAGATCTAGATTTGCAAGAGAGAGCAGCCATGTTGGATCAGATCCATAGTATTGTATTATGTATTTTATTAGTTGGGCCATCATCGTAGCATGAGAGCCCAAGTTCTGAGTTTTATTAATGATGAACTGATTTGCTGGGCAAAAATCTGTTTGTGATTCAGTCGTAATTTGCTTCCACTGAATATTATTTGTCAGGAATCTAGTTGGGTACTTCAGTAATTTATTGCTTGGAATTTGATGTCGGGTGTTGGGTTGTTGTAAAATCTAACATGGCATCTGAGCTAAAACTCTAAAACGATCTTAGAATTGCAGGTGTTGGGTTCGTATCAGATTGCCAAAGCTAAGTTCAGCTACGATCGTAGGAACCAATTTTTTTTCTAAAAGGCCAGAGTAAATCCACAAACTGAGTGACTTCAAAAAAAATAAAAAAATCGGGTCAAGTCAGATACATAACATTATATAAAAATAAAAAATAAATAAAAAAGATCACAATCAAAGTGGAAGGTCGATTAATATTTAAATAAATTGATCAATTAATTAATTAAAAACAATATAAAACAACAACAAAAAAATAAAAATTGGTGGCAGCCAACAAAGTTGTTAGCCCACTAGATCGGTCGCAAAGCAAAGTGCAGGGTTGGCGGCTGACTGGCGAACAGGCCAACCGCACCCAGCCACCAAGCCCAGGGACCATAGGAGCCAACCATACGCTGGATGCAAAAGTGTTGGATGACAGTATAGAGCAACGACCAACTCCACAGGACCAGTTGGCGCAGAGGAAGGACTAGGCGCAGAGCCGACAGTGCCAAGTCGAAAGATAGGAAGTCACTGACAAGATTGAACAAGCCGACAAACTGGCAGCAGGGACCGAGCATAAAGCCAGCCACCGCGAATTGCTCAAGGAAAGTACCAAGTGGGCATCCACCACGCTAGACAGAGGAGGCGGCTCAAAAGGATGACGGAGAGCAGCAAGGGAAACAGTGTCGAGCAAGCCACAACAAACACAACTGTCAAACAACCAATAAAAAATAAAAAATAAAATAAACAAGGGTGCCACAAGGGATAGCTCACTAGTGGGAAAAGAGAACAATTTGTAGCCATAGCCAATAGTTGCGCAAGAAACATATAACTGTCAATAAGGGAAATTGCGTGGAACAACCAATGCACAGGACACTCTAGCCGACAACAGATAAAGTTTGACGCGATGGGTGGATGTCAAGTGCAGGCAATAATTGACCAAGGGAGCAGGTGCAATATCACAAGGTCGGGGCCACTGACAAGCAATCACAAAATTGCGGTGTCAAGATCCAAGAAGGTAATACTGCAAGAGGAAAGATTGTGGGGTTTAACCAATTGTAGACAATGTCAAAAGAAGTGCATGAAACTTCTTCATTAGGAATATTTGTTTTTGGCAAGGGTTGATCAATTGGACAAGATGGCGACCGGTCACAGATTTTAAGATCACCTAGATGGTTTGTCCAACTACAGTATATGGAAGGAAAGGATTGCATTATTGTTAGAGAAGAACCCAATCTGGGAGTTTGTAGCACAAACTCAAATTCCTCCCACCGATGCAGTACTTTTGGAAGCCCATTATAAGAAGGACATGAAAGAGAGGAGGATTATCTTGGACGAAGTGAAGGACGATATTATCCCTCACATATTCGAGAAGAAAGCAGCTAGAGAAATGTGGGAGGCGTTCACCAAGTTATACCAAAATGACAATGAGAATCAAAAGATGGCGTTGAGAGAGAAACTCATAATCAAAGAATGAAATTATTTCTTCTTATCTCACCAAAATATCGCAACTACAAAATGTGTTTGTTGCAATAGGGGAGAAGGTGTTCGCTCAAAACTAGTAAGGACAGCTCTAAATAGGCTCACAAAGTAGTGGGGTGCCTTCATTAAAAGAGTCGTGACACAAGAGAAGCTCCCAACCTGGGATAGGTTGTGAGATGACTTCAACCAGGAGGAGACCGGTGAGGAGGCTCTTCATGGCAACCAAATAATAGGTGAAAGGGATGAGGAGAACCTTGCTCTTTCTAGTCATGTAAGAAAGGGAAAGGGAGCTGCCAAGATGAACAAAAGAGATGGAGGATCTTCTCAAGATGGAAAGAATAAGGACATGAGCAAATTCAAGTGCTTTGCATGTCGCAAGACAGTACAATGCACGAGCCAATGTCTAGACAAAAAGGACAAAGGGAAAGCACAGGATGTAGCATCAGCGATTACAGATTTTGCAGCGAAATTTTAGGAGTTCTTATTAGTGATCGCTTGTCTTTCTAGCACTAGAGTTAGAAGTGCTCGGTTTGTGGCCAACAATGCATGGTTTGTAGATAGTGGACCATCTTGCCATATGACAAAAATGAGGGATGTGTTCCTTAGTGTTTCAGAGACAGATTCAGACATGTAGGTGAGACTTGTTGTAAGAACCATACTTGTAGTGAAGGGGGTTGAAACAATGTTATTCCAACTAGAATCAAAATGTTATGCAACCAGCTCACAAAACAGAAGAAAAGATAGATCAATGACTTAAAAATTATCTTCTTCGAGAGGGAAACCTCCTTTACATTACATAAATGAACAATTCTTGGATGATACAAATGATAAGAGTGCAATAAAAGGTAAGGGTGCAACAATAACAATAGTGGGCTTCTATGGGGGCACAACAATAACAATAGAGGGTTACACTAACAATAACAATAAGGGGCATACACTAGTATTATAGGGGCCTAACATGGCCCTCTCCTTCAAACAAGTGTTGTCCTCAACGCTTGAGTAGTTTCGGACACTGTAGAAAATTTCCTTCCTCCCATGTGGAATCTTCAGCAGGTAAATTCTTCCACTTAATGAGATACTCTGAAATTAATGGATTCCTTAGATGTCGGGTTCTTGTTTCCATGACTGCTTCAGACTCAACTATGATTTTCCTTCTTCGTCTAGTTTTGGCAACACTATTTGAATTGGGAGCTTGTGACCGATAACCTTCTTTAAGCATGAAACATGGAAAATTGGGTGTACTTAGGAAGATGCAGGCAACTCCAATTTATATGGCATGGCATCTTTTGCAACACTTTGTAAGGACCATAATACTTGGATGATAATTTATTATCCTTCTTAACTTGATTGAGGGACATTTGTTTGTATGGTTGTACCCGTAAAAATACCCAATTGTCTACATCAAAACTCCTTTCACAACGATGTTGATTTGCCTATTGTTTCATTCGATTTCGCGCCAGAGGTAGGTTATCCTTTGAGAGTGAGAATTGTTGTTGATGCTCGATCTGATCTTCCACTGCTTGAACCTTAAAATTTTCTCTTAAAGATGATGTGATGGATGGTGGATGATAACAATAAAGTTCCATAAATGGGGTCATTTTTGTTGCAATATAGAAGGAAGTGTTATACCACACCATTCAGCTAGAGGTAACCACTTGACCCATTGTATTTGTTTATCAAATACAAAGCAATGAAGATATCCTTACAAACATTTTTTCACTATCTCAATTTGCCCGTCAAATTGAGGATGATAAGATGAGCTATGAGTTAATTGAGTACCAAGACAAGAAAATAATTTCGTCCAAAAATTTCCAATGAAAATGGGATTTCTATCACTTACAATAATCTTTGGGTTTCCATGTAGCGTTTCAATTGTTTCCATAAATGCAGTAGTGTTAATTTTAGATAACAATGGTATGTTCTATGCTTTAGCACAATTTACTTGAATGTTTCTTCTCAGCCCAATGACAATTTCCAATTATCTTTAGTAGCAATCACATTAACTTATACATATTGATAGTAAATGCAAATAGAACATAAAAACATATGCAGAAGACAAGCCAGGACAATAGAACACAAGATGTGGTGGATGCCAAGGGCAAACCCCAATGTGGGGAAACCCTTTGATCAAATCTTCTTATTATTCTTCAATAGTTCAGCAAATAGAGAGTACAAATATCAAAAATACATACCCAAAACAGTTATGCCAAATTAGCAGTCAATGCATCCCTAACCACAAAGTCAACAGTGGTTAAAGTTGCCCCAAAACATCCTCCAAGCAATTCGGTCAACAGCAGAAGAATGTGGCCTGCCAAGGGAGTCAAAGTCAACCCAAAACCAACTCGGTCAACACAGTCAAAGTCTATTGTAATTTTGTGGTCATACTAGAAAGTCAACACAATAGTCAACTTGGTCAAATAGTCCCCAATCACCTCTAATTCAATGCCAAAGAATGCAACCTACAGAGATCGAAATTCTACCCACAAAACAAAAGTCAACATTGGTACTCCAAGTCAACGTTGGTAAATGCATGCCCTAATCTCTGAAATTTTCGACCTCCAAAACTAGTCCAGAAATTTGCCTTATTCCACATGTGCGAAGTTGAGAGCCTCCAAATTGTACGAACCAATCAAGAGAGGAGAGAGAAATAGATGTGATGAGACGAGTGATGTCCAAATGAGAGAGTGATGTCCAAATGAGAGAAGGGTCACTTCTATTTGTACACTTCATTGAGGGTGAGGAGGGACATCCATTGGGCTTCTTGAGCCTACATTTCATTGAGGCCGACCTTGACAATTTGTCCATGAGAAAGAATAAATTCAAAATTCCATTTCTGCTAGTCAGAATGAGATGCTCTTTATATCAAAATTGTACCTCTCGAAATGAGGAATCCAATGCAATAATCAGCTCCATCATATGAGTTGTCCTAAGGTGTAAGTTGGCACTAGTTGCCCATTTTAACACTCCCTATCAACTAGGGAGAATTCCATCTGTCAATCCATCATCATGCCAACCTGTCATCTTGTACCATCCCTGCCATCACTGGCTTGTACTACTCTGCTCTGTTGAACAATGAAGTAATAATGAAGAAGTGATCGAGAGTGATTCTTAAAATCATACCACTCTCCACTGACAAAAGTCAATCCTTGATCCCAAATCAAGTTGTTGAACACCATGCATCCTAGTCATAGGGAGTATGGCAATACATGATACGTCCATCAGTAGTGCTATGGTCCCTAACCATTTTTTCCCAACTCATTGGCCAGATGAAAGGAACTTCCCATGATTCCCAGACTCTATGGGTAGGGATGTGTCGGGGCATCAATAGGAGAACGCGAACCACTCATCCTACTCATATGCCATAAGAGAAGGTGAACCACTCATCCTACTCATATGCCATAGGAGAAGGTGAACCACTCATCCTATGCATATGTCAATCATAGGGGAAGGTGAACCACTCACCCCACATGTATGTGTCTGGGCGGGGGAAGGTGAACCACTCACCCTACACACATGTCAACCATAATGGGGTATCACAAGGGAAGGTGAAAGACTCACCCTGTATCCAGCACACCACTAGGGGAAGGTGACACACTCATCCTATGGTTGCTCAAAGAGCCAAGAAGTATCCCAAGCCCCCCGGAGCTCTTAGAGCTCTATGTCCAACTCATATGGGACCCTCATAGGAGGGTCGTTCAACGGCTCCAGGTCTCTCTCAGAAGGTTAAGATCTTGACCTTCCCCAAAGGCTTCGTGAGAATGTCTGTGACTTGTTCATCCGTCCTAATGTGTTGGAGCCTTATTGCTCCCAGTTGTACCATATCCCGGATATCAATGTGCTTGGAGCAGTCGTGGAACACATGATTCTCTAATAGGCGAATCCTACTCTGGTTGTTGCAGAGATGATCACGGTGTTATCTATCATGTGCTTAAATAGCTCACTGAAGAGCTCCCTCAACCAGACTGCCTCACAACAGGCTACACTCGCAGTAATGTATTCGGCCTCAGCAGTGCTTAGTGCAACCGATTTTTGCTTCCTACTCATCCAAGATATGGAAGCAACACCCAGATGTGCTCTTATGATCCACCACATTGCCAGCCCAGTCAGCATCTGTATATCCATGTAGCCTTGAATTTTTGACAGTGTATCTCAGTCCATAGTGGATTGTGCCTCGAAGATATCTCAAGAAATTCTTGGCAACAATCCAATGAATGTAATAAGGCTAGACCATATAGTGACTCAACGTGTTCACAGCGAAGCATATATCAGGACGAGAGTTGACCAAAAACATCAGGGCCCCCACAAGTTAACAATACTGACTTTAAGGATGAGATAATGCACAAAAGTGTGCATACTTGGTAAATCTATCTACTACCACCATGATGACACTCTTCCTTCAGACTCGAGTAAACCTATGACAAAATCCATTGATACCTCCTCTCAACGCTGACTTGGAATGGCTAAAGGTTGTAACAGACCTGGATTCTTAATTGTCTCAATTTTATTTTGTTGGCAAACCAAACATTCTGCCACAAACTTTTGAAAATCAGATTTAAGGCCATCCATAAAAATTCCTTCTTGACCCTGTGGTAAGTTTTTTAAAATATTGAGTGTGCTCCTATGGGGGAGGTGTGCAATTCCAAAAGAATCTTGTTTGAGTTGGGAATTCTTACAAAGATATAAGCGATTTTTGTCCCAAAATGAATCATTTTTCCAGCTAAATGTATCAGATGTATTAGGATCTTGCTGCAACTTTTGAATGAGTGCCCACACTTCTTCATCATTCTTCCATTCCTCCCTTGCTTCGTTTATCCAATCTAGTTGGATAATAGAAATGGCGCACGACAATGCTTCCAAATCCTCATCCTTTCTTGAGAGTGCATCTGCAACAACATTTTGCTTCCCTTTTTTGTAAATGATTTCAAAGTTATAACCCAACATCTTTGTGACCCATTTTTGTTGCTCTTCTGAAAATAATAATTGTTCCAAATAGTATTTAAGACTATCATGATCTATTTTTACCTTGAAGTGTTTTCCTATTAGGAAACGTCATCATTTCTTTAGTGCATGTAGTATTGCCAACATTTCCTTCTCATAAATAGGTTTATGTAAATACTTTCATTTGATTAGACGGCTTCCAAAAGCAATGGGTCTTCCTTCGTGCAATAAAACAACACCAATTCCATTTCATGAGGCATCACATTCCACAATAAAAGTTTTCGAGAAGTCTGGCGTAGCTAAGACTGGTGTTTGGCACATTGCCTCTTAAAGATGTTCAATGGTCCCTTTAGTTGCTTCTAGAATCCAAGAAAATGCATCTTTCTTCAATAATCTTGTTAGAGGTATTGCTATTCTCCCATAATTCTTAACAAACTTGCGATAATACCCTATCAACCTGAGAAATCCTCGAAGATGCTTTATGGTTGTGGGGATTTTCCATTTCTTAATGGCTTTGATTTTGTTAGGATCTACCTTAACACCCTCATGAGATATAATATGACCCAAATATTCCACCTCATGTACCCCAAAGAAACATTTGGAGATTTTTGCATATAATTGTTTCTCCTCCAATAGTTTGAGCACCTTGTCAACATGTTGAACATGATCCTTCCAAGACTTGTTGTAAATTAGTATATCATCAAAAAATACTAACACAATTTTTCTAAGGGTGGGTTTGAAAATAGAATTCATCAAACCTTGAATGTGGAAGGTGCATTAGTAAGGCCAAAAGGCGTGACCCAAAATTCATAATGGCCCTCATGAGTTTTGAATGTTGTTTTCGAAATGTTTTCACTCTTCATTCTAATTTGATGATATCTTGAATGAAGATCCAACTTGGCGAAGTAAATTGCACCACGTAATTCATCAAACAATTCATCAATGACAACAAAGAAATTTATCTTTAATAGTGAGCTTGTTGAGCAACCTATAATCTGGACACATACGCCATGATCCATCCTTCTAGTGCACCAATATTACTAGAGCAGAGAAAGAACTTTGGCTAGGTTGAATTATACCGGCCTCTAGCATTTCTACAACCATACGTTCAATTTCACTCTTTTGGGCATAGGAAAATCTATAAGGCCTGATGTTTGGAGGAACACTTCGTGGAATCAAATGAATAGAATGATCATGGTCACGAATAGGTGGGAGGCCTTTGGGAGTCTCAAATACCTTGGAATGATTGTCCAAGACTATTTGGAGATCTGGAGATATAGATAATTTTGATGTTTGAACCTCTAGTGAGCATGATTGTGCAATTACATCATGTTGTTCTTTCTTCAAAAGTTTTGTCATGCCGCTGACTATCTTTCCTAGTTTCCCTACAATACCCTTAATTGTGCGTGTACACCACTAGCTCCACGAGGGCTTATTTTAGGTGTGGTCATCCATGAGTGATGAGACTCAAGATTGTTATGAGACAATCATTTATCATTTATGATATGTATTTGAATTTTGAACTCGCTGACATTTTTTATTTTAATTATGGAACCATGAGTCCTTTTCTTATTCAGTATCTAAATGTTTTGCTTACAAAAATCGAATATGTTATGTTGTACTTTTATAGATATGAGATGATGTTATGAATTATTACATATATTGTGGTTTTTATAACTTATGAGGATTGGAATTGTCATTAGGTTCTTTTTTGTGCTTAAAATTTACCCTGTTTTAAGTTTTTTTTTTGTATTTTGATGAATCTTGTAACAGTCGTTCGTGAGTCTTATACGAGTCGACGAGTCAATGCCCCAACAAGTCTTATATGAGTACGACTCGTGCGACATTGGTAAGAATGCAGAGATTTGGTCATTGTATCAAGGTGCAGATTCACCCAAAACCAACGCAAGATGCACATTGCAATAATCAACTTCAGCACAGATCACAGTCGCATATTGATGTTGTGTCACAGAAGCACTAGTATTCTAGCTGCTAAGTTTCAGTGATACTACCTGATTCAGCAGTGTCAAAATTCAATTGCATTGACACTTTCCCATGCAACCTTAGTGTGTGCACTTTTGTCACAAAGACGCAAAGCCAAGTAATGCAAAGTTGCAAACATGCAGCCACATATGAACAGTCCAATAAATCGTCATGCATGGAAGACCAAAAGTCACAACAGATTAGTTGATTAGTTAACACTGTGTTGTTGTAACCAACTTCATGCTGTTTATATATCACTATACATCTTTACTTCATTACTCAAAATCGAGATTGCCACCCAAATTATTGCAACAATCAATATTCGATATATGAACTCATTTCTACTTAAGTTATCTTCACAATCTGTTGTGCCATGAATTATTAAACCACTGTAAACATAAGTTGAGATTGTCACAGCATGTCATTGTGGTTATAATAATTCAGCCAGTATACTGACATTTGTAATGGTAGTAATCCCAAATATTTACTCCAACCACAACTTCAAAGACCGGTTGAGAAGAAGAATCCATGCCCTGCACATGGAGCCTTGCCCCCCTTTACTTATTGAACAGGAGCTCCGATCAGACAACCATCCTCAAGCTAAACTTCAAAGATAATCAGAAATAACAAACTCAACTTCCAGGTTCCAACATGAGTACAAGTTTTCAGAACAGTTTTTTTGTTTCTATGAGAAACTTTTGTTCAGAACCAAACCAATCTATTATTTGATAATTCAACTAATTAGCAATTTGAATTGTAAAATCTTATTTTATGGTGATCCAGTTTTGGAATTGTAAGGTTATATTATGGTCTAGTTGTATCTGCTATAAAACAGTCATCAGTCCAGACAATGGTCTTCTGTTTCTCAGAAAAGTATCGGCCTCCAGCCGATCTCTTTTTACTATGATTTCCCTGCAAGAGGATTTGTATTAACAATAAAATTTCTTCTTTTTTGGATTAAAAAATGTGGTTCCATGTGTGCATTACATAAATCTGAATTCCTATATGAATCGGATTGTAGAGTTTTGACACACATGGATATCTGTGCACATCAGAAACAAATTATCATAAGAAATGCAGAGTCTCGTCTCATTTTGCAATTTAAGGCTGGCCCAAATTTATATAGCATGTTAATACAGGTTCTATAGGATAAGCAAAGCAATAACCAAACCACAATGCATCTGTTGAAATTTAGAACAGACAAGTTCATTTGCAGCAGTGAACAACACTCCCAGCCATATCCATCCTGCAAGTTCTATATAGTATATCTGACATAAAAGAAAACCCAATGCTCATGAAAAATTCTATAAATTCATTCTGTCATAATATTAATGCTTATTATACTTGTAGAATTTGGTGCTGCTTCACAATAGTGTAAAACAGATAAGAAATGACCAAGAATAAATAAGTTTAGGTAAACATCATAACTCAAGCAAGTAATTTAACCATGAGATTTACCAGTTCAAACTGCTCATCTAGAAGTCTGGGAGTTCTCTGCATTCTTTCCACCACATCTCCAGCTGTAGAAAATTGCAATGCATCATCAACCGGAGCTGCACTGATTTCGTCTTGAACAGAGACTGATTGATTGGCATGATCACATTCTTGCTTAATTTCTGTTAATCTAACAGAAGTTTCCCCACCCTCTTCCTCCAGTATATTAGCTTGGACAACAAAGTCTTCTTCCAAGTTTTCAACATCAGAACCAAACTCAGAATCATCACTTTTATCAAGTTGAGCAAGTACTTCAGGGTCAACAGCCTTCCGAACATTGCGCATACAACGTGTGCTTGAACTCACACCATACAGAGCATTGGAATTTGAGTCATCTTCATTACAGGTTGAAACTTGTAGATTAGATGCATCATATGCCTGAACCAGCAATAATAATAATAGTATCAGCAAAGCCGAATCCACACATTACAGGAGCAATTCCCTGTAGTTGAAACAATTTTTATACCCATTTAATTGTATATCTGCGCAGAATTCTACCAAAGATTCAGATATAATCAAACTCAAGTAAATTGGAATAAATTTCCAGAAGTTACAGGAACACTTCCTGGTAAGTGCAGCAATAAATTTACTGTTTTGAATGCAGATCAGAGAGTAATTCTGTCAAAGATTCAGTTAACTGCAAACTTATGTAGATTGGAATAGATTTTAAATTTCACATGTGCTACAGGAGCACTTCCTCGTAACTGCAATGATTTTTTTACGGATTTAATTGCAGATCTGTGCATAATTATACAAAATTCAAATAATAAGTTCAAACTCAAGTCAACAAGAATAATGTTTGACTGTTTTTCTACCTTTCTTTATAACAATTAAAAAAAAGGTAAGACAATGACCAGCAGGTACAGCAACTTGAATTCTGTTAGATCATTTTATCTGGTTTATAACCTAAATTGCCAGGATCTGGAGCCAGATACAGATATAGATCGACCAGATTTTTAATAAGCCGGGATATGGAGCCATATATGGATATGGATCCACCAGATTTTTCAAAAGCCATGATCCAGATCCTGATCAGGAGCCATATAAAGATACAGATCTGCCAGATTTCTTAGAACCCGGGATCCAGATACAGCAAGAAAATGGCCACCTTAACAGTATTATAGAGATAAATTATATTAACATCCACAAATTACCAAAATAGGTAAACAAGATTAAAACTTAAACATACATGTCAGTGGCAATGTGGGAGTGCCTAGGGCATCTCTTGAAAAGGAAAAGCGGAAACAAGAATCTACACAAGTAATTTGACAAATAACAACAGATTAAACCCAAGAAAAGGAAATGAAGTGGAAATAGGTACTCCGTGAACGATTGTTGTTTGCAAGGTTGTAACCTTACAAATAGCCAATCATCTTATTCAAATTTCCATTAGGATTCAAATTTCCACCTGGGATCAATAAAACTGACTTCAGGTCAGTAAGAGTGATATGAGTCATGACACACTCTCTTCCGATGAAACTGACTTCGGGTCAGCAGAGAATGGTATGAAACATTCTCCATCAATTCTTCTTCTTCATGGGTTCAGCAGAGCAGAGCAGTGCAGGGCACTGATGGCAGAGATAGTACAGTCGGACAGATGGATCAGCGGATGGAGTTCTCCCTAGTTGAGAAAGAGTGTTAAAATTGACAACTAGGGCCAAACTCCATGTGGGTCATCTTATTAATGACAGCTGATATTTCTCTTGGACTCCTCTCATCGAGAGGTGTAGGATTGGTCTAAAGATCATCCAATTCCAATAAGTATTCATGGAGATATGATTTTATTTGTGTTATTGGACAATTCAACAAGGTCGGCCAGCAACTAATTTGCCCCCTCTTGTGCTCCACGTTTTACTGTAAAAGGAGGAGGTCTTCAAGTCATTTAAACACTCACTTCTCCTAAGATCTCTCTCCACTCGTTTGGGTTTAGTGGCTAGAGAGGTCAAGAGGGAGAAGCCCTAGACGCAGTGAAGAAAGGGTTCTATGTGCCCTAGACACAGTTGAAGAACGCAGCCCTAGCTGCAGTCAAAGGGAGCTCAAATACGCAGCCAAAAGGAGCCCTAACAGCTGTCTAAAGGAGGCCCTAATACGCAGCCAAAAGGAGCCCTAACAACTGTCTAAAGGAGGCCCTAATACGCAGCCAAAAGGAGCCCTAACAGCTGTCTAAAGGAGGCCCTAATACGCAGCAAAGAAGGAGCCCTATACGCAGCCAAGTGGAGGCCCTAATCCGCAGATCTAAGGAGCCCTATACACAGCCAAGTGGAGGCCCTAATCCACAGCAAAGAAGGGAGATCTACCCACTGTTTAGGGGAACTTCTACATGCAGCAAGGCAGCCCTAATCTGCAGACATGAGGAAGCCTTAAAGGAGCCTTAGCTGCATATCTAAGGAAGGGTTAAACATGCCCTAGATGCAGTCTATACATCGCTGAACGCAGGCCTAAACGCAGTCACCTTAACACTATTCTAGGCCGCATTTGTGGAGGGTTTCATGTGCCCTTAGACTGCTGTGAGAAGGGATCTGAATGGTTCCTTATATGCAGTCTCATGACTGCCCTAGCCACAGGAAAAGAGAAGGTTACAACAGTTCATTAGTGGGACGATTTGGGAGGTCTACTATATCAAGGAGGACTGTTATGATGCAGCGTGGAGGGCAGCAACTCATTGGAGGACAACCACAGTCATTAAGAGCAATTCTGGGCCAGCTTAGATGGGCTGTTAGGGACTGTGGTCAGTACCCTAATCAGTCCCTGAATTGCAGCATTACAACATGTTCAAGAGTTGACATTTCTATAGACTAAATGTTGCTGCGTTAATAATGATTGGACACTATCTGTGATACGTTTGTTGCTATGTGCTAGGCCACAGGCCATAGCACCATAGCAAGAGTTGTTATGGGCTGTGTATCAGGGTGTGCAGCACAAGTGTATCAAGGTGCAGCACAAGTGTATCAAGATGCAGCACAAGGGGATGCAGCATGATAGGCACAGTAAGGTACAGTTTGAAGATGCAGCACAAGGAGGTGCAGCATGATGATATGGTGCAGCATGAAGATGAAGAGAAGCAAGATGGGTACAGCATGATGAGGTACAACTCAGCAGTGATGCACCATGGTGCAGCTCTATGATGAGACATGGTATGATGGTACAGCATGGTGCAGCACTGTGATAGGGTGATGGAATCACATGAGTCCATATCAGTTACCTCATGAGACATCTTCTTAGAGAAGATCTATGTTCTTATCTTGTCAAGTCAAAGTGTTGACTTCTGATGTATGTGTACTATCTCTCTCTCTCCCTGCTGAACTATTGAAGAACATATAAGAAGAATTGATCAAGGGTTTCCCCACATTGGGTTTGTCCTTGGCTAGCGCCACATCCTGTGTCCTCTTGTCTTGGCTTGTCTTATGCGAATTATGTTTATGTTCTATCTGTAGTTTACTTTAATGTTGATGTGATTGCTAATCTGGAAGAGATATTGAGCTAACTGTGAAAATTGAAATAAATTGATCAAAGCATAGAACATACCTAAAATTAACAGGAGTATGGTGGTTGATGGAATTCAAGGCATGGTATAACGTTATTCAATGTTATTCGGGGTATAACATTATATGGAAGTGGTGTGGGGGGTATGGCGGTATTGGCGAATCCACGACAAACAACGTAATATGGACTGTAGCATAAGAATGGAGGTGTATTCACTGAGCCTAGCAGTATTATGAAAGGGTATAAGCAGTAGATTATCGTTTTCTGCGCAGTATGAAAGGGCATAAGTGTGTTATAACAGTGGAGCGTATGGAGCAATCGATTGTGCAGGAGGGCCAAGCCAAGTGGGCCAACTACTTATGGGAGGTATGCAGTATTAACCTGAGCAGCGTAGCCACAGTCAGGAGGGTCGATGACAATTGAACAAAGAATTGCCAATATCCAACATCTAATAATAATATAAAATACCCAAAACATGCAATTTAGGTCTGAGAAATATTATAAGCAGTAGACAATCAAAAGGAAACTAAGGAGGGGACAAGTGTCCAAAACTGCCTCCATTGTTGTTGCTTCCGGCATCGCTGGAAGAAACGGAAGAAGGATACAACGCATAGGCATTTGTCATCCCCAGTGCTGCGAGGCCAGCCTCGTAGGAACCACCGATTCTCATGGCCAATTCAAAAACTGTGTATCAAAAACAATATTCATTATGCATGACATTTCAACAGCCTTGAAAAGAAACCTGCACTCACAATCTCCACACCGTTCTTTAAATACGCCAATGCAGAACTAGCGGCCTCAGCAAAGGCTTCAATGTACAACGTTCAACTCTCGACCAACTCATTCAACAACAGATATTTTACAGAGATGGCAGTCTAGAACAGTGGTACAGAACTGGCATGTATAGAAAGGCCACAAAAAACCAAGCTCACATAAACAAATGGCTCATACTTGAGCAGGGCAGGAGATCACCCGCTCTAATACCATGTTAAACTCACATGGAATGTAAACAGCTAATTTAAATGATAAGCATGAGATTGCATATATTATTGACTTGATATACATTTATAGTACATGGTGTGACCCTTGGATTCATATTCCAAGTGGTCACTTGGACTCCGGTGGCTGTTCACATTCCACACCAACCAATAGAGGATTAGGTGTCCAACAAAATTGATTCCAACTCTCCTCTATTTATAGATTCCTTCATGGGCTCCCAAATGTGAGGGGGGTTGTGAATGCAACCCCCAATTTTGAGTTCTTTTGCCCCAACTGACCAACATCGGAAAATTTGGGTTTTATCCCCTATAGATAATTAATTCTTTGGGGGCATTACGGTCCCCCCTACCCGACATTGCTTGTCCTTGAGCAATGGCAAGTTTGGGGGCTGCAAAATTTACCTTCCTATTTTCCAGGAGGACCTCTCTTGATTAGACATCCTTGTCTTGTGAGTTTCTAGAGAAGATTATGACCAGACGGTACATGCTCTTCATGTTCATAATCAACTAATCCAATGGACTACTCCATTTCCAATATTTGTGATTGCTGATTCACTGCATGAAGAAAAGACGTGAGCGGCTACCAAGTTATTCTCATCAACTTTGTCTTTAGTGAAGCTATCCTCTTCCTTCTCAAGAACATCATTCTACTTCATTGGCGCAAAAATGGCAGTTATGTCACTGAAATCATTATGATGATGTTCACCATGATATTTTTCTCCAGTTATAACATTTTGAGGAGGATAACCTTTAAGAGACTGCTCATATTTCAGCTTCAGTTGCTAGAAGCTATCAACATAATGAATCCTTTCCAACTCATCAGAATAGTTTTCAACCACATGAAATGAGAGACTTGAAATTCTCCTTGCAAATGTACTCAATAAGCTCAAGCACTGCCAAATTAATAAGGTTATAACGATTTCCATTAATTGTAAGGGCTTGTATAACTCAACAAGGCTTGGAAGAAAGGATTACTCTACAAGGGAGGAATTTCACTCGAGTACAAATCCTGGACTATGAGGGAGTGCCATATAGATGTCGCAGATGTCACAAGGTCGGGCATCTATTCAAAGAATGCCCTCTGGAGGTGAAAGCCTAGGAGACAACAGCAGGGCAAGAAGCGGGCATCGACAAAGGTACTCCTGTCATCCGTAGAAAGCATACAGAGGTTGGCCCTGAACCTCCCCAGAAGGCGACCCCGTCCAAGTCGGTGCAACACGAAGCTGGAACGTCCACGGGTCCTCCATCCCCTCCTCTGACTCGAGCTCGGGCAGAGGCAAAAGCGGCTCGATCAGCAAGTACTCCTCTTCCCTCATCCCCTTCTCTATCTTATGTTAATGCATCTAATGCACAGCATATGCATAATGCATTGATCACACATGGTTACATCTCCCCTGCATCCACCCTCTATTCACCCCTCACTCAACTTGTGGTAGATTCTACCACCCCCCCACCATCACCCTCCCTGTGAAATCCCCCTCTCTCCCTCCATCCCACTTGGTACCCTCCCATCCCTATAACCTTCGTTCGCGAACTCCCTTTGGAGACTCTAAACCATACACTGACCTTGGTTTGCTCTTCCTACATCCTCTGCTAAACCTCTAGGGCGCAAATCATACCTCACTCATGCCATCCTCAGCGCAGGGGCAGAGGTGATCTCAGGCAAATAATCTTCTTTAGATCGGGTTCTTAGAGCAAAGCAAACCCGAGACATGGTTCCCCCATGAAATGCCTCTCCTTTAACTGTAGGGGCTTGGCTAAATCTCCCAAAAAACTAGCCCTTCGCAGACTCTTCACTGCGGAACCGGTCGACTTAATCCTCATTCAAGAAACTCTAGGGGAAGCACATCATGTTTCTAAGATTCTACAGGCTATTTGCCCTGGGTGGATTTTCACTGCCCTGGATGCCATGGGGACGCTCTTGTGGTCTGCCCATGGGATACAATCCTCGTTCCATTAAACCCATTTCGACTTGGGGAGGAAAGGGTTACATGGGCATTGATTTTTTCTCAGCCGAATTGGGAATGGAATTCAGGGTCATGAATGTTTATGGGTCATGCCAAGGAAGGGAGGCCTTCTGGAACCACCTCCTTAATCTATCCTTGTCCTCTGCTGACAACTTCATATTGGGAGGGGATCTTAACTTTTCTATCGGATTTAGTAAGTCTTGGGGCTCATCGGCTCAGATCGATCCACTCTTAGAAACTATGGAAAATCTTCTTGATCAGGTCCAGCTCACTGATGTACCAATGATAAAGCCCCTGCCTAATTTTAGGAATAGAAGGGTAGGGGAGGCCGCCCTTGCCAGGAGACTTGACCAGTTTATCATCAAAAATCAGTTGTTGCAGCGCTTATCCCATTATAGGCAGTGGGTTGGGTCAAGAGGCAAATCTGACCATTCACCAATCTACCTCGAAGTATCTGGTTTACCAAATAAACCTCGGGCACCCTTCAAGTTCAACTCTATATGGCTACAGGATCCCTCATACATTGAGTTGGTCACTAATCATTGGGCATAAAACCCACCCTTCATGGGTTGAAGGCTTTTGTCAAAACCTTCTTTTCAGCTCAAGAAGCTCACTATTAAGTGGGCCAAAGAAAAACATCAGAAGGATATCAATATACTCTCATTTGTGGAAGCTGTCCTAGCGGACCTTACCGATGACAACAATAGGGGATTTATGAGTGTTGAAGACAAATCCTATTCGATTGAACTGGAAAACAAAAGAGCAAAGATTTTGAAGGAACGGGAGGAAACCTGGAGACTAAAGAGTCGTGCTATCTGGCTCAAAGCAGGGGATGCGAACACTAGGTACTTCCAAAACTTTGCCAAAGGAAGAAAAGCCTCCAATAACATCTAGCAACTGCCCACTCCTGTCGGAGGATCTGCTAAAACATTTCACCAGCTCTCACAGCTAGGCATATCACACTTCCAACAACTCTTCAAGGAACCTCCTGGCTATAATCTGGCTGAGATCATCCGTGTAGCAGGGCATTTTCCTATATTTGCCAATCAGGAAACTGCAGATGATATCACTGCACCTACCAAAGAAGAATTGGAAGGGACTCACAAATGGTTCCAAAAAGATAAAAGCCCTGGACCGGATGGCTGGCCTATTGAATTTTACCTAGCTTTCTTTGAAAT
Organism: Pinus tabuliformis; assembly: GCA_031772625.1. Classification (NCBI taxonomy): domain Eukaryota; kingdom Viridiplantae; phylum Streptophyta; class Pinopsida; order Pinales; family Pinaceae; genus Pinus; species Pinus tabuliformis. Next base: position 1,579,666,452 of record CM062818.1, on the reverse strand, counting down.
CCTTGGGAATGATCTTCTCAATGTAGTTGAAGAGTGCAGGACATCTGGGAGAATGTATGAGGCCATCAATACAACTTTCATTTCTCTTATCCCGAAATCAGATTCCCCAACCTCTTTCAATGACTTTCGGCCAATCTCTCTCTGCAACACCATCTACAAAATCATAGCTAAGATTATAGCAAATCGGCTTCGACCCATTCTATCCCATCACATCTCCCCCAAGCAGTTTGCTTTCCTCCATAATAGGCAGATTCATGAAGCCATTGGCACAGCCCAAGAAGCCATTCACTCTATAAAATCTAAGTCTCTGAAAAATATAATTCTCAAGATTGATCTCGCCAAGGCCTTTGATCGTGTAAGTTGGCTCTTCATCAAGATGATTCTCATTCACTTAGGCTTTCCTAATGAATTATTAAACTGGATCATTTGTTGCATAAATACAGTCTCCTACAGCATCTTGATCAATGGCTCGGCAACCCAATTCTTTCATGCCGAACGAGGGCTGAGACAGGGTTGTCCCCTGTCTCCACTTCTATTCCTTCTAGTGAAGGAAGGACTCAATAAGCTCATTGCCACGGCAAAGAGTGAGGGCAGACTAAAAGGCCTGAGAATGAATGATCTCTACCACCTCACTCACCTGCTCTTTGTAGATGATGTCCTGATATTCCAAGATGGCAGCGTTAGGGACTCGGCCACCTTCCATGAAATTCTCATCCAGCTGTAGCATTTTGAGGAGGATAACCTTTAAGAGACTGCTCATATTTCAGATTCAGTTGCTAGAAGCTATCAATATAGTGAATCCTTTCCAACTCACCATAATAGTTTTCAACCACATGAAATGAGAGACTTGAAATTTTCCTTGCAAATGTACTCAATAAGCTCAAGCACTGCCAAATTAATAAGGTTATAACAATTTCCATTAGTTGTAAGGGCTTGTATAACTCGAGAGGCCTTGGAAGAAAGGATTACTCTACAATGGAGGAATTTCACTCGAGTACAAATCCTGGACTATGAGGGAGTGCCATACAGATGTTGTAGATGTCACAAGGTCTGGCATCTATTCAAAAAATGCCCCCTGGAGGTGAAAGCCCAGGAGACAGCAACAGAGCAAGAAGCGGGCATCGACAAAGGTACTCCTATCATCTGTAGAAAGCATACAGAGGTTGGCCCTGAACCTCCCCAGAAGGCGACCCCGTCCAAGCCGGTGCAGCACGAAGCTGGAACGTCCACGGGTCCTCCATCCCCTCCTCTGACTCGAGATCGGGCAGCGGCAAAAGCGGCTCGATCAACAAGTACTCCTCTTCCCTCATCCCCTTCTCTATCTTATGTTAATGCATCTAATGCACAGCATATGCATAATGCATTGATCACACATGGTTACATCTCCCCTGCATCCACCCTCTATTCACCCCTCACTCAACTCGTGGTAGATTCTACCACCCCCCCCGTGGTAGATTCTACCACCCCCCCCCATCACCCTCCCTGTGAAATCCCCCTCTCCCTCCATCCCACTTGGTACCCTCCCATCCCTATAACCTTCGTTCGCGAACTCCCTTTGGAGACTCTCAACCATAAACTGACCTTGGTTTGACTCTTCCTGCATCCTCTGCTAAACCTCTTAGAGGGCGCAAATCATACCTCACTCATGCCATCCTCCGCGCAGGGGCAGAGGTGATCTCGGGCAGACAATCTTCTTTAGATCGGGTTCTTAGAGCAAAGCAAACCCTAGACATGGTTCCCCCATGAAATGCCTCTCCTTTAACTGTAGGGGCTTGGCTAGTTCTCCCAAAAAACTAGCCCTTCGCAGACTCTTCACTGCGGAACCGGTCAACTTAATCCTCATTCAAGAAACTCTAGGGGAAGCACATCATGTTTCTAAGATTCTACAGGCTATTTGCCCTGGGTGGATTTTCACTGCCCTAGATGCCATGGGACGCTCTGGTGGTCTGGCCATGGGATACAATCCTCGTTCCATTAAACCCATTTCGACTTGGGGAGGAAAGGGTTACATGGGCATTGATTTCTTCTCAGTCGAATTGGGAATGGAATTCAGGTTCATGAATGTTTATGGGCCGTGTCAAGGAAGGGACGCCTTCTGGAACCACCTCCTTAATCTATCCCTGTCCTCTGCTGACAACTTCATATTGGGAGGGGATCTTAACTTTTCTATCAGATTCAGTGAGTCTTGGGGCTCATCGGCTCAGATCGATCCACTCTTAGAAACTATGGAAAATCTTCTTGATCAGGCCAAGCTCACTGATGTACCAATGATAAAGCCCCTGCCTAATTGGAGGAATAGAAGGGTTGGGGAGGCCGCCCTCGCCAGGAGACTTGACCGGTTTATCATCAAAAATCAATTGTTGCAGCGCTTATCCCATTATAGGCAGTGGGTTGGGTCAGGAGGCATATCTGACCATTCACCAATCTACCTGGAAGTATCTGGTCTAGCAAATAAACCTCGGGAACCCTTCAAGTTCAACTTTGTATGGCTACAGGATCCCTCATACATTGAGCTGGTCACTAATCATTAGGCACAAAACCCACCCTTCATGGGTTGAAGGCTTTTGTCAAAACCTTCTTCAGCTCAAGAAGCTCACTATTAAGTGGGCCAAAGAAAAACATCAGAAGGATATCCATATACTCTCATCTGTGGAAGCTGCCCTAGCAGACCTTACCGATGACAACAATAGGGGATTTATGAGTGTTGAAGACAAATCCTATCTAATTGAACTGGAAAACAAAAGAGCAAAGATTTTGAAGGAACGGGAGGAAACCTGGAGACTAAAGAGTCGTGCTATCTAGCTCAAAGCAGGGGATGAGAACACTAGGTACTTCCAAAACTTTGCCAAAGGAAGAAAAGCCTCCAATACCATCTAGCAACTGCCCACTCCTGATAGAGGATCTGCTAAAACTTTTCACCAGCTCTCACAGCTGGGCATATCACACTTCCAACAACTCTTCAAGGAACCTCCTGGCTATAATCTGGCTGAGATCATCCGTGTAGCAGGGCATTTTCCTAGATTTGTCAATCAGGAAACTGCAGATGAGATCACTGCACCTATCACCAAAGAAGAATTGGAAGGGACTCACAAATGGTTCCAAAAAGACAAAAGCCCTGGGCCGGATGGCTGGCCTATTGAATTTTACCTAGCTTTCTTTGAAATCCTTGGGAATGATCTTCTCAATGTAGTTGAAGAGTGCAGGACATCTGGGAGAATGTATGAGGCCATCAATACAAATTTCATTGCTCTTATCCCGAAATCGGATTCCCCGACCTCTTTCAATGACTTTCGGCCAATCTCTCTCTGCAACACCATTTACAAAATCATAGCTAAGATTATAGCAAATCGGCTTCGACCCATTCTATCCTAGCACATCTCCCACGAGCAGTTTGCTTTCCTCCATAATAGGCAGATTCATGAAGCCATTGGCACAGCCCAAGAAACCATTCACTCTATAAAATCTAAGTCTCTTAAAAGCATAATTCTCAAGATTGATCTCCCCAAGGCCTTTGATCATGTAAGCTGGCTCTTCATCAAGATGATTCTCATTCACCTAGGCTTTCCTAATGAATTCATAAATTGGATCATCTATTGCATAAATACAGTCTCCTACAGCATCCTGATCAATGGCTCGACAACCCAGTTCTTTCATGTCGAATGAGGGCTGAGGCAGGGTTGTCCCCTGTCTCCACTTCTATTCCTTCTAGTGATGGAAGGACTCAGTAGGCTCATTGCCACGGCAAAGAGTGAGGGCAGACTAAAAGGCCTGAGAATGAATGATCTCTACCACCTCACTCACCTGCTCTTTGTAGATGATGTCCTGATATTCCTAGATGGCAGCGTTAGGGACTCGGCCACCTTCCATGAGATTCTCATCCTCTTTGAAAAAGCCACTGGAATGATCACGAATCAAACCAAATCTACGATCACCCTGTCTCATTCTACCCCACAAGAAGTCAGAGCAGCACGTGTACTTTCATTACACCCCCCACACCCTCTCGAATGGGCTTAAATATTTGGGCTTCCGGATAAAACCCAACAGCTATAGGATTGCTCACTGGATCTGGTTAGTAATCAAGCTGGAGAAGAGGTTGAAAAGTTGGAATCATAGAATGCTCTCTAGAGCAAGGAGACTTGTCTTGATTAAATCTGTTCTGGAAGCCACCCCGGTATACTGGATGTCCCTTGCCTGGATCCCACGGGGAATCCTTAGTCGTATACAACAGATATGTTGCCGATATCTTTGGAATGGACATAAGGAAGGTAAAATATTTGCCTGGGTAAGCTGGAAGAACATCGCCCTCCCAAAGAAATGGGGGGGTGGGGGTTAAAAGATCTGTCTTATTTTGCCCAAGCACTAGCAGCAAAGATGAGCTGGTCTCTTCTCACTGCTAACAACCTTTGGACGACAATGACATATCATAGATACATTTGGCCTCAACAAATCCTAGACTGGGTTCGTCAACATGACTGACCAAATGGGGGAATATCCATTGTTTGGAAATCTATACTACAGATAATGCCTTTCATCATAGCAGAATTGGCATGGTGCATAAACAATGGCTCCTCTGTGAGAATTGGTATCGATCCCTGGATAGGTGGGGGTAACCGATACCTTCTTCCACCGGACCTCCTACAATATCTTAATCACAGGGAGGTCAAGACGATCGCCCAAATTGCTGATCAAGACCACAGATCCATCCTCAGACAGCACTGGCGAACAGCTCATGAACTGAATATTCCTGCACAGTGGCAGCACTCTTGGGATTCATACATTGGGGCTCTATCTGAAGCGCATATAATCCTCAACCAGGATCCTGATGTCTTAGTTTGGACCCCTGCTGATCATGGGAAATACAGCCCAAAACTTGGATATTTGCATCTACTACAAACCCAAAAGCCCAACCACACTTATGATTGGTGGCAGCAGCTATGGAGACTAAATGCACCCCCTCGAGCCCGCCTATTTATGTCGTGTGTTTTAAGCAACAAAACCCCCATGGGAGAGGCACTTATGCACAGATCCATCTTTGGGCCGAGTTGGTGTGTCCTTTGCAAACAGGCATCTGAATCAAATGAGCATCTGTTCTTGACCTACTCATCCGTCATACAATTATGGCAATCAATAACACAGCATCTCTCAATGAGAAATGTGTGGCAGGGCCCTTCTATTCTGCAAGCTTGGAATAACTGGAACACGGTGCACCAGAGGAAAAAAGAACAATGCCTGTCAGCTGGCCCCTGCTCATTGCAAAGGCAGTGACTATCTATCATGACATCCCTGATGAAGAGCCATCCCACACCCGTATAAAATCGGGACTTGGTAATATCGAGAAAACCCAGCCATGGGCTTTTTTGACGGGGCTGCACAACCTCAAGGCTATTGGGGGGGGGGTTCTGCTTATACATCTCGGACCAGCATCATTTCAAAGTCAAATTAGGACTGGGGGAAGGAACAAATAATTTCGCTGAGCTTATCACTCTCAGACACTTACTGCATTTTACACTTGCACATAATTGCACTTCTCTACAGATCTTTGGAGATTCACAAATTATCATTAATTGGTTCAATGCAAAAAACCAATGTCATGCTATATCTCTTCAAAACATTCTAAATGATGTTCATAATCTCAAAACGAGGTTTAACATGGTCTCTTGTCAACATATACACAGGGAATACAATGAGGATGTTGACAAGCTTTCCAAGGAGGGCTCGCTACTTCCCCGAGGCATGTGGTTAATCAATGAACAACAGGGCATAGAGGTCTATCAATATCATCATAGACCATATATAGACCAGGATTACTATAGGGTGGATCGACCATAATTTATACTAGTATCTCTTCTTGATGTCAATTATTTTGAGTATCTGCACAGACATAACAATATGTATATATTTATTTTCTGATGATAAAAGAGACAAAGTGTTCTTTTTGATACTGGATATGGCAAGGCCATAAATTTTGCTACAACAAACTATTGTACAAAGATCTATACTAATCTTACAGATACAGCATATGCCACAGGCATCTACTACACGTAATTTTTCTCCCATAATGAAAGATTATGATTTTTTCCTTGGAAAAAAAACTAGATCAAAAACGCCATTCTTCACTATATGATGATGAAGAAATCATTATTGCGAGATATTATGGTGCGTGAGAATCAAATGCCAGCCACCACACGATATTTCTCCTTTTTGCACATCGAGATGAGTACCTTCTCTATAACATCATTATTTAGAAAATAGTACTTTATTTTATATGAATGGTGTGGAACACAGAAACATAAAAGGTCACAAATGTTTGTAAAAATCTTTGGCACTGTCAAACAAGCCCCTAGGTTGGTGCCCTCAACACATGTAGCTTCTTTGCCAAGTATGGGTTCCCATGTGTAGGACATGCTAATGCTTAAAAGTAACTTGCTCTCCTAGAAATATGCCTCGCACTTCCTGAGAAGGTAATCTAGGTCACTGTCACGTTCTTCACCAACTAGTTGGGGTTTTCTTTTTTGGGGTCTTTAATACTTCTCATCTAATAGAATCTGCACTAAGACATTGATACTGCAATTGCCTTAAACCAATGTTCAAGGCTCCCAAATTTTTCTTAATGGCATGTATATTGTCTTTTGTTTAAAAGATTTGTATCTTCAAAGAAATCCAATCCTTGATCCAAAAAATTTCCATGTTTTTGAATTCAGCCAAGCGACCCTTGTATATCATATAGCAACATTTTTCCTTCATTCATTTCTTTTAATCTTCCTCTAACAAATCCAATACCTATAGGAACATTCTTATCAAATGCCATAAGTCTTTTAACCATGTCTACACTTCCATCCTTTGATCTGAGCTCACCATTATTGCAAAAATTATTGACAATCATAGTCGCATCAATATTGTGGAATCCTATCATATTACAATCATCTGACAATTCCAATACCTATAAGAACATTCTTATCAAATGCCATAAGTCTTTTAACCATGTCTACGCTTCCATCCTTTGATCTGAGCTCACCATTATTGCAAAAATTATTGACAATCATAGTCACATCAATATTGTGGAATCCTATCATATTACAATCAAATTTGCATACATTCTTGTCAATTGTAATGGTAGGAGCAACAACCTTACAGAATTTTTTATTTGTAGTGTTACAAGATTGTTCAGAAATACCTTGTGATAGAGCAATAGATAGATTCATATTATTTTTGCTACTAGAGCCATCTGAATTTTTTTGTGTCATTCACAAACACCGAAGATCAATGACCACTATGTCCACGGAAACTATCCGGGTTGATCCACCCGAAGGGATCACTTCCCGTCAACTCATTAGCAAAGCCTAACTCCAAGAGTGTTGAGGAGAATTGATCTCGTGACCTCCCATGAGCAAGTTAATTTAACAACGAGAACTCGACAAATTGAGCTAATCCTTGGGGTTGCTAGAGCCATCTAATGTAGTAGCAACACTCATTGCCAATGAATCATTGTTAGCCAACACTTTGTCACAAACTAGCTGATTTTTAAAAGCAATATCAATATGAAAACCAATAGAAGTATTAAAATCAGCATGCTTGTTTTCCTTGTAGCGAACCGGATGCTTAGATTCATCTTTGAAATGTTACTATCATAGTGCTTTATATTGCAATTTCGATAAGACTATCCCAGTGTATACTTCTCAGGTTTTCTATTATCATCCTCGTATCTTTCCTTTTTATATTTCCTCTTCCTATACCTGTCTTCTTTGTTCTTTTCATCTCCATAATTGTCTTCCAATTTACTTTCCTTGATGGATGCTTCCACCTTCTTTCCAACCAAATGTCTCATGTTAAATTTTTATCTTTCGTTGTCAACTTGTGAAACTTTCTTGGAAGTATAACCACCAATATGAAAATGTAAAGAGACCTTTCCCTTCATTTTAGAGTTGCTATTGAATTTTTCTTCCTTTGGAATTGCAGAATCTCCAAGACACTGAGGATTCATTTTTTTGGTTTCAACCCTACTGTTTTTGGATAGCAAATTTACTGAAGTTGTTTCGAGGCTATCATTGCTCACTTAGTCTTTTTCTAATAGAGAAGTGTTGACCCTCGTTTCATCCTCCTTTGGCTCACCCCTTGTCCTTGAGTTGCCCTCATCGTTTTAATTTCCAAATGAGTTGTTGCCTCCACTCTTCTTAGGTTGCCTATTGTTTTTTCAGCCTCTTTCTTCTCCTCCATTGAGATACCTTGGGGTTCAAACTCACAGCTCTAATCGACTAAACATAGAAACGCAATATTACAGGCTAGATTATATCCATTAAAGAAATCTTGCTCAGACTTCTCATCATTCCTAGACTTATTTTGAACCTCATTGTTATCATAAGGCGAAGACTTTTGTCCATACCACCAAATTCAAGAGATTGATCTCTTTTATTCTTTTTAGGAGGGTATAGATCAACCATTTGGGCGTGCCTTTGCCCCTACTTCAACTTCTCTTGTACTTCACTTTTTGCCTTAGGCTTACCATCAATATCACCTAATCTATCTTCCCTGCAGCTAGCCCAAAAATCATTCCAATTCATCATGATTGTTTCTATTGTGTGCTTTCATCCTCCAAATCAGATGCTTGTTCAATCTTGTAAGTCACAAGTGTGGTAGCCATTATATTTTATTGAGTGGGTTGCCCAAAGGTGCCCTGCCCAAAAACTGGAGTTGACATGCCACCAGAAGCAGTTGCTTGTTCCTGACCAAAATTACCAAAACAAAATGCACCCCTATTTTTGGGCAAGATTTGATGATTGAAGGCAATTGAACAGTGAAGGAGTTGATTGTACAAGGTTTGATGGCTTTCTCAACGACATCATTGTTGAGGTTTTGCCTGTAATAACCCCAAGTGGGGCAAGAAGTTGAGTCATCACCTGTTGGTGTTGTTGCCACATCTTTTCCCAAAATTGTTCATTATCCATTGAGCCGTACTTAACGACCTTGAGTCCATGACATCAACCCAATTGTTGAGTGCTCACAGGCTAGCAGGGTGAGCGACCCCTGATACCACTGTAATGTCCTAGGGTAATTTTGCCTTTAGGCTTTCTATTCTAGCTAGGGTTTTCTTTTCGACAAAAACGTTGATTTGTCAAGACCTAGTCTGATAATTACTTCTAATGATTTCTTAATTTAATCCTTTTTGTTTTCACATTTATCATTGAGCAATTACACAGAGGATCCAAACAATAGAATAATGACAGAAGGATCATTAAAAGACAACCAAACACAAGAGACGCAAAATTTTACCCTGGGAAAACCCAACCTCGGGAAAAACCCAGCAACCTTTTCTTAGAGAAATTGTCCAAATCAACAAGAGATAGAATCTGATTTTTCCAGTCAAATAAGGTCAAACAAGCTAGTTAACAAACCCGGGTCAAACCTAGTCAAACAGAGATTATTTTGGCTTCTTAAAATTTCTGCGTCCTGAAATTTTGGACACTTGAAATTTCAGCCTCTTGCCCAGAACTTTGGTCTACTGCCTAGAAACTCATCATGCTGCCCAAAATTTCGGTCTACCCACACGTGAGGTCAACAAAAGTCAACTAGAATTAGAACAGGCTTGAACAGAGTTCGGTCTTCTTTCCTTCCTTCTCCTTCGAATGGGTGAACAAAAACAAGATGTATTTTTATGATCTAAAATGGTGCTTTGAAGTGGACAACAAGTAGCCTTTAAAGAGTGAATTCATGAGTCCGAAAAGATGTGTCTGTACACAGAGCCAACCTGTACTTCTTGGAGAGTCGACTTGACTTTTGGAGGCAAAAATAATTTAATTTTCAAAATTGAAATTCCCTCTTTTGAAGCTAACTTGAAATTCATATTTATATTTATTGTTTCTTTCATATTTTGGAGGGCTAGACAAATTATGAAGACTGACCATAGCTACAAAATTCAACACTCCCTCTTAGGTAGGGAGGTATTCATAATAACTTCTTTTGATGTATCTCTTTGTTGAGCATTTTCTCTATCCCAAGAAAAGGTTGTAAGAGCTTGTTATCTTAATGAATCCATCCAGCTCATGTTTTTTTATAGAACCATTCTGTTATAGAACAATGTGAAAATCATCTTGCATCAGCGTCATGCTCAACAAGTCGTCACTTGGAGCAAAGTCACCACTTATCCAAGTCGTCACTTAGAAGTTGGTCAACACCTGTTACCATTTATGGTGAAATCGTGGGCTACCTACATGCCAATTAGATGTTAACCTACCTGCCCGATGCTATAGGCACTCACTCAACCCATTAGCAAAGCACCTGTTGGCAATATGGTCAAAACCTTATGTCGCAGGAGCACTCTGGGCCTTGATGCTCTCTGGGCCATTCTCCCTAGCGGCTAGCCACATTACATGGCCCCTCGTAAATTTCCTAACATAAGGAGAACGTCTTCCCCTTGATGCTACAGCATCAACACTCCCTCTGACTAAGGAAAGTGTTCTCAACTAATCTAAGCTTGTCCCAGAAGTATACAAACTTCACCCTAGGATAGAGGCTTTGTGAGAATGTCAACATCCTGCCTGTCTGTAGAAATGTATTGGAAACTCACTGCTCCATTCTGTACCATGTCCCAGATGTGGTGGTACCATGATCTCGACGTGCTTCGACCTGTCATCATGATCGTCTCCTACACTTGATCAAACAATCTTGTGAGTAGCTTCCAAAGCCACATTGCTTCACAACTAGCCAAACTAGTTGCAATATACTCGGCTTCTGCAATCCTGAGTGCAACAAATGCTTGCTTCCAGCCCAAGCAAAATCCAAACTAAATCATCATCCTAAAGTGCTCTTCTTGTCTTCAACGCTCTCTACCCAATCTGAATCTATATATCCCTATAGTTGCTTCGTTCACTGGAACAATTACTACAATTGCTTGACACTAAAGCAAATCTTGTTATAGCAATCTAGTTGCTCCCTTTGGATTCAACCACACTTCTAGTTCTAAGAAGTAATGTATCCAACCAAGATCCTTCATCTCTAACTCATATGTCAACTCCCTCTTACACTGAAGCAGAGCTTGATTGCTCCCTCTATCACAGAAGCAAATCATCTTGCCATTACTACTCCCTCTGTCACATGAGTCCTTCTACTCCCATTAGAAACAAGTCGTATATAACAAGATTAACCTTGATCCATCAATCCAAGTATACCAAGTCTTGTACAAAGCTTTTTTTTTTGTTTGTGCACATGATACTCCTTCTCATATACCTCAACGTCTTGAGGTAGCTCTATGTACACTTCTTCTTCCTCAATTACTCCATTGAGGAAAGCGGTCTCTGCATCCACCTGACGTGATTTCCAACCTATAATAGAAGCAATAGAAATAACAGTTCTAACAGAAGTGCACCTGACAATTGGAGCAAACATTTCCTCATCATCCTTTCCCTCTTTCTGGGAAAACCATCTTGAATCTTGCTTTGTACTTTTCCATGTTGTTGCATGCTTGATATTAGATCTACTAATTTCTCTTGAGCATAATTTCCTTCATCATGGCATTTGTTGGCATGCATGCTTACTCTGAACTAGAAGCTCTTCTGGTCATCAGGCACGAGTCTAGATGTTAGTACAATTCCTCCCTCTTGACAACAAATCACTCTGGGAGAATCCTCTTGTCATGGGCTTTGTTTTTTTCTTCCCAATGCTTTCATTTGTTGCCAAAGCCTTGGCAACCTTTACGATGTGCTTGTAACCCTCACTAGGAGGTTATGGAAGAAACGATTATAACCCAACAAAAGAAATAAAGACAAGAGGTTAACTAATAGTAAAACAATAATAATCAAGAATGAGAGATATAAAGTAATTATCTTTAAGGAAAAAGGGAATTTTACAGCTCCCTCTTGATCATTGCTTTCTTTGCAAAAACCATATGCAAGCTCATCATCTTTGAACTGATTACTGCAAGTTGCTTTCCTTTCCTTAGGGTTTCTTCATTCAACAAAATCATCAACTCTCAATGCTTTGGGTCTAGCTCTAGGGTTTTGTCTGCAAACCCTAGGGCTTTCTATATCCTTCAAGATTTACCCAAGGTTTACAAACTCTAAACTACCAACTCTTTCAAAAGGGAGGTCATCCTTTAGCTAAAGTGTTATGACTCTTATATTCTTTTATGTGGGAAACCCCTTCAACTCCCTCTAACTCTGCCATATACTAATTTGTTCTAGCAACAGCTAGAATCAACCAATGTCATCCTAATACCAGCAACATATCTCAGCCAATATATTCACAACAGTACAAGGCAAGGCATCTTCTTTTAGGTCTTATCGAAATTTGAACCATAATCCAAATTCCAAATTGTGACAATATCATGACTTCTTGAAATACCAAGACTACTTATATGCTTTTATGTGTTCTAGGGTTTACAAACCCTAAGTAAGATCATCAACTTTTGTCATGGAAAGTTTTCTTGTTGTAGTCAATACAAATGGTACAATTCAAGCCATGGAGTCCCATGCCTCGTTATATGAGATGATGTTGTCAACCAGATTGTGTTATCAAAGAATGCTCCTTCTAGTTCAAGCAAATGGATAATGATCCAATCTAGTCTTCAGAAGGTTTGTAGTCTTGCCACTTTGTTGACTAGAATCATGTCAACAAAAACAAGGTAAATAAGGAATGCTTCATAAGATTTTTGAATATCAACCATAGAAATCTTCGTAGAGAACTCGCTTCATTAACCAAGGCAAACAAACTATTTTCAATTGGTATGAGCATGTGACACCTGAAATCGTCCTTCACACTTATCAACCATGAAATGTCATTGCCATTCTGCAAGATTTGGAATAAATCTGGGTGTGGCTTATAGACTCCATAATTTAAGGACCATGATCCTTAACACCTCTTACGGACTTTAGCAGACTTCTTTTGTTGGGCCCTTTACAGGTCTAATATACCATAGGTTTGTATTCCCAAACTTCATCCTTATCATCCAAACATCCCAGCATTGTAGTGTGTAACAGTTTGCATGGAAACCTTATGCAACAAAGTCTTTTTGTTTACATTGACAGAATGGATTTTCAACTTTGAGCGACACAATACACATTGTTAATTTATCACAAACAGTGATGACAAATTCACCTTTGAAATGTCACTTTCGAACATAAATGAATGGGCATAGAATTAGCTTACCTATATGATATATTGATGAGGAACAGACTGACTAAGGCACTTCGAGCTTCCACTGACCGATGCATTTCAGACTGACAGGTGGACAGGTTCTCAGCCTTTAGGGAAGGAGAAACTCAACCTCAAAATCTGATACTACTCGGCCTGTTAAGCAATATATATTCGAACCTCTGAATCGATGATTTTAATTCGGTTTTCCCATAGAGGTAAATTCGGCCTTCACTAAATATGAATTTGGTCTTCAGAATGAGCAATAAGCTATTGTCAAACTGAGGTCTTTTCAGCCCTCTTGAAGTTACCCTCTTACTAAGACCTTTCAACCCTATCACAGCTTTGGCCTAGAATTGTATCTCTTTTAGGGCAGATTAGAGTATAGTATAGATCATATAGGCTGTATAGAACATAGATCTTCGAGGGCACAAATAAAAGACAGATCTTTGCTGCATTTTGGAATATATTTGTCCTTCTTACAACCAGAACTGCACTACGGCTTCTAGGGATAATGACAGAACAAGCCCTAGAGGATAACTTGAAAACAGGTTGGCTTCTTCAAGGCTGCTCTTTCACCTGCGCTCTGATACCATATTGATTTACCAAGACCTTCTAGTCTGATAATCACTTCTAATGATTTCTTAATTTAATCCTTTTTGTTTTCACATTTATCATTGAACAATTACACAGATCTCAACAATAGAATAATAATAGTAGAATCATAAAGAGACAGCCAAACATAAGAGACACTAAATTTTACCCTAGGCAAACCCAACCTCGATAAAAATCCAGCAACCTTTTATTAGAGAAATTGTCCAATTCAACAAGAGATGCAATTTGATTTTTCCAGTCAAATAAAGTCAAACTTCCTAGTCAACAAACCCCAGTCAAACTTGGACAAATGGAGATAATTTCAACTTCCTCAACTTTGGGCCTCCTGCCCAAAACTTCAGTCTGCTACCCAGAAACTTGTTCAGCTGCCCAGAATTTCAGTCTGCCCACATGTGTGAGATCAGCGAAAGTCAAACAGAGATGGAACAGACTTAAACAGATTATGTTCTTCTTCACTTCCTTCTCCTTCGTATGGGTGAACAATGTTGAAATTTGGTACCGGAGGACAAGTGGTTCCCTAAGGCTTTGATCTTTGGCCTAGGGAAAAGTGTCCAAAAGAATTTAATTTTTTCTCCTAAAGTGACTTTATAATTTTTATAAAGTCAAATCTAATTTAAAAGTGACTTTAAGTGATAAAGTTACTAAAGTCTAATTTTAAAGTGACTTTAATAAAGTCAATGTAAAATTAGAAAGGAAAAGTGACTTTGGAAATAAATGACTAAGTGGGTCTTTATTAAAATGGGGTGAATTAAAAAATAGAAAGTGAGATTTAAATGAGCATTTAATCTCAGCCCTAGATCTCAATCTATTTCAGCCATTGGATTTAGGGATTCCACAAAAGTCACTTAGGGCTAGATTAAAGGAGGAAAAAGAGGAAAAGGTCATTCATTCTTTCATGAACAGATTGAGAGAGGGAGAGCAAAAGAGCAAGGGAGATTTCTGGACAGTGAGGAAAAGGAGTCAGCAGCGTGGCACACATTCCAATGCAGCGTTCCAGCAAGTCCGTACAGCTGAGTTAGCACACAGTGAAAGGCAGGTTTTGGGCACGATTTTCTAGAAAGGCCGTACAGCAGTTTTGGCTCAGGTTCCAAGGAGGCCGTACAACAAGTTAGCACAGAAATCGAGGAGCAGAAAGTCTGAAATTTGTTGGCACATTTTTCAATGGAGGTCGTACAGCAAGTGGTTGTACCTTAGCACGCATTTCTAGGCAAAAATCTGTACATTGTACTGCTGTTTTTTCTGCACAGAAATCGAGGAAACCGTACAATAGCATTTATGGCAGCTTGCATACTTTTCTAGGCAAGTCGTACAACAGCATTTAACACTGAAATTTAGCACAAAAATCGAGGAGGCCGCACAGCATTTATTGTTGTTCTGTTTTGTTGTTTGCAAGTTTTTCCAGTTGGCTGTGAGGCACGGAAAACGAGATAAGTTGTAAAAGTTTGCTTGCTGATTTTTTGTTGAATATTTCTCTTACTGTAAAAACATTTTCCAGAAATAAGGAGGAGCTTTCAAACTGGTTTTCCCAAGAGTTGTAGGGGGTTTATCCAGGGTCACCTTGACCAAAAATCACTGTGCTTAAATGTGTTGAATGGCTGTTTGTATGTGCTGATATTTATTTCTGCATTTTCCAGCGTTCTGTAATTTTTCCAGAATTTGTGTTTTCAGCAAAATTTATTTTCCAATTGTTGAATGTATGGATATGGGAAAGGGCATTTAACTATTTTGGAGAAATAAGGTGAAACTGAAAACCGGGGTGGGAAATGAGAAATTTCTACATGGTATCAGAGCTTGAGTGTTGAAGTGCAGTTTGGGACAGCAAGGAGGAAAATTACAGCCTACTGATTTTTTCACTCAGAAAATTCCAGCGAACTGATTTTTCACAAACAGCAGTTTTATCTTTACTACAGCAGTGTTATTTTTCAGTTTTAGGACAACAGGATGTCATTGGGATTGAGGGTGGAGGATAGGTTGGATGGGCATACCAATTACAGCGTTTGGAAGGAGAGAATGCAGAGTATCTTTGAATAGGCAGAAGTCTGGGACATTATGGTGCATACCACACAGAACCCTGTTGTTGTGCCTACTGATGCCACTCAGTTGGCTGCTTATAATAGAAAGAACAACAAGGGTAAGAGACTAATTCTAGACGGAGTCAAAGACCATTGTGTTCCTCATGTGAGAGGAAAGAGAAATGCCCATGAGATGTGGACAGCATTGTCCAATCTCTACCAGAGTACCAATGAAAACCAGAAAATGGTCCTGAAGGAGAAGCTGAAAACCATTAAGATGGGTAATGATAGTGCAGCTGGATATCTCACAAAGATTACTAATGTGAGAGATGAGTTGGCAGCAGTGGGAGAGGTCATTCCACCCACAGAGTTAGTGCGGATTGCAGTGAATGGCCTCCCCCGTTCATGGATGAAATTTGTTGATGGGGTTTGTGCACGTGAGACCCTTACCACATGGGAGTGGTTTTGGGATGATTGCATTCAGACAGAGATCAGGAAAGGTCAGCTTGGGGCAGCCAAGCCAGTTGAGCAGGATGAGGATGTAGCACTGTTGGCAGGAGGCAAGAAAGGAAAGGGAAAAAGCGGACTTCCACAAGCAATGGTGGGGGCAAAGGCAAAGGTAAAAGTAAACAAGGTAACTCACAGAAAGACTATTCCGAGGTGAAGTGTTGGAATTGTCAAAAGATGGGACACTATGTAGTTGTGTGTCCGGAGAAGACGAAGAAGAAGGGGAAGAACCAGAGCTTGGCAACTTCAGCAGAGGTTGAGGACTTTGCAGATCGTTTTGACCGGGAGTTTGCGTTTACTGCGTGTGAGTCCTCTAGTGCAGGATCACTTGCCACACCGGTTCAGAGGGAGCATGCTTTTCCCTCGATTAACGGAGCATATTCGGGTATCTGGTATGTGGACAGTGGGGCTTCACGTCACATGACAGGAGTTCGTGAGTACTTCTCAGAGCTTTCAGAGAGTGGCATTGATATAGAGGTAGTACTCGGTGATGACAGAGTTGTTAGAGCAGTTGGTGTGGGGACACTGACATTTTAGAGGGAGTCCAAACCTCCCTTGAAGGTGTCAGATGTTCTTTATGTGCCAGGGATGAGAAAGAACCTCATATCCGTCTCAGCTTTGGAGGACAGAGGATATGAGGTACTGTTCAGGGGAGGACAGGCGTTGATGTATCCCAGGGGCACTCCAGCTGATTCAGCTAGAGTGATAGGTGTATGCCATGCAAAGGTGTACAAGTTTGCATTCCAGTCCTTTTTGGCATTGAGCAATAGTACCGATAGCAGAGCTAGCAGTTCTGAGCTGTGTGAGATTTGGCACCGCAGGATGGGGCATATGTATCATGGAGCCTTGAAGACCTTGCGGGAGATCACTACAAGTGTGCCAGATTTCAGTACTGATCACTTTGATACTTGCAAAGTATGTGCGATGGGCAAGTTTGCCAAATCCCCTTTTCCCAGCAGTGACAGCAGAGCCACTGGGATACTTGATTTGATTCATTCCGATGTGAGGTTTCCTTGAGTGGATATGAGTACTATGTTTTATTCATTGATGATCACTCCAGGAGGACCTGGATTTATTTCTTGAAGACCAAGAGTGAGGTCTTCAAGCGGTTTCAGGAGTTTAGAGCTCTTGTGGAGACACAGACAGGTCGGAAGATCAAGTCCCTAAGGTCGAACAATGGGGGAGAGTACACCCTTGGAGAGTTTGTTGACTATTGTGCGGAGGCAGGCATTAGGAGGGAGTTCATTGTTCCTTACAACCCCCAGCAGAACGGGGTTGCGGAGAGGAAGAACAGATCCATCGGAGGCGCTGCCAAATCCATGTTACATGATCAGGGGTTGCCATTGTTCTTGTGGGCAGAGGCCTGCAACACAGCTATTTATTTGCAGAACAAGAGTCTGCATCGTGCCTTGGGGCACATGACTCCGGAGGAAGCTTTTTCTAGGAAGAAGCCTGATATTGGTCATCTTCGTATCTTTGGGTGCATTACATACTCCTACATACCCAAGGAGAAGAGGACCAAACTAGAGCCCACCGCAGAGAAGGGTATCTTTGTGGGCTACAGTGAGACCTCAAAGGACTTTCGGATTTACATTCCTTCACAGAGGAAAGTTGTTGTCAGGCGGGATGTGAAGTTCGAGGAGGACAGGGCCTTTAGGAGGTCACGGGAGTTAGAGTATCTGGATCAGCCAGACCCTCAGCAGTAGTTGAGTCAGTCGCAGGGATCCAGTGGACAGGGATCAAGAGGATCCAGAGGTACATCTATGAGGGTGTCAGGTCCGTCAATGAGCAGTGGCTCGCCGAGCTAGAGGGGTGGTGCTCCGGGCAGCATGCAGAGCAGTTCACTAGGGAGTCCACTGATGGACAGTTCACACGGTACCTCAGCTTCTACAGGTTCAGGTGCAGGCAGGAGGACAGCAGTCAGACAGTCAGGAGTTCAGGCTCCTGGTGATGATGAGGAGGAGGAGTTTCATTCTCCAATGGGAGAAGTGCGCTCAGGGAAGAGGAAGCCCAAGTGGCTTCAGGACACTTTGAGAGATGCCACATCTGTTGCTGACCCTAAGAGGTCGGTCAGAGAGAGTAGACCACCTGAGAGGTTTTGTAGCTATATGGCAATGACTACCAGCATCCTTGACTCTGAGCCTTCTAGCTATGAGGAGGCAGCTAGCCAGCAGGTCTGGAGAGAGGCCATGCAGGAGGAGTATTCTTCTATCATGAAGAATGATGTTTGGGAGGTGGTGCCGAGGCCTGAGGGCAAATCCGTGGTTACTTCTAGATGGCTTTACAAGGTAAAGCATGTTGCAGATGGTAGCATTGAGAAATTCAAAGCGAGGTTTGTGGCTAAAGAGTTCTCCCAGGTAGAGGGAGTTGATTATGAGGAGACCTTCGCTCTCGTGGCTCGATATACTTCGATCCACTCCATTATATCGATAGCAGCAGAGATGGGTTGGAAGATCCACCAGATGGATGTGAAAACTGCATTTCTCAATGGCTTCATACAGGAGGAGGTGTGCATTGAGCAGCCACAGGGCTTTGAGGTGCATGGGAAGGAGTCTCATGTGTGCAGACTAAAGAAGGCCCTTTATGGCCTGAAGCAAGCTCCCAGAGCTTGGTACTCCAGGATAGATACATATTTGCAGGGGATGGGTTTCACAAAGAGTGAGGCAGATCCGAACCTTTACTATATTGTGATAGGTGAGGAGCCTCTCATTCTGGTGTTGTATGTGGATGACTTGGTCATTACAGGTGCAGAGAGACTCATAGAGCACTGCAAGAGAGATATTGCGGCGGAGTTTGAGATGGACATCGGCTTGATGCATTACTTTTTGGGTTCGGAGGTGTGGCAAGAGGAGGGGCATTTATTCCTGGGGCAGGGGAAGTATATTGTGGACATCCTTGGCAGATTCGACATAGAGGATTGTAAACCCATGTCGACACTGATGATCACCAACTGGAAGAAGCTTCATGCTTCAGATTCCGAGTTGGTGGATCCCACATTGTACAGGCAACTGATTGGTTCCTTGATGTATTTGGTCAACACTAGACCAGATATTTGTTTTGCAGTCAACACGATGAGTCAGTTTATCGGTGAGCCTAGGAAGGTTCACTGGGTGGCTGCAAAACACATTTTATTGTACTTGTAGGGGATAGTGGATTATGGTCTGGACTACAGGCAGGGGGATGGAGTGAGATTGGCAGGTTATACTGATTCTGATTGGGCAGGTTGTGCTTCTAATAGGAAGAGCACTTCAGGGTGTTGTTTTGGGTTGGGTTCGGCAATAGTGTCATGGTTCAGCCGGAAACAGCAGTCAGTAGCATTGAGTTCAGCGGAAGTAGCGTATATGGCAGCCAGTCTAGCTAGTTGTGAGGCCATCTGGCTTCGCAAAATGTTGTTTGGCTTATTTGGTCAGCCGTTGAGACCTTCAATGATTTACTGTGATAATCAAAGTTGCATTAAACTCACAGAGAATCCAGTGTTTCATGACAAGTCAAAAGCATATCGGGATCAAATATCATTTCAACAGAGACTATGTTCAGAAGGGAGCTGTGAAGCTCGAGTATATTCCCACTGATGAGCAGGTTGCAGATATTCTTACCAAAGCCTTACCACGGGGCAAGCATGTCTACTTAAGAGAAAAAATGGGTGTGGTGAGGAACACCTTCCTCGGTAAGAGGGAGTGTTGAAATTTGGTACTGGAGGACAGGTGGTTCCCTAAGGCTTTGATCTTTGGCCTAGGGAAAAGTGTCCAAAAGAATTTAATTTTTTCTCCTAAAGTGACTTTATAGTTTTTATAAAGTCAAATCTAATTTAAAAGTGACTTTAAGTGATAAAGTTACTAAAGTCTAATTTTAAAGTGACTTTAATAAAGTCAATGTAAAATTAGAAAAGAAAAGTGACTTTGGAAATAAATGACTAAGTGAGTCTTTATTAAAGTGGGGGTGAATTAAAAAATAGAAAGTGAGATTTAAATGAGCATTTAATCTCAGCCCTAGATCTCAATCTATTTCAGCCATTGGATTTAGGGATTCCCCAAAAGTCACTTACGGTTAGATTAAAGAGGAAAAAGTGGAAGAGGTCATTCATTCTTTCATGAGTAGATTGAGAGAGGGAGAGCAAAAGAGCAAGGGAGATTTTTGGACAGTGAGGAGAAAGAGGCAGCAGCTTGGCACACATTCCAAGGCAACATTCCAGCAAGTCCGTACAACTGAGTTAGCACACAGTGAAAGACAGGTTTTGGGCACGATTTTCTAGAAAGGTCGTACAGCAGTTTTGGCTCAGGGTCCAAGGAGGCCGTACAACAAGTTAGCACAGAAATCGAGGAGCAAAAAGTCTGAAATTTGCTGGCATGTTTTTCAAGGGATGTCGTATAGCAAGTGGCTTTACTTGGCACGCATTTCTAGGTAGAAATCCGTACACTGTACTGCTGTTTTTCTGCACAGAAATCGAGGAAACCGTACCACAGCATTTATGGCAGCTTGCACGCTTTTCTAGGCAAGCCGTATAGCAACATTTAACGTTGAAATTTGGCACAAAAAACGAGGAGGCCGTACAGCATTTTATTGTTGTTCTGTTTTGCTGTTTGCAAGCTTTTCCAGTTGGCTGTGAGGCACGAAAAACGAGATAAGTTGTAAAAGTTTGCTTGCTGATTTTTTGCTGAATATTTCTCTTACTGTCAAAACATTTTCCAGAAATAAGAAGGAGCTTTCAAATTGGTTTTCCCCAAGAGTTGTAGGGGGTTTTTCCAAGGTCACCTTGACCAAAAATCACTATGCTTAAATGTGTTGAATGGCTGTTTGTATGTGCTGATATTTATTTCTGCATTTTCCATCATTCTGTAATTTTTCCAGAATTTGTGTTTTCAGCAAAATTTATTTTCCAGTTGTTGAATGTATGGATATGGGAAAGGGCATTTAACTATTTTGGAGAAATAAGGTGAAACTGAAAACCGGGGTGGGAAATGAAAAATTTCTACAAACAGTAACAAATGTATTTTTATGATCTGAATTGGTGCTTTGAAGTGGAGAATGAGTAGCCTTCAAATGGTGAATTCATGAGGTCGAAAAGGTGTGTCTACACACAGAGCCGACTTGTACTACTTGAAGGGCCAACTTGACTTTTGGGGAAAATGTAATTTTCAAAATTGAAATTCCCTCTTTTGAAGCCAACTTAAAATTCATATTTATATTTATTGTTTCTTTCATATTTCATAGGGCTAGGCCAATTATGAAGAGTGACCATAGCTACAAAATTCAACAAAAATGAATAGAAGCCTTAATAAACAGTAAGATTCCTTTTTTGAAAACGAGTATAAAATCCAACAGCAATATAATAAAATCACAGTGATCCAGGATTAACTGCCTGATGTAACAAAGATTGCATTTAACCAATAATCAAACCAATATTGTTGTAGTGTCACAGTTCAGTAAAACGAGATAACTGTAAATATGCAATGTCAAATCCAGAAGTTCTTATACTAGTTTTACTGTCTACTGAACCTACACTAATCTTACTGCCGCGGGGAGACAAGTTCCCTTTTTGTGGGCAAATGTAGAATCTGTGAATCACTCTTACTTTAAAAACCACACCTCCTTCTGAGGAAAACCCCAAAACCATTTTACCCCTTAACCGCAATGTTACTTGCTTCAGGGTCTGAAACTCCTTCTTGTGGACAACCACAAATGTAGAACCTTAATTTCAACTGTAGGATCACTTAACTTCATGGACCGAGGTCCAAAACCCTTCTTCCAATGGCCTCAGGATTTGGCCGCAGGAGTAGAACTGTCTTGCCTCAGGATTTGGCCGCAGGAGTAGAGCTGTCTTGCCTCAGGATTAGGCCACAGTAACAGGGCCAAAACCTCAGGATTAGGCCGCAGGAGCAGAGCTCTCTTGCGTCAGGATTAGGCCACAGAAAAGGATTGAAACCTCAAGGTTAGGCCACGGGAACAGGGCCAAAATTGCCTCACATAAATTGTCGAATTCTGCGTCAGGATTAGGCCACAGAACAGGGTTGAAACGTCAAGATTAGGCCGCGGGGACAGGGCCAAAATTGCCTCAGAGAAATTGCCGAATTCTGCCTCAGGAAGATCCAAACTGCCTCGAGAGACCCTTCAGATTCTTCCTCAAAACATACCCGCAGAGCCTCAGGAAAGATACCGAGTTTTTTTTGTCTCAGGGTTGCCACCAAGCTTTGTTGTTTATTCCAAATAGATGAATCTCACGTTTCCAGACCAGAACGGAAGATAAAAGAAAGATTTTAGTGGAAAAAGGGGTCGTATAACCCTCGGAGCCACAGCTCAAGAAAAACAGATGTATTTGCTCCAATTCAATATGATGCTAATTTGGTTCCAACTCTCCTCTATTTAGTATTTATAGATTCCTTCATGGGCTCCCAAATGTGAGGGGTTGTGAACACAACCCCCAATTTTGGGTTATTTTTTCCCAGCCAACCAGCATTTACAAAATGTTGCCCCAACATTGAAAAATTTGGGTTTTATCCCCTTTATCAAGACTATAGCCTGCGGGTTTGGATAGGCTATTTTGTCCTTCCATAGGAAATTAATTCATAGGGGAGCTCATAAATTTTGGATATTGTTATCTCTTCATGTATTTGTAATTCAATATGATTTTATCAATTCATTCGCATTATTGAGTTTCCATGTATATTTGATGCACTCTTGTTGATAATCTCTTGCATACTAGTTTATTGACTGCTACTAACATAAAAAGAGTTTAAAGCAGCTCAATATTGATTCTCTGATGCCAATTAAATAATTTAATTTTGATACCCTTTTACGGTGAGGCCAATCAGTCTCTGCCTTTATCTTACTTGGCTGTACCTTAAACAGCTGATGAAATAATGTGTCCCAGAAATTGGACTTCCTCACACCAAATGAACATTTGGACATTTTGCATAGAATAAGTTTTCTTCTAAAACTCTTTTATTTGTTCCAAATGTTTCAAGTATTCGTTCCATGTTTTATTGCAGACAAGGATATCATCAGAGAACACTTGGACAAACTTCCCAAGGAATGGCTGAAAGAGTGAGTTCATGACATTGAAAAGTTGTTGGGGGCATTTGTCATGTTTTGAAAGCAGTTTTTGCCATATTTTCAAGACAAAATCTAATTTCAAGATACCTAGAAAAGTATATGCAACCCTGTTATTCATCAAGCAGTTCATCAGCAAACACAATTGGGGGGCTATTTTCTATGGTTATTTTATTCAAACCATCGTAATCTATACATCATCTAAAGAATCTGTCCTTTCTTACTATCAATGGGGCTGAGCATGGATTTCTAGTCTTGTTTTATGACACCACATTTTAGCAAATCTTGAGTTAAATATTGTATCTCAGTTTTATGATTATGAGGGTACAAATGGGGTTTGATGTTAGCTGATGGAAAACTTAGTTTTAACTCAACTGTGTGTTCAACCTCTCAAACTGTGGGTAGCTTCATAGGTGGGTCCTGAAAACTTCTTTATGCTTGTCGATGGCTTCTTTGTTGTCTTCATTTTGAACAAGAAGTTCAGCCAGAAGTGCCTCCATTGAGAAACAATGGATTAAATAGGTTGGTACTCCCTTGCAAATCAATTTATTTGAGGGTGCTTGAACTATTTTTCATTGAGTGGGGCTGGGGAAGGATGGGGGATCAAATCCATATAATCTGCATTTCCTTCCTTCACATTATTCATGAAATGTTCCTTCTAGTTAGTGGCATAGGTGCCTGGTTACATCAACCATTCTACTCTCAGTACTATGTCAACTCCACAAAGGGGTAGCAGATAATAGCCTTGTTTCCAGACGGAAGTCTTGCAATGACAATTTTATTGTATGAAATATACCCTAGCCTGCAATCATTTTGCCATCAGTAATAATACTTGGACATTTAAAAAGGTGGACAAATCTCCTCAGCCTCTTCTAGCTATATGAATGTCAATTAAACTATATTGCAGCAAACGCTGGTCCTGAGGCCGTTTCTGGGTGGAAACTGTACAGAAACACGCAAACCTAAGTTGGACGATACAGGGAAATGGGTACGAGTTTCCGAAACAGGCACGGGTATGAAACGTGACCCCCCAAATTTTGGAAACGATATATATATATTAGGACATTTAAGAAATGTTATGTGCAATCAAAAAACATAAATGATACATTATAATTTATTACATTTAAAGTTTAAACATTATGATTAAATTTACATCACATTTACTCATGAATCATCACATAATGAAAATAGCAATATCGGAATATCCAAAATCAACCTTTATTATATATCCAAATCTCAAAATCAGCCTTTATTATATATATGAGGCTACAAGTGCAATAAAGACTATGAGGCTGCAAGTACTATAAAGACAAAAGATTAATCCTCATCAAAAATAGAAGCAGAAGCATGCTCAACAGTGGACGGTGGTGTTGAAGAAGATGATTGAACAATTCCACCTCCAGGTTGGACCTCAATATTCAGGGCAGCAAGAGAGAACTCCAAATCAGGACTTTCTGGATCCACATCCCATTCTTTAGAAGGATAACTGCTTTATTTTGGACCCCTACGAGATGGAAGGCGAAGGTTGGAGTGCACATAAACAAGATCCTGTGCCTTTTGTGAGCCCAACCTGTTGCGCTTCACAGAATGAATAAGTGTTCCAATTCCTTTCTGGTTGATGAAGAGCTTGCCACTTGTGAAAGAACACGAATGGCAAGGTTTTGCAAATGTACACCATTTGCTCCATGACAAATCCACCACCTAACTTGATTCACGGTGCTCCTCTCCTCCAAAGCTAATATATCCGAATATTCATCTAATCTTGTAGCAAAACTAGCAAATTCTTCCTTAACCTCCCTGTGTAGATTAGCTAGAAACATTCTCATAAGGGCTTTTTTCACCCCATTAGCTGCCTCTCTATCCTTATGGGGTGCCTTCCTCTTCCCATTGCTTTGAGCAATAAGCTCCTCATCATAAAATTTGGGGTTCAAGGCATATGCTAAAGTGTGCAATGGAGTGTTGAAATTGTTCCACCTATCAACAATGATTTTCTTGACTAAATAAGTAAAATGATCATCAACAAACAAAAGTTGTGGAGACTCTTGTGAAATGATTTTCATAGTTTTCTCAACCATGGAATCTATGCCATCATATACCTCTCCTAAGAAAGGTTGGTCAGTGTCAATGTTCCAAAGCTCAAATGCAGGGGCTGTGAACTTTAGCAAGAAATTTATCTCGTTCCACCAGTCCTCATCAAGGCACAATCTACGCACCATATATCCCCACTCTGAATCTCCCTGTCTCCACTCAGCCCAAAGTTGACTCACCACCATAGAAATTGATGCTTGCTTAACCTCAACAAGGCGGCGCAACATTAGGAAGTTTGAGGCATATCTTGTCTCGACAACTTTTAACAACTCTTATTTGGAGTACTCTCGAAATATTGCTTGATTAGATTCAAATTATGGACAATGCAAGGTATCCAAAAGATGTGGTCATGCCTCCCCTCAATAATTAAACCTACAGCTTTGAAAATTGGTGCATTATCCGTGATAACTTGCACCACCCTATTAGGTCCTATTTGTTCAATACATTTTATAATAAGATCAACAATGCACTGTGCATCTTTTACCTCTCCTGAGTAGCCTTCTGCCTTTAAAAACATTGCTCCTTTGGGGGAAGTGGCAATATTTATCAATGATCTGCACCTTATATTTGTCCATCCATCTGAGACTATGGTAACTCTAGAGCTACTCTAGGGAGAACGAATTGGCGATAAGATATCATCCACAAGCTCCTCCTCATTTTTGAGAAGCTGAGTTCTGACTTTCTCATAGTTGGGCCCCTTGTACCCTTGAGGAGCTTTGTTAATTGCCTTTATCATATCTTACCAGTAAGGAGCGCGAACAACATTGAATGGCATACCACATGCATAGATGCACCTAGCCACTCTGAAATCAGTTTCTTCTCTCACTTGCACATTCACCAATTTAGCAATTATGCTATCTTGAACTGAAGCAAATGCCCCTCTGGTATTTTTGGATGGTGGTTGTTCATGTTGTTGAGTGACTCTCCTCTTCCTTGCTTCAACTACAATCCTTGGCTCAATGTTTGGTGGAGCTTGAGTAGCTTAACTAAGCTCTTTATGCCTTCTTTTAATTCCATTCACGCCATCTTGCTCTCTTTGATATGCCCTCCTCGCCAATGGGTCTGTTGTTTTTGTGCAACATGCAATCTCGTCCTCCTCCATGCAAAAGATGTGCCTTCGCTCTTGGGTAGGAGCCCTTGTATGAATTTCTACAAAGATTACATCTCCATTCCCATGAGCCACCACCTCCACAATTTTGAAGCTTTTGAACATGCCTCCAAAGAGGATAATATTCAGCCCCTGGGTTGGACCTGGGGCTTGAACTTGCACCTTGGTTGAAAGCCATTGCTACAAAAAACAAAACAAAAAAACAAATTTGTAAAGAAAAAACATTTTTCATATATTTGGAAGCATAAACCATCAAAAAAATAGAAAAAATAGTGTGAAAAAACTAAGCAAATGAATGCTTCTTACCCAAATTAATTTTTTGTAGCTAATGCTCCCCCAAAATGCCAAAAAAGACGAAAAATATGGTTGTAGCTGAGCCAAAATCCAAGAATGTCGTAGTCGAAAACTCCACACTCTAAATCTGCTTGTGTAATCTCTTTCTCTTGCTACTGAAATCTCCTTTGCTCACTGTTGAAAACGCCCTAGCTGAAACCACTGCTCTCTTCCTCTTTTCTCCTTGCTAAAATCGCTTGTCTCCAAGTGAAATGACTTGCTCAATTCATGTGATGAGGCAATGAGGCGAGAGTCATTTTATAACTTGTGAGAGTCATCTAGAAGCATCCAAAGACATTTTATTCGCCCAATAAAATAATAAAAACAAAAAAAGCAGAAAAGTCACAACTTAAAGGTGGAAATGTGGTCGTATGACCTTGAAACGCGTTTCAAGTAGCACTGGGCCACGTTTCCCCCATGTGAAACGTGCTAGTACGGCTTGAAACACGTTTCCAGACCATACCAAACGTGTTTCCATGTTTTAGTTTCGTTTTGGCCCAGAAACGCCCCTGGGACCAATGTTTCTTGCAACATAAGGCGGAAATGTGTTTCGTACGGCCTGGAAACGCGTTTCAAGCTGTATTGCTACGTTTCACGTGGCGGAAATGTGGCCCAGTGAGGCCCTGCATTTCCAAGTCATACAATCGAGTTTCCACCTTTAAGTTGTGTTTTTCCGCTTTTTTTTATTATTTTATTGGGCAAATAAAATATCTTTTGGATGCTTCTAGATGGCTCTCGCAAGTTATAAAAAGGCTCTTGCCTCATTGCCTCATCTCACAAATTGAGCAAGTCATTTCACTTGGAGACAGGTGATTTTAGCAAGGAGAAAAGAGAAAAAGAGTAATGGTTTCAACTTAGGTGTTTTCAATAGTAAGCAAAGGAGATTTCAGCAACAAGAGAGAGATTTCACAAGCAAATTTGGAGTGCGGAGTTTTGGCTATGACATTCTTGGTTTTTGGCTCAGCTACAACCATATTTCTCTTGTCTTTTGTGGCATTTTGGGGGTAGCTTCAACTACAAAAAAATAATTTGGTTAAGAAGCATTCATTTTCTTAAGTTTTTTCCGACAATTTCTTCTATATTTCGAGGGTTTATGCTTCCAAATATATGAAAAACGTTTTCTCTTTACAAATTTGTTTTTTACATATTTTTTGCAACAATGGCTTCCATCAAGGTGCAAGTTCAAGCCCCAAGTCCAACCCAAGGGTTGAATATTATCCTCGTTGGAGGCATGTTCATAAGCTTCAAAAATGTGGAGGTGGTGGCTCATGGGAATGGCGATGTAATCTTTGTTGTAATTCGTACAAGGGCTCCTACCCAAGAGTGAAGGCACATCTTTTGCATGGAGGAGGACAGGGGATTGCAGATTGCACAAAAACAACAGACCCATTGGTGAGGAGGGCATATCAAAGAGAGCAACAAGAGGTGGACGGAATTAAAAGAAGGCATGAAGAGCTTAGTCAAGCTACTTCTCAAGCTCCACCAAACATTGAGCTAAGGATTGTAGTTGAAGCAAGGAAAAGCAGAGTCGCTCAACAACATGAACAACCACCATCCAAAAATACCATAGGGGCATCCGCTTCAGTTCAAAATAGCAGAATTTCTAAATCGGTGAATGTGCAAGCGGGAGAAGAAACTGATTCTAGAGTGGCTAGGTGCATCTATGCATGTGGTATCCCATCCAATGTCGTTTGCTCTCCTTACTGGCAAGATATAATAAAGGCAATTAACAAAGCTCCTCAAGGGTACAAGAGGCCCAACCATGAGAAAGTCAGAACTCAACTTCTCAAAAATGAGGAGGAGCTTGTGGAGGATATCTTATCGCCAATTCGTTCTTCCTGGAGTAGCTCTGGAGTTAACCATAGTCTTAGACGGATGGACAGATACAAGGCACAGACCATTGATAAATATCATTGCCACTTCACCAAAAGGAGCAATGTTTTTAAAGGCGGGAGACTGCTCAAGAGAGGTAAAAGATGCACAGTTTATTGTTGACGTTATTATAAAATCTATTGAACAAATAGGACCTAACAAGGCGGTGCAAGTTATCACAGATAATGCACCAGTTTTCAAAGTTGCAGGTTTAATTATTAAGGGGAGGTATGACCACATCTTTTGGACACTCTGCATTGTCCATAATCTGAATCTAATCTTAGAGGAGATCGACAATAAAGTTCCATGGATAAAGCAAATCACAGGGGAAGCAGGGAGATGGTTAAATTCATCACCAACCACCACCAATCTCAAGCAATATTTCGAGAGTACTCCAAATTAGAGTTGTTAAAAGTTGTTGAGACAAGATATGCCTCAAACTTCCTAATGTTGCATCACCTTGTTGAGGTTAAGCAAGCATCAATTTCTATGGTGGTGAGTCAACTTTGGGCTGGTGAAGACATGCAGATTCAGAGTGAGGATATAAGGCGAGTAGATTGTGCCTTGATGAGGACTAGTGGAGCAAGATAGATTTCTTGCTAAAGTTCACAAACCCCTACATTTGAACTTCTTCGGAATGCTGACACTGACCAACCTTTCTTGAGCTTCTTTCATGGTATATGATGCCATGGATTCCATAGTTGAGAAAACTATGGAAATCATTTCACAAGAGTCTCCACAGCTTTTGTTTGTTGATAATCATTTTGTTGATTTAGTCAAGAAAATAATTGTTGATAGGTGGAACAATTTCAACACTCCATTCCACACTTTAGCACATGCCTTGAACCCCAAATTTGATGATGAGGAGCTTATTGCTCAAAGCAATGGGAAGAGGAAGGCAAACCATAAGGATAGAGAGGTGGCTAATGGGGTGATAAAAACCCCTATGACAATGCCTCCAGCTCATCTACACAAGGATGTGAAGGAAGAATTTGCTAGTTTTGCTACAGGATTAGATGATTATTCAGATATATCAGCGTTGGAGGAGAGAAGCACCATGAATCCAGTTAGGTGGTAGATTTGTCATGGAGCAAAGAGTGTACATTTGCAAAACCTTGTCATTCGTGCTCTTTCACGAGTGGCAAGTTCTTCATCACCAGAAAGGAATTGGAGCACCTATGGTTTTATTCATTCTATGAAGCGCAACAGGTTGGGCTCACAGAATGCACAGGATCTTGTTTATGTGCACTCCAACGTTCGCCTTGCATCTCGTAGGGGTCCAGAATATAGCAGTGGTCCTTCTAAAGAATGGGATGTGGATCCAGAAAGTCCTTATTTGGAGCTCTCTCTTGTTGCTCGGGATATTGAGGACCAGGGGCCTAGAAGCGGAATTGGCCAATCATCTTCTTCAACACTACCATCCACTGTTGAGCATCCTTCTGCTTCTATTTTTTATAAGGATTAGTCTTTTGTCTTTATACTACTTGCAGCCTCATAGTATTTATTGTACTTGCAGCCTCATGTATATAATAAAGGTTCATTTTGAGATTTGGATATATAATGAAGGTTGATTTTGGATATTTTGATATTGCTATTTTCATTATGTGATCATTCATGAGTAAATGTGATGTAAATTTAGAGACTTATAGGTTATACATTGACATTGGACAATTTAATCATAATGTTTAAACTTTAAATATAATAAATTATAATGTATCATGTATGCTTTATGATTTCACATTTCTTAAATCTCCTATATATATATATATATATATATATATATATATATCGCATTTCCCAGTTTCGAAAATTTGGGAGGGTCACATTTCATATCATCCAACTTATCAATAAAACCATGTGTGCTTCTTGAATTTATTAATATGGTAACATTTTGATTTTTTATGTAGCCCTTAAGTTTAAGGGTCTTTAGTTAGAGATCCTAGTTATTGCTACTAAGGAAATTTTTGGTTTTGCTTCCTCGTGATCAGAATCCATATTGGTTCAGGGAGTTGTCAAAGATGTTATATGTTGTACCTTCTCCCAATGTTGCAAACATCGACATTGGGATAAAATCGGCAAGGGTCTAGAAAACCAAAATATCATAAAAATTGGGAAAATGTCGGTAAAATTCACCAAACGCCAGCTAGGCCAAAAAATCACAATTTCACGATTTTATCGCAATAAAATTGGGATGTTTGCAACACTAGCTTCTCCTTCGACATAGTATAGTATTTGGTTTTACAATAATGTCCTTCAACCCAATCCTCTTTTCATTCAAAGCATTTTTTTCCTCTCAATTCCTTTTTTTCATACATAGTGTTACAAACTGGAGGAGGTGTGTATTTCGGTCTTCTTTCCAACGCTTTGAACAATATTTGTTGTTCCTCTATTATTTCACACTCATTCTTGTCGTGACCCATTCTTCTTCCACATCTATAAGGTCCATTAATTTAATTTTGTTCTAATTTTGTTACAAACATCACTCTGATAAACCTAGGACACGAATTACATGTACTTCAAAGTTCAAACTCCCAAATGTATTCCTCAATTTTCCCTAATACTTCTTTGGCTCATTATTGCCAGGACAACAGACTACTTCCATGTGATGTATCTGTTGAAAATGGATGAGTTTTGTGCTCCTTGTTATAATTTTTTTTACCTCTGTAAGTATTCTTGTCCTAGGCTCACTTGTCAGTTCCGCAAGTACCTCTAAAGGTGTCAAAGACCTTAGCACA
The DNA here is from genome assembly GCA_031772625.1 of Pinus tabuliformis. Lineage (NCBI taxonomy): Eukaryota > Viridiplantae > Streptophyta > Pinopsida > Pinales > Pinaceae > Pinus > Pinus tabuliformis. Next base: position 1,579,635,013 of record CM062818.1, on the reverse strand, counting down.
AATAAAGAAGGTACAATTGTAGGTTACAACAATCTCTCCACCTATGGCAATGCACAAGAAAAGCATTCAGCTTAGTTCCTATTTGCAGAATAAGAGATGCCTTGAGTATGAAAAGCATTTGGCCTTTAGCAAGCACAACAGTTATAGGCAGATAGCAAGTGCATGCATGCCTCTAACACAGGGTTGCGAGGGAGCACCACCCCCCCTGGAACCTAATCCCGAAGCATGCTTCGCTCGAAAGCGACATCGGGAGCACAAGCGAATTTCATGACCGCACTCTCTGGTTTTTTGGGAGCGAACAAGGGAGCGGTCAAGGAGCATTCGCTCCCGGAGCGAATCCGTGGGCGCTCTCGCATAAAAAATTTGCTCCCTGTGGGCGAAAAAGACGTGGTCACGAAGGGGAGTTTTTGGATGGAGTGGAGGGGCAAAAGAAATAAAAGGCCCTCCTCCCCTCCCACAATCCTCTCCTTGCATATGAGAGAGCAAGGAGAGGATTTTTGGAATTGGAGCAAGAGTTGAGGAGGAAGATTGAGAGGGTTGCTTGGGAGCTTGAGAAGCTTGCAAGAGAGATTGGAGCTTAGGATTGAAGGCCAAAGAGGTAGGATCTAGACTCTAATCTAACATCTGTGTATATGTTCATTGTTAAATGAAAATGTTGTCTTCTCTCTTTCAAGTTCCCCATTCTGATTCCTCCATTTTATTGCAGGCAAAAAACTATAACTCCAAAGTTCAAACAATCAAAACTTCAAACATCATGGCTATATGGCTTGGCATTCTCTTGATGTTGGTTCCTTTTTTGTTATTATGGTGTTGGAGAGTAGAAGGAGGACGGTTGATGAATAGGATGAAGAAGTGGGTAGTGGTGGAGTTGAAAATCCTGGCGAGGACAAGTACCTTGGTGAGGAAGTGGAGGAGGAGAGTGGAGATGATGAGGGCACAAAAACCAAATCAGACCAAACCCAATTGTGGAAATATGTTTCTAGCCCTAAAGGAGTGAAAGAGGGTGAAACCACTAATTTTACATGCCTCATTGCAAAAATACTTACACAGGTTCATACACCCATGCCAGAAAGCATCTTTGTGGGAAAATTCCATGGGATGGAAATGAACAAATAGGAATCAAAACTTGTGGAAGTGTATCGCAACATCAAAAAGCCAAATACACAAGCGACGAGGAGGAAACCCGATACAAATCTAAAAGATCAAAGGCTGACTTTGAACATGACACCACTAGGCCACAATCACATAGACTAAGAACTCCATCAGCATCCTCCCATGGCAGTGGATATGGAAGCATAGGAACAAACATCCCTTTAAGGCATAGAACCATATCAGATTTCCTTGACAAAGGGTGTAGGAATGATGTGGATTCAAAAATTTATTGGTTTCTCTATGCATGTGGGATACCATTCAATGTTCTTCGCTCACCTTATTGGCATGAAATGGTTTCCGCCATTAATGATGCCCCCAAAGGATACAAGATCCCTAGGTATGACAAGGTTAGAACCGTGGGACTTGATCATGAAAAAGCAAAAATAGCACATGCTTTGGGTAAAATGACAAGTTCTTGGAATGAGCATGGGGTATCCATTGTATCTGATGGTTGGACAAATGTAAAAGGCAAGCCATTGGTAAGTGTTCTTGACTAGTGGTGCAGTCTTCCTTTCAGCATATGATTACTCAAAAAAGCTCAAGGTCGCCATCAACATTGAAAAACCATTACTTCAAACAATTGAAAGAATTAGGCCAAACAATGTCATACAAGTCATCACTGATAATGCTTCTAATTGTAAGGCAACGAGAGCAATTATTGAGGATAGATACCCCAACGTATTTTGGTTTGGGCGTTTGGTTCACACAATGAACCTTTTGATGCATGATATTATTAAGAACAAACACCCTCAATACAAACGGAATGGAGATTTGTACAAGACAGGAAAAAGAATGATAAAATTTATTACCAAGCATAGCAATACCCATGGGCTTTTCCTCAGTCACTCAAGTTTGGAGCTATTGAAGATTGCGAAGACTAAATTTGCTAGCTATTACCTCACCTTCAGACGCCTTTTGAAGGTAAGAGAATCATTGGCTAGCATGGTATCAAGTCAACACTGGCAGGTATTAAAGGACAAGGCTCCAACCGCAGTTGACAAGCAAGGTTTTGAAGAGGTGGAGAACACTGCTCTTGATGGTCTGTTTTGGGCACGTGTGAGGGAAGTTTTGCAATTCACCAAGCCATTTATAACATGATTCATTTTGCAAATACATATGCATTAGTGATTGGGGAGGTGTATGAGCAGATGGATAACATGTCAAGGAAAATAAAAGATATTGTTCAAGAAAAAGATCCCAACTTGTACGATATTATTCACAAATTTGTGTGTGCACAGTGGGATAAACTTAATGTTCCACTACATGCCTTGGCATATATCCTTACGCCAAAATAATACTCTCCATCTTGGTTGGGCAAACCTACACCTAGGAGTGAGGATAGAGCCAAAACCCATACAAATCTAGAAGTACAAAATGGGTATATGGCAGCATTACACAAGTTGGTCCCTGACAGGGAGGAGTGTGCTAGATTGGGTCTTGAATTAGGAAAATACTTCATTAGCACTGGAGTGTTCGGTTCTTTACAAGCAATGGAAGATAGGGACAGATTTGATGTTATCACATGGTGGGGCGCGTATGGCGGATAGGGACTTTTGCCAAAATTGGCAAAAAAAGTCCTTTCACAGGTTGTAAATACTTCTTCTGCAGAGAGGTGTTGGAGCACCTATAGCTTTATCCATAATGTGAGAAGAAACATACTCAATGAAAACAGGGCAGAAGGTTTGGTTTATGTGCACAATCTTTGCATTTGTTGCCGCCACCTCCATCTACATCTACATCCTCACTTGGAGGTCATGTGCCTTCTGGTTATAGTCGTCCAACTATGCGAGAGGAGACTCCCAGTAGACCACCACGAACTTCTCAAAAATTAGACATTTCTCGTGGTGGCAAGAGGCCCAAGCATTAGCAATAGATAATGGATTTACTTGTCTTTTCTAGTTGCTAGTAGTTTTTATAACTTTTGACTCTTTCATATTTATTATGATATATTTTGTAAACAATATATGACAATTTAAGTTTGAAATTGGCAATTATAACTCATTGGTTATGAATTATGAATCTCATGCTTCGTAAAAGTTGAAAGTTGAAACAATTCATTTCATGTTAGATATCCTTTGTTATCGTTTGGTTACTTGGTAATGGTATTGGTAATGGTTACAAGGCTACAAGTTACAGCCTTAGTGATCAATGATGATAAATTTTATATATTGAATTTTGAAAGCTTGAAAATTTAAGATTGATGAATCATGAGACTCGATATGTTGTATGTTACTAACTTGTGGATGTGGTTGATAAAGATTATAACTTCTAATTGATTGATGTTATATGGTTTAATCCATGCTACATGCTTTTGTTGAAAAATATGCATCAAAATATACAAAAAATATATATTGTATAAAAATTCGCCCCTGATTCACTCCCGAACCAGGACCTTTTGAAAATGTCACTCCACGCTCCCGATCCCTGCTTCTGTTCCCACTCCCAATTAACCTTGCTCTAACATGCATGTGCCATCCACAAATTTCTTCCAGTTGTAACAGCTATCACGAAATTAGAACAGCACTTACTTTATTATATTAGTTGTCATTCTGAACTCAGCAAATTGGCTTCAATTCTATTTTTGAATTGCTTTCCTATTTGTGAGTCAGATTTAAGGAAAAGAGCACTAGATTGGTGGACTCCCAGTCTTTAGAGAGATAGGGTGTTGATCGCAAGGAGAGGATAAAGGTGAGGTGCATGTGTAGCCTACTCCAATCTAGAGGCAGTTCTCTAGGTGGCCAACACATGGCATATATGCAGGCAGGCTGGGCACTCTAACCTAGGTGCCCAGAATCAGGTTATTTTATCGTGCAACCCTAGCCTCCACCTCTATTTAAAAAGGCAAGGTCTATATTCTTATTCATTCAGTTCAGTAGAGAGCAAAACTGATTAGAGATAGGATTTGAAGTTTCAAATATTCCCTGTTTTCAGAGAAATAAAGCAGTGATGTGATTAGAGTTTTGGCCCAGTTGCACTTGGTGTGGCAATTTTCAATATGATGTGTTTCAGTTCCTCGTAAAGATCAGATTGCAGTTTAGATAGTACTTTCAATTTCTTTTATCGTAAGTAGGTAGTTTAGGTCAGATTGCTAGGACAGCTACCATCTGCTGAGAATTTCAACATACTATCAGAGTGGTGTATCTGAAATCTTCCAGACTCCAGTATGTTGATTCTATGTCTAGGGTAGAACAGTATCAGAGGATTTTAGGGTGTGAAGCCCAAGTAGCTTCAGAAATTGAAGCAAATATGTGACAGTGATTGGCACATGTGGATTTGAGAAGGGTTGAAAGGGTGTTGGTGCCTAAGATCTTCCAATGATTGGAATACCAAGTTTGATAAGAGATGGGTGATCTGCACTTATAAGCCACGGATAAGATTTTTGTGTTCAGTAATTTGTTTGCTAAGGTTGTTGCAGAGCTGCAGAAATAGCAATCCCAGTATGCATGAGTGTGATCATCTAAAGGGTTCTTCCACCTTCGTACTGTGGAGGCACAGATCGCAAAACCTCCTAGAAGCAACAAACTTATCGTACCTTTTGGAGATGAAGGTCAGACTGCCTGCCTACAAATCTAAATGGTTTGGCAAAGTATAACAAAAATGCAAAGGGAGCAGCCCACACGGCTTAGAACAGTCAATGATTTGTTGTACTGTTACGGCACTCCTAGTGTGAAGTTCAAACCCCTTGGATAGTCTAGCTGAACCAAAAAAACTAAAAAAAGAGAATGCAAAGGGAGTATTGTTGGATTCTGTGGAGGATCCCCTAATTCTTTGTATCATCAAGAATAAGACTGTCAAGGGATGTGAGATGCCTTGGGCACTATGTATGATGTTGATGAGAATTATAGCTCAGACAGGAACTTCTGAACATGTTCAATGTGCACATGTGAGAAGCAGTTCAAGATATTTTCGAAAAAAAAAATTAAAAATATATATATATCCAAAAAGTAGTTCTATTTTGTAATTCACTTTAGTAAAAAGGTGAAAGCTGCATATTTAGCAGTCGTCTGGAATTGTACCTAGAGCAGGAGAAATCTTAAAAATATATTCACCGCAAAAAGTATAAAGATGAGGAAAGGTATAAAGATGAGGCAAGGTAGAAAAGCTTTCTTACACCCTTGAGCAGTTAAGAAAGAGAGAGAGAGAGAGAGCAGGCAGCCAAGGAAGAGTCATTCCCAGGCAGTATGCAGCAACGTTGTACAGCAGTCATGCAACCCGTACAGCAATGCTGTACAGCATAGAATTATTGTTCTTGATATCTTTCAGCAGCTGGGCCTTTCAAAGAGCTTGTAGAAGCTCAAATTCAATGCATTTTTTGGTATCCATGCATGCTATTTTTTTGAATAGTGTGCAGAGGCTTCCTTGTAAGTATTTTTTAAAGAAATGAAGTTTGAACAGCTGATTTGAAGTCATTACCTACATATGTGAGAATCTATGTTTTATGCTTCCGCTATCTAATTTGTAGATATTGTGTGATCGATGCCATGGTATGAAATTTAATTCCAGCGTTAATTACATTCAATGATCTATTTCTTTGATTGGGATCATAAAGACATTAGTCACCTGGGGCTTGAAATTCTAACATGGCATTAGAGTTTGATCTCTGATTGAGATTCTTAGGGATTTTCTTCAATAAATCTATTGCAGCCTGCAGGGAAGGAGCAGCAATAAGAGAATTTCAAAATAAAAATAAATATTGTGAGTTTTGGCAACAAATCTCAAAGATGGCAGTAGCATACCTGCAGTTTAAGAAGAGATTGGATGGTGCTTCAAACTTCATAGCATGGAAAGTGAGACTTACACTCCAACTAAAAAAGCATGACCTCTGGGATATTGTCAAGTATGTTGTGACTCTGCCTACAAATGCCCAGGACTTAGTACCTCACGACAAAAAGGAAATGAAGGCCAAGCAGATGATATTGGATGCCATAAAGGACCATCTGGTCACTCATGCATCCAAGATGAATACAGCAAAGGAGATGTTTGATGCACTAGTTAGTTTTTTCCAGAGTCAGAACATAAACAGATATGAACAAATTTAGATCCATAGAGATGACCAAATCAAACAGAGTTGCCAGTTACCTTATGAAGACCACACAGATTCATGATCAACTTGAAACAGTTAGGGATAGAGTTGCAGATGCAGAGCTAGTGAACATGACATTGAATGGTTTCCCAGCTTCATGGAAACCGTTTTTCAAAGGTATTTGCAGTCGGGAAAACCTTCCTACTTTGAGAGGCTTTAGGATGATTGTATACAAGAGGAGACTTGGATGGAGTCAAAGGCTAACAAGAAGGGTGGTGATGAGAAACTAGCCTTATTTCGTCAGGCAAATAAGGGTAAAGGCAAAGGAACCAACAAGGGCAAGCGTAAGAGAGTGGAGGCAACCTCACAGACAAGAAAGAAGGACTTAAATAAAATCAAGATTCCATAACCATCAAAGAATATTTTATCACATGAAAAAACCTCCTAAAAGAAGACTCATCATGGTAAATAGAAAATGTTCACAAACAATGCCCCTCATTACCCTTGCTTTGAGAGCAAAGCAATTTTTAAGGGAAGGGCAATTTTATAAACATAAAAAAAAACAATAATAATATAATAATAAACAATAAATTAATGAAAAGTCAAAAGGAACATACCGCTTCACTCATGACTAGACAATGAGATAAGTAAACCATCACGAGGGTCATTATAAGAGTATTCTCTTATCAATCATTTTTTAACAAAAAAGGCTATAAATCTAAAAAGTACCCAATGAAAGCTTTATTAAATTATTTTTCTGTAAAGTATATAAAAATAATAATAATAAGGATATTTTATTATATTATGAGAAGTGACTTAAAAAAGACAAAAAGGGAGTTCTAAAGTTTCAATTAAAAAGCTATAAAACCGAGTTATAATCTAAGTTATAAAAGGGATTTTGAATGAAAGATGAATTCCATTACAAGTCAATGTTTTGGACTAAATGTCCTTTTTGTGAAATAAAATTTGAGTATCGATCGATTCTTAAAAATTGCAAATGTTGTTGACTTCACTCAGAAGGAAATATGGGAGAAATCATTGTCTAGTGGACAACATAAGAGCGGGGATGATGAGAATCTTGCTCTTGCCAATCGGGCAATGAGGAACAAAGGTTCGAGCAGCGGAAGTGAGGAGTCAACCTCACAACCAAATAAGTAGAAGGACTTGACTAAGGTCAAGTGTTTTATGTGTCATAAGACGTGACACTATCCTTCACAATATCCAAAGAGGAAGAAGGGCGAAAAGACCATGCAATCAACTATAGCTGCATCAGCAAAAGCTCCAGAAGAGTTTGCCAAAAAGCTTGAAACTGAGTTCACACTTGTTTCCTAACTTTCCTCAAGCACCTTATCAATGGATGCATGGTTGCTAGTTAATGGAGCCACACAGCATATGACAGGGGCAATGAGCTTTTTGACAGCCCGACCTAGTGGGACTCAAAACAGAATGTACAATTTGGTGTTGATACCAAACATGCAGTGAAGGGGGTTGGAACAATGATATTCCAGCTTGGGTCAAGAGGCAAGTTGGAAGTGAAGGACGTGTTATGGGCGCCAAAACTTAGGTGGAGTTTGCTCTCAGTCTCTATAATAGAGAAGGAGTTTGGTGTGGCATTCCAAGATGGACATGCACTGATCAAACCCATGGGATCTAATTCATACAATGGCCACATCATTAGAGTTAGTGAGAGCAACTTGTATAGGCTAAAGGGTCAGCCTGTTCAAGCAATGGAGAAAAAAAAGCAGTAACAGAGAACAAGAAGCAAGTAACTCTAAAGGTTGAGCAACTCTGAGGGAATTGACCTTCATGTTCAGGTGGGGAGGAGCAGTTAGCAAATTCCTCCAAGCCTGACAAGAAGGTCCCTTGGTATGAGATAACCTTACAAGATGTTCAAGAGCAAAAGTATTCTAGGAACCAATCCAAGGGAAACAGAAATTCGAGGATGTTTCTGAACCAGGTGGCAAGAAAGGCTTCCAATTCAACGAGAGTAGCCATGGCAACAAATGCAACTCCAAGATCCACGCCAGTTCCAGGGCACAAAAATACCTCTCTAGCTGAAAGGGAGTGTTAATGTTCATAGCTTGAGCATTACTTCTCCACAGGCATAAGTGTCCAGGCATGCAAGAAGTCGCCCACAAATCTCCTTAGGACACTTGCTCAAGTGTGAACAAGTTGCTAATGTAACTTTGCCTAAGTTTTAAACTTCAAAAAAGAACATAATAGGAAAATTAAAGTAAATTACTTTAGTGATAATGTTTAATCTCAATTGTTAATCTCAAGTGAGGTGATATCTAATCTTGATCATCAATCACTTTGGAGATTAGGTTAGGGATTTAGCTTAGGTAAAGTTATAAACGCAAGGCTAGAGAGGAGAACACACACCATACAACAACACTAGCCTTTGAGAGAGGTATTTTCTTAAGTCAATAGTGTGATACTCTAGTGTGTCGGGTGGAAGGAAGTTCTAGGTGGGCTAAAGTACTAGAGATCCAGATTAGCCAAAGAGATAGAAGACTAATCTAGGGCCTAATCTGCTAGATCATATCCAAGGCATACTGTATATGTAAATTTCTCAATTGGGCCATTATACTAGGATGAGAGCCCAAGTAAGTTCAGATTTAAATGAAGAGTTATTGATTGGGCAAAATCTATGTGTCATTGTGATTGAGACCGATTATGTGGAATTTAGCTTTTTCTAATTAAGTTAAGAAATTAGTCGTTTTTTCATACGATAGATATGCAATCTACCAGGATAATGAATTGTTGGGTGCTAGGTTCAACGGAAATTAACATAGCCTTTATTTGTTGTGTTGGAAATTTTGGTTTTTCTTCAACTTCATTCAGTGGATTAGGTCATGCTTCTGTAGCCCTCTACCGGCTTAAGGCAAGGTTGTTCTCTACCATTATACCTAGCTACCATAATGGTTGAGGCTTTAGGGTTAAGCCCGGAAAAGGCCAGGCACCAAGATTTCCTTCGTGGAATCAAAATAGTTTGAGGGTTGAGAGCCTCAAATTATGCACTATTCACAACTGATGCACCCCTCCTTGGAAGAGCCTTCTTGATGATAGCCCAAAGATTCAAGGTAATCATGGATCTCTATTTAAAATCTATATGCTTTGGGTGGAGCAATTTACAAGAAAAAGTGTATGTTGCATGGATGGTATGCCCAAGCATTTGAGCTTGGGAAACTTACAAGAGAGCTAGAATTTGCAATTGACCTCCCCTAGAGATCCTTCACGTATTTAGGGACCCCCACGACCCTATTTATTCATAAGAAAAATCCCTAGATGGCAATTCTTGAAAAGAGAAAAAGGAAAATCACGGCTTGGGATCCCAAATGCTCAATACATAAGTGAATGGTGTTGTTTAAATCAATTTTATATGCATTTCCATTATTTCTTTGCTTGTATTTCACTACTCTAGCAATATTTCAAATGATGATTGGCAAGCTAATAAGATCTTTTCTTTGGAAGGGAGAGCGAACAGATGGCAGAAGAAAAATGAACCTATTAAAATGGGAAAGAGTACTTCAGCCAATGTCTCTGGGGGGATTTGGGATAAAGTGTTTAAAAATGTAACTAGTATCGGTCTTCATAATTGTATTTGAGTCATGGTGTAATGTATTTGTCAAAAGAAATTTGACTTATTAAAGCATGGGTTTATGTCAAGTGTCCTTGTCAATGTCATCATAAAAGACTCTTCTTGGGCTTTATCAATCAAGAAAAAAAAATTATTTTTATGTAAAATAGGTCATTTAGCCCCCCCCCCCCACCAAGTCATCCTCAAAGAAGACAAGTCGGCCTCATCAAAGGAATTCGAGCTCACACAACCACTATAAAAGGGCAGCAACTTGACTCATTTGGAACACATCCACAACATGTTCGACCTGCAGTTGTTGGAACAAGAAAAAGGGTACGAAATTCAAGGAACATGAAGGAAAAAGGGAGTCTTTTTCAAGCATAAGAAGTCAAATTTTCTCTCTCCTTGTCTCACACGTGCTAAGTTGATGGGTTGTTGGAAGGGCCTAAATTGCGGTACTGTAGCTGGGCCGAAATTCTGAAGTAGTTGGGGATCGAAATTATGAAGTAGCTAGGATTGTTGCTGGACTGAAGTTGTTGGACAAAAGGACACTACTGAAGTTTGTCGAATCATCTTGGAAGGCTGACTTGGTGGAGGAGGAAGGTCTTTTGGTTTGGTCTAAGGTCTTGGCCTATCTCAATTTGATTAGTGGAAGAGTTTCACTGGGTTTTCCCCTAGAGGGGGGTTTTAGCCCTGGCTGAGAGCCTACATCTGGTGTCATTGATATTCATGTTTTGATTTGATGATTGTTTGATGTAAAATAATAATAATAATAATAAAACTAAAAGAATATCACAAGTAATTACAAATATAAGAAAATCTTTCTGCCTTTCTGATTTTTAACATAAAGGACCCCATAAAATTGAACTTAGCCATGGGCAACAGGATCATTTTGAATTAGGCATTGGGGAAAAACAGATGGCGGAAGGAGATTCTGGTGAAGAAATACTTCCAGACATCTGACAGAAGGTGTCTGGAAATGGCTTTCCGAAGAATTCATGGCTCTCCCATGAGAAATGGGTTAAAAATTCTCTATAGGTGACCAAAGATTCCTTATGAGGGCCTCTAGGAAATGTCTTTGATATTAGGATGAAAGATAAGATTTTGGAACCCCTTTTTGGAAAGCCTCCCGGAATTGGCACACACCCCCCAACTGGCTTGAAGGGAGGGGATGCCAGATTGCTGGTAGATCTAGTTGGAACACAGAAGGCAGTTGGCAACATTGTCACCTCTGTATCCCCATTCAAGAAATCTTGAAGAGGTCTGGAAAGCCCTGCCGATCAGAATGAGAGGAATGGCTCCACTTTCCCGGTCAGATGCTTCTTATCAGAGCAGTCCCAGCAAAGATGAGAGGAGCACTCTCTTCTCTCCAACATAAAAAAATGTGCCAATTATGTGTTTTTCTGCAAATTCTTTGCAGTTAGATCTGTTGCAAGAGAGTAATTAGCTGATGAAATTTACCTTTGTAATACTTGGCTTGTCCCAATTGATTTTCCATAAACTTGGTTAGCCACAGGCTCTGAACTGGCTTTGAACATTGCAGAATATCCCTCCCAAACAGTGCAGGTACCTCCCTGGCTTCCCTATACTCTCTCATTGGTGGTAAGTCTCCAATAGACTAATCCACTCCCTCCCTAAATGTGATAGTTGGTCTGATCTTTTGCTAAATTGGAAGGCACATGTCTCCTCCCTTTATAAAAGAAAAACCCTGCTGGCAAAGTTACGACAGACAAGCCCTCACTTTATTATCGGTAAACTTTGGACAGCCAGCAACATAGCTGTTTTACAGAATCAGAAATCGGGGGCAAGGGAAATAGCATTGGCTGTTGTATCTCTGTCAGTGGAAAGCATCAGATCCAATGCAAAACTTAACTTCAATCACCAGTTATACAGGCAGTTGAGCTCAACTGGTTAGGAAGAGACTAGAGTCAAAGCAAGGGAGGGCATGCTTCCCAACCCACCACAGTTATTGCAGAATCAAACCCTTCAAAACAGTTGGAAACTCAATCTGACAGGATAAAGAAACCCGGTCAATTGATCCCGAAGCAGGGTACTCATTTTTTTCAATGGTGCAACAAAAGGAAACCCAGGGCCATCAGGTGCTGGCAGATTTACCCTTGCACCATTAACCTGGGAGCTGGGGCAACATCGAATGATGCTGCTGACCCATTGGCAGTCCGCCAAGATATGTCTCTTTTAAAGAAGCACACGTTGAGTGAAAAATTGGAGTTAGAGACTTTGCTCTGACCGTCAAAATGCTAAAAGGTCAGATTAGCTCCCAAATATTCCCTCGGAGAAAATAATTAACAAAATCCCACAACTCCTGCACATCTTTGAGGTGAGAAGCTTCTTTCGGGTGGCCAAGAAAATTAATGGGAAGGCAGATCAAAGGGCTAATGACGGAATGAAGCTGGAGGTAAGAGGAATTAAAGATAAAGGAAAACGCTGGGCTTGAGGAAGTCTGTGAGGTCATCCCTCCAAGATTGTGACTAAGAAAGCATCCCCAAATTCAGAACACTCTCCTTTTCTTCTTGCCACATTGCCAAATTAGCGAAAGGCAGAAAAACAAGTCGGGATAAATAGGAAGGCTACTCTGAAAGCTGCCACTGAATTCCCTCAAAATAATTCCGCGAGGTCGTGGTATAAATTGAAAGTTGCAGGAGTAAAATCAGCCATGTGAGGACATGTATGTAACATTTAAAAGAAGATTTGAGGTAGGGAAATATGTGGTGGCAGAACATCAGAGGCACATCAGATACCTGATTGAGCAGGTAAATGCACAATGGGCTTCGTATTAGCAGCAAACCAAAGAAACTGTTAGACAAGCCAGCTACAAGATTAAATAAGATAAAAAAAATTGATGTCCAACAAATGCCCACAGAAGTAGCTCCAAGCGACTAACAGAGTACATCCAGTGAAGGTATAAAGTGGGAGGGCAAAAGCAACTCTTAGAGCGTCTCGCTAAAAGTTAAATGGTCTAGCCAAGAGAACTCCTGCAGGCAATGCTAATCTTGGTCCAGAAGGAAACGTGAAACAAGGATTTCCGGTCGGGCGAAGAAGCTAAAGAAACAAACAGCCCAGGAGGAAGCAAAGTATGAAAATATTTTGACTAAACAATCAGTAAATGCGCATTTTCTGTTTGTTCTTCATAGGGTGATATGCCAGTCAATACTCTACTAGAAAAACACAGGAAATTAGGAACAGTGATAGGTCTGAATCAGACTTGCTTCATATCGGTTTTAATTGGGTGCTCCACACCTTCGATCTTTTGAAATTTATGTATATCTTTGTTCCGAAGAGGCAGAGGCCATTTAATGGAGTAGTGCACAAGCATACGTTCCAGCTAAAAAGGAAAAAAATAAAATAAACTAAAATAAAATTTTGCTACCCAACCAAAACAAGGCCTTCTGCGTTACCTTGACATCTGGTCGTATGGATTCCAGCCTAGGTTTCCTGCAGGGAACAAAGGCAGAACCCCCTCCAGAAGCCCTGATTTCCCTCATATGCATGAGATAATTGTAGCCATCGTCAGGAAAACCGAGCTCTATGATTTCTTTTCTGATGTGATCAGGCAGAGGGCCTTGCCCTTGCCCATTGTTCGATCCATGGGGGATCGGATGAGTGCTCTTATATTTATCTTTCTTGGGCCTGATGTTGGCTTCCTCACCTGAATCTTCGTCGGCGTCTGCAAAGATGGAGTCAGTTTCTCCCTCTTCTAAATTGGCGCGAGGGTCATCGTCTGTGAAGCCCGGAACGTAGCTTGTGCCTTCGTCGACCCGCGTGAAAACCCTCTCACCGTCGTTTAAAAACCCGAATGGATCAGAGAAAGTCGACGGTGAATCTCTGTAAACCAAACGGAATGTTGCAGAGTTCTTCTTGTTCACGAAACTTTTCTTCTTTCCCATGTCTGGATGGTTGCCTCTTGCTTACTGCTCTCTCTTTCTCTGCTTCTCTATGCTGCTCATGAACATAAACCCTCTCTATATCTCTATAGGGTCTCTGCTCTACGCTGCTCATGAACATAAACCCTCTCTAAGCCCTATATCTATTACATTGTTTTAAAATATTCCTCTGATAGGAAACATGATTCTCTCTCTAAGCCCTATATCTATTATATTGTTTTAAGATATTCTTCTGATAGGAAACATGATTCTCTGCTTGTGTTCACATATGGTAAATAGCTGCTACACAAAGATACATTCTGTTTCCATTTTTCCTGAATAACAAAAAAAAATATTTTTCTTTGTGATATTTTTAGTTTTTTCGAAACTTTATTAATTTTATAATGGAGTTGATGAAAATTAGTCCTTAACTAAACAATAAAAATTACAATGAAAAATAAATTTCAATTTCAAACATCTAAAGAATAAAAAAGATTCACTACATTAGAATATTGTCATTAGAGTTTTGCTAATTTGAATAATTTAAGTAGTCAAAAATTGAATTAAAGCTCCATATCATCATAATCACTACAATATTCGAAGGAAAGCTTCATAAGAGAGTGAAGAATGTTTTTTTTAAATGTATAATGTTTATGTAAAGTTTCATCTGGTTTATAAATTTATGTGAAATTTACTTTTAATAAAAAAAATTGATTTTCATTAATTTAGTGTATTTTAGGATTTTTTTTTTTAAGTTGTCAATTTATTTAGAGATAGTTAAGTAGGATGGATTTATGAATAAAATAAAACTGTGAAAGAATTATAAATTTGAATTCGTTGCTAAAGTTTATTACATTTTGAGAATTTAGATGTTTAATTATTTTTGGGTTTATTTATTTATTAGTCAAATTGTTAACTTTTTAGTGTTTAATTGTGGTTGAATTTATTTATTTTTCTTTACTCATTAGCTAAGCTATTATTTAAATTTTTAGCTTAGTTTTTCTATTTTTTTCATAGTTAGATTGAGCCTAGGTCGGAGCTAGTTCATATATTAGATGAAAGAATAATATGTCCAACATTAGGATGTTGTCACCAAGAATGTGTGAGACTCAATCAAGCTTGAACACCCCTTAGACAGTTTTTATCCCCACAATTAGCTCTTACCCTCCCTGTGAAGCTTGAACATGGGATCTTAAGGGGACTAATGTTTGGGTTTTCTATGTGTATTGTGTTGTTTTTTTCTTTGAAATGGATATGAACAAACGAATGGTTGTAAGGCTCGATATGTGCATGCAATTGATGATGTTATATAAAATATTAAGGACAACACAAGTGTAAAATGAAACAAGTGAAAATAGACCAATAAGAATAATTTTGAAAAAAAAATGAAAAATAAGAGAAAAACACTTAGAAATTAGAAATGAAATGTGAGGCTTATTGGCCTTCTCATTACCATAGCTCTCCCTATTTCTTGTTGTACTTTCACTCTTAAAGAGCTTTCGCTCTTTGTTGGCCAAGATATGAGGATGCAAATGGGAAATGTAAATTGTTGAATGGTCCATGAGCTTACACCTTGCATTGTAAAACAAAGATTGTTAAAATAAAACCAACCTAGTTTTATCTTAACTCTCTATCTACCAAGTGTCCATAGGGGTCAAATCTCTTTTCACTCTAAAAAAGGTTTTCATCTCAAAAGATTTGATGGATATAGGCTCGTATTATATAGTTTTCACATCTCTATATATAAAATTATTCTCATTTTTCATTTTATTAGTGAAGGTAGAGGGTTTAGATACACATAAAAAATATAACATTTTTCTTTTAGATTTAATTGAAAAATGTTATAAAGTTAAATTAAAATAAAACATTTATAAATTATTTTGATTGTGAAATAAGTTATGGTTTTTTTGTATGTGGTATTATTAAGCCATAATATCAGCCCATGGTTATTGGTTACAAAATCATTATTAGTTCCTCCTAAGGGAGGACTCTTTGATTTGTGAGTTGATCATTATTAGTTTAGCATTGACCAGTGCAACTATCTTATTATGTTTAACCTTGAGAGAAAAAAATGTTTTTCAATACTAGTAAAAAAAAATATTTTTCAAACATTTGATTGAACCATAACTTGAAGGACTTATTGTAAACTTTGCATAATATAATGCCATATGGATAACTACATCACATATTTTATGCCATAATTTATGGATATGTTTCCAATATTCATGTCGAATTTTAGAAATTTGTGTAATATTTTCTAATCCAAAAATAAATTCCTTGAAGATAGTCCATATTCATGTTACAATCAATTACTTCCCATTGTAATTTAAGCAAGAATCTACCTAAAAATTGGATGGAAATAACATGTACATAAATATAAATTCAACATATTGAGTCGAAATTTGAAAATGTTGACATACATACATACTTGTTTACATTACACCTACACATCTCCCTTGACATACATACATACTTGTTTACATTACACCTACACATCTCCCCTGTACTTAGCTCGGCGCAATCAAACAACTATTCAAATGTTGGTTTTTCCATCCAATTTTCCATGGTGAAATCTATGTATCAATTACGTGTGTGATTTTATCATTATGTGGTGGACTTTCATTTATAGTTGCATTTCATGGATTGTTAGGGGAAAATATGTGTGGAATTGATGTTAAACTTTGCATTGGATTTAGTATGTGAGTTATTGAAAGCAAATTTCATGGATTGTCAGGGGAAAATATGTGTGGAATTGATGTTAAACTTTGCATTGGATTTAGTATGTGAGTTATTGAAAGCAATCTTATACATCTAATTGTTTGACATGTTGTTTTAATTATGTGAGAATCCATTCCCAATTATACCTCTATTGTGTTCAGTCAAAATTTGGCATTATCCATGGGCAATTGTTGAAATCCAATAGCAAGAGAATCCAAACCTTCAATTCAATTGATTGAATGAGATTAATTATTGCAATCATGTAGTTGTTGCATCTTTCAACCAGATTACTATTTCTACTCATTATATTCAAGAAATAATCCATTAATAGGTCGTTCGCATCCAAGATAAGCCTATATACAATAGTTGATGGACAAATTGAGACCATACGCCTCTCCTATGGATTACGAACCTTTAGCAATTCATATGCAATCATTTCATGGAATTTTGAGGGCATGTAGATTGTACACTACTCATGGGTGATTGTTCCTTATGTCTTGTAGCCATACCAGGTTGTACAATTTATGTGGGGCATCCATTGTTTGGGAAATGGAATTGTTTCTCTTTCTTGACGATATCTTGATTGTTGGGTGGAGATGGTCATGGGATGGTGAGTGAATTATTAAATGAAATTAGTTATTGCAATCATGTAGTTGTTGCATATTTTCAACCAAATTACTATTTCTACTCATTGTATTCAATAAATGATCCATTAATAGGTCGTTCTCATCCAAGATAAGCCTATATACAACAGTTGATGGACAAATTGAGACCATACACCTCTCTTATGGATTGTAAGCACCTTTAGTAATTCATATGCAATCATTTCATGGAATTTTGAGGTCATATAGATTGTACACTACTCATGGGTGATTGTTCCTTATGTCTTGTAGCCATACTGAGTTGTACAATTTGTTAGGGGCATCCATTGTTTGGGAAATGATATTGTCTCTCTTTCTTGATGATATCTTGATTGTTGGATGGAGATGGTCGTGGGATGGTGAATGAATTATTAAATGAAATTAATTAATGCAATCATGTAGTTGTTGCAGCTTTTCAACCAGATTACTATTTCTACTCATTGTATTCAAGAAATAATCCATTAATAGGTCGTTCACATCCAAGATAAGCATATATACAACAGTTGATGGACAAATTAAGAACATACGCCTCTCTTATGGATTGTACGCACCTTTAGCAATTCATACGCAATCATTTCATGGAATTTTGAGGTTGTATAGATTGTACACTTGTGAGTGATTGTTCCTTATGTCATTTCATGGAATTTTGAGGTCGTATAGATTGTACACTACTCATGAGCGATTGTTCCTTATGTCTTGTAGTCAGACCGAGTTGTACAATTTGTGTGGGGCATCCATTGTTTGGGAAAGTGTCTCGTCTCTCTTTCTTGACGATATCTTGATTGTTGGTTCAAGGTGGTCATGGGATGGTGAATGAATTATTAAATGCACGCTTCAACATTTCTAATTAATTTTTGGGTTGCCACAATTTTGCAATTATGTGAAGTCCAACAATGTTTTCTTTGTTGGGAGGTTGTATTATTGATATTTAATCCAATTTGTTTGAAGACTTAAATAAGTTTCAGAATTAAAACTTGTATGTGAAAGCTTTGTATCTGTCCTTCCAATTATTAGGGAAAGGCATTAGATTTATAAGTATTTATTACATTAAAAAGTGTGAGTTGAAGCTAAGTGTATACACGAGAAACCTATATGTGAAGGATTAGTTTTGTTTCTTGATTATTAAGCATTTCCAATGAGTGAAATATATGCATCCCTCGTATTTCTTGGAGAAATCAATTTCACCAATTGTGTTATTTATTTTGGTCATAAAGAAGACAATTGGTTCCATGAGTCCAAGTCCACAGTATTGTACCAATTTCAAGCAAAGGCAAAAGCGTTGGGTTACATATTTGATAAGTAGAGCTCAAACTACAAGTTGCATTGCAACGGGAATGTTGTTACTATGCTAGAATTAGTTCCATTAGATACAGAGTTGTAGAATATGGCTCTTTTGAATATTTTGGATAAGAGGTTTGGTATTACTTGCAAACATATTGTTGGCCATGTTAAATGTTGGATTTTTGCATTCTTCATTCAATGATTTGTTTAATGATGATTGCACTTAACGTTTGTGAAGGAAAAAGATTGCTCCATCCTTGTTCCCATGTATCATGGAAGAGTAGCAATAAGGAGAGTTTAGAGACTTGACTTGTGTCGGTACTTGGATTATCCAAGTGGATATTGGTGGCCACCCACCTCTTCCACTGTCTCAACGATTCTCCATCTTCTTGGCAGTTTTTCTTTGTTTTTTGGTCCCAAACTTGTGGGGCCATTTTATGGCCAGGAATGATATTTTTTGGAGATTGAGGGGAGGGGGAACCTCAATCATTGAAAATACCGACGGTATCCTGATATGCAATGCCCCAATCAAAAGGTGTAGTCCCCTTACAGTTATTTCCAACAAGCCATCATACACCCAAAAAAGATATTGTATGCAAAAGTTGCACCTTGGGGAATTCGATGTACCAACTAACCATCTTGGGGCCCACAAACCAAATAACGGGGTAGAGTATACTATAAAAAAATGTGACAAGGCCTAGATGAGTTACATCCATAAATTCCTGAGAGAAAATAGTGTAAAGGGTTTTAAAACTACACTAGTATGGCCAAATTGGTTTTCCCTTAATCCTAATACTAAGTTCCAAAAAAAAATTGAATACAATGTATAGAAAAGGCCATCAACACAATAACATTTGTCTGCCATCAAAATATAACAATGACTAACTCCTAGTCATCTATAATGATCAAATTTTCATCAAGAGCTACTCGATTAAGATCAAGTAGTTCGGATAGGGAAAATTGAGCCAAGTTTGTAGAAGATATTTTATGCTCACTACCTTGAGAGTCTTCCTGTTGTACCACCTGGAGCTACTACAAAGAAACTTTATCAATTTGAAATTTGTCATATTCCTAAGGTAGCATTGCACCCTATAGGGTGTAACACCCCACCCCATACTTACCCACTTTTACATGCTTACTAGAGTAAACATGAGTTGAGAGTTACTATGCATGACCCAACTTCCAAGATTTCGTTATGGAAATGGGGTCCACTTGTCCAAAAATGGCTGCAAACACCTAGAGAAACGTGATCACACTGTCATTACAGTATCTTCCCCAGTGATCATTTTCATTGAGATTAGACCACTTCTTGACCTAAGTTAATTCCCAACCACATGCATGCAGGGTTGTCAGTGTGTCCAGAGACCTTCAGCCACATGCATAACCCATCCTTCGTGCAGTTGTGGCCGAAATTTCCTGGATCTATGCATGCGGCCACGAACTTTGTTCTAGAATTTAAGGGCTAGCATTCAAGCCAACTGCCCAAAATTTTCGAGAACATTGTCAACAATATGTATAATACTTCATGCTCTATTCTTAGGCTCACTTGTGGCTCATGCTTGCCCAACATATATTATTCATTTACATAAACACTTTGTGACTATGGTACTTATAAGTCAGTAATGCATAGTTTGTTCATTATCTTCATTAGCTTCATAAGATATTCATCAAGAAGGCTTGTTGCCCTCTCATACTAGCTGCAATAAACACATAATAGCTCATGCATACATATAAATTATCCAAGAACCTGTGAAACCATGAAACAAATCAATAATAAGAGCACATCATATAACAAGAAATACACAATGCATGTGACATACATTTAACAATAGATGGAGCCATGACGAACCAATCACATAATCAACACATTAAATCAAACCGTATGCTCGTTGATCTTCGTTAAAGATTAACACATGTTAACATATACATAGTACCAACTAAGTCAGGGACTTCCATGTTCCACCCGACCATAGATTCAAACTAAACCAATTCTTTCTTCCAGCCCAATCACCCCCGTGCCATATTGCAAGCCTGAATGTGGGATTCATGGGATAAACCAGAACATAACCAAATAGGGTGTTGTGTTGGCTTATATGGGGTTGATCCAGGTTCGGAAGAATTATTTAGCCTAACAAATCCCACAGCTACTGGCCATTTCGGCAATAGCCCACGAAGCGCGGACTGAGGTCTCACCCAAGGTAGCAGGGGAGGGCGTCGGAACCAGGTTTCCGCACCCTGGGGATGTCTTGGACGTGGGTTGGGGCTTGCGCACTATTCTGCAGCCTCGCGCTGCGCTAGATCCGTGCAGATCAGACCATCCTAATCACGCTTAGTACACATTGAGTCACTTATTACTGGTTTGATCTAGTCAAAGCAGTCTTTAAGCAAACATTTATTACTTTTGATTACTTCGCGCATCAAGATTAACCGAATTCACATGTATTTAATCATAGCAAATGTAGAAATCACAATATTTCATTTATCATAAAACAATGAAGACGCAATTAGCACAGAATTCAGAAGAAACTTGTCTTTATTATCAATTTTCACCAATACATCTAGATCCACCCTGTGCACTCAGCTGCAGGGGTTCGCACACACAGCTGCGGACTTTCCAGGCCTCTGCGCACACAACTGCAGAGCCTCTACCTTCTACCCTACTCCCCTGACTCGGACTTACAGAGGTTTTCAAGCTATTTCCTTTCAGAATCCATTACATTCCATCTTTTCCAAGAACTACTTTCCCTCATAGAGCCCCGCTCTATTTATACTTTCCCTTGGCCCGCGATCCCTCCGTGGGCCGACTCTATTACTATTTCTTTA
This sequence comes from Pinus tabuliformis, assembly GCA_031772625.1. NCBI lineage: Eukaryota > Viridiplantae > Streptophyta > Pinopsida > Pinales > Pinaceae > Pinus > Pinus tabuliformis. Next base: position 1,579,613,914 of record CM062818.1, on the reverse strand, counting down.
CATTATTTTTGGGCAGACTACCCTTTGACTCAACCTACTATAGTTCGCGCTCCGCGCTTTCCGCGGAGTCTTTTACCCTAATATTACCCACAATTCCGGGCTTCGCACCCCATACTCATTCCACGGGGCTTGCGCTACCCAACAGTCCCCCAACACAATCATCGTGACTCATCTCGAGTCACTTGCTGGCATGGCTAGATGCTCTGCCTTGGCGTCACAGTTCGCCTCCCGTTGAGTGGCGTTCATCATCTGGTTGCTCCTGGTTTGTCTCCTGCAACGCTTCATCCGTCTCCTGCTTCAGTGTTTCTACCACATCTCGCAACCGATGATACTCATTCTGCTCTGCTCGGTTAACACAGAACACCCCCTCTGAGGATTTTAGTGCGAGCGGGGGAGCCACATACGAGACCTCCTGGTACCACCGTAGCCCTTTCCGACCATCGTATCTTCTCTTCGCACTGTCCGCTACAACCTGTGTTACAATTTTGCAAGACCCTGGGTGTTGTCCGCAGGATCCCAATCGTCGAGAACCATCAGAGGCAACTTATTGACTGCATCTCCACCCATGGTCATCGTCTGTCCATCCTTCTGTTGTTCTATTGTAGTGCGCCATCCTGCCCCTAGGCGGGGCGACGGCATCCGAACCAATTCTACTTCGCATTCCCTTTTTTCCGGTACATCCCCTGCTAGCGATGCTGCAGCCTGCGAGATACCCGCAACTGTCAATACCAGACTCCTTAGAGAGTCCTGCTCCTCCCTCGGTCAGATTACTACCTTCGGGCACATGCCTAATGCAGAGATGATAAACAGCTCCATTTGTATTTTCGAAGCGTAGGTTGCCCAGCGGATTCCCCATGGTGATTTATAAGCCATGCAAACTTCAACTGCCGAGATAACCGCTCATTCCAACTCACGTAACCTTCCCGTGTGAAATCTGTGGCCAACCATTTCATATTTGGGTTGTATTGTTGCTCTTAATTGCTCGTCGCCCGCTCCCTTTTGCCATAATGCAGCCTTCTTGTCATGAACAGTGGTATTAACGGCCATCATTCCTTAGAATAGCGCACCCGCATACGAAACCACGCCCCTGATTGTTGGCCAAATGTATGCGCACCTTGATACTCAGGCCTCTGTCCCCCAGACTACTTTATTGTCCCTCGCTCTCTTTCAACTAGGCGGAGCAGCGAGACTCTCCTTGGAACAGTTAGTCAGGCGGTCAGCCTGCCCGTATACAGCTTCAGGCGACTGTCATTCATTCTTCCTGTGAAGGGGTCTCCATTGAGCTTAGCCAGTTGAACTGCGCCCCCATCAGTTACTTCTTTGACAACATAAGGTCCCAACCAATGCATGCGAAGCTTACCTGGGAATTTCTCGAACTTACTGTCATATAACAATACGAGATCATCCTTCTTGAACGTGCGCATCTTGATATGGCGATCATGCCATGATTTCTCGCACTGTTTTTGTACCTACTGATGAAATCCCGCTAGAAATTGTTCTTTGTCCAGTTCATCGAGTTGTGCAAGCCTTTCCTCCAAGGCCCCATGATTTGCCATTCATGTAGCTGCTATAATCCGCAGACTGTGCACTATATATTCCATGGGCATCATGGCCTCCTTACCATAGACTAGTCGAAACGGTGTATGCCTATCAACTTTTTGCACGTGGTTCGGTATGCCCATAGCACAACAGGGATGCGCAAGTCCCAATCATTCCATCGCGCATTGCAAATCTTAGTCAGTGCGGTTTCCAAAATTTTGTTAAATGCCTCAACGGTGCCATTTTCTTGCGGATGGTATGGCATGCTCTATTGATGATATATTTGGAATTCCTCAGTGAGCACGCTGATGGTTTCGTTCAAAAAATGCGTTCCTCGATCACTCATGAGAATCTTAGGACACCCAAACCTGGTCAATGCATTCTTGAACGAGAACTTTGTCGTTGTCATGGCTGTACAATCCTTAATTGGCTGTGCTTCTGCCCAGCGGGTCGAGTATTCGGTCGCAGTGATAATATAGCGTGTGCCCATCTTCCCTCGCGGTTCAATAGGCCTAACAAAGTCAATCACCCATTTCTCAAATGGTTTTAGCGTTACCCGTGGCTGAAGTGGCATTTCATCCCTTCGGGACGGCTTGCTCGTTCGTTGGCATACATCGCAGGCGCGATAGTATGCTTTTGAATCTTGATGGAGGGTGGGCCACCATAATCCGGCGCGAAGAACCTTTTGGGCTGTGGCGCAGCCCGCATAATGTCCGCCAGCAACCCCTCCATGTGCTTCGACAAGGATCTGTTCTCACTCAAACTCTAGTACATATCTGCATAATATCTCATCATGGCCCATCTTGTAGAGATGGTCGGTAATCACAGTGAAATCTGTTGCTTGTGTCACCAATTCCTTTTTTTGTTGCACAGAATACCCCTGTGGTGCAGTGCCAGTAGTCAAAAAATAGATTATATCTTCAAAGTGGCCATCCGCAATGTGCACTGCATACAACTGGGCATCCAAGAGTCCTTCTTCTAGATTCGTGGGTTCCTCGCCTGTCTCAATCCGGGATAAGTGGTCTAGACCCGCATTCAGATGTCCTGGCTTTACAACAACCTCAAAATCATATTCCTGAAACAACAGCAACCATCGACAGATGTGCCCCCCCAACACAGGCTTATTCACTAGGTATTTTAGCGCAGAGTGATCAATATACATCTTAAAATGTCCTCCAAGCAAATAGTGACGATACTTCTGGAGTGTGTACACCATCGCTAATCCCTCTCGCTCAGTAGTAGAGTAATTCTTCTCAGCTTTCGACAACCTTCGACTTGCAAACGCAATTGGGTGGTCAACTCCCTCCACTCCTTCCTGAGTAAGTACTGCTCCTAACGCGATACACGATGCATCAACATGCACATGGAACTCCACGTCCCATTTTGGAAAGGTCAAGATAGGGGCAGATGCCATTTTTTCCTTCAGCAATTCTAGGCTTTTGTTACATTCCTCGTTCCAGCAATACGTGGCATCCTTTTTTAACAACTGTTCCATTGGAGCCATGATCTAGGCGTAACCTTTTATGAACTTCCGATAGTACCCCGTGTGTCCCAGTGTAGCATGGAGCTGTTTGACACTGCGTGGTGCTTGCAGACCTAATATGACAGCGATCTTTGCTGGATCCACCATCAGGCCTTGCCTATAAACTACGTAACCCAGCAAGTTCCCGAAAGGAACAAGGAACGTACACTTATTTAGATTGAGCGCAATCTGGTGTCGACGATAGGTATCCAACATTAATTGTAAGCTCTCAGTATGTTTCTTAACCAGGCCAAAGACGGTCCAATCGTCAAGATAGACTTCCAAGAATTTATGTATAAATTCCTTGAATGCAGCTACCACAATGCGAGAAAATATTGCCGGCGCATTCTTTAGCCCAAATGGCATCACCGTATACTAAAAGCAACCCCATTCCATAGCAAACGTTGTCTTGCTTCGATCCTTCGGTGCGATCTTGATCTGATGGTATCTAGAGAACCCATCCGTAAAGGAATACGCTTCCTGCCCGCCCACATTTTCTAAGACTTCATCGGTAAAAGGTGTGGGAAATGGATTGTTAACACAAGCATCATTGAGTTTCCGTAGATCCACGCAGATGCGGATCTCACCCTTTTGTTTCTTCTCTTGTACCACCATCAGACTTACCCAATCAGACTCCTCGACTAGTTCAATGATCCTGGCTGCCAACATCTTGTCTAGTTCTTCTCGTACTTTTGCTTTATATTTTGGATTCAATCGGTAAGGTCGCTGCTTTACTGGTTTCGCGTCAGGCTTCAAAGTTATCTTCATCATTCCTAGTTCACCTCGAATCCCTTTCAGCTTCGTAATCTTGGTAGGGAAGAGGTCTTGATACTCCCGGAGCAGCTCGACAACCTTTTCCACTGTAGCGTCATCCCAGTAATCTCCAAGCGTAGCATACTTCGGTTCTTCCTCTGTTTCAATATTCACTTGCTTCGTTTTTAATGGCACTGCGACGTCTGGATCTTCTATTTTGGGGCCGCGCACTTCTCGACTTCCTTCGGATTCTGGTATATTGATGTCGCGCGGATCATCTTCGTCACCTTCTGCTTTTACATTGTAACATTCCAGGGCCCGGCTTAGCTGTCACGACCAGTCTGGTTGCACGAGTTCTTCTGGTTCTAGCGGCATTGTGAAAATTGCGGTCTTTACTAGCTTTAATGCGTCGTCCACTGTATCCATCCATTGATCCTCAAAAAGAAATGTTGATAGAAACCCTTCGCGCAAGATATCCCACTCCCCTGTGCCATGTCAGAGCTCTGTTTCAGTATACCAATTCCTTGGGATGACATCCAAGGTATGATAAAATAGGTGCACCCATTCTGGTTGCGGTTCCTCGCCATAGGCTTTGGTCCATTTGCTCAGGTGTATGTGTGGATTCTCTCGTCCATCATATTTCTCTGTTAGTTGGAGCACTGGCTTCCCAAATCATATCTGCATCATGCGCTTACAGCTTCACCAATCTGCAAAGGTTCCTTCATGGGTACCCCACCATCGCGCCGGTGTCGCGCGCAATGCCCATTTGAGCGCATCAAATCGTTGGTATTCTAGTACTGCGCTCTCAAACTTCTCTAGGAATTCATTTACTATTGTGATCTCGTCATACACCGGCAGCTCGCGGTCCTGAGCTTTAATGCAGTACACGGATTTTGTCAGCATATTGCAATTTAAAGTAGTTGCCTCGTGCATTCTGTTTCACCATTGCTCGTCTTCTTCCTCCAACTCATCGGTGTATGGTTCCGCGTAACCCTGTGAAATTGTGTGTTCCTCCATTGCCTTACCCTTTATTGGCCTTTGTGCAGCAATTTGGTAGATGCAATCCAATGCTTCGTCCTGCTCGTCGTCACACACAGGTTCTGTGTAGCAGGGTCCCTCGGTTGGATCTAGTGGAACAACTACGCGGTGCGACTTTTTCTCAAATATTATCTTCCTCTGCTTGAGGTTAATAATCCCATTCATGTCGATGGCCCAGTCTATTCCCAACAATGCGGGGTACGGGCTTTTTTCGTCCACTATCTCAATAACTTCAAAGTCTGTTCTAGTGCTTGCACCATCCAGGTCTATGGTGACTCCTTGCAGCTTACCCATGGGCAAGATCTTCTACTGATTTTCCATCCATAATTGGATTGGAGACCATTGGAGTGGGGGCTTGCCGATACGCTCCCACGTCTGCTTAGGCAAGACGTTTGCATCCGAGCCGAGGTCTAGAATGACCTGATCCATCTCATAGTCGCCAATTTGCACTGTTAATCGCATTTCTTGTCTGGTCCGCAACGTATGGCTCCCCATTCGTCGGACTATGCGAGGTTCTCCCCACCCTGTGTATCTGTTAATTACCTCCTGTAGTCCTTTCACTACCCTATTATCGCGAAGTAACTTCATGCAGGTTTCTAGAAAAGTTGTCAACATCGAGGGACCTTTGTACGGCTCAGACTGATCCCCTTCTAAGGTTGCATCACCCCTTAGTACCATATTTACTTTAGATTCTTCATCGCGCGGTTCGGCCCTTATCATCTGCACATTTTGTGTCGTCGTAGGAGGTGCTGTCCTTTTTTCACGAATCTGTGCTAGCAGCATAGGGCAATCTAGCAGTTCATGGTCGAATTGCTCGCAATAGGGACATGATATTTGAGTTGGATTTGTGCAATCCTGCACGTAATGTCCTAGTCCTCCACAATTGTAACAAATTAGCTATCCTCGACCCCTTCCTGGTCCCATTCCGCCCCATCCTCGACCTCGTCCTTGGAATCCACCATGCGCAAACGTTGCACTTGGGTTTTGACCTCGCCCCTCAGTCTGCATTCGATAGGTAGATGCCTGATCTACCAACATCTGGCAATCCCTTTCCTCGTGACCCACCAATCTACAAAAGTTGCAAAAGAGCTGCTGGGGGGTCTGATTATATTTCGGCAACAGGTGGCAATTATCCTGTTGTGTTTTCCTCCTACTTGACAGATTGTGCACCAGAGCGGGGCGATCACGCCCAGCCCTACCTGTGCCTCTGGTCGCAACGGTGTTGGTCCCCCTGTGACCACAAGATTCACCGCGATTGGACAATGGTCTTTATCATGTCCCTAGCCCCTACACTTGATGCACCAGACTTCTTCCCGAACTTTCGGTGCCTAGTCTTGTTTTAGCTTCTATATTTCCAAACACAAATTTTTGACCTGCACTTGGATTTGCTGAACTCCCAACCCTGGGTCTTGTACCGAGGTTTCATGCAGCCACATTGCTGCCTCCAGCTTCTGCTTGGGTTGAGATCTTCTGCTGTGAAAAAGCTGATTTCAGATATGGCGTTTGTGATGCTATGAACCAAGTGCGATGTTGTGCATCCTTCAGGGTCATGTTAGCCTCGCAAATAGTGCTTTTTAACCTTTGATCCAGATCCCATGGGGTCTCACCAGGCATCATTGTGATCTCTTTGAATCCCACGACCGACTGCGATTCCGATTTTGGCCGGCTGAACTCCTTTTTTAATTCTGTGTGGATGTCCGCTATCCCTGCCGTTGGGTTGATGCCTGAATACTTCATATACCATGTTAGCGCTTGGTCCTACAGTGTGCTGACTAAGACGACTTTCTTGATATTATCATCTGTGATCTGCTGCATCCATTTTGAATTCAATACAAACCAAAACTTTTCCAGATCTTCACTGCCTGCTCCTTTGAATATTGGTAACTGGATGGCGCTCGCCATTACTATCGTCCTGATCTTTCGTCGCTCTTTTCTCTAGCATCCCCGCCTTTCACACCAGACACCCCTTAGGCAGATCTCGGTCTCGGCAATAGAACCATTTGTTGGCTTATATGGGCTTGACCCAGGTTCAGAAGAATTATTTAGTTGAACAAATCCCACAACTACCGGCTCTTTCGGTAATAGCCCGCAAAGCGCGGACTGAGGTCTCACCCGAGGTAGCAGGGGAGGGTGCTGGAACCAGGTTTCCGCACCTTGGGGATGTCTTGGACATGGGTTGGGGCTCGCGCGCTATTCTGCAGCCTCGCGCTACGCCAGATCCGCGCAGATTAGACCATCCTAATCGCACTTAGAATAGATTGAGTCACTTATTACTGGTTTGATCTAGTCAAAGCGGTATTTAAGCAAACATTTATTACTTTTGATTACTTCGTGCATCAAGATTAACCTAGTTCACATGTATTTAATCATAGAAAATGCAGAAATCACAATAGTTCATTTATCATAAAACAGTGAAGACGTAATTATCACAGAATTCAAAAGAAACTCATCTTTATTATTAATTTTCACCAATACATCTAGATCCACCCTGCGCACTCAGCTGCAGGGGTCCGCGCACACAGCTGCGGACTTTCCAGGCCTCTGCGCACACAGCTGTAAAGCCTCTACCTTCTACCGTACTCCCCTGAATCGGACTTGCAGATGTTTTCAAGCTATTGCCTTTCAGAATCCACTACCTTCCATCTTTTCCAATAACTACTTTCCCTCATAGAGCCCCGCTCTATTTATACTTTCCCTTGGCCCGCAATCCCTCCGCGGGTCGACTCTATTACTATTTATTTACATTATTTTTGGGCGGACTACCCTTTGACTCAACCTACTATAGTTCGTGCTTTCCGCGGAGTCTTTTACCCTAATATTACCCACAATTTCGGGTTTCGCACCCCATACTCGTTCCGCGAGGCATGTGCTACCCAACACTATGATCAAATTTTCATCAATAGCTACTCGATTAAGATCAAGTAGTTCGGATAGGGAAAATTGAGCCAAGTTTGTAGAAGATATTTTATGCTCACTACCTTCAGAGTCTTCCCGTTGCACCACCTGGAGCTACTACAAAGAAACTTTATCAATTTGAAATTTTTCATATTCCTAAGGTAGCATTGCATCCTATAGGGTGTAACACCCCACCCCATACTTACTCAATTTTACATGCTTACCAGAGTAAACATGAGTTGAGAGTTACTATGCATGACCCAACTTCCAAGATTTCGTTATGGAAATGGGGTCCACTTGTCCAAAAATGACTGCAAACACCTAGAGAAACATGATCACACTGTCATTACAATATCTTTCCCAGTGATCATTTTCCTTGAGATTAGACCACTTCTTGACCTATGTTAATTCCCAGCCACATGCATGCAGGGTTGTCAGTGTGTCCAGAGACCTTCAACCACATGCATGTAAGGTTGTCAGTGTGTCCAGAGACCTTCAGCCACATGCATAGCCCATCCTTCGTGCAGTTGTGGCCGAAATTTCCTGGATCTGTGCATGTGGCCACGAACTTCGTTCTAGAATTTAAGGGCTAGCATTCAAGCCAATTGCCCAAAATTTTCTAGAACATTGTCAACAATATGTATAATACTTCATGCTCCATTCTTAGGCTCACTTGTGGCTCATGCTTGCCCAACATATATTATTCATTTACATAAACACTTTGTGACTATGGTACTTATAGGTCAATAATGCATAGTTTGTTCATTGTCTTCATTAGCTTCATAAGATATTCATCAAGAAGGCTTGTTGCCCTCTGATACTAGCTGCAATAAACACAGATTAGCTCATGCATACATATAAATTATCCAAGAACCTGTCAAACCATGAAACAAATCAATAATAAGAGCACATCATATAACAAGAAATACACAATGCATGTGACATACATTTAACCATAGATGGAGCCATGACAAACCAGTCACATAATCAACACATTAAATCAAACCTTATGCTCGTTGATCTTCATTAAAGATTAACACATGTTAACATATACATAGTACCAACTAAGTCGGGGACTTCCACGTTCCACCCGACCATAGATTCGGACTAAACCAATTCTTTCTTCCAGCCCAATCACCCCCGTGCCATATTCCAAGCCTGAATGTGGGATTACATGGGATAAACTAGGACATAACCAAATAGGGTGTTGGGTCTAAAATGCGAATGCAAATTAGAGTTTCATTTACTATCAACCCAGGTAAGTAAAACTTCGAGGATCATCCAATATAAATGGGCTCAGAGACAAACTAAACTAAGCTAGGTGAATAAATATTAAAGCTCCCTTACGGGAGATTGTTCATTAATATTTCTAGTCAACTATTTAAACTAATGAAATTAAAGCTCTTAAACATAATTCTGATTGATTGCACGAAATATTAAAGATCTCTTACAAGCGACTATTCATTTATATCTCAACCATATAAATCCAAAACTTAAACTAATGAAATCAAACATTAAATAACAAATCAGATTCATTGAAGGAAACATTAATACTTTCTTATGAAAGGTCATTCACTAATATTTCAAACATATGAACCTAATAATTTAATCTAATGAAATTCACAAACATAAAATAAAAGCTTACCAAAACAAAAGTGTACTTGCTAGGCAATGGGGATCCTTCCAAGGATTCACAAGCACACCAAAAGAGAAGTCAAATGTAGAGGATCAAAGAAGCTCCATTTTATTCATCATAATGTTCGAAGTACAATGGCTAAAATCTCATATGATCCTAACCAAAACTATTCTAAATTCTATCTAGAATAACATTACTAGGTTAAAATGAAGGACTAGTTTCTAAGATTCTAAAAATTAAGATTAAGATTAAAAATGAAGGAGATAACACTCATATTTATACAAAAGTTATGATAACAAACTCATAAATGTAGATCCACTATTCCCTCCTTTGATCGACATATTTCTCAACCAATGGTGACACATACCTTATCCTCCATGATCTCCTCCATGAGGTCTATGATCTCCTCAAATTCGAAGTTGAACATAGAGTGCCACATAAATATGCCTTGGAAGCTTCCTTTGTACCTACACATGTCAACAAACTCATTCTAATTGTTAAGTATAAGTATATGGGCATTATTTTCTAAAGTTTAACCATAAATTCACTTAAAATTACTAAGAATTAATCATATTTTGGAAAACACGATGGTAACCCATTTAATGATGAAAGTGAAACTGATGTGGTGACATGGTGGTGGAATAGAGGTGAGAAAATGTGTGAATTGAGTGAAAGTGGATGTATTTTAAGGATAATTCTTAGGCCCAACAAACCCCAAACTGAAGGTATTGCATGTCTTCATGCAATCTATTACATTACTTTTTGACACTTGAGCTTTGGCTTAAACTTCGCATGATATCATTTACTTAACTTTTGCAAAGTGTTTTTGATGAATTGCAACTTGGTTGATTCTTGTGTTTCAACCATATTTTGTTTGTTGCCTTCAATTTTAATGTATGAACTTTGCATAATGATATTTTGATTTTTATTGCAAAGTATTTTTGTTGGAATGCATCATGATTGGTTCTTGTGTAACAACCATGATTGTGTTGCATCCAATTAGCTTTTAAGTACTTTTTACAAAGCCATTTATATGCTCATGTAATGGTGAATATATTTTGAAGGTATGTGGGTTTTAGAATGTGATATATGAATATGGAAAAATATGAACGTGACAAAGTATGAATGTAAATGTAGCCCCCCCCCCAAAGTTATGGTTTTGGCAATTTTATGAAATGAGGAAAGGAAGTTTTTCCAAAAAATTATCATTCTAGCTTTCAAGGAATTAAATGGTTAAAAGTTAGAAAATATCATACCTCAACTTACCCTTTCAAAAATGGATGAGAGTTGTGCATGTGTGGCTGCAAAATTTTGATCATAGTCTTCTTCACTTGGCTGTGAAAATGGTGGATGAAGTCGAAAAGTGAATCTTTTATTGTTGTTGCATCTGCTGCTAAATCTGTTGCTGGATCTTCTGTTGAATGTTCGGAATCTGCTGCTGAATGCAGCTGAAAATGTATAAGGCTTGGAAGGTATACAAAATTTATAATTTACACTTCCCCCCAGCCTTATTGATTGACTTGTCCTCAATTCATTTACATCAAAAACTAAAAAGCTTCCTATACTACAAAATGATGGATCTTCGAGTCTTCAACCCTCGTTGGCACAATTCTTGTCATGTGAATAAATGTTTCGGTGTCGAACATAACAAGAAATTGTTAACTTAGTGGCCATTAATGGATGCCACTAGTCAACACGAGAGCTCCCATCTTTGGTGTGGATGAGAGTCAAGATGCCCCTAACACATATTTCTAAGTATGAATGAATTTGTTGTTGTCGAATACTTAGAAGATCCAATGAACCAGGGACATTGATATATTCCCTTTGTTTATCGGCATGAGAGCTTGCCCTTAAGGCATGCAAGCTTCAAGGCGTTTTTAGAAAAATATTTAGAGTCAAGGATTATGGACTCAATGGTGTATGGAAGCAAGGTTTTATTTGCAAGGGTAGGTAAAAGGAAACTAACAATGAATATTTAAAGTGGAAAAAAAAAGCTTGTAAATGAGCTTCGTTGCTTTTATTGGTGGATTAGGATTGAAGAAAATGTAATGAAGTGTATGTGGATAATGACTCTTGCTGGGAAAAAGTGAATTATGGCATGCAAAATCTCAAAAATAGTAAATCTGCTCCTTAATTCTGGACTTTCTACTAAAATAGTTGAGTTTGACCAGCATTGACCAGCCACTTGTAGACGTCGAATTTAAGTGTGGATAGGTATTTCACCATCCTTGTACATTTAGGAACAACACCCAAGTCTTCGAATTTACTAATCTGTCATGCAACATATCAAACCATTAAACCCTTACAGGAAGTTACAAGAACTTGTAATTTTTTGGAATGTCGTTCTTATTATCATGGTCTTGTTCTTTAGAATTTCTCATGAAAATAGTCTTTTGAAGACCAATTGTCGTCACAATTTAATCTCCTCAATGATCGGTTGATCATCCCAAACCTGTTAAAAAAAAACTTGACATAAAGAACATAAGTTTGTTCAAGAAGAGATGCCCATTCCCTTCTTGATTCTTACACAAAAATTGTATGCCAAAATGAAAAAGATTAAGGAATATCAAAAGCGTAATTTTAGTTCAGTTCATGATGTTAATAACAATCTATTTTTAATAAAAATAACCATGAAATGTAAATCAACTCCCTGTTTATGTCCGATGACTCATGTGCATGTAAAAGCTTGGCATTATAGATTTTTTTTGTGTCCTGCAGATTAGTATGTTACATATAGCAGCCAAGTAATTAAATCCTAGTGTAAATGTGGAATACTATTCTATCCTTGAAGCCAATAGCAGTTGGATAGGAATAAGGAACAATAGCAAATGTTTCAACCCTTATGCTTGATTTCGATTTAGATATAAACTCGTTGCTCATTGTTGGTCTTCGCTTTCTCTGAGCCTTGCATAGGTGGTGCAATTATATGATTATGAAATCCATCACTTAAGAGTAAAACTGACATACCAGTGCCTATGATTGTGAGTCTTTGGTTCCAGTTTTCCCGCAATGAGTGTTGTCCAATATGAACCGACTTGTTGAAACAAGAGACAGTTGAATGAGGAGTTGACAAGACTGAGCATATAGAAGCTGTGTTCTTCTTCCTGCAATGTTTCAACAACTCGCAGTACTTGTTTCTTTATTTTTCATCTCATTTTTATTGCTATTTGTTTTTTTTTTTTTTTTATAATAGATTTTGGGAATGTTTCGAAATATTACAGATAATGCAAGTTCAAATAATCATTTTACTTCGTTTCTTATCTATGTAATTCCAAAAATCCCCAAAATCTGCAATAAAAACCAGCCAGGAAGACAATGACACCTCTTCATCGATCTATGTCATCAGATTTGACAAATCCGTGGACAAAGTAGTGGATTCTGCCAAGCACTCTACTGTCTATGTAAAGCCTGTTAGTGGTTCATTAATGGAACAGGGAGAGGCGACGACAGTGTCATTTGAAGAGAAAAATGTTAGAAGAAACCTGATAATACCACTTTCTGTTGACACAGTCAAACTGAAATGCTGACTTAACTGAAAGAAGAACGTTGTTTTGTTGTGCTTATCGAAACTTCCAATAATGTCAGAAAATTAAAATTATTCATTATTGCCAGTAATATCATTTTTCTATTTGCTGAGAGGTCATCACACCTATTTTTATCTCCTTGTCATCTATCTGATTCCTTATGGAGCCTATGTGATATGGTTTTATCCAAATCCTTTTTTTTTAAAGAATCCCTCTTATTAAAGTGTTGTTCTCCTCACAAGCGTGGAACATTCTATTTCTCTTCATTCAGAATAAGTGATTTCACATGTTTTTTGCCAACAGAAAATGCAATTTAGCACAAGCAATAACAATGACGAATCGTGTTAATAATTTTCACGTAGAAAACAAGTCCTCAAACTGCTTCCAATTGTATCCCATCTCGTACTTGTAGCAATAAACATTGATCAAAATAAGCAATGATGAATAAATACTGAATAAGGAGTTTCATGACAGTAATAGTCGTCCATTTAACTCTCAGTCCTTGAACGTAAACACATAGCCTAGTTACAGAACATGGCGCCCCATGATGGTCATTCTCTGAATTATGAAATCGAAACATTTTTTCTTTTCGGCATAGAATATATCACAATGAGTTACACTCAACCTTTCATTCGCTCTAATGCCTTCCCTTACAGATAGGTACTAGTGCAACACGTGGCCTTTGAGGCTTCAAGAAGATAAAGCCTAGTCCTACTGGTTCGATGCAAATCACTCAAATTGTGCCCCAAAATCTGCATGCTCAAATCGCTCAAATCGAGTGTTGTAGGTTAGATTGATTCATGTAAGAGTGATTGTGCAAGCTGGGATGGCGCGATGGAGAGAGTGCATCGAGGAAAGAACGATGTGAAAGAGTCGAGCTGGAACAAGTTGGGACGGTTACGAGCTCGAAGGTGTTGAGTTCATCGAATGGGGCTTGAAATCCTCGTTAAATTAAAATGAGTTTTTCATCAACCAGATTCGAATCCAGATCCATTCAATGCTCCATATGATTCGATGCCATGGACGTCTGATATTTTTTCAAACTTAAATTCTTCTCTTGACTTCTCTCAATCCAAGACAAGGCTGGCCAGGCCAAGCAAAGCAAAGCAAAGTTGTTACAATGAAAATTTCTGTTATCAGTGTTCCTCATTACTAGAAGAAACATGCCAGTGACTGAAACATTTATCAACACGCAACAACTCATAATTTTGGATGGGTATTTCCTTTTTGCTCTTCTCTATTTAATTCTTAGTGCTTGTGCTGTCTGTCTAATAGCTTCCTTCCTGTTATATGTCTTGAGCCTGTTTGAGTTTGGTAGCAGATCCAATCAAGCAAATACCCCACAAGCTTCTCATCATAATCCGATTGTGAGAGATCCATTTGTCTTGATTTTAATTGATCTCCCTAACACCAATCTTGGTTTACAAATTTAATTTTTAAATTTGAAATCGAAAATAAAGAATTTCTTTAAAAAAAATGATTTCAATTTCTTATAATGTTGATTTGTGCAAATTCCTAGCAAGAGATTTTTATTTGATTTTGAAAATAAATCAAGAGATTTTCTGATCTTCCTGATCGCTCGAAGCGCAGGAAGAGAGCATACTAACCTATTGATTTGTTTTTTTTTTTTGTAGGTTAGCGTGGATGAAGTGACTCTTACCTAAATTTATTCATGAGAAATGTGGATGATTTTTATTTTTATTTTTTTATTTTTATTTTTAGCTTTTGAAAACAAAACTAAAGGAAAACTCTATGAGATCTCATTTTATTTATTTATTTATGTAATATATTCTACCTTTAACTTGAAAGAATTTTTATTTTTTCCTAAGTAAAAGAATGCTTCCAGTGAAGCCACCTACAGACTAAAAATTCAAAAATGCTCACATCAAGATTTAAAATTTTTACCTTATGATTTGCAAACATGTGAGTAACTTGTCTCATTCTTGGAGCTGGCGCAAGGTTCTTTTGAAACCAGTCCTTAATATTGTCCTTGCTCTCCAAGAAGTACCTGTTCAACATGTTCAATTTTCTCATCCGTAGATGGATTAGTAAGAAATGGGGGGTTTTTAAAAATTGAATTTGAAACTAAGTAAGTACGAACAAATCAAAAAGCTCAAACTTGAACTCCTTTGTGAAGATCATGTTGTCACAAGGTTTCACAAATTAGTCCATAAAAAGAAATTGCAATAAAAATGACTTCCTAAGTCTATCTCCAAATCATCATCCCTGGCAACGACGCCAAAATGTTGGGTCTAAAATGCGAATGCAAATTAGAGTTTCATTCACTGTCAACCCAAGTAAGTAAAACTCCGAGGATCATCCAATATATATGGATTAGAGACAAACTAAACTAATTTAGGTGAAGAAATATTAAAGCTCCCTTACAGGAGACTGTTCATTAATATTTCTAATCGACTATTTAAACTAATGAAATTAAAGCTCTTAAACATAATTCTGATTGATTGCATGAAATATTAAAGCTCTCTTACAAGAGGCTATTTGTTTATATCTCAAGCATATAAATCAGAAACTTAAACTAATGAAATCAAACATTAAATAACAAATCAGATTCATTGAAGGAAACACTAATACTTTCTTAAGAAAGGTCATTCATTATATTTCAAACATATGAACCTAATAATTTAATCTAATGAAATTCACAAACATAAAATAAAAGCTTACCAAAACGAAAGTGTACTTGTTAGGCAATGGGTATCCTTCCAAGGATTCACAAGCACACCAAAAGAGAAGTCAAATGTAGAGGATCAAAGAAGCTCCATTTTATTCATCATAATCTTCAAAGTACAATGGCTAAAAGCTCATATGATCCTAACCAAAACTATTCTAAATTCTATCTAGATTAACATTACTAGGTTACAATGAAGGACTAGGTTCTAAGATTCTAAAAATATTAAGATTACAAATGAAGGATATAACACTCATATTTATACAAAAGCTATGATAACAAACTCATAAATGTAGATCCATTATTCCCTCCTTTGATCCACATATTTCTCAACCAATGGTGACACATAACCCTATCCTCCATGATCTCCTCCATGAGGTCCATGATCTTCTCCATGAGGTCCATGATCTCCTCAAATTCGAATTTGAACATAGAGTGCCACATAAAGATGCCTTGGAAGCTTCCTTTGTACCTACACATGTCAACAAACTCATTCTAATTGTTAGGTATAAGTATATGGATATTATTTTCTAAAGTTTAACCACAAATTCACTTAAAAATACTAAGAATTAATAATGTTTTGGAAAACACAATGGTAACCCATTTAGTGATGAAAGTGAAGCTGATGTGGTGACATGGTGGTGAAATAGAGGTGAGAAAATGTATGAATGGAGTGAAAGTGGATGTATTTTAAGGATAATTCTTAGGCCCAACATAAGGAATCCAGAGGAAAACCACCTCGACCCTCAAGCCACAGTGATTTCACCTAACACTAGGTCCAAAAATCACCAAAACCAATACAAGCTTGGATGCCTCAAAGTTTCTTCACCACGCCTAGAGGAATTTTAGTCTCTCCACCCACTTGTCAAGAGCTTACTGGGAGAAAACCATCTACACCCTCAACCCTTCGGATTTTCCTAAGACCACCTCAACTAGGACCCAAAATCTATTGGCATCCAAAGCTCAACCAAACAGGGAACCCACTACATCATGGTTAACTAGGTAATGGCACAAGGCAAGGTTGTACATGATTTTCAATCCAAGTAAAAATCCATACCAATGAAAACAAAAATGACCAGTAAACCAATGCATGAATCATGCATTCAAATCCCAACAAGATAATCAAACATGCACATTGTTACCTGTGAAATTCCTAGATCTAACAATCTCTGGAATCCTAATGCAACCAGCTAAATCTACTTCACCTAGATCGTAAATTACATTACAAACTTATTTCAGATTTCTTCTTGAAAGATTGAAGTAAATTACTAAAGCAACCTACGCCAAATTAAATATGTTTATGAAAAATAGAAACTGAGAAGGAAATACAAACACATGGGACACCATTATTTTTGGACAAATGTCCCCGGAAAAACTAAATGCAGGAAAACCAGTGCAACAGGTCTGAGGGTTTTATTATTACGTAGGAGAAAATATGACTACAATTATAGGATGCTCAACTAGAAATCCAATATAGAGAGAATACTAGACAAAATATTGGTGGAATTATCTCACCTTGTCACTGAGAGAATCAGTGACTGGTCCTGCTGAACTGGAGGCTCTGCGTCACCCTCTGCGTGGCCTCTGCGCAGAACTACGTCACTCCCGACAATTTTTGCGTCACCCCTACTGGGTATTACGCTGCCCCTCTTTCGGATCCTCTGTCAGCTGAGAAAATCGATATTTTGCCTCCTGGACTCACACCCCGGCTCCCAGGAACTGAAACTCAACTTCCCTTAGCAGGAAACTCGACTTCCCTTTAAGGACTGCGCTGCCTCTACGCGGGCTAGCTTTAGTGTCCCTCTGGACATCTTTCTGTCCTCCCTCTACCTCTTACTCTCCGAAAATTCCTTCTTCTGGATTCTCACTACCCCTCTACTGCAAAATATATCCTCAATCAATTTTTCCTCCTGAGAACTTCTCACTTCAGAAAATCGATTTCTTGATCTCTCTTGGTGTATTTTCCATATGACCCTCAAGCCCCTTCTTATATCTTCTTGTTGGACAACCAATGGCCTAGATTAAATCCTAATCAAAGGCTAAAATTGTTTTGACTTGATCTTCGTCTTTATCTAGAAGATTCACCCACAACTAGATTAATAGATATTAATATTTTAATTTTCCTAAGTTTAGACTTAGGAACCCCATTAAAAACATTAATTATTTTAATATAATCATTTTTTGGTGGAGTTTTCCAAAACTGTTTTTGGGTTCTTTGGAATGCATGTGCTCAAGCATCCCTGCAAAATTTGAGGCTATAGCATATCCGATGCTACCCCAATCAACGTTACCTGCAAAAATCCTCCTGTTGGCTGCTCTTTTCTCTGTTCTTTTCTACCCTTGTTATCTATTATTGAAACCTTCTTCTTGGTTGTCATATGAATTACCCTTGCACTCCTTGTTTTCCTTGCTTTTATCTTACTTGTGTCTAAGTGTTGTAGCTTCTCTCCTTCTTTCCTCTCTATCTCCCAAAAGAATGCTAGAATTTTCTCTCTCCAATTTTCTTTTCTTTTCTTTTCTCGTTTTCTTCATTTTCCCTTACATGCATATTCTTTTACTATTTTTCTCTTTTTTTGGTCTCTTTCTCTTCCCCACCTTCTGAAGTGGAATTTCTTTCATTTTCCTTTATTTCTATGGCATTTTTGCCTCATGTACTTTCTTCCCTGTAATAATTAATTGTCATTTATTGCCTTTTGCCTGTTTCCCTTGCCAATTTCATAGCTAATAAATAATTAAATACAAGTGGATCTTGATGTAATGTTTTTTTCCTTCATTCAACTTGGAATACGTGTTGCGTGACCTTGGTTTGATTTTTCCCTTATATAATGTCCATACATTATTTATTACATGGAAATTTAACCTGGGGTTGTTACAAACCCCTCCCCTTTGAGGGAGCACCATCCTTAGTGTTTTATGACTCTTATGACAAGACTAAAAACATGACAAACATACTTCTTATTGGAGCTTTATAAACACGACTCGATATATATATATATCTATATATATATATATATATATATATATATGCACATTTGCTTCAACCAACAAATGAAAAAGGATATAATGCCTACATAATTAGCCATCTCCCATGTAGCTTCCTCGGGCCCAAAGTGATTCCATTACACTTTAACTTGCTCTATTGCTCAGTTTTGGAGCATGATCTTCCTCTGTTGCATGATGCATTGAGGATATGGCTAGAACTCTCCCTCTAGTTCCACCTGCAATACCGACCAATCAATCACATGATCAACATCCCATACATATCTTTTAAGCAGAGAAACATGAAAAAACATCATGTATTTTCACTAATGGAGGCAAAGCAAGCCTATATGCTACTGGTCCAATCCTTTTAAGGATTTCAAAGATTTCCACAATAGCAAGGTTCCAACTTGGCACACTATCCAATCTTTAAGGAGCTCTTCTTGGGCTTGAGACACAAGTACACATGCTCTCCAACCTAAAACTCCTTGAATACTCTATGTTGATCTGCATAACTCTTCTGCCTATCCTGAGCTGCATTCAAATTATTTTTTATAAGCTCCATCTCTCTCAACATAACAGGTCTAATCAACACCTTACTCATTATATCACTCCAGCTGATAGGAGTATTACAACTCCTCCTAATATAGAGATCCTCAAATGGACTCATCTTCGATGATTCCTAGTACCCATTATTACAAGCGAACTCCACCAATGGAATATACTCCTCCCACTTTACATGGTATACACCCTCCACATATCCTCAAGGATCATGTTGGTTCTATTGATTTTTTGGTAGCATCAGATGTGCTCTAGCTCCGAAATTTTGTGGAGGGGCTAAAACACACGAGATCTCCAAGACCCACAAATCATTTAGAGAAATTCCACCTAGATTGTATTTTATTAAAATAATTAATATTTTTAATGGGTTTCCTAAGTCTAAACTTAGGAAAATTAAAATATTAATGGGTATTAATGAAAATATGGGTGAGAAGCTTCTAAGAGACGAGGATCAAGTCTAATTTAATCTTAGTGGTTGATTAGAGACTTAATCTCAGCCATTAATTTCTCAACGGGAAAAGTATAAATTAAGGCTTAGGGTCAGTTGGAGGAGACAAACAGAGAGATTGAAGAAATCGATTTTATAAGGTGAGAAGTTCTCAGGAGGGAAATCGATTGAGGAGATCTCTAGAAGAAAGGGGAAGTTCGGAAGAGGGACTTCAATCCAAGGTCGAGAATACATAGCAGAGAGGTAAAGCAACACCAGGGGAGATAGCGCAGCTCCAGAAAGGGTGACGCAAAGGCTAGAGGAGTTGACACAGTCACTTAGAGGCAGCGGTGGGGTTTCTGTGAGGCAGAGAGCAGCAATTCAACATATCGAATTTCTGAGCTGGGAAGGTTCACTGGGAGGGTGACACATCTCCTAGAGGAGGTGATGCAGTTCCAATGCAGATCTTGGAGCACATCGCTGCCTATCACTAGGGACAACACAATCACCTGTGGGATTTGTTCATTGAGATACTGGATTCGCCAAAATATCTGTCTCCCGAAAGAGGTACTTCTACTAGGTTTATTCTTTGTTGGGTGAGCCGTATTTGGCGCCCTAGTTGTATTAAAACATCTGCTTAATAATAAAACCCTCATATCTGCTACACCAGTTTTCTCGCATTGGGTTTTTTCCGGGGATGTTTAATCCAAAAATAAGTGTGTCCTTTGTATGGCTGTCTCATTTATTTTTAGTATTGTTATGTATAGTGGTGTAGGCTACAATATATTTACATTGATACTTTCTGAATCATTCTGAAAATAACTTGTTAAACTGAAGAACACAAGTAGGTCATGCAAATCAGTTTATTACAGTAAGATTTATGGTTTATTCGATTCAAAAATTTTCACATGGTATCAGAGCAGTTGCAGATCAAGGAGAACTGAAGCCATTAGCAAAAGGACAGAGGAATCTGTGTATGAAGGCGGCTATCCTGAGATATAACACAATTTATGGCTAAAAGAGCAGAGGAGGGGTGACATAATCACCAGGGGAAGCTCATGCAAAGCCTCCGTTAGCTTGTTTGGGTGATGTTGTTGCTGCAGAGGGAAAAAAAGTGGTTACTGGGCCAGCGCAGAGACTGTTGAACGTCGTTTTTCTAGTTGTCGTGGCTAGAGGTGTAGCGCAAATTTTGTATGGAGTTGCTGGTGGGGTGTTGATTTTGTTGGTGTAAAACAGTACCTAGCGGGGCATAAGCAAAGTAGAGGGAATCAGTTCCTTAGAAGATTTCTTGCCAAGGGATCTAGATCCAGAGCTGAGCAACAACAAAGAGAGATCATAGAGGGGTCGTTGACCATGATTTGCAAAAGGATTTTCGTGAAGGAAATCGAAATTTAGAGGGAGCTTGTTTCTTATAGGATTTCTAGCGCCAAAGAAATCCATATCTGAATTTTGTTGGGGCAGCAGCGAAAGAGGGAGAAGAGAACCAATTCAACATTCATTTGAACAGATATGGTTGTTAATGGACTGAGGGATCAGGATAGGTTGGATGGAGCATCCAACTTCGTCATTTGAAAGGCAAAGATCCCGACAATTTTGGATAAAAATCGCATCAAGGATTATGCCTTGAAGATAGTTGTTGTTTTGGTTAATGTTGATCCTCTCAAGAAGTACGAGGAGGCTCAGGCAAAAGCAAAGTGCATGATCTTAGACGGGGTCAAGGATCATGTGATCCCACCTATTGCTGAGAAGGACACAACAAGGGAAATTTGGGAGGCCTTGACCACATTTTACGAGGGAACTTTCGTTCAACGGAAGATGTTGCTTGAGAGTCAGCTAAGACAGTTTCATATGCAGAAGGGAGAAGCAATCGATCCCTTCCTTCTAAGGTTGCAAACGATCTGTGACTAGGTAACTTCCGTAGGGGCTACACCAGATCTTGAATTTATGGTTAGGACTGCCCTGAATGTAGTCACTTAAGACTGGGAAACCTTTGTCCAAAGCATCTTTGGCAGGGCTTCTATTCCCAGTTGGGAGGAGATGTGGGCAGGTCTTCGACAGGAAGAGATCAGATGGTTGACCAAGGTAGGAAGCACCAGTAAAGTCAGAGTCAAGAAGGAGGAGTACGAGGATGTGGCTCTCACATCAGCGAGACAATAAGGGCAATAGAAGAGAAAGAAGAAGTACATATCAAAATTTAGATGCTTCAGATGTGGAGAAATGGATCATTTCACCAAGCAGTGCCCTCGAAAGAAGGGCAAAGAAGAGAAGTTTGACTCAAATTCTGCTCCAGTGCAAGCTGACAAAGAGGACAATGAATATTGTGCCATGAGTGCTCATGCACCTCTAGAGAAGAGGTGGGGTGATATTGAGTTGTAGTTGAGAGGACTACATAAAGGGGCAGGATCATTGAGGTTACCAAACTCTTGGATCACATACAACTACGGGAGCCCTAAATGACAGTAGAAGAACGACAGGAGTCAGTTGGTGTGAGGGATGATGGAGCAACAGTGGCAGGGCTAGAGTGTTCAAAGTCTGAAGCAACATAGTGGAGTGTTGCAGCAGTGCGGGAGGCACAACGCAGATACAACAATAGCGCAATAGCATCAGAGGGTCAACACAGAGTAGCAGCAAAGGTAGCTTCAGCATCAAGGGGCATCCAGACTTACCAACATGTCAAATTTTGGGTGGCTTTTTAGTTGCTTATTTCTCAGCAACTGAGTTGCAGTGCAACAATTAGAAGTGGCAGTGCTATGGGCAGCATGATGTAACATATTGAGAGGGAGCTGCAGTACAGATGTAGCAGTGTCATGGGCAGTAGTACAGATTGCAGCGGCGCAGTGGATGAGGGGCAACAGGCTAAGCATCAGCAGCACAGAGGATCGATGTCATGGATCATTGTGATACTGCTAATGGGAGGTATTGCTAGAGCACATTCCTCACTAAGAGGGAGTGTTGATTTTTGGGTAGCATCAGATGTGCTTTTGCTCCGAAATTTTGTGGAGGGGCTAGAACACATGAGATCTCGAAGACCTAGAAATCGTTTGGAGATATTCCTCTAGGATTGTATTTTATTAAAATAATTAATATTTTTAATGGGGTTTCTAAGTCTAAACTTAGGAAAATTAAAATATTAATGGGTATTTAATTAAAATATGGGTAAGAAGGTTCTAAGATATGAGGATCAAGTCTAATTTAATCTTAGTCGTCGATTAGAGACTTAATCTCGGTCGTTAATTTCTCAACAAGAAAAGTATAAATGGATGATTGGGGACAGTTGGAGGAGACACACAAAGAGATTGAAGAAATCGATTTTCTGAGGTGAGAAGTTCTTAGGAGGGAAATCGATTGAGGAGATCTCTAGTAGAGAGGGGTAGTTCAGTAGAGGGACTTTAGTTCAAGGCCGAGAATACATAACAGAGAGGCAGAGTAACACCAGGAGAGACATTGCAACTCTAGAAAGGGTGACGCAGAGGCTAGAGGAGCTGACGCAGTCACTTAGAGGCAACGTTGGGGTTTATGTGAGGCAAAGAGAGCAACAATTTATCATATTGAAATTCTTTGCCAGGAAGGCTCACTGGGAGGGTGACACAACTCTTAGAGGAGGTGATGCAGTTCCAGCATAGAGGACAACATAGTCCCTCGTGGGGTTTGTTCATCAAGTTGTTGGATTCGCCAAAATATCTGTCTCTGGATAGAGGTAATTTTGTCGGGTTTATTCTCTGTTAGGTGAGACGGATTTGGCACCATAGTTGTATTCAGAAATATGCTTAATAATAAAACCTCTGTTGCACCAATTTTCCCGCATTGAGCTTTTTCCAGGAACGTTTAATCACAAAATAAGTGTGTCCTTTGTATGGTTGTCTCATTTATTTTTCAGTACTTGATCCGTATAGTGGCGTAGGTTGCAATGTATTTACATTAATATTTTCTGAAGCATTATGAAAAATAACTTGTTAAACTGAAGAACACAAGTAGGTAATGCAAATTAGTTTACTACAGTAAGATTTCTAGTTTGTTCGATTCATAAATTTTCACAGGTTCTCTTTGTTTTCCCATCTGTTTGCAGGTGATAAGTTGTACTGAAGGTTAGCTTTGTCCCCAAGCCTACAAACATTTCCTTCCAAAACTTGGAATTGAACTTGGCATCTCTATCTTATATATCTTGTTGGGAACTCTGTGCAACCTCACTATCTCCTTAATGAATATTTGAGCCATGTCAGAAGCTAAATTAGTATATTTTACTGCAATGGAGTGAGCTACCTTGCTTAACCTATCAACCACAATCATGGTGGAATCATGCTGCCTTGATGTCCTTGGAAAACCTGTAATGAAATCCATGGAAATAACCTCCCATTTCCATTCTAGAAACGAAATAGGTTGCAACAAACCAATTGGACGCTTGCATTCAGCTTTCACCTATTAACATTCCAATCACTTAGCAACAAACTTGGTCACCTCTTTCTTCAAATTAGACCAATAGTAGAACTTCTTAATGGCTATCAAAGTCTTTCAGTATCCTAGATGGCCTGGATATGGCTTTACATGAAACTCTTTCAAAACGAGCTTCTTCAATTCACTATTATCCGACACATAGATCCAACTCTTGAATCTAACCAAGTCATATGTTGCGAGGTGATACTCCTCATCCTTATCACCGTCACCTTGTTGCTGCAATATTTGCTTCAGCCGTTGGTACCCCACATCATGCTGCCTTGCACGTAATATCTTCTCTTTCAAATTTGTCCCATAAGAGCTCACAACTTAAATATGATTCACTTGTACTCTTCTATTGAGTGCATCTGCAACTCAATTCTCCTTTTCTTTGATGTACTGGATTGCAAAGTTAAACTCACTGAGATTAGCCAACCATCTAGCTTTCCTTACATTCAAATTGGGTAGGTCAAACAAGTACCTCAGTCCATTGTGATCACTCATCAAAATGAACTTCTTGCCAAGGAGATAATGTCTCCACATCTTCATTGCATGAATGATAGATTCCAACTCAAGATAGTGAGTCACATAATTCTTCTCATGTGCATTCAATTTTCGTGATTCATAGCAAACCACTTGTCCTTCCTGCATCAAGACTCCACCAAGTCCTTCCTTCCAAGCATTTATACAAACCACAGAGTCCTTGTCAGGATCTGCAATACTCAAAATTGGAGCATTGGTAAGCATTTGCTTCAACTGATCAAAGTTGGTTGCACACTCATCAGTCCATTCAAATTTCTTTCCTTTCCCCTGTAAAGATGTGATATGATGGCCAATATTGGATAAGTTCCTGATGAACCTCCTGTAATAACCTACTAGTCCCATAAATGATTTGACCTCATTCACATTCTTTGGAGTTGGCCATTCCATGATAGCCTTAATCTTTTTTGGATCCACTTTTATCCCCTCCTTGGAAACAACATGTCCCAAGTAATGAATCTCACACTGAAAAATCTACATTTGCTGAGCTTGGCATACAACTTGATGCTTTGCATGCTCTTCCTCTTTCTTTGAATATACCAATATATCATCAACAAAGACTATCACAAACTTATCCAGGTAAGGGTGAAACACATTGTTCATCATACACATGAAGGTGGTCGAAGAATTGATATGACCAAAAAGAACCCTCACAAACTCATAGTGCCCATACCTTGTATGAAATGTAATCTTATAAATGTCTTCTTCTTTGATGTGCACCTGATGATATCCTGATCTCATATAAATCTTTGAAAATATTGTATCTCCCTTCAATTGATCAAACAAATCATCAATTTGAGGTGATGGATATCTGTTCTTGATGGTCACCTTGTTCAGCTGCCTGTAATCAACGCACAATCTGAGATTATTGTCCTTCTTATTTACAAACAACACTGGTGCGCCATAGAGATATACACTTGGCCTTATGTATCCCTTGTCAAGCATCTCTTTAAGTTGCAACTTCAATTCCACCAACTCATGAGTGTTCATACTCTATGGTGCCTTCGATGTTGGTGTTGCTCCAGGTGCCAACTCAATTGAGAAATCCACCTCCCTATGAGGGGGAAGCAATGGAATCTCCGCAACAAACACATACTAAAATTGTTGTAAGATAGGATACCTCCTCAGGACTTCACCATCCTCATCATATAACCCTTTTTCACTAGAGATATGTACAATAAACATTCTTTTCTGCAGATGTGCTTATCTTGCATGCATGTAATCCTCCTCACTGATGTAGGCTTTTGCTTTCCATGCAAGAATCTCTTTTCTCTAGTATCATCTAGGCATTCGATGGCCTTCTCATAACAATCTACTTTGGTCCCATGAATAAACAACTAGTCCATACCCAATAACATGTTATAAGCACCCAAAGGAAGCAAATTAAGGTTAGTTGATGTAGGCATGCCATTGACTTCGTGATGCAAGCAGATCAAGAATAAATCTCACAGATGCAGAGCAGGGAGCTATAGAACTTAATACCAAAACCAGAAAACAAGAATGAAACTCAGATACCAACGAAACTCATATAACGATAACACTTAGCCAGAACAATCCTTCATAAATTTCCGAATGGAATTTACAATGCAAGGCCCAGTAATATATAGCCTTTGAACCGGTAACCCGGTCATAACTTTTACTGGAAACTCGAAACTAGAAGAATCTGCTTTCGGCTAGATTATCATGTAAGATATCATAGTCCGAATGTAGGAGTACAATAATGAGGTGTACATGAAACAAGTACTAACTAAAGAAATGTAGTAAAAGCAAAGATTCGGGCAAGTGGGGACAACCACTTGTTATCTCATCCCTTAAAGGCTAAGCCATATGGGGACCGAATCTTGACATACGGAAAACAAATTTGGCCGGAATCTAGGACATCGGCTCTTTCACAAAAGTATTTACACAGTGGAGATTTTTTAACTGGACCAAATCCCACGGAAACCAAAAGCAATTATTTTATATCAATTGAAGTGACAAAAGTATTTACACAGTGGAGATTTTTTAACTAGACCAAATCCCACGGAAACCAAAAGCAATTATTCTATATCAATTGAAGTGACATGCAAAGATTTCATTAGAGTGATCTTCTGCAATCAGTCACTGTTTTCTCTTTCCGCATGATTTTCTAAGCCATTTAACTCTGGAGCGAAAACTTCATTAGGGATATGTAGCCATGGGGGATCATATTCTCTGAAACAACAATAAAATGGGAATGAATACAAATTTTGGGGTCTGTATTGTTCATCGACAGAAATCCTACCCTGGAAACTTACAAGGAGACTGAAAGACTGGTCCTCTTCATTTGCAACTACCAAGGAATCCTGATGAACTAATGTGAATTCTATGACATGATCATTCTGAGCGGCTATATGCAATTCCCACATTAGAGTACTAAGAGTACACTTAGTATCATGTTCTAACATCCAATTGACTCTCGGCATATACTTGACCAGAAAGATTTTGAACCAAGGACTCCACCAATTGACAACACTATCTATATTTATTGCAAAGAAAATGACTTTGACAGACCCATTGGATTTTTGATGAATGGTAAAATAATCATGCCAAGTCCAGTCAGTGTTTTGGATGAATGCAAGATAAGAAGGCTCCACTTCTCTGGACAAAGTATAATAAACTCTCCAAGGTCTCTCTCTATATGGTAGCTCTCTAGCATATGACCACATGCTATCCTCAGACTCAAACCATTTTTGCAGAACTAATTCCCTAAGACTTAATGGGAATGACTCAAACTTTTTTACAAAACAATCCCAACAGAAATGGTAATGGCATTGAATATAGACTATTACTTGACTGACTCTTCTAGACTGAACTGAACTTGATGCTTCATCCTGTCGCAATGTCCTGAACATTTTGATTTCTTTAATTTCTTGTGAACCTTCTCTTGTGAGCATATCAGCAAGATAATTTTTAGCACCAGATTTATAGACTATGTCAAAATCAAAACCATCAAGCCATAATGCCCATCTCAATAGTCTGGTACTTCCTTGTTCAAGCAGTCTTTTGTTTGCCAAAATGCTCTTCATATGCTTCAAATCTATTCTGACACATTTTAGGAACAAATGAAACCGTTTTATTCCTCTCTTGACAGCTAGTACCTCCTTATGTGAAGAAGGATACTTTCTTTCAGTATCATCAAATGTACCTGAGGAATAGGCACACACCAGTTCTTTTCTCCCATGCTTCTGCAACAATACTGCAGCCCAAGTATGATCCGAAGCATCTGTCTCAAGAATAAATGGAAGATTAGTATCTGGCAGCTTAAGCTTTGGCAAATCTGTGATTTTTCTTTTTATGCTTCTAACTGCATTGGTCATTTCTTCTGTCCATCCTGCTGCTTGCTTCTTCAATCCTTTCTGAAGAATTTTTGTGTCATCTGCTTATTTCTCATAAAACTGTCTTATATAATTTAGGCAACCAAGAAATCTCTGCAATGTTTTAATATCTGAAATAACATCAGGAAATTTCAATAAATGGGTTAGAACATGAGGTTGCAGATTTACATGTCCTTGTTCTATATGCAGTCCCAAATAATCTATCCTGACTTTACCAATCTGAAATTTTTCTTCTGAATCTGAAAGAACGAGACCATGCTTATAAACCAGCTCATAAAACTTTTCTAAATGGACCTTGTGACTATTTACATCTCTGCTAAAAACAAGCAAATCATCTATGTAGACTATTATGTACTATTCTCCACCGAAAATGTCTTCCATCCTTTTCTGAAATTCTGATGGATCATTTTTCAAACCAAAAGGCATTACAGTCCATTGATATTGGCCATGAGGGACTGTAAAAGCAGTCTTGTATCTATCGTCAGGAAGAATGCCTATCTGCTAGAAACCACTTTTTAAGTCAAATTTGCTGAAAACATTGGCATTAGCAATTTTGGCAAGTAATAGCTCTTTGTTAGGCAAAGGATAGCGGATTGGTAACAAGGCATCATTCAGAGCTTTATAGTTGATTACTAGCCGCTTCTTACCTCTTTTCTGCTCACTGTGTTTATTCACATAGAATGCAGGACAAGCCTAAGGGCTTTTACAAGGCTCTATCAGTTTCTGTTTTAATAATTGTGCTATCTCTTGTCGACGTAATTCTTGCTCTGAGGGGCTCATATGATTAGCACTGGCTTTCTGTGGCTTTGGAACATAATTCTCTTTATAAGGAATTCCCACAAAATACTTTTCTCGGGTCAAGAATGCATCAGGCCTAGAGGCAGTGCAATCTTTCCGGAGCTTGTCTGATATTTTCTCCAAAGTCTTAGGACCATGGAGTTCTGCATTCTTGACAATTCTGTTAATCTTGGTTAGATCTTGGAGACTGTGGTGGACTAAATATTGATCTGTCGGTTGTACTCTTATTTGATAATCACTAGAAGAGGGCAAGCTGACTGGTCCTTCAGGAGTTGTGAAGGTGACTGTGCCTTTACCAAAAGTGACAGGCAATAGATCATTCAAAAAATCTTGTCCTAGAAGAAAGTCAGAACCTGTATCGAAACTGTACAATGTAACTTTTACCTGGACATTATTCAAACAAATTGGAAAACCAGGAGCTATGTGATTGATTTCCATCACATCTTTTGTAATAGCTCGAAACTGCAATTTAGTCGGCTGCCAATAATAGGAAGGAATTGCACCATACTTGCAGCAACTACTCATGGCTCCAGAATCAATTTGAGCATCAAGAGTGTATTCTTTTATTTTTGGCAGTTTGATTTTTATAGGAATTACCACTCTATCTCCAATTCCCATTACTTTGACTTCTTCTATACTGGCATCTTTTTGAGGGAATTCTTCTGAAACATTCTTAAGCAACAAACTGGATAATTTGGAATTACAATCATCATAATCTGAGATAAGCATTTGGAGCTTGGATGATAACTGAATCAT
Organism: Pinus tabuliformis; assembly: GCA_031772625.1. Lineage (NCBI taxonomy): Eukaryota > Viridiplantae > Streptophyta > Pinopsida > Pinales > Pinaceae > Pinus > Pinus tabuliformis. Next base: position 1,579,584,473 of record CM062818.1, on the reverse strand, counting down.
CTCTGATCTAGTATGATGAATTGAGGATTCTAATTGTCCTATTCTGTTCTTTAAAGAACTGATTTTATCCATACCTGAATCTGAATTTTCTTTTGTCTCGAGTGGCATGAACAAGGAATCAAATTCTTTTTCTATTAACTCTTCATCTGTGAATTTTTCTTTATTCCTCTTCCCAGAAGGTAGCTGTTTCTCTAGGCTTTCAAGTTTTTCTGCCAATCTCCTTCTTGCAGTGAACTAGACTGGATCGAGCTGAGCCAATTCAGCTTTGACTGTTGCAATCTTCATCTGCAAATTGTCAAAAGAACTGTAAAACATTTTTATGTCGGGAATAAAAGTTTCTTCTGAATCAGAGGAACTGTCATCCAGATCTATTCTTCTTATATCAGGAATATCTTCTTCAACATCAGATGAAGAGGAACTAGAAACCTCAAAATATTCACCTTCAGAATGAGATATAAGATCCCATTCTTTCGGATCATGAATTGTAGAGAAAATATCCATAATTTTCATTTGTTTCTTATCTTTCTTCTCTCTACAATCATTTGCATAGTTACCTTCTTTCCCACAAATAAAGCAAGTAACTTTCTTTGAAGGTTTTGACCTCTTCCTAAACACTACTCTTCTTCTATTGAAAGTTTGAAGGATAATATTTCTTTTTCTTAGGAAAATACTTCTCAGTCTTACATGAACAAGTGGCTTTAGATTTCTTCAATACTTTGCTCTTGGATTTTGACTGGCAACCAAAATTATATGTCTCAGGAAAAGAATTGCATAACTTGGTGCTAAAATGCATCTGCTTCTTGAAATTCTTTTTAGCCTTTTCTGGAGCACATTCCTTTTGAAGTATAGAGACTATCATTTGATGGACAGCTGCAAAAGACCAATTTTCAATGTTGATCTTATTAGTCTCTATGTACTGGTTTATCAGGTCTAGGATTTTTCCTGGCATAGAGGCTATATAATATCTCAGATATGCAACATTATGAGAGACATGAGCTTGATAAAGCAATTTTTGCATAGTGTAGAAATACTCTTGTAGATAATCAATATCACATAGTTTCTGAGATAAGAATAACTGGGCATGATGAGTTGAATCTTCTGGCACACTTCCCACAAACTCATGTTTCAAAGCATCAAACAAGGCTTTCAAGGGATCATCTTCGTTTTCAACAATCTGTGTCATATCTCTATCAGACAATTTATCCCACCACATTTTTGCAATACCAGTGAAAGACCAAACAATCTGGGTAACAATATCAGACCAACTTGCCTTAGTTTCAGCTTTCCTTTGTAATGCCCAAGCATGAATATTATGTAGAACATTAATCACTTCTTCATTACTTAAGCAATCAATATTCACTAGCAGAGTATTACCATATCCCTTTCCTGAGGGATTATCTAAGGTTGTGGAGGTGGTCTGTAATCTTTCTGAATATTTACCAAAAGGGCTAGAAGCAGAAGCTTCATGAGCAGTAGAGTCCTCTTGGTCTTTCCTTCCTTTGTGTGAAAAGAAATAAGGCTCATGTCTATCTCTCTTAAAACTTGACTCACCAGACATGGCTAATATTTCTTTTGGAGTAGATGGTTGGCCATTTTCAATCAAGCTTTTGAGACTAACATACTGTTTTGGTAGTCCCAGACTATCAAGAGAAGGAAATCCGTCTAGCCGATTTCTCATTAATTCTATTTTCTCCTTGGCTAAATCTATTCCTTTCTGAATTCTTTGAATCTGAAGCTTACCAATATTCTCTACCCCCTTAAAAAGAATACTTTTATGGGAGGACTCAGGCTCAGAAAAAGTGAATGCTAATTTGGAACTTGACAGGTCTACTTCTCTGTAATGTGGAGGAGAAGTAGGGACTGGAAGAGAATCACGTAAATGACCAAGAGATTAGTATAAATATTCCCATTTCTACTGGACAGTCAGTTTACCAAATTCCTTTAATCAAGAGAGATGACATACAATGGGGATTAGAGAATGGTTATAAATATGTCCATATAGGAATGATTCAGTTCGACATCAATCCTCTAGTCCAACCTGGCTTGAATACTTCGTGTTTGACTTGTGTATTAGATACCAGGATGAATAACTTTCATGATGCTTTGTTAGGAGGATTCCAGAGTCCTCCCAATAATGGCCCTGTTTGGTCTTCTGTCATTCCTCGCTATCAAGTTTCTTTAACTGACCCATATATCAATGATTTCCTCAATGCTTATATACAGTTTTATGGTTTTGATGTTGCTCCCCAATCTCAAATTTCTCAACTGCATGCATCCATTTGCCTACGGTTTGTCTCTACTTCTATGCCTACACTCAATCCTAAGTTGAAAGGCAGAGCTTTGAAAGAAGGAGTAATTGTTGGCCCTGGAAATACTGCTCCACTACAAATTGGTGTTTGTGAATGTACTTTGCCCGATGAGTGGAATAATAATTATGTTCCATTGTCACAAAAATACCCTCAGCTTAATACTCTAAAGACACCTCAGCACTTGTCTTTGATTCAGCATCCTGATGGTACATCTGGATTAAGGCTTAGTTCTCCCACACTTACTCGTTCCATGTCTGCTGTCAATGCAACTCCCCTCTTAAGAGGTAAGGATCCTAAATCCTCTTCCTACCTCTCTGAGCCCAGAAACATGCCAGCTATCCCAAGAAGGATGACCCAAAGGTCCCAATCTCATAAATCTGCCGATTGCCAATTTTGTGTCCCGTCTACTTCCTTTCAGACTGAAGAATCTCATTCTCCTAAAAATGATTCTCAAGTCTTCATTCCTGACATTAAAAGTTTTTCTCTTCCAAGAGCTCAGTCTGAGATATCTGCAAAAATAAGTGATAGACATTTAGAACTTGGAAATACTATAAGGACACTTAGCAGTGGAACAAAGAAAGCAGATTTTCAATGGTTATCTATGAAAGATATGTCTGATTCAGATTAGAAAGAATCAGCAAAGTTACACAACTATACAAACTATCAAATTGTTTGTATGTTGCAAAATATTGATGATATAGCCAGAGATGTTTTAGAGGTCAAAGAGCATATTAAGAAGTTGCATTCTGGTTACAATGAAATTTTGGGCACACAAAATGAACATACCCAACAATTGAATGACATCAATTCTAATATGGGTATTATTTCCAAATCTCTTGGTCATTTACGTGATGCTCTTCCAGTCCCTACTTCTCCTCCACATTACAAAGAAGTAGACCTGTCAAGTTCCAAATTAGCATTCACTTTTTCTGAGCCTAAGTCCTCCCATAAAAGTATTCTTCTTAAGGGGGTAGAGATTATTGGTAAGCTTCAGATTCAAAGAATTCAGAAAGGAATAGATTTAGCCAAGGAGAAAACAGAATTAATGAGAAATCGGTTAGACAGATTTCCTTCTCTTGATAGTCTGAGACTACCAAAACAGTATGTTAGTCTCAAAAGTTTGATTGAAAATGGCCAACCATCTGCTCCAAAAGAAATATTAGCCATGTCTGGTGAGTCAAGTTTTAAGAGAGATAGACATGAGCCTTATTTCTTTTCACACAAAGGAAGGAAAGACCAAGAGGACTCTACTGCTCATGAAGCTTCTGCTTCTAGCCCTTTTGGTAAATATTCAAAAAGATTACAGACCACCTCCACAACCTTAGATAATCCCTCAGGAAAGGGATATGGTAATACTCTGCTAGTGAATATTGATTGCTTAAGTAATGAAGAAGTGATTAATGTTCTACATAATATTCATGCTTGGGCATTACAAAGGAAAGCTGAAACTAAGGCAAGTTGGTCTGATATTGTTACCCAGATTGTTTGGTCTTTCACTGGTATTGCAAAAATGTGGTGGGATAAATTGTCTGATAGAGATATGACACAGATTGTTGAAAATGAAGATGATCCCTTGAAAGCCTTGTTTGATGCTTTGAAACATGAGTTTGTGGGAAGTGTGCCAGAAGATTCAGCTCATCATGCCCAGTTATTCTTATCTCAGAAACTATGTGATATTGATTATCTACAAGAATATTTCTGCACTATGCAAAAATTGCTTTATCAAGCTCATGACTCTCATAATGTTGCATATCTGAGATATTATATAGCCTCTATGCCAGGAAAAATCCCAGACCTGATAAACCAATACATAGAGACTAATAAGATCAATATTGAAAATTGGTCTTTTGCAGTTGTCCATCAAATGATAGTCTCTATACTTCAAAAGGAATGTGCTGCAGAAAAGGCTAAAAAGAATTTCAAGAAGCAGATGCATTTTAGCACCAAGTTATGCAATTCTTTTCCTAAGACATATAATTTTGGTTGCCAGTCAAAATCCAAGAGCAAAGCATTGAAGAAATCTAAAGCCACTTGTTCATGTAAGACTGAGAAGTATTTTCCCAAGAAAAAGAAATATTATCCTTCCAGGAAAACTTTCAACAAAAGAAGAGTAGTGTTTAGGAAGAGGTCAAAACCTTCAAAGAAAGTTACTTGCTTTATTTGTGGGAAAGAAGGTCACTATGCAAATGACTGTAGAGAGAAGAAAGATAAGAAACAAATGAAAATTATGGATATTTTCTCTACAATTCATGATCCGAAAGAATGGGATCTTATATCTCATTCTGAAGGTGAATATTTTGAGGTTTCTAGTTCCTCTTCATCTGATGTTGAAGAAGATATTCTTGATATAAGAAGAATAGATCTGGATGACAGTTCCTCTGATTCAGAAGAAACTTTTATTCTCGACATAAAAATGTTTTACAGTTCTTCTGACAATTTGCAGATGAAGATTGCAACAGTCAAAGCTGAATTGGCTCAGCTCGATCCAGTCCAGTTCACTGCAAGAAGGAGATTGGCAGAAAAACTTGAAAGCCTAGAGAAACAACTACCTTCTAGGAAGAGGAATAAAGAAAAATTCACAGTTGAAGAGTTAATAGAAAAAGGAATTTGATTCCCTGTTCATGCCACTCCAGACAAAAGAAAATTCAGATTCAGGTATGGATAAAATCAGTTCTTTAAAGAACAGAATAGGACAATTAGAATCCTCAATTCATCATACTAGATCAGAGATGATTCAATTATCATCCAAGCTCCAAATGCTTATCTCAGATTATGATTATTGTAATTCCAAATTATCCAGTTTGTTGCTTAAGAATGTTTCAGAAGAATTCCCTAAAAAAGATGCTAGTATAGAAGAAGTCAAAGTAATGGGAATTGGAGATAGAGTGGTAATTCCTATAAAAATCAAACTGCCAAAAATAAAAGAATACACTCTTGATGCTCAAATTGATTCTGGAGCCATGAGTAGTTGCTGCAAGTATGGTGCAATTCCTTCCTATTATTGGCAGCCGACTAAATTGCAGTTTCGAGCTATTACAAAAGATGTGATGGAAATCAATCACATAGCTCCTGGTTTTCCAATTTGTTTGAATAATGTCTAGGTAAAAGTTACATTGTACAGTTTCGATACAGGTTCTGACTTGCTTCCAGGACAAGATTTTTTTGAATGATCTATTGCCTGTCACTTTTGGTAAAGGCACAGTCACCTTCACAACTCCTGAAGGACCAGTCAACTTGCCCTCTTCTAGTGATTATCAAATAAGAGTACAACCAACAGACCAAGATTTAGTCCACCACAGTCTCCAAGATCTAACCAAGATTAACAGAATTGTCAAGAATGCAGAACTCCATGGTCCTAAGAATTTGGAGAAAATATCAAACAAGCTTCGGAAAGATTGCACTGCCTCTAGGCCTGATGCATTCTGAACCCGAGAAAAGTATTTTGTGGGACTTCCTTATAAAGAGAATTATGTTCCAAAGCCACAGAAAGCCAGTGCTAATCATATGAACCCCTCAGAGCAAGACTTATGTCGACAAGAGATAGCACAATTATTAAAACAGAAACTGATAGAGCCTTGTAAAAGCCCTTGGGCTTGTCCTGCATTCTATGTGAATAAACACAGTGAGCAGAAAAGAGGTAAGAAGCGGCTAGTCATCAACTATAAAGCTCTGAATGATGCCTTGTTACCAATCCGCTATCCTTTGCCTAACAAAGAGCTATTACTTGCCAAAATTGCTAATGCCAATGTTTTCAGCAAATTTGACTTAAAAAGTGGTTTCTGGCAGATAGGCATTCTTCCTGATGATAGATACAAGACTGCTTTTACAGTCCCTCATGGCCAATATCAATGGACTGTAATGCCTTTTGGTTTGAAAAATGCTCCATCAGAATTTCAGAAAAGGATGGAAGACATTTTCGGTGGAGAAGAGTACATAATAGTCTACATAGATGATTTGCTTGTTTTTAGCAGAGATGTAAATAGTCACAAGGTCCATTTAGAAAAGTTTTATGAGCTGGTTTATAAGCATGGTCTCGTTCTTTCAGATTCAGAAGAAAAATTTCAGATTGGTAAAGTCAGGATAGATTATTTGGGACTGCATATAGAACAAGGACATGTAAATCTGCAACCTCATGTTCTAACCCATTTATTGAAATTTCCTGATGTTATTTCAGATATTAAAACATTGCATAGATTTCTTGGTTGCCTAAATTATATAAGACAGTTTTATGAGAAACAAGCAGATGACACAAAAATTCTTCAGAAAGGATTGAAGAAGCAAGCAGCAGGATGGACAGAAGAAATGACCAATGTAGTCAGAAGCATTAAAAGAAAAATCACAGATTTGCCAAAGCTTAAGCTGCCAGATACTAATCTTCCATTTATTCTTGAGACAGATGCTTCGGATCATACTTGGGCTGCAGTATTGTTGCAGAAGCATGGGAGAAAAGAACTGGTGTGTGCCTATTCCTCAGGTACATTTGATGATACTGAAAGAAAGTATCCTTCTTCACATAAGGAGATACTAGCTGTCAAGAGAGGAATAAAACGATTTCATTTGTTCCTAAAATGTGTCAGAACAGATTTGAAGCATATGAAGAGCATTTTGGCAAACAAAAGACTGCTTGAACAAGGAAGTACCAGACTATTGAGATGGGCATTATGGCTTGATGGTTTTGATTTTGAAATAGTCTATAAATCTGGTGCTGAAAATTATCTTGCTGATATGCTCACAAGAGAAGGTTCACAAGAAATTAAAGAAATCAAAATGTTCAAGACATTGCGACAGGATGAAGCATCAAGTTCAGTTCAGTCTAGAAGAGTCAGTCAAGTAATAGTCTGTATTCAATGCCATTACCATTTCTGTTGGGATTGTTTTGTAAAAAAGTTTGAGTCATTGCCATTAAGTCTTAGGGAAATAGTTCTGCAAAAATGGTTTGAGTTTGACGATAGCATGTGGTCATATGCTAGAGAGCTACCATATAGAGAGAGACCTTGGAGAGTTTATTATACTTTGTCCAGAGAAGTGGAGCCTTCTTATCTTGCATTCATCCAAAACACTGACTGGACTTGGCATGATTACTTTACCATTCATCAAAAATCCAGAATACATGGGTCTGTCAAAGTCATTTTCTTTGCAATAAATATAGATAGTGTTGTCAATTGGTGGAGTCCTTGGTTCAAAATCTTTCTGGTCAAGTATATGCCGAGAGTCAATTGGATGTTAGAACATGATACTAAGTGTACCCTTAGTACTCTAATGTGGGAATTGCATATAGCCACTCAGAATGATCATGTCATAGAATTCACATTAGTTCATCAAGATTCCTTGGTAGTTGCAAATGAAGAGGACTAGTCTTTCAGTCTCCTTGTAAGTTTCCAGGGTAGGATTTCTGTCGATGAACAATACGGACCCCAAAATTTGTATTCATTCCCATTTTATTGTTGTTTCAGAGAATATGATCCCCCATGGCTACATATCCCTAATGAAGTTTTCGCTCCAGAGTTAAATGGCTTAGCAGATCATGAGGAAAGAGAAAATAGTGACTGATTGCAGAAGATCACTCTAATGAAATCTTTGCATGTCACTTGATACAGAATAATTGCTTTTGGTTTGCGTGGGATTTGGTCCAGTTAAAAAATCTCCACTGTGTAAATACTTTTGTCACTTCAATTGATATAAAATAATTGCTTTTGGTTTCCGTGGGATTTGGTCTAGTTAAAAAATCTCCACTGTGTAAATACTTTTGTGAAAGAGCCGATGTCCTAGATTCCGGCCAAATTTGTTTTCCTTATGTCAAGATTCGGTCCCCATATGGCTTAGCCTTTAAGGGATGAGATAACAAGTGGTTGTCCCCACTTGCCCGAATCTTTTCTTTTAGTACATTTCTTTAGTTAGTACTTGTTTCATGTACACCTCATTATTGTACTCCTACATTCGAACTATGATATCTTGCATGATAATCTAGCCGAAAGCAGATTCTTCTGGTTTCCAGTTTCCAGTTTCCAGTAAAAGTTATGACCGGGTTACCGGTTCAAAGGCTATATATTACTGGGCCTTGCATTGTAAATTCCATTCGGAAATTTATGAAGGATTGTTATAGCTAAGTGTTATCGTTATATGAGTTTCGTTGGTATCTGAGTTTCATTCTTGTTTTCTGGTTTTGGTATCAAGTTCTATAGCTCCCTGCTCTGCATCTGCGAGATTTATTCTTGATCTGCTTGCATCACGAAGTCATTGACCCCGAAAAAGATCAACACAGTTCGAGTACCATGAACCAATCCCTGTTTAAAACGGAAGCAAAAGTCGATATCTAGCCATACCATGGCAAGATCAACGCTATGAAGCTGAACCACTGGTTGCAACAACTGGAAGTTTATTTCAGTTTCCATCAGATCGAGGAAGGGCAAAAGATCTCATTTGCATGGCTAAAAGTGGAGGGCCATGCACAAACTTGGTGGGACAGTCACACGGAAACCCTAAGGTTAGAGGGAGAACCTCCACTAATTAAGTGGGAGGATTTCAAAACCCTCATTAAGTCATAGTTTTATCCCATTGAGTACGTGGAAGACTAGTGGATTTGGTGGCATTACTTCAAGCAAATGTTGGGACAAAGTGTGCAGAAGTACACAACAAAATTCAGAAAGATGGATATAATGTTAGGTATCTCTCAAAAGAGCCCAAATGTATTCCTCAAGTATTTGGGAGGTCTGCACCGCCATCTGCGTGAACAAGTGATGTTGTTCAAGCCCAAAATAGTGGATGAGGCTTGTGTACAAGCACAATACTTGGAGAACATAGGCCTGAAAAGAGCGCAATCAAGTGGATCGAAGCAGAAGGAGCAACAAGACGCTTCTAAGGATGGGAAGAAGAAGCAAAAAGGGGGAAAAGATAAAAAGACGACAGCCACAACACACCAATGCAAAAATCCTAACAATTGTTGCAACATTGATGGCCATATAGAGGAGAAACGTTGAAAGTTGCATCCAAAGCTAAACCCAAAGAACAAGAAGAAAGATAATAAGAAGAAGAATCTCATGGCCACTGATTCAAGCAACCAAGTTGAAAGAAACTCAGACGTGGATGAGAAGATCATATATACGTCAGTGCAGAAGGAGGTGAATCTGAGTAGCCTCCAACAACAGGAAGAGAAAGAAATGACCAAACTCTTCCATGTAAAGATACAGGTCAAAAAGACAAAGATTGATGCTCTGTTTAACTCAGTATCGCAAGCAAATATCGTTGCAATAGATACGGTCAAGAAGTTGGGACTAGAAGTTCATGATCATCCAAACCCATATCCACTGGGATGGGTACATAAGGATGCAGAGCTAAAGGTAAAAAAATAATGTAAAATTAGATTTGCTATCAGTGTTGATTTTATTGATGAAGTAGATTTGGATGTGGTTCCCCTTGATGTATGTGGAGTCGTGTTTGGGAGTCCATACATGTACATGTGTGATGTAATATTCATGAGTACAGCGAACTAGTACCGGCTCATTAAGGATGGAAAGTCATTCATCATCAATGCGCACAAAGGCAAGTTGAAAATTTCACTAGTAAGTGCCAACCAAGCTAAGAAATTGACTAGTTCCAGCAATAAGTATGTTTTATTGTTTTTAGGAAAATATCACTCTGTTGAGGAGTCAATAAGAGGCAAGGCATCCCTAGAGGGGTGTACTAAGAAACAAAAACAACAATTGGAGGATTTGTTACAGGAATACAAGGGCGTGTTCTGAGAGCCTAAAGGGCTACCCCCTAAGAGAGAAGTGGAGCACGAGATCCAGCTATTGCCAGACTCCCATTTCCAAATATTGGGTTGTACATGCACTCTGTTATAGAACCAAGCGAGGTGAAGAAACAATTGCAGCAACTACTGGAACAAGGTCTCATTTGACTGAGTACATCACCATGTGGGTCACCCATCATCATTGTGCCAAAGAAGGATGGGACTTGGTGGATGTGTATAGATTACAGGGTGTTGAATAAAATCACATTCAAGAATAGACACCCCTTGCCCAGGATAGGAAATTTGCTAGATCAGTTGTAGCAAGCAAAGTATTTCACCAAGCTGGACTTGAAGTCTAGATATCACCAGGTTCGAGTCAAAGAATAAAATACATGGAAGATCTCCTTCAAAACTAGGAAGGGTTTGTATGAGTGGTTAGTTATGCCATTTGGCCTATGTGATGCACCAGCTGCACTTATGAGATTAATGAATGATGTACTACGCCCTTTTATAGATTCATTTGTTATTGTCTATTTGGATGATATACTAGTATATAGTGTTGTCTGGTAGGAGCATATTTCACATTTGACGCAGGTGCTAGAAACATTGAGGAAGCACCAACTACTAGAAAATCTCAAGAAGTGTGAGTTTGCGCAACAGTCCTTGGCGTATTTGGGATATGTGATTGGTGGAGGAGAATTGAAGATCGATCCTTCCAAGATGGAGGCCATCATGAAATGGAGGGTGCCTACTAATGTTACTCAGGTTAGGAGTTTCATTGGAGCAGCATAGCACCTGAGGAAATTCATAGCCTCGTTTTCAGTGATAGCAGTACCGCTCCACACCATAAAAACAAGTGGTAAGTGTTTCCAGTGGGGAAAAGGGCAACATAAGGCTTTCAATGAGTTAAAGAAGAAGATCAGTGAAGCACCAGTTCTGGCATTACCAAAATTGCAATGACCCTTTGAAGTGGAGACAAATGTGAGTGGGTATGCTATGGGATTTGTCTTGATGCAAGTAGGAAGGCCCGTTTTCTACCATTCTGAAGTATTTCATGGGGCGGTTCTTAACTACCCTACCTATGACAAGGAGCTTTATGCCATGGTACAATTTGTAAAGAAGTGGAAGTAGTATATGATGGGAAAGGAGACAATAATCCACACAGATCACCAGCCATTACAGTACCTGCAGGCCCAAAATAAGCTACAATAGACCAGGCACTACAAGTGGATGGGGTTTTTATAGTAGTTTCATTTGGTGATCAAGTATAAGAAGGGAAACACAAACAAGTTGGCCAATATGCTTTCAAGGCCACCCACATCAACGATTACAGCTTTAGGGACTCTTATGCACATGTAGCCATTCACCCATGATGCATACAAAGAGGCATATTCAAAAGACGAGGACTTCAAGGAGGTGTATCAAAAATTGCAAAGTCAGAGTCATGTGCATGATGGCGACAACACCGTTGACTACCATCTCCAGGATGGGTTACTCTACAGGCTAGATAAGCTATGTGTTCCTAAAGGTGAGAATTTGCAAATGATTAGAGAGGCTCACACCTCCAAGGTTGCAGGGCACTTTGGTGTAGGGAAGACCGTGGCTAACTTGCAGAGGTATGTGTATTAGCCCAAGATTTAAGAAAAAGTAGCTAGGATCATAAGAGGATGCATGCTTTGTTGTAGTAGCAAGCTTAGAAACATAAAATAGGGTTTGTATCATCCCTTACCTGTACATACTTTTCCTTGAGAAATCATTTCCATGGCCTTAGTGGGAGGTTTACCGCAACTAGGAAGGGACATGACTACATGTTCGTGGTAGATGACAGGTTCAACAAGATGTGTGTTCTAATGCCCTGTAAAAAGACCATCAATGGACAAGAAGCAACAAAATTGTTCTTTGGGTAGGTCTGGGTACACTTTGGGATACCAAGGAGCATCATTTCAAATAGGGATACAAGATTTCTTTGTGCATTATGGACTACATTGTGGGAGAAGATGGACACGAAGTTGAAGAGATCTACAACATTTCGTCCACAGACAGATGGGCAGACAGAAGTAGTTAATAGGACTTTGGTGCAACTTCTAATGGGTTATAACCAAAAGCATCCGAAGACCTGGGATGAAAATCTGGTATATATACAACATTCTTATAATAGAGCAATCCACACTTCTACAGGAAAATCCCCATCTGAGACTTGTTTCAGATATTTTCCACCTTCACCTTTGGATATTGCATATGGGCAGCAAGGAGGAGTGAAGGAAGACAAGGGCAACAAGACCTTTGGCAGATTGGGTTGAAGGGACAACTTCCAAGCAAAGCTAAATGGTACACCAGAGAGAAGGTGGAGGAAAAATTTCCTCACCTCATTCAGTAAAAGCTTTTGGGGACCAAAATCCTCCCAAAATGGGGAGGTGTGATCCAAATTGGATCATTATATTTTTTGTCATCCATCTCGATGCATTTGGAGTGGAAAAAGTGGAGGAATCAACTCACGAGACCATTTTTACTAGTTGGACCTAGTTTGGCAAAACGAGGTCTGAAACCTCCTGGGAGCGTTTTAAGGCATCAAACAACGTTTTTTTTCGGTAAAACTTTGTCGTTTACCCCTAGCATTATTTTATGTTATTCTATACACAAAGTTTTCCAATGATGCAAGAATCACGTCAATTGGAGTCATTATGCAAAAGTTATGCCACTCAGAAATTGACCTCTCTGTTTTCACACCTATAGTTTAGGAGGATGCCACGTCAGCCCCCACTAGAGTCTATTTTGTATCTCTAGTTAAGAGTTGATGTAGTCAAACTTAACCACTAGTAGGCTATCGGGCTATGTTATAACCAGGCCACTAGGAGGAAGAAGCATTCCATTCGTTCGTGAGCATTTTGTTCCATAGTTGAGAAAAGATAGCCACGAGAGATAAGAGGTAGAGAACACAGAGAGCATCTATGCACTATAGCATCCCACGAGCCACAAACATTACTTCTTTGTATCTGTAGCCATATTTCCAGACAGAGAAAAAGAGCGGAGCGACTTCACCTTCCAACTGGGTTTTCTCCCGAAAGGGTTTCCAGAGAGCATATCTTTTGAATTATGTGTGTGTGAGCTTATTTTGTCGTTCTCTACTTTTATGCTTGATTTACTTTTACATGCATGCACTAATTACAATTAATTTTACAGATCTATAAATTAAATAAAACTGTAATAGTGTAGAATCTCAGATTTTTTAATATAATATTATCAGATCTGTTGTGACAAACTGTCCAGTGGAATATCCACGGCAGTTTATGGATCATTGTGACAACATAAAACTATACCTCTAAAAAACTTATTTGCATGCCAAAAAGTAAAAAACAATGAGTATATATGATGCAATTATGACTAATGAGGTACATGCTTGAATCCTACTGGCTATGGGCTCTAGAAAACTAATTGGGAGTACTTCTTGCTATTAATTAATTCAAAATGTCAAAATACGATGATTAATAACAATGACCCTGAAATGTAACCATTAAAAAAAAATGTTAAAATTGTAAGCACAAAGTTTGGCTAATATTTGTTACACCAACAAAATATCCAAGGGGCATTCAAACACGTCCAAATCCACACCAAGCATGAGTATCCAAAGGTGCAATTGCATGGATACAAGGAAATCTCTCTCTACCTCTTAATGGTAACTATGTCCTCCCACAAGTACTTCAAACTAGCAAAGGAGTGAGAAGACAAGAACCTTAAAGCAAAAATAACTACACAGTACAAAAATACACTTCATCCCCCCTATACATTTATAGGATAGATCTAGGGAAATGATAAAAAGATCCATAAAGAATAGGATTAGAGTGGGAAAAATAAAAATGATACGAAAAAAATAATGAGCAATGAAATCTACTAATATGAAAATGTGTCTACATGTACTTCTTTAGTAAAAGGGAAGAAAATCCTAGCCTCTTTTCTATATTCCCCTCGAATAAATCCTCTATGTATGGCATTGGGGTTTTGTGCTACACTCTATGCTTACTCTTCAACATTAAAATAAGAGTTCCCAAATTTGTTTCTAAATATGTCTAATTTTTTTTGCGTTTGGGCCAAACCTTGTAAAATCTTGTCAAGTTCGGCCAAGATGCAATGAGCTTAATTGCATTTTCCTAAGCTAGTCAACAAGCTTAACCCAATATTTTGAAAAGGAAGTTTGATAGAGATTACTGCTCTAACATATTTTGATAAATTTTCCCTTTTTCTATGTCTCGAAGAGAGAATTTAAACTAGCCTCCTCCTACCACAATGTGGCTAGATAAGCGAGACAAATTAGAACCAATAATATACACTAAAATATTGTGAGTGAGGGGCATGTACTCTACCAAAAGATCCTTAGAATTTGCCTTTGACTCCAACCATTGTTTTTTGTGTTGATGCATCAATAAGCACAAACGCAATTTTCTCATCAAAGAGGCTTGAACAATGATATGGGCAATTTCAACACCTCACTTTTACCAACTAGGCAAGCCACTATTTCAGAATTTATTTTATTGTGGATTTTTAAGCCAATTTTCTATTGGGGAATGCATACCAATTTTCTTTTTTAGACTATGCCCAATGTTTCCTGGGTCCATGTCTTGTGACTATGCTCTCCACTAGCATATAAAAATTTGAAAACTCATCTCTTTGAATGAAAAAATTGTACCATAATATAAATAGGCAACTCATCTCTTCCAATTCAGAGGTTACCCTAATTGAAGATCCCTCTCCACATTTTGGCCTAATTATGATGTTGTACATGTTAACTAGGATTGGTCGTAGATTTTACAACAACTAAGCGACCTTTTAAAGGGTGGTCCCTATTTGAAATCATAGGGAAAATATTTTACTTCATTCATCATTGAAAGATAATGTTTCTGGCATGTAAATCAAGTAATGATAAATCAATTTTTTTAAATTTGGCATATGTTCAAGAAAGTAGTAACCTCTGTAAATACTAAATACTAAATATCAAGTACCAAATTCTAGCATAAGAGTGATGAGATAGATACCATGGAAAATTTGGTGGTTGCTTCACAAATTCAATTTGGCATGTTTAAGACCAGATAATTTAATCGAATATGATGCTCTTCTTTGCCATGCATGTTAATACAAAGTTATTGTACTAAAATCCCCTTAATAGACAAACCAACATCCCTGGAAGTGAAAACTTGGTTGGTTCAAACTGTCACCTTACACATTGCTATTTCTCTTTCTTTCCAGAGTTCATTTTCTACATGGTTGGCTTCTTTCTTGTATGCAATTTCAAAACCAATCCAAAAAAAACTCATAAAGGGTATCAACCAAATTTTGTTGATACAACTTCAATACGCCCACTTGCAAGATCCACAATTGCAGCTATGTCATTCTATGCAAAGAAAACTTGGCCACCTGAAATGACTTGTTTGGTGGTCGACAAGGGAACAAAGTGATACTTCTTTTGAAGACCTCTAGTCTTGGGCCATTACCATGTTTTCTTACGTATGAGGAAGATGAGGTCTTAATCACTCAGAAGTAGTTTAAGAGAAAATATTAAGTAGGATTTTTTTTGAAAATGCTAGTTATGAATTAGAATAATATAATTTTCAATTTGGTTTGTAGGTTTAGTTAAAGTGGAATAATGTTACTTAATAATATTGAATTTTGTGATAATTTTGATATAATTGGTAAGAGAATGCAATATCATATTTTGAGGGGAGAGTATCCAAACACATACGACATAATAGTGTTATTGGAGTCTCCTACAATATTCAAACTCAGGATGTTGAGGAAGGAGGCAAGTTTGACCCCTAATAGTAAGGTGTAGGCTTCAACTTGATTATTGGTGGCTATGCTAAGATTCCAAGAGATAGTATTTACAATATTTCCCCCTGGGTCATAAATGACCCCCACCCCGCGACATCTACCACCACTAGATTTCCTTTAGGTGCTCCATAAAAGCACAACGTGAAGCAAGACTGAGAAGACCTCCAACTTAGAAAATCATAAACAAGGTTGAAGCTACTAAGATGTTTTGGATATAGGGGGATGGATAGAATCAGGAAAGATGGAAAAATGTTGAAGTCGAGACTCACAGGGGTCAGGGGGGGAGAGTAGGAATGAGGAAGATAAAAGGAATTAAGATGCTCAATGAGGAGAGGCATAGCTTTGACAACCACCCTCCCCACTTGAGGAATCTCATTTTGAAAAATGTTTTTATTGTGATCCAGTGAGAGTTTCCAACAAACAAACTTAGGGAGGCAAGCTAAACTATTTTAAACATGGGATTTTCAGTGAAAGAACCTAAGTAGTGATTATGCCAATGATGCATCTACTAAGGAGAGGAGGAAAACCAACGCACTCAATGATTGATTCCAATAAAACAAAAAAAATTCTAAACAACCCTGGAAAAGGAATAGTCAAGGAGGTTTTGACAAGAAAAGTTGCAGACAACACATCTAGATAGGCCCAATATGCCTATTTTTTGGATATTTTTAGCCATTATTATTTTATTATGGGAAACCATCCAATATAAAATGGTCACTTAAGTGAGACCATTAGGATGCAAAATATTCCTCCAAATTCCTGTCTTCAGGGACATACCAACTTAGGAAAGTTAGCACTCATATCCTTGTTTGACTATGTAGCTAATTAGGTTCCATTCTACGAAATCTTTGGACTATCTAAGGATTTGGTTTAAATCTTGGAGAATCCAAGCTTGGGATCAACAATTATTTCATGGTTCAGCAAGAAGAAGGCTTCTATGGCACTTAGATCAATAGAGGGAGAGTATATGGGAGTAAGTTTGGCAAGTTAAGAGGCTAAATAGTTTCACAAGTTGCTCACAAATTTTTGTGATCAAGAGTTGGAACCTACGTGGATACATTGTGATAATTAGAGTTGCATAAAACTCTCACAGAATCCAATGTTCCATGATAGGTCGAAGCATATTGAAATCAATTATCACTTCCTCCGAGACAATGTCCAGACATGAGCAATGAATCTTCATCATATCTCCATAGATGCATAGGTTATAGATATTATGACCAAGCCCTTAGTGAAGCAAAGTTTGTCTTGTACATATAAGCTAGGAGTGGTGCAAAATACCTTCCTTGCTAACAAGGATTGTTGATGTTTGTAGCAAGCAGACAAGGTTTTTTGCATTAGGTAGGTGTAAGGCATGCAAGAATCATCCAAAGCCTCCTTAGAAAACATTCTCAATTTATTGTTATGGTTATTTTTACAATTTTCCTAAGTCTAACTTGAGAAAAGCACATTACTTTAATTATTTAGTGTTCACTATTGAGCTAGAAAAACTAAGGAAATGTAATTTTAATTACATTAATGAATTTGTTTTAATCTTAAGTGAGTTGAGATTTAATCCTAGCCATTCATCACTTTAGAGATTAGGCTTAGGGATTTAACTCAATGAGAAATTATAGAAGCAAGCCTAACGAGAGCGGAAAGACACAATTTCGGGAGAGTGATTTTTTGAGTGAGTGTGATACTCAAGGCCAAGAGAGAAAAGCTAATGAGAGATATTTTCTACAACAAGGAAGTCACCCCAGTGTAGTCATCCAATGGTTTTTGTAAGACCATGACACTTGGGGAAGGAGGAGGTAAATTTGGAGGAGCCATAACCTCAAACATGTCCCAGATCCAGCCGTACAACACACGCAAGTTGAACACCATATCACACAAGGCCGTACAACTTCATGGAGCAACATTGTTGGTTGGGGGTTTGATCTGGGATTTTTATTAGGATTTTATAAAGCACACAATTGCCCAATTTATATCAGAAATTTTGTTGTAGCTTGTAATTTTCTCAATGGTACATTTTCCCAGATAGGAACCCCTCATGGTTCTGATAAATAAAAGTGAAGATTAGTTTGAGTAGAATTTTCATTGTGTGATTGATTTCCTACATTTTGCTTTTGTTTTCTAAATTTTATATTCATTAGTTGCATAAATGTTTTCTAGATTATAAAAATTACTAGGAATTAAAATCAGACCTCAAATTTAGAAATCAACATATACCGTCAAGACTAAGAAGAAATATCTTAGAGTTTAAATTTTTGTTGCTCATCTAACCAAGTTTTAAGAGGGAGAAGATATTGAAATTGATGCAAAGGTTCTTTTCCATCATACTATCTGTCCAAATATTGATTTTCTCCCATTACCATGGATCCAAGATAACTTACTTTGGAGGAGAAGGATGGTTGCAGAGAGAAGCAGGGTTGCAAAGAGAAGCTTTCAAATCTGCAATCCACTTCGTGACAAAGCGAGGTGATGATATAGGTTGCAAATTCCTTTCCCTTCCAGATATTTTTTAAATATACTTTTTCTACCATTCATTTTTTCCCAAAATGAGCCTCCACAACAACTTGGCTTCCAACGCTATGTTAACCGAAGGGGGGTATTTGTTCCCTAGGGGCTCAAACAATATTCAAATTGATTAAGTGATTTTTACATTGGATTCCCTCCTTTCCACAAAAACCACCTTATATCTTTTTCTATGGAGGACATTGACATTACACCATAAAAAGGTGTTTTACATAATCTTTCATTTGGAAGGAAACTACTACCATTTTTTCCAAAATCACACATATGGAAACTTTCAATAAGATACATGACTAAGACATCCAATGTTTGTGGTGTTTTATAATAAATAATACAAGAATAAATACTTATCATGATTCGATTTATTTTTAAAATTTCTACATACTGGCTTGTAATTATGTATAAATATTAACAACCATTCTAACTTAGCAGTAACATTTGAAACTTTGCTAGTCAGACAGGAAAGATCATACCTCTGATGCTCCTTAGTATGCTTACGAAATTCAATTACAACATCTTCGCCTTGATAAGATGCTAGAACCTCCCCCAGGTCGTGTGGGTGATGACATGCCACATCTGCATTTTAAAGAACCTCATAAATTCCTTAGATAAACACACTATGTTTCCTATATTTTGAACTTGAAAAAATTCAACATGCACACACACACACTCTTATTTGATAAGAAAATAAGTCAGTTTACACTCAAGGAAAGGTATAAGATCTAAGAGTCTTGTATCATTTGGTTCAAGCTTCCATGGCTTAGTGGGCGGAGCATTCTCACATTGCAGACATGTCTCCAAAGAAAGTCCACTCAAATAAATCACATTTTCAGGATCTCTATTCGGCTTTAACAAATCCTGCAATAATCCCCTTAACCATTAGACTATATGCACTAGAAATAAATAACTATAATAAATTAGAAATAATTAGTATATAATCTTAAGAAAGGAATCGATTTGACAACATATAGCATATACTAAAAATGTCAAATTAATAGAACATATATCAAACACTGTAAAATATAACATAAAAGGAAAATACGAGTAAAAATTGAAGGTTCAATCCACATGTATATAATCCGTATAACTACTAATTAATCCACAAGGATCTCAATTAATATATACTATCTAATAATAAGAACAATGCAAAGTTTGAATACTTTGTAGATCACACATTAACTGCTTAGGTTGTAAATATACAAGTATACCAAAATCAAGATTCAATACTATCAAACATAATAATAAATCATGCTTCCTAGTTCATATAGCATTCCAACACACTCAATGTCAGCTTGATCACCAAAAACCAATAATGAAGAAACTTGATCACCACGTAGCAAAAAATGAAGTGTCGGATACAAGGAATGGGGAGAAGAATATTCAAACCCCTTGAAAGTTCAAAACTTATAATGCTTAAACAAAGAAGATAATGCCCAACAAAATGAGAAAGGATTGAGAATTCTAGCCTGATAGGAAGGTTGTTGTGCCACATACACAAACAAGTTGTCTATGTAGGTCAAATAGAAACTTGATCCAAGGTGATGCAGATAAGTGGAAAAAAATATATATATATGAAAAAAGTTGAATGGGCTTTGTATGAGAAAACCTCATTGGAAAATGTTCAGGTTGTTCAACCCCAGAGCAGGGCACAAAGTGGGAAAAAATCATTAGAACAACCTGAAACAAAAGAATCTCAACTTCAGAAAAGTTCATCGATTCAATTAGACACTAATCTCTGATTATCACTCCTTTAAGGGATGCTGAGATTGAGAAGTCTGGAGAACAAACAAGTATTGTTGTTCTAGAGATTATTTCTTAAACTCCTTTCTTCCCTTCCTGGGGTTTCATCCCCAACTGTAATTCATGTGGATTCCTTGACACCCATAGAATAAAAATTATATTCCTTCTCATAATTACTTCTTCAGCACTAAGAAGAGATCAATTGTTAAAGGTAGGCCTAAAAGGAAAAGGATTGATCAAAGGGATGAACCTCCTGTTCAACAAACAATTATTTGGGATGCCTCCAAACAAACCGATGAACAATTTGCAGTAGAAATTGTTGATTTTATGGGTACCTTTGCTTTTGTCCATGATGACGGCTCTTGATTCCCCCCGAAACATTGGACAATCGAAAATCCACACACAATTAAAACTCCAAATTAGAATTACAAGGTTACATTTTTATTTATTTTGATTTCATATGTATAATATATATGGATTGACATTAACTTATAATTAAATTGAAATTGTAATATTAAATAAAATGAGATTAATACATAGTTTAAAAATAAATATAGGAAAATATACAAATATAATATTTATTGAAAAATGTGTAAAGACATGAAGATTGTATAGGGATATGTATTGTTTCTTTCAAATATATGAAATGACAATAATAGTATTCTATTCAAAAAGTGTGAAATGAACTTTATTATGAATACTTTATTTTATGACTTTAAAAAGACTTAGAGCACTACTATGGTTAACCATGAGTTTTTATCCACCATTGAGAATGTGACAAGTAATGACCTTTAACTCAAGCAATTCCACCTCAACCATTGGGGATGATGTCATCCCCTAAAATGTGATTAGTTCTCATGGCCTCTGTCAACTTACAACCGAAGCGAGAGATGTCACATAGCAAGATCTTTCAAGATGGGAGCAGGAAATAGAGATGTCTAATGTGTAACAAGTTTCCCAGTCAAGCTCAACAACGTCACGATATTCAGATATATGGAAATTCTTAGAGCACGAAACCTTGCCCACATATTTATCAAATAAACAAAAAAGGGCAATCCGCCTTAAGGCTCTATCTTATCAGCTTGTTCATGGAATGATTTTTAGAAAGCACAATAATGGTGTCTTGCTAATATGCATGGAGCCTCAAGACACACAGAAGGTATTAAGAGATTTGCACGACGAACCGAAAAGTGGACATTAGGCGGGCATTACAACTGCACATAAAGTAATGAGGGTTGGTTATTATTGGCCTACCTTATTTAAGGACGCTTGTGCTTATGCCCATAAGTGCCCATATTTTCAAAGATGTGTTGGTCAAGACCAGAAGTCAACTGCCCCACTGCTACCAATAATAGTTGAAGAGCCATTGCAACAGTGGGGACTAGATGTTATTGGAGAAATCTTCCCACACTCATCAAAGAAACATTGATGCATCCTGACAATGATAGATTATTTTAGTCGGTGGACAAAAGCATTTCCTTTAAGACAAGTTAATGACTAGGAAGTCATCCAATTCTTAAAGCTAAACATTATAACTAGGTTTGGCGTTCCAAAGTCTCTTGTCTTTGATAATGCGACTTATTTTTCTTCATTGAAACTTTATGAGTTTGCATTAGAAAATGGTATCGTATTAAAGCATGCATCTAACTATCATCCATAGGGAGATGGTTTAGCAGAGTCAACAAATAAAAATCTCATTCACATAATCAAGAAAATTGTTTTCTCTCGGCAAAAGAACTGACACAATGCTTTGGAAGATGCATTATGGGGTGACCATGTAACTCCTAAGCCTTCCCTCAAAATCTCACCATACTTCCAGGTATACGGTAAAGAAGTTATCTTGCTTCCTAACCTATACCGCCCAGCCTTTCAACTCTCCCAAGAGTCACAAGGCAAACTGTGCCTTCTATTTTAAAAAATAATAGATACTTTGCCTAAACTTGAGGAAGAAAGGCTCAAAGCTAAAGAAATATTTGTCATACACCAAAATTGTATTAAGCGTTGGTTCGATAACAAATCTGTAGGAACTAAGAATTTTGATGTGGGTAACTTAGTATTGAAGTGGGATAAAACCCACGAAGAGAAAGGCAAACACACGAAGTTCCAATCTCTGTGGATAGACCCCTATACCATCAGAGAGAAACTCAATCATAATGATTTCAAGATGAAATATTTAAATCGGAGGAATGACCCTCTTCCCGTCAATGGCTGAGGTTTGAAACACTATTTCTAGTAGCAGTTCTAAGTTGTATTTCATGTACAATTTATTTCTTTATCGTGTGTTGTCGGTCTCATGTTTGTTGTCTCTAGTCATGTCCCATATTGTTTTGAGTCTTGGTCATTGTACATAAATAAGAACTTGTGTGAAAGAGTGAATGGTTCTAAAGGGCTTTGTGGTGCAGAAAAGAGGAAATGTAATAACGACAATGCTTGACTATTTGTTAGTTCTTCTTATTTGTTTGTGAAGATGTCATAGGTTGAGCTAAGTCTGGATGGAAAAGACGATATGTCCAAGAAGAAAACCTTGAGAGAACCTATCAGATATGCATCTATTCTAGTATCCAAACTCCTCAACTTGATGTAAAATCTACTTGATGGTGTTATATGCTTATCCCATTTAGTAGAGAAAGGATAAGGAGAAAATCTATAGCGATCAAACCAATATCAAATGTTATACTAATACTTCTGTTAAGGGGAAACCTCTTATGCTCTAAATAAGTTGGGATCCCTCTTCTGCCCATTGAAAAATAATAAGTGTCAAATCACAGTCCTATTAAATATAAATAAATAAAGGGTGAAAGAAGAGAAAGGCTTCCTGCGCAGGGAGGTGAAGCAAGTGCCTTTGTCAGGGTACTGTCTAGCCCTGGTGGCAATGAAGCAACGCTTGTGCTCTTGTAGTGACTCCGATGGGGTATTGTCCAGGGTTATTGGCAATAAAGCAACACCAGAGATGAACTCATACTCTGAATATCTTAAACTCGTTGTGCATATTACCCTTTCCTAGACTGAAAAAATTACGATATAGCATATCTGATGTGTGTTTGAACCAAGTAAAAGGAAGTGAGGTGCTATGTATTCAACCGGGTTGAGAGGGGAAGTCTAGGCAATCTGATTGGTGAATGAATACTTCCTAAAGCCTAACCTTTAACTAAAAATTTATTCCTAGGCAAAGAAGTTGAAGTTCGTATAGTGTGTTGTCACTGCTACAACATTCCCCAAAACTTCATTACATTCAAATTTTGGAGCCTACAAAACTGTCATATCAAGTGTCGCTTTGGTCTTCAAGTGTAGCTTCAATTCATCCCATATGTTTGAAGTGATCTTGGTCATTTCTAAGTGTCATTGCTATGTTTATAATATCTTTAGTGCACTTCATGTTTATAATACCTTTGTTTGTTGTAAAATGACACTTTTGGTCGTAGTCGCACACACTTTGTTTATTATACTTAGGGAGTGTTTGTAAACTGGAGTTTTGATGTGTATTTCTCATTGACTTCTCTTGTCTAAGATTTATTGATGAGTTGTTACGTGTCACACTTGATTTTACGTCTAAACTCATTATGTTTTCCCCTATAAATTTTCGTTGCACAAGCTAGCCCTTTAGGCTAGGAGAGCGCATGAGCACACTCTTAAGCTTTAGTTGGGACCCCTTCCTTGTTCTGAAGTGCACCTTGCACTCTCCAAGGGTGCATAACACACTCCCAAGCATCATTCCCCTTCCCTATTCTGAATTCTACCCTTAAAGAATGCCTTCCTCCTTGCTGACCACATGATGTATCATTGAAGCAACATCATCTTCCCTCCGGCCTTCGGTAGTGCGCCCTGTGCCCTCCTTGGCTCCCTTGAGCGCATAACGCACTTGGGAAGGTTGAATTTCAACCCTTCAGCGTTTGGACTTGTGCCTTGCACCCTCTTGGCTTATCTTGAGTGCATAACGCACTTGGGAAAGTCGAAGCTTCATCCCTTCAGGCTTCGACAATGCTCCATGTGCCCTCCTTGGTTCTCTTGAGCACTTAACGCACTTTCGAAGCCTTAGTAGCCATCCTTCATCCTTTAGAACTATGCTCTACGCCCTCCGTTGAGCTTCCTCTCTCATGTTGAGTGCAACAATGCATCCCGAAGCCTCGAAGCACTCAACCTTCCCTCCTTGGCAGTGCACCCTGCACCCAAAAGTTTTCCTTGTTCTTCCAGAGTACACTGCTAAGTTATGAACAAAAAAATTGCATGAGGCATGTTAGAATATGGGATTTTTCAGATTGATGTTTTCTTTCCATGAGTGATCTCAACTACGGGTATTCCAAAACAACATGGCAAAGTTGCACGAAGAGTTCAAGCAAAGAGGGTAGTCAAAGGAAGCATTCAAGAACAGAGAACACATGACGTGACAAAATGGAGAACATTGAAATCCTAATGATTGAAGTAGCCCAAGAGACTCCATATGATCAAAGACCCTTTGGGGGGTGAAAACATAACAACTTGGAATTTGCATGCAAGATCACAGATATGAGTGGCAGCATGGTCACCTATCAAGAAAGTCCATGTCATTAGTCACTATGAGTCCAATTCATCATGATAGTGACTTGTCATGTTCTCACCACATGAAGATGTAGAAATCATGATGTAATTATTGTAAAGACAAAGAAGTAAAAGTCCAAGAGTTATATATGGACAAAATAACCACGTGAAGAAGTCTAAAGGACATGTAATTCCAAAATTCATTTAGAAGTCCAAAGGTCATAAAAGTTGAAAAGTCATATGAGAATCTCAAGAGTCATGGGGATGTGAAAGGTCACGCCTAAAGTTATAAAAGGAGCCTCATTACTTAGGCAAAAGACTCTTCACCTTGCCTTTCTCCCATAGGGCATTAGAGAGATAAAGATAGTACTTTTGGGGAGCAAGTAGTGGCTCTAATGCTCCACTATTGGAGCTAGTGATGTTCATTGTACTCATGTATCTTGGAACTTTTGCTTAATACTTGAAGTCGTTCGACCAACACATTTTCATGCATAGACCGTGGATGTTTTAAGACTATTTGTCTAATGTTTGCGGTTTATGTTGGATCTCATATGTACTAAAGTAATTGAACTATTTCGGTGACTTTGGTGCTAAACTTGTTGGAAATGTGTTGTGATGATTTTAATGATCATAGCATCTATGTGAACTATTTTGCTTGATGTCTAACAATTCTTCCTTGTTTACATGCGTACATCTCTACTAGACTAGCACTATTACTTCTCTCTTAGAGGCTCATTTTTCTCACTTGTAGTGAAAGAACCTTTATACATATACAATTGAACATTCCACAAGGCATACTCTCTTGCTCATTCAAAAGCACATGCATGCTACTCCCTTATGCTAATTGCTTTAGCCAAGGTAAATCTCTAAGTAAATGGAAGTCGAGCCATATTTCCAGATGGGCCTCCTACACCAAACAATGTAAGGTCTAATTGGGACCTCATGTTAGGGAGATCCCCTGTATGTTAGCTAGTTCAAGCACTGGCAACAAGGTAAAATATTGCATAAGAACCTCCTACATTTCTCTTTTATGTCCTCCCTCTTCCATGCTTTACGTAATTTTTTCAAATTCATTGAGACAGAGACTAGAGTGTGAAAGAGTTTTGGGTAACCTGTAAGAAATTGGTATAATGAGAGACATCAAAGAAATCAATCACTCACAGTTTCGATGACAAAATTCTTATGGGGTGTGTTTCTACCATTGTAGCTCAAATATTTATGGTCAAGTTTGAACAATTTGAAAATGCTTTAGGAGGACAAGTAGATAATGAGAAAAGTCATGTACATCATTGGAACATGATTTCATGTTACCTTCAAAACTTTTTTAGAATTTTAGAGTTCCCATGTCTATCAAATTGGTATTAATTCAATTATTTATGAATGCCATTCTCAGTGGGAAATCTAGCCTCAACAACGTGGCAAAGAATATTAGTAAATCAAGAGTTAAACAATGAGAATCCTAGTGGGTTAATCTGGCAAGCAGGGTAGCTCTAATAAAGTTGGTACTATCAACCCTCAAAATTTTCATTGTTTGACCTTGTTAGCACTAGATGACATAATGTAGCAAGTGGGGAAGAACAATCACAAATTACTAAGGCAAGGTGAAAAAACCAACATGAAATTTTTTCATATAATCAAGGAACAAAGTCAAGGCTCCAAATGAAAACGGGGGTTTGGAGATAAAAGATCTAGCCTAACAAACTTAGTAATGGGAGCAAAGGTTTTGTGGCATTTAATATTTGGAAAAACAAGATGATCGAAAGAGGCCTTGATATAAATTTATTTTAATTCCAATAGAAAAAATATGTCTAGATCAACCCTTGGTCAAGGAAAGAGAATTGCCAATATGAAAATTATGTAGAGTGATAGTGTTCTTAATTTAATCTCAGTCAACTTGGATCTTGGAAATGGCAAGCTGATTAAAATATAGGAGGATAGCATAGTGGGGAATCGACTTCGCATGCACACTCTAGAGATTTAAGAGCTTAGAGAATGAGTGGCTTCTCATGACCTTAAAATTATATTTGATATTGTCAAAGGATCTTAACTTGAGTGGTTTGGTGAACAATTTGTTTCTTCGGCTGTGTGAGTTCAAGTCTCGAGAGGCATGTTGTAACTAACTTGTTTGTGGCATTTATGAAATAGTTGTATCGGTGTAATAGTGGAAGCCAATATTTTAAAGTTATTAACTCTCCCCAAATTCTTATTCCAATTTAAAAATTAAAATAAAATCTATTTGATCTTTTCTCTTAAGTAAAATTTGTTAGTGAAATGGTGGTTATGATGGAAATTGTTGTCCTCTCCAAGCAATCTTACTCCTCAATTGCATGTCCTTCTCCCTCTTCTTTGAGGCTACGCTCTTACGAATAAATCAATGTTAGACCTTGATGGTAATGAGTATGCGGTGAAATTGGGTTACATATCACAATTGCCCAAGCTTCCCTTACCACCACACTCAATTAGGAAACACATATGGAGAGGAGAAGGATTACCAAAAGTAAATATCTTTTGTTGAGTTATGATCCACGAGACATTTAAAAATATGGAATTCAAAGGCCTTTAAGATACTTCCCATGTAAGAAAACATAAGAGACACAATGTCATCTCTGTGTTGACCATTCATATTCTAATCATGTTTGGGAAACATGCGTTGGAGGAATTAATAGAGTACATGGTTAGTCTCCCTCTTCATTGGAAGGAAGCATTCACCACTTGGCATAAAAAACACTATGGAACTTTAACCAACAAACTCATTCTAAAAAGGGCTTGGCTATCAATGACCAATTATTTTAATTGTAAGATATGGCTAGTGAGAAATATGGCAATCTTCCAAAAAAATTCCTACCCCAATAATAACAACAACAACAAAAATGTGTTAACCTCCTATTAGTGGTGATTCATTCTAAAGGAGTTAAAGGCCATAATGTAATGATCTTAGAGCAAGAAGAAAAGATCAGATTAGGGATATTTTGGTAGGAGATTTCCACAACTAAAGGCTCAATCATTATGTGTTTTGGCAAATACATCTTGAAGATAAGGAGTTCTAGACTTGGCAAACGCCTCAAAGGAAAAATATAAATAATGAGATATTCTAAATCTCGAAAAACATCTTCCATCCTCTTTTGGAATTTAGATGAGGCATTCTTGAGGCCAAAAGGCATAACCTTCCACTTATACTGGCCACGAGTGATGATGAATGTAATCTTATATCTAGCTTTGGGATTTACCCCAATCTTGCAAAACTCATATTTTAGATCAAATTTGTTGAAAACATTATCAGATCCAATCTAAGGAAATAATACATCCTTTGAGGGCAAAGGATATTTGATAAGAATAAGTTTTCCATTCAAAGATCTATAATTTATGACAAGTTGGGTTTTCTTCTATTCCATTCTTAATTTTTATTAGCATACACAGTTGGATGTGCCCAAGGAATTCTACTTGGAACTATTAATTTCCTTTTAAGCAGTTCTATGATTTCTTGCTTGCACAATTCCACTTATGTTGAGGACATTTATGACACTATTAATTTCCTTTTAAGCAATTCTATGATTTCTTGCTTGCACAATTCCACTTATGTTGGGGACATTTGGTTACTTGAAGCTTTTTGA
The DNA here is from genome assembly GCA_031772625.1 of Pinus tabuliformis. Lineage (NCBI taxonomy): Eukaryota > Viridiplantae > Streptophyta > Pinopsida > Pinales > Pinaceae > Pinus > Pinus tabuliformis. Next base: position 1,579,556,235 of record CM062818.1, on the reverse strand, counting down.
ATTCTAGGTTTATAATTTTCTTTCTATGGGAGATACAAAATATTGTTCTCTCATCCATAATGCATCTAGATAATTTGAAGTACAATCCTTCTCAATTTTGTTTTTAATCTCACTTATGATTCTGACCCATGGAGTTCAATGTGACTTCTAATTTTATTGAGTTTTACAAGTTTTTTGTATAGTATCTTCAACGTCATTTGGACTATAGGATACGGTGTTAGGATAAGTGTTTTTGCTCGAAAGTGTAACCTTATCTCCAAAAATATGAAAATTATTTTCCTTAATTCAATATTAACATCTATATTCTAACAATGATTTCTTTATATTAAAATATTATTTATTAATGAATATTATTTATTTAGTCAAATATAAGTGTTATATTATAACGGCTAAATTATTTTATTTTCATTTATTTAACTTGATGCCAAGATTTGGTTCTTTATCTTGTCTTAATGACGAATCACACTAGATGGTTCGAAATGCGCCAACAAAACTCTAATGATGTGATTCTTACCAAAATTTTTCTTACTTTTCATAATATGAAAATTGATAATTCCATACCAACTTCCAAAAAAATATTTATTTACAAAATCCTATCCTATCAATATATCAACTTCATTATCAAAACAATATAAATTCACCCAATGTTTACGGCCTTAGGATAAAAAATAGGAAGTTTGGTGCACACCTTTTTATGGGCACGTTGGTGTTATTTAAATCACGGAAAAACACTTGGATTGGCAACACAATAATGTGGAGCGTCAATATGTCAAGCACATGAAATAATGCAGGAGCATCATTTAAATTTTTATTTCTCTAAGTGTAATAAGGTTTAGAGTTCTCTAGAATACTTAATTAGGATGAGTTGGTTTTATTTATATATCATGTAATGTGATGAATGTATAAAGTGTATATATAGTTAAGGGAGTTGAATACTTGTAGGGATAGTGGAAATATTCAAGTGATTTTGTTCGGTATTTTCTAGGAATGGAAGATAGAGACCATTCTCTCGTGATTCAAGCAATTCTTCGTTATTTATATAAATATTATTGTTGTGAATTAGATGAACAACATTAAAATTTCATAATTGATTGGGTCTCCATCAATTTCAATATCAATCTTGAAGGTTTTGTGAAACTACCACAATGTCTAAAAAATTATTGTAATTGTTGTTGTGGGTTGCATTAGATCGTTCAAACTTGAAGGTTTTGTGAAGCTACCACAATGCCTAAAAATTTCTTGTAATTGTTGTTGTGGGATGCATTAGATCGTTATAGAAGGACCAAGCCATTGATTTTATAAGAGTTGAGGGGTTTTTGAGTCAATATTGGCATGCACAAACTATTGTTAATAAACAGTGTAAGCTAAGCAATGGGCGTTAGATCAGTTTATGCGGATTGTGGGCTAATGTTGCGGACGGTTGGCATGTCAAAACGTGGGCCAAAGCATGTAGCATTCCAAGGAAAGTGATCGCATCAAATTTGATTAAGAAGTAAAGTGTTATCGGCATGTAATGTTAAACCGATATTAAAATTGCTGGCTATAATTTTTAAGTGTAGGATTTAAATCCAACGAGCCCAAGCAATGGATTTTGGTTCCTTGTCTAACAGAATTGAAAAGAAATTATGGCCCTTTTAATTACGGTCCCATGTAAAAAGTATTTTAGTAAACGGAAGATTTCAATATTTAAAAAAGAAAAAGAAAAAGTAAATTGTTATTTAATGAAGGTAAAATATATGACATATTGTAAAAGGTTCAAATACATTAATGTTGTGGTGTGATAAGGCGGTGTCATTGGGAGAGATTTGTAATGGTTTGATAGTCATGTAGCATTTCTTATAAATATGTGGGCTATAAGTGTGTTCTGGTAAATTTTTATGGTAGAAGCATGTCTTTAAAAATATTTTTGGGTGATGGCAGCTTATCAGGGTCTCAAAATTGCTATAAGAAACGGATGCAGGAAGATAGAGATTGAAGGGGATTCAACCCTGGTCATAACCACCATAAGAAAATTAATACAAGGGAAACAATGGGAGCAGGTTGTTAAAAGCTGGAGAACAGCGAGTATAGTCCAAGAAATTGAGGAAACGTTGAAAGGTATCGAATACAAAATCACCTCGCATGTCAGGAGAGAAGGAAATAAGCCTGCGGATAGTCTGGCCAATTGGGGAAGTAAGGAATTATTGGCGAAAGTGGATGACAGCTGGACTAATCAAGCAGCGATGACAAGATGGGACGGCCTAAAACAGCTCATAGACAACGATAACCATGAAACAATATAGGGGTAATCAAAAAATCGTGAAGATAGGGAACGGGAAGATAAGGCAGGGTTATACGGCAGCGAAGACAGGACAGAAGGACGGCGGCCTCACCTCCCTGACATCAGCATTTAATGATAATTCAGAACAGCAGGTACGCAACCCAAAACAAAAACCGGAAAATTCTGAAGAAAGCATCATTCAAGGAGCAAGGGAGAAAGGAAGTGGAGGGCAAACCCATCATAATCGAAAAGGTGGCGAGAATTCTATAAGGCGGAGCAGGAGAAGGATGACAGACAGAAAGAAGTTGAAGAAGGTGGCGAGGAAGGGTGAGACTTGGCAGAGGAACCAAAATCAACGCCTCAACCGAACCAAAATGGCAGCGAGTAGGGATAAGGCAGTCCAGGCAGAGCGGGAGGCATTAGGCGATAGGCATTTTGAACGGGGTAGAGTTAAAATTGAAATTGAAAGCTCAGACGAAATGGAGAATAACCAGGATGAAGGTTTCAAGAGCAAGACTTATGAAACAGGTCAGAGCAGCAAAGGAATTAAGCGAGGCAGAAAGGATGAAAGAAGGAAGGCTCGCGAACAGAGAGGCAGAGGTAGACCCCGGCAACCAAACATTAGCGAGGAAAGCAACCAGCCGCAGGGAAGGCGAAAAAGAGGGAAGAAATCGATTCGCATGGCGGTGCATGAAGCAGAACAGGCGTACAACCTGGAGACAAATGTGGACATACGGAAAATCATTGATGTTATGGAAGACAGAGTCTTGGAGGAGCCATCCGACCCGGAGATGGAAGAATGGACAACTCAGCTGCCTGACCCAGGCAACACCAGAGGCAGATTAACTCTTTACCGCCGAGCTCTTCACACATACTGGGTGCTGAAACATCTCTTGGCAAAGGCCATGGAGCAAGTAGCGGCAGAAATGGTGGAAATGGCTCAGGAAGCGGCGGCAGCAAAGAAGGAGGTGGCGAACGTCGAAGGGCTGCTTCGGCAACAGAACGAACAACTGATGGAAATTCGAGAGATGCTGAAGGAGCTGGTGAAGACCAACGACAGCAATGAAATCAAAGGAGGAAACGCGGAGAATAAGGAGGCCTGTTAACTGTCTTTATGCAACTAGATAATATTGCTCTGTTTTTGGATATTAGTATGCATGCTAAAACAATAGTAGAAAAGTTAGGCCTTTTGGCAGATCCTAGAAAGAATAGTTTTGGAAACATTTGATGTGAAGTGGTTTAATGTCCTACAAATTTTTTTGACAGTAAACAGAATGAAAAACAATATTGAACTTGATGAAGAGGAACCAACAGATCCGGTTTCCCATTTGGGCGGATTGAGGTTCCTAAGTTTTGTATTTTTAAATTTGATGTAGATAATAGAAATGCAGTAGCTTACAAAAAAAATAAAAATATTTTTGGGTGACTTTTTAAGCATTGAATCAAATTCATTATTAACAAGATGGATTGCATGGCAGCTAGTACCTATCTTAAGGGGAAGCTAGTCTCTGCCTTAAGGGGTAGCGAGGCGGGGAGCGGGTGGTTAAGTGGGTTGGTCAGTTACACATAATGTTAATTCCAAGATTCAATGCAATTAGTTTCTTACAGTTTCAATGCAGTTAGTTTTTGTCATTTAGAAAGGCTACATCCAATGGCAGAAATTCAGAGTTTTGTGTTCCTAAAGAGATGAAGCTTAGTCCGTAGTTGGTAAGCATTAAAAACAGTTGTTTTAACACTGTAGTTCTAATTTCATAATCGTGTGATGGCTTATTTATATAGTGTGAACTAAAGGCCTATAGTGGCCCATGTTATTGGCTGAACAAACAACATGGAGCATTTTATTAATATATTGAGGCGTTGTTTGTGAAGTTAGTCAGTAGTAAGAGTGTATTCCCAAGAAAGGCTTTGTCTTGTTTGTTGTTATACTATGAATCTCCATTTCAGGTTGCACATGTTTGAGCGTATTGCATAGGTTTGCATATGTATTGCATAGGTTTAGAAAGTCCACACCAACGATTGGAAAGTGACAACATCAACACTTTTAACATCAATTTAACTGTTTTTAAATGAAATTCAGCAAACTGCAACCACAAATGTATATGATAGTATAGTTAACAAGCCTGAATGCTACCTGAAATCAACTCGAAAAAATAACATTTCATGCAAATTATTATGCAAACCCAAATTTGTTTTGAAGTGATCAATAAAATTGGATGCAATCCGTCAAGGGAGAGGCTAATAATGTCCTCACAAGGATTTCATTGGTGTTAGATTAAAAAAATTCATGTCTTACCTAGGCTTAGTCTAAGCACTTAGCTGATGTTGCCTTTTTGCTTGGTCCGTAGAGCTTGACAATGTAGGCCACTCTGTTGAAATAGGGCAGAGGAATGGATTGGGTATACAGGGGCATGTAATGGAGATATTTGGAAAATGGGGAGTCTCCTAACAGGAGAATGCCTGCGGATTGTGGGTGAAGAACATGGTCTGGAATGCAATAGGAGAATGGCTCAAACCCATCAAACCCAGGGTGTCGGGTACTAGTAATGGCATGACCCGAAGGCAAAATTGGGGATTTTCAGAACAGGGGAGCCATGGATTGGACTGAGGTTCATATTATCAGAACCGAGGACCCCGTTTGCGAAGGTCCCGTCGGCACAAGAGTAGGAGTATTCGCAGAGGCTGCCTTAACCTATATATAAAGAAAACTACTCCACAAGTCAGATTTCTTTGGAGAGTAAGATTCCTTTGAGGGCTAAGAAATAAGCTTCTAGACTGTATAATAGACTCATAGAGTCTCTCATAGGTACTTGTAGAACAAATTTTTCAAAGCTTTTCACCTCTGGTTCATGACATGTTTACCATTTGACTATTTTGGTCCCAAGATTGACGTGATTGTCATGCTACAAATGATGCAGGATATGCACAACCAAATGATCTATTTTGAGCATATGTTGATAGTAGATCCTAAGCTTGCTATAGTTCCTACCTTCAGGATTTGAACAAGACCTAATTTTGCTCAGCCCAAATAGTATTATCCTCATCAATGGTGCAATTTCTGTGATGAAGCCCATGACCCAATGAATTTTGATCCATTTTTGGTTGCCAAAGAGCGGGCCAAAGGCCAAAAAGAGACCCATGTGGTAGATGTCATACAAATGATGCAGGATATGCACAACCAAATGATCTCTTTTGAGCATATGTAGATAGTAGATCCTAAGCCTGCTACAGTTCCTTCCTCCAGGATTTGAACAAGACCTAATTTTGCTCAGCGCAAATAGTATTATCCTCGTCAATGGTGCAATTTCTGTGATGAAGCCCATGACCCAATGAATTTTGATCCATTTCTAGTTGCCAAAGAGTGGGCCAAAGGCTAAAAAAGAGACCCATGTGGTAGATGTCATAAGAGAAGAGGAACCATGTGATGATGTATATGTGGCAATGACAAGAAGTCAAGTTCAGACCCAAAGAGCAGGCGACCAAAAAAGAAACCCATGTGGTAGATGTCATAAAAGAAGAGGAACCATGTGATGATGTATATGTGGCAATGACCAGAAATCAAGCAGCCTAGAATCAGTTCAGACCCAAATCTATTCCAAATTCTAGTATGGGAAATGTCAGAATTAAGAAAATTAGGGAGAATGACAAATCTAGAATGTTTTCAGCTTTAGTAAAGAAATCGATACTTGTTCAACACCAAAATCCTATTGTTCTGCCGTAGAATATTGTTGTTCTGCCAGCTAGTTACTCACCTTACAATGTTAACAAAGCACTTGTTGTCCATATTTCACCAGCTATAAATAATGGGGCAGCAACACCTTGTAATAAATCCTTGGAATAAAAGTGTATTCAATACATCATGATGAATTAAAAATGAGAGGCGGTGGTAATCAGAAAATGTGTTGTCTAGTAAAAATGTAAAACTTATACTCTCTAGATTCCACAGGTGGTGCGTGAAACTCATTGGCAGCAATTCACATTTGTAGTTTTCACATTTGCAAGAGCTAAAGGCAATTGTGATCAAATGACAAGATTGCCCGAAAGGTAGGAAAACAATTCATATTTATAGGTTTACATATTTACAATAGCAAAAAAAACAAAAAAACAAAAAATTAAAGAACAATTATAGTTACCTGAAAATTGAAATTGCACCCAAGCAGTATTTCTTGGAAGCTCGTTGTTAATAGCAATAGCAAAAGCACACCAGAAGCTGAAAATAAAATACCCAACATAAGAGTATGAAACCCATACCCAATGCTGAAAACTCTCGGTAACATTTCTTTATGTGAGATCCCAAGCAGCTGGAATGAAGCACTGTTCATTTCTGTTTCAAACATCCCGATATCTGACAGAGCATAAGTTGTGTCTATCCACCATGGCAGCCAAACTTCACCTAGGATTTTTGCAATGTCTACAAAAATACCTAGTAGCGGGATATATTTAGGATAAACTCATTACAAGCATGACTGCTTGAAAACTAGAAGACTTACTTGAGGTCTGCTTCACAATACCCTCTGTGAAGGGTAAGTGTTCTATTCCAACAAGGATCCTTCCTTAAAGTGCATTGAGCAGTGTATACAGCAGTAGTAGCAAGCATTGATGGACTGTATTTAATGATTAATCATCATGCACTGAAGCAAACACAGCTCAACCAAGAAGAAAGCCATCTTTTCTATCTGAGGCATTTTGACAATAGATTTTATGACTCGTCAGTACAACATGGAATTATCAGAAAACATAAAGAAGAAAAGACATTTAATCTAAGAATGGTTGATTTCCTTGGGCATTTTGAAAACACATATAACCAATGCAGCAGATCATTATTCTGACAATGTAAAAGAAGTGGCAGGGTTGAGATCTTTACAGTTTTGTCAGGACGAGTTGCCTTCTGAAACCTGATGAGGAATACGTATGGAGTGGGAACTGTAAGACTGAATTTCAATTGATTTAAAATTATATGATCCTGTGAGGTATTATTAATAATTATTATATTGTTAGTCAAATATCTCTGGAGACTGTCGTAATCCAATGAAAAAGAAAGATATTATTTAGACCTAATTACAACAACCACCACCTGTTCTGTTGTGTATTCTTTTGGCAAGATGTCGATGAAGTCATTGACCTGTAAACATGTATGAACCAGTTCTTTCGTCAATATTATGTAAGCCATTGTACAATATTTTTGTTCTGAGATTGTTTATCCCTATGAATAGAGTTTGAGTAAGTGTGCCTGTATCGTTCAAGAACCAACAAGGTCTTATATTAACTAGATGTATATACTAAAGGTTTCCTTTGACCCATCCTTCTTATGTGGAGGCCAAATTTCTTCATATTTGCAAGCTATAAGCATTACGGTGATACTCACTAACTGTAATTGCCTCTTTGTAACAGTTTGAATAGAAAGGTATCTATCAATGATGTTCACAGTGAGATACAATGTCTTAGGCATCAGCTCAAGTTTCAGATGCACCTGCAACGTTTAAGATTTCAAAGTCAAGCCTAAGAAATACACCTGCAACGTTTAAGATTTCAAAGTCAAGCCTAAGAAATAGCCCAAATAAAACCTCTTCTAGATCTAAGCATTACATCACATAGAACTAGCAGAGGAACAAATTTGTACCTCTATCAACCAATCAATGAGGATTCCCCTCATCCTCTCATTGATTTCAAACTGCCTTGTCATATAATCTGGAGGTACACAACTCATGTTCTGGACATACAGGGTGAACAATTTAAGAAAATAATACAGAAATATATTCAGATTCACAAAAAAAAAAGGCCATCATTGACAGAGAGATATGACTCAATCTTCCGGTAGAACTTGTATATATCTTCAACATATTCAACAACTGCCAATTGATTTTCACGGTCTCCATGATCAATGTTAGGGAGAACTTCAGCGAGGTCCCGACATGCATCCTGAAATACCCTTATCAAAATTATTATTCATTTTCATCCCACTTACATCATAAATAGACACAGAGCTATATTAAGCCCTATAAAACCTGTGAATGTTTTATAGGGCATGATGTGGGTTCGGCTGGCCTATGTATATTTGTCTGGAGTAGTCTAACGAGGCAGAGGAATTGCCTGGAACCTCCGCCGTTCGGAAATTTTCCTGACTCCGGCCATCCTCATTTTTTTCCCTCAAACCTCGATGTCCGTCGCTCATGCCTGGCAATTAGATGGGAGTCCGATGTGACTGTCCAGACTGGTCGAGTGAAGGCAAAGGTGGCAGGTTGGTCACAGTTATGAAAGGCAGCGGCTAACCAGCCTGCCATAGGGCATTAAATGTCCGGGGAGATGCAGGCTGGATAGCCCGCTAACACGGGAATTCCCAAACTGGGCATTAAATAAGAAATGGGAATTCGCCTGTTAGCGAGTTATCCAGCCTGCATCTCCCCGCACATTTAATGCCCTATGGGCAGGCTGGTTAGCCGCTGCCAATTTATTAAAATGATATTTATTTATAATTATATAAATCTTAATAGATTAAAATAAATTAAAAAAAATCAATAAAATAGTTAAATAAAATAATAAAATGACAAGTGCTAGGAATTATAATATTTAAAAAAAAAAGTTTAATAATTATATAAAAAAGAATTATAATACTTTAATTAAAGAGAATTTCTTAAAAACTATTAATCTTTCCAACTTTGTCTTGAGGATGAATCACATTAGTTGGTTCGAAAGGTCGATCAAATCCTCCTTAATCTGAAAGACATTAATAATTACTATTATTTTAAATGAAGTTATAATCTCATTCTTAAAGCCCTAAGAGTTAGCTCAACTGGTCGAGTCCCCATTGTTAAGTACCTAGCCGGTTAGAGGGTCAATTCCCCTGGGCGCTCTTCTCCTCAATTCTCCTGGGCGCTCTTCTCCTCACGCTCTTAGGGTTAGGCCCTGCTATTGGAAACCCCCTGGATGTTCGAAAGAAGAGCTACAGATTTCAATCGTTCGAAAGGATCCTTTCAAGGTGCTCCAATTTCCCTATAGATTTTGGAAACTCGGAGAGAGGAGCGCAGATGTTCAAATATCGCAACTGGAGAGGCCCCTGCAATGTTTGACAGTTCAACATATGTGATGACTATAGTTTAAAAAATGGATTAAATGAAAAAGTATCCTTCAGTGTATTTGTGGTATATTGAGCCCTCCTTTTGATTGTATGCCTATGTTTGTTTCCCGAGATGACTGTCTTTGCTTTTGTTTCTGCTCTCACGCCAATACCCTCTGCTTGAGATTACTGGAAGAGAAAGGGAAAAATAAAAAGTATGAGATCCCCTGTTTGGGCTCCCAGAAAAGAGAGAACATAATGAGATGCTAAAACAAAAAGAAGAGCAACAAACCAAACATGGCAACAAATTAGAATATTGGGCAAGAAGATTGACAAAACAGAGGGATCACCATAGAGATTTTGTCCTTTCCTAGTTTAGTTCACCTAGAAGTTGGCCTTTAAATAAACCCTAGAACCTGTTCAACGCAGTGTTGCACACATCGCGATCGGGATTTAATCGGCGCCGGGAAAAAAGCGGAAAAAATCGTTAAAATCGGGAAAAAATCGGAAAAAAGCGGGAAAAAATCGTTTGGCACAAAAATATTCATTTTTTTTCAAATTTTTTCAATTTTTTTAATATCTAAACCATCTACAACATAAAATAAATACATTGACACATAAATATGATAAAAAAACTAATATATAAGATGTTTAATATCATTTCTAGCGCTAAAATCACACATAACATTGAATCATGTCCTGAATAGTAAGTCCTGAGTCCCAAGTCCAACTCAGCCTCAAAATATCAACAAAAAATATGATAATGTATCTCATCATGTCATAATGTCATATACAATAAAATGAAAGTCTAATCCTATTGATTTCCTCTGCCCCTCTTGCGAGAAAATGGCACAACTTTCTCTTTCCCTCTAGATGTAGAAGCTGGTGCCTGTGGTGGTGGAAATGGCAGTGGAGTCTGACGTGCTCTAGAAGCTGAAGAACTAGTAGTAGCAGCTACAGGAGGCTGAGGTGGACGGAGACCACGTCCTCTACTGGTGGTAGTGGTAGCCCGGGTAGGCGGTGTCACCTCCTCCTCCTGCTCCTCCAACTCCTCCTCCTCCTGCTCCTGCTCCTGCTCCTGCTCCTGCTCCTCCTCCTCCTCCTCCTCCCCCTCCTCCTCCCCCTCATCCTGCACTAACCAATCCTCAGTGGGATCCATGAGAGGCCTCTCGGTCTCAACCCTCCATTCAGCAGTGGTGTCAATCCCATCCAATGAGATGGCTTCCGTATCAGGTGTCTTCTCTAGTTGTTTCACCCACAATCGAAGATTGTAGTAGACATAGACCATGTCATTAAGTCTATGGGACTCCAACCTGTACAAAGTTCATGAAATAATAAATTAATAATTAATATTATAAAAAAAATATTGTTTAAAACTTTAATGAATTCAAAAATTTATTTGGAAATTTGCAATATTTTAAATGTTTAAGTGTTAACCTATTGCGCTTCTTGTTGTGTATTTTTTCAAATACACTCCAATTGCGCTCACATCCCGAGGAGCTGCATGTTTGGCTGAGGATCCGCACGGCAAGATTTTGCAAAAGGGGTACTCTGCCACCATACATCTTCCACCATGCGTCTACAACAAAATTACAAAGAAAATTTTAAATAAACATAAGAAAAAAATGGAATTTGAAGAAACAATGAAATTTGAAACAAAGTTACAAAGTACATACTACAAACTAAAAAATACCTGGCATTTTAACCGTCCTATCAATGACAGCCATCTCAAAGCCAAATGTGCCAGCTGACAACTTATATTGCTCAATTTGTCTAGAGACCTCCATACGTTCTTCTGAAGTTCTCACCATCTTCTGGACACAGGTTAATAATCCTTCCACGACCTCAACATCAAAATTAAACCCACATGCATAAGAAAATGCAGGGTTCAGGAAAAGGCCAGCAGCATGAATGGGACGATGGAGTGTGTTGTTCCATCGCTCATCAATGACGTTCCATAGAAGGAGTTGTCTCTGGAACCCATCATCTCCCTTGTCATCATAGTAGGACTGAATGGCTTCTTTGGCCCTATCCATGGCTTCATACAAATAGCCCATTGCGGGCTTCTCACCATCAACCAACCGAAGAACCTTTACCAAAGGTTCTGTAACAGCGCACACCTCCTGCACTCCCGCCCAGAAGTCCTCCTGGTATGAAACTAGTCTGCAGACGACCTCTCCTTCTGGTTTGCGGCTCATTGACGAAGCACGCCACTCCTCTGAAAGAAACATTCTCTTCAAATCCCACATAGAATTCAAGAGGGATTGAAGAGATATGAAACTCGTCGCAAACCGTGTAATGGCGGGGCGCACCAACTCTTTGTTGTTGGTGCATTTTCTCATCAAGCTAAGCACAGATGTGTGATTGTAAATAAATTTTGTGATGCTTTTTGATGAGTCAACAACCTCTTTGACAAAGGGAATTTTCCCAATGTCCTCTAACATCAAATCAATACAATGGGCAGCACAAGGTGTCCAAAATAAAGTAGGATGCCTGTCCATAAGCATTCTACCAGCAGCAACATAATTTGCAGCATTGTCCGTTATGACTTGGACAACATTTTCTGCACCCACCTCCAAAATAAACACATCCAGCAAATCACATAAAGTTTTTGCATCTTTGATTTGATGAGTTGCATCAACAGATTTGATAAACATAGTCCCCAAGGGACAACTAACCAAGAAGTTTATAAGGGTTCTCCCCTTTTGGTCAGTCCAACCATCTGACATAACAGTGCATCCTGTTTGTGCCCATGATGCCCTAAAATCCTCCAATCTTTGGGTGCAGTCACGCTTTTCATCTTGAAGAAGCCGGCCTCTGAAATCATGAAGAGAAGGGAGTTTGTACCCCGGGCCAACACTGGCAATAGCATCAAGAGTAGGTTGGAAAAATGGATTATTCCTTATAATGCTGAAAGGAATATCACTCCAGAGGAGAAATTTTGTCATCAACTTGTCAGCTTTTTCTTTTTCAGTTCTTTTTAGCATTGAACCAATAGTTGGTTGTGAACCAGGTGTGGTTCGAGGAACAAAATATGATGATGCAGCTACCGGATTGACTGACGCTGCAATAGAACCTGTGCCACTTGGCCCACTTCCTTCAACTGACCTTTTTAGTTGCCTTTTGAGTTCTTCTTTGGCGTCTCTAGTATGCTCTAATTCTCCCAATGCTCTCATGGCTTTTTGGATAATTTCAGCATTTGTCTTTAGACAGGGCCCCACATCACGTCCAGGGATTTGTGCAAGGTGGAACTTCAACCTGTACACCCCCCCGAATATTTCCTTTCCACACAACTTGCAATACAAGTTTTGTCTATCATTCGGAGTTTTAGGGTCACCATATTCCCAGAAAGGATCCAATTTCCTTGGCATGTTTGTTTTTGAATTTTGAATTTGCAAACCTATGGAAAAATAAGGATTAGGAAATAGGAATTTAGGATTACATAAATGATAATAGTAAATACAAATTACAATTTAGCATTTGCAAAATTACAAGCTAATTATTTCCAAAATCCCAATTTCTAAACCCAAGTTACCCAACCAAATGCCAAAAAACAATGAAAAATCAAAAAAAAAAAACAATGTTTAAAGAAAATGAGAAAATAAAAATCAAAAATTGGTTCTCATAGTCATAACAAATAACCCATCCCAAATCAATGAAAAATTTCCAAAAATTCTTTAAAAACAATGAAAAACAAAGTTTTTATAGAACCAAAACAAAAAAAAATTAATCTACATACCTGGTTTATGGACAAATTGGCGATCTTGGCTTGGATTCCTCCTAAAATCGCTTCGATTCGCTCCCACAACCGACGGCAACCCTCTCCCTCTCTTCTTCTCCTTCTCCTCCGCGGCGGACTGCTGAATGAATTAAAAAAAAATCGTTTTTTCCATATAAAACCCCGCTGCCGCGCGCCCTCGCGATTTTAAGTGAAAAAATCGCGATTTTATCGAAAAAATCGCGATTTTTTCAAAAAATCGCGATTTTTTCGATAAAAATCGCTATAAAAAAAAGGGGGCGATTTTTTCGATAAAAATCGCGCTTTGAATCGGCGAAATTAAAAAATCGCGATTTTACGATTTAATCGCGATTTTATCGCGATGTGTGCAACACTGGTTCAACGTCTCTTCTAAAAAATTATTCCAGGATCTGTTCCACAATCTAGGTTCTGTTGAACTTACCTGAGTGTTGGAACTGGCTCCCTTGTTGGCATTGACAAAAAAGATCATGGTCAAAATAGATCAACGCATTAGATGCCATGGATGAAAATCACAGCAGATGAAAAATGCTTGGGAAAATCAGCAAACAAAGATGAAAACGTCGTTAGAATGCTAGACCACTTTCAAATTTGGAAGACATGAAATCTGCACTATCATGGTTGAAAGCATTGTATATTACAACTGGAGTACTCATTTAACAACATGACAAAAAATTCACAATATTATTTGTTGAAATGTGTTACCTGGTTTGTTTTTGCAACGATGAGGTCTTTCCTGATGAGAAAAGCATGCCTTCAGAGATAGTCCATACTCTGCTTGATAAAATAACAGAAATTCATGACAGCAAACAATTTTTTTTGCATTGGTTACAAATCAATATCTATCAATACTTGTTATTTGTGATTTTGATGCAAACAACATTATCAAAACCAGAACAGAGATGTCTAAGCAGGTCAATCATGCCAATTCCTGGGTTCCCTTGGCAGAACTGACCACTCAGACCACTTTTGCTCTGAACTAGTTCCGAACCCAACCCGGCCCTATCCAGAATTTTGTATATTTCTCTCTAATGGTTTGGATTTGCAGTGATGTCCAGGATATATATTTTTAATCAAAATCTGACCTTTTTTTTTTCTTTTCAAATTACCGTATTTGAGGTTAACTGGTTCAGAGACTGTTAATTTATCGTATGTTCTATGCTTGGAGCAGTTTACTTCAATTTCTTCTTATCAGCCACTGTTTAGCAATCACACAAACATAATGTAAAATGTTGATAGAACATTAGTAGATGGACAAAAGACACCAGAAGTGGCAGTTAGCCAAGGACAAACCCCAATGTGGGGAAACCCTTTGATCAATTCTTCTATAATCTTCAATAGTTTAGCAAAGAGAGAAATAGTACAATTGTACAGATTTGTAATTTTATGACAACAATAATAGAAGCCCTAACCAGCACTTGCAAAGTAGATCAATGGTCCACAAATGACCTTGAGTCAACCTTAGTCAACTCAGCCTTCAACAACGATGAAGGACAACCCGAAACAGCCCAAAAGAAATGGTCAAAACAGGTCAATGTTTTGGCAGCCCTGCGGTCAGCCCTAACCAGCCAGCGCTGGTCACTTCGTGAGTCAAATAGGGTCCATGGATGGCAGATCAGAATTGCGGCTTGGTTGAAGGAGCCTCCCCACACTAGGCCGTAGCCAAAATGCCTCCCTCACTGGTCAACGCAGTCCTCCCTTACTTGTTGCACCCAGGTCAACGAAATTCAACGCAGAATAGACCTGCATCCTCCTCCTTGTTGTGTCTTCCTTGCTTCCTTGCTGCGTCCTCCTCCTCGTTGTGCCTTCCTTGCTTCCTTGCTACGTCCTTCTTCTCCCACGTGAAACCTGCTCCTTGTTAATCCAATCAAGTAAGGAGAGAGAGAGAGAAAAGAAGATAAGATGAGATTATATGATGGAATAATGCCTCCACCTATCTTGTATTTATATGAGACGTTGAACAAGTGTGCCACACATTTCGCTGCTGGCTGACCTTGACAATCTGTCAACTAATTACAAATAAATTCGTATCTCCATAAATACTTGTCGGAATCAGATGATCGTTAGATCAATCCTACACCTCTCGATGAGAGAAATCCAAGAGAAATATCAGTTGCCATAAATAAGATGACCCACATGGAGTTTGGCCCTAGTTGCTAATTTTAACACTCCCTCTCTACTAGGTAGAGCTCCATCTGCTAATCCATCTGACCATCGGTACCATCCCTACCATCAAATGCACTGCCCTACACTACTCGACTCTACTTTCCTCTGCTCTGCTCTGCTTTGCTATGCCTTGCTCTGCTGAACTATGAAGAAGAAGAAATGATAGAGGATGTATCATACCATCCTCCACTGACCCAAAGTCAGTCCCAGAGAGTGTGCCATACCACTCTTACTGATCCCAGATCAATGAAGGTCATCCTAGCTTAGGGAGTACGGTATATACAACGATGCGTCCATCGATAGTACTACTATGGTCCCTAACCCCATTTCCGTACTCATTGATCAGATGAGAGGTACTTCCCATGAGTCTCAGACTGCATGGGTAGGATGCCTCGACAAGAGAACCAATCATCTTGTCCCTAAGTCGCCACGGGGTATCATAGGGGAAGGTTGAACCTTTCACCCTATACATAGCGCACCACTAGGGGAGGGTGAGTCGCCTTGTGGTTGCATGTCGCTCCAAGAAGTACCCCGCGCCCCTCAGAGCTACCAGAGCTCAATGCATCCATCATGCAAGGCTCTCATAAGAGGGTCTCTCAACGACTCCGTCATTCTCGAAAAGTCAAGAATTTGACCTTTCCCAGGGGCTTTGTCAAAATGTTAGCGACCTGTTCATCTGTACCGATATGTTGGAGCCTTATTGCTCCACATTGCATCATATCTCGGATATAGTGGTAGTTGATATTGATATGCTTGGAGCGATCATGAAATACTAGATTCTTTGATAAACGAATCCCACTCTGATTCTCACACTGGATTACGATAGTATCTAATGTAAATCCAAACATCTCATTGAAGAGATTCCACAACCAGACAGCCTCACAAGAGGCCATACTCGCAGCAATGTACTCTGCCTCAGCGGTGCTCAAAGCCACCAACTTTTGCTTCCTTCTCATCCAGGATATTGAGGTAGATCCCAAAGAGAAATAGCACCCGGAAGTGCTCTTTCGGTCCACCACACTGCCTGCCCAATTAGCATCGATATATCCATGTAGTCTCACATCTCCGACAGTGTATCTAAAGCCATGAGTGACTGTGCCACGAAGGTATCTCAACAAATTCTTAGCACCAATCCAATGTGTATGGTGAGGCTCAACCATATGTTGACTCAACGTGTTGACAGCAAAACATATATCCGAACGAGAGTTCACCAAGAACATCAATACTCCGATGAGTTGACGATACTCAATAGCATTTTTCAAAACAAGTCCGGCAGCACTACCACTTAACTTCTTGAAGTCAAGCTCCATCGGGGTAGTCACGGGCTTGTAGTCCACCATACCGAATCTCTCCAATATCTTCACCATATTTTCCTTGAGATAGGAAAATCTCCCCTAGCTTCTGCTAGACTTCTTGTCCTAAGAAATAGTGCATCAATCCCAGGTCTTGCATCTCAAATTCAGAAGCCAACTCCCTCTTACATTTGTGAATGAGAGGGTCTGCACCTGTTAGAAAGAGGTTGTCAACGTACAACACCAGTATGAGAGGTTTATCATCTTCAACCTTAAAATAAAGGTTAGGGTCGGCTTTACTCCTAATGAATCCCAACTTCATCAAGTAGCTATCGATTCTCTCATACCAAGCTCAGGGTGCTTGCTTCAACCCATAAAGGGCTTTCTTCAACTTGCATACGTGAGATTCTCAATCATGATTCTCAAATGCTTCAGGTTGTTCCACATAGACTTCCTCTTTGATTGAACCATGCAAGAATGTGGCCTTGACATCCATCTGATGTAGGTTCCATCCTTGCGAAGCAACAAGGGCTATGATCGAGCGGATGGTGGTATATCGAGCAACAGGTGCAAATATCTCGGCATAGTCTATACCTTCCATTTGAGAGAAGCCATGAGCGACAAAACGAGCCTTATACTTTTTAGTACTTCCATTAGCGCCATGCTTTATCTTGTAAAGACATTTCAAAGTGACAACAGCGTTGTCCTTAGGTCTGTGGACCACATCCCATACATCGTTCTTCATGATGGACTCGTATTCCTCAGTCATAGCATCCTTCCATACTTGATGCTTCACAACTTCAGCGAACGATGAGGGCTCATTTTGAATGATTGTGCTCATAATGGTCAAGTATCCATGATACCTTGTCGGCTTCTTTCTTTCCCGGAAAGTCCCCTGGGTGCAATGTCTCCTTCAGCATCATCAAGCGTCCCCCTAAGCCACGAGGGCCTCTTCCTAGAAGAGGAAGGCTCTTGCGGAGGGGGATCAATATGGTCCATGGGTTCTTCCACTTCGGGAATCATTTCATCTTGCTTTTCCTTCGGTTTGTTGGTGTTAACTTCTCCAGATTTTCGTAGTATAGGAAGATTGTCAACTTTGCTAAGAGCCATATCTTCGTCAAAGGTGACATCATGGCTAATCTCAACTTCCCTTTGACCACCCACATAGTTTTTATAGCCCTTAGTATTTTTGCTATAGCCCACGAAGATTCCCTTCTTTCCAAATGCACCCAATTTATTCCTTTTCTCTTTCGACACATGAAAATAAACATGACTTCCAAAAATTCTAAAATGAGATACAATAGGTTTCTTACCGGTGAACATCTCTTCGGGAGTCTTGGAACCCAATGTTTGATAAGGGCATCGCTTTTGAACGTATACGACGGTGTTTGCAGCTTCAACTCATAGAAACTTCAGAAGCCTTTGATCATGGAGCATAGCACGGACAACTTCCATAATCGTACGATTCTCCCTTTCCGCCACACCATTATGCTAAGGAGTATATGGTGTTTTGGTCTCCCTCT
Source organism: Pinus tabuliformis (assembly GCA_031772625.1). Classification (NCBI taxonomy): domain Eukaryota; kingdom Viridiplantae; phylum Streptophyta; class Pinopsida; order Pinales; family Pinaceae; genus Pinus; species Pinus tabuliformis. The sequence continues at coordinate 1,579,538,186 of CM062818.1, read as the reverse complement.
TAATGCCAGCCTCTTTGCAAAAGTCATGGAACTCATTGGATTTATATTCAGTCCCATTATCAGTCCTTAAGATCTTGATCTTCTTTTCGATTTGATTCTCGATCAAGGCTTTGAAGTGACGAAACCAGGATTCATCCTTCTTTTCCAAGAAGTATATCCAAGTCTTGCGAGAATAATCATCTATAAAAGTGGGGTAATAAAAATATCCTCCCAAAGAGTTCACAGGCATCATACTAGATATGTTGGAGTGAACCAACTGCAATATATCGGAGGTCTTGCTATGGCTTGAGGGGAATGGTCCCCTTTTGAGCTTTCCTTTGGCACATCCTAGACATACACCTTCTTACTATAATTTTAACTCGGGCATCCTTGTCACTCACATCGGGTAGAGCTTTATAATGAAGGTGGGAAAACCTCCGGTGCCATAGTTCAAACTGAAGAGATGTGTCACAAGACATGACACCCAGCGGACTTCCTCCGACTTGATATAGAGAGTTAACCCGAAATCCAAGAGTGAAAGCATCTTTAAAACTCTTTTTCCATACACGTACCTTGCCATCGATGAAGGCCACCTTGCAGCCTTTGTCTTCCATTGCCGAAATGGACACCAGGTTCTTTTTGAGATTAGGTACATATAGGACTTCTTGCAAATGAATTGTATTACCTTGATTCAATTGAAGAGAGACATTCCCTACGCCTTTCATGGGATATTTGGAGTTGTCCCCAAGAATAATTTCCAGGTTGGTCTCCTTCTCTATCAGATTAGAGAGAGCTTCTTTGTAAACAGTGAAATGCCTTCAAGCACCACTATCAATAAGCCAATTGCCCAACGAGTCCAGAGGAGAAGTAGTAGAGAGGGCCGATATCAAATAATATTCATCTTGCTTATTGTTAACAACGTTAGATTCGTACCTAGAGTTTCTTACCTTCTTGGAGGGTTGACCACTTCCTTGATTTCCAACATTCCTCCTTCCTTTGCCATTGAACCTAGCCTTCCTTTGATTGTTGTTGGTATTTCGTCGGGAGTGATTTTGATCATCGTCATGAGATGCATCCTTTCTATTAGGACACTCCCTCGCATAGTGACCAATTTTGTTGCAAATAAAACATCTCCCTTTCCTTCCACCTTTTGGTCCGGCCTTTCCCTTAGATTTTGGCCCGTAATTATTTCTTCTTTTAGCATGAGAGGAGAATGCAACGAGATTGCCTCTAAGTGCAGGCATTTCTTGCTCTTCCATCCTTGTCTCTTCTTGAATGCATCTCGCCATCAATTCCTCAAATCCTGGGATTACATTATTGTTGAGAAGAGTGGTTCAAAATATATACCATTTTGATGGGAGCCCTCCAAGAGTTGTGATGGTCAATTCCCTGTTAGGAATGACTTCCCTAATTGATAAGAGATCATTCTTGATCTCGGTGATCCTTAAGAAGTAGGCTTGCATACTCTCATCTTTTCCCTTCTTAATTTCCTTCAGCTTATTCTTAAGGAAAAAAACTTGATTTGCATCATCAACTTTAAATAAGCTTACCAGTCTATTGTAGATTTCCTTGGAGGTAGTTAGCTCGGGAACATAGGTCTCCAGGCATTTGTCGATAGAGTCCCGAATGATTTTCTTTGCTTTGACTTCAGCCCTTGTCCACTTATTCCTTGTAGCAACAAATGCATTTGATGGAGGCTCAATGATTCTGCCTCTCACATGGTCCAACACTTCCTGCTCTTCCAATGTTAGATCGAGAGACATCTTCCATCCATGATAATCAGACTTCTCACGGAGCTTGTTTTTAGTGGCGAAGTGTGATGAGGACCCCATGGAGTCTTTAAGATTGCTTCAACAACCTTCGGTGATTTCTCTTGCTCTTGCTTGGGCTTTGTCTTCACCTCGGCTCCAATGCCATGTTAATTTATGGTATGTTCTATGCTTATAGCAATTTACTTCAATTTATTCTTATTATCCACTGTTTAACAATCATATAAACATAAAGTAACATGATGATAGAACATTAATAGATCGACAAAAAAAAAGCCAAGACAAGAGATACCAGATGTGGTGGTTAGCCAGAGACAAACCCCAATGTGGGGAAACCCTTTGATCAATTCTTCTATAATCTTCAATAGTTCAGCAGAGAGAGAAATAGTACAATTGTACATATCTGTAATTTTATGACAACAAGAATAAAATCCAAAACCAACACTTGCAAAGTAGATGAAATGGTCCACAAATGAACTTGAGTCAGCCTTAGTCAACTCAGCCTTCAACAGCAATGAAGGACAGCCCAAAACAACCCAAAAGAAATGGTCAAAATAGGTCAACGTCTTGGAAACCCTACGGTTAGCCCTAACCAGTCAGCGCTGGTCACTTCGTGAGTCAAATCAGGTCCACGGATGGTAGATCATAATTGCGGCTTGCTTGAGGTAGCCTCCCCACACTAGGCCGTAGCCAAAATGCCTCCATCGCTGGTCAACACAGTCCTTCCTTGCTTGTTGCACCCAGGTCAATGAAATTCAACATAGAACAGGCCTGCATCCTCCTCCTTGTTGTGTCTTCCTTGCTTCCTTGATGTGTCCTTCTTCTCCCACGTGAGAGCTGCTCCTTGTTAACCCAATCAAGTAAGGAGAGAGAAAGAGAAGAAGATAAGATGAGATGAGATGATAGAATAATGCCTCCACCTATCTTGTATTTATATGAGACGTTGAACAAGTGTGCCACACATTTAGCTGTCAGTCAACCTTGACAATTTGTCAATTAATTAAAAATAAATCCATATCTCCATAAATACTTGTCAGAATCGGATGATTGCTAGATCAATCCAACACCTCTCAACGAGAGGAATCCAAGAAAAATATCAGTTGCCATAAATAAGATGACCCATATGGAGTTTGGCCGTAGTTTCCAATTTTAACATAGAACAATCTAGTTCCGATAACAGTGGCTGGTATAAGATGTATCACTATGCATATAAAGACAATGAAGGCCAAGAATGCAGGTGATTTGTACAATGAATTGAAAAGAATAAAACAACTCTGTCTAAAATGTGTCCCATAAATGTTAACTGAAAATGTCAAGAACTCAGCCTAGGAAAAGAGTTTATCAGTGGAAGGAAAGACTTACCCTCAGAACTGCCCGTGGAGGAAAAACGAAATATTACCCTCAAAACTACCAATGGAGGAAAAATGAAATGCAAGTCCCGTGAGGAAGAGAGTGATCTACCTATTGCACATGGTCAGAGAGGTAGGGTTTCACATTGTCGGCAGGAGTAGAGCACCCTCTCGCAAGTGGAAGGAAAATAATGAAAGCCATTCAGATGTAGCAAGATACAAGTGTTTCAATAGTCTGCTAATTACTTTTTAATTGTTATTGAAAGTGATATACGTGGTCACAGATATAAAGATGAACTGCATGGACTTACACGTTTCATTTATGAATGCCACTTGTCTCATTTTTCCCAAGGTGCTACCTCGTTTCGTTTCAATGCAAGGTCGGTGAGCTCTCTTGGATGACCAACTTCACTTGTAGCAGTTGCGAGTTTGTGTTCACACACACATTCTCTGAACTGGTTCTTGATCCTCTGGACATTTCATATCTTAGGATACATTATCATTGATGAAATCAACTTCATAGGCCCCTTTTTCATTGATAAAAGTTATCCGACCGGGATTACCCTCAACCGAAGGATGATCCAAACGAGCAGGAGTTGTCAAGCCAGGTGTAGAAGCGTTAGCTTCATTGACAATGGTAGACTATGCTCAACATGATCGTGATCTCTGGTATCGGTTGCAAACCATACTTCAAATTTGGTTTGTGCAACTAGTCTGATACTCTGTCACGCAGTGGTTAATGTTTGTTATTTAGCAAACATGGCAGCAATTGCTCCTCTGTACAGTTGGCTTATTGTCTATAGGTGATGACTCAAGTGTCTCATCTTTTCCAATGGGGAGGAGAGTTAGAAGGCATTTTTCCCGCTCAAAACCATTGTCAACAGGTTACTTGTATCCTCTACTTTGTAAGGATCATGCAGCAGTCGGAGAAAGTTTGGTTGGCTCATGTGGTTCAGGCCTTTAGGGTTTATGTTTGTGCTTCTCATTTCAAGCATGTCTTGAGTACAATAGTTTACCAGGTACCGACTTCTTTCATACTTTTCTATTTTATTTCAAGATCTCAGTTGAATATTTGTAGACCGACCTGATTTAAATTAGGTGATGGTTAGGTGCAAAACATAAATAATTTAGTCAGGACGATTCTGTGAGGAAAATAACACTTACAATTTAAAATGGTTTCCAAAGCTAGCAGGAAGTGAAACACCACTTGTTTCAGTAGCACTAGCAGTTAAATCTACAGGAGCAGTTCGAGATCCTCCAGCATCAGCAACACCACTAGTAGCACCAGTATATTCTCTAGTTGCAGCAGTCGATTATTCAGTTGATCCAATAGTAGTATATCCAGTGATAGAGACAATAAACCCAGATGTAGTTCCTGTTGTTTGGGATCGGGATAAAGAGTTTGATGTTCCGGATCCAGATTATGATGCACCGGAAGCAAAGGACAACATGCTTCTCATCGCTCCAAAGCAGTTGTCCAAATACTGTTTCTGAATTTCCCGGGAGAATCTTCACAAGCTTGGTGTTGATGCTCAGAATGTAGCTCAGCTCAATCACCATGGCCTTGTAAGTTGACAGGGGAGGCCTGACATTGGTGACCATGCATAGACCAGATTAGAGCCATCTGGTCTAGTCTCTGGTCTCTGTGTGGTATGGTGGCATGTTTGTGGAGTGTCGAGTAATTGGTAAAGACAACTTGTAAATATATGTATGTCTAAACTACAAACCAACCAAACATTTCATGTTGGGGAACTAGTGCTAGCATTAGTTTACGCTCGAGAAATATACGAACGAAAATTCATGAAAAAAATCCACATAATATATGGGTTGCCTCGTGAAGAGGCCAAATAAGTTTAGTTTACACTCGGGAAATATACGAACAAAAATTAATGAAAAAATCCACATAATATATGGTTTGCCTCGGGAAGAGGCCAAATAAGATGACGAAGTTGCAAAATTCATCAAAATTATAGTCGAAGCTATGCTAACTACAGGGCAGGGGAGAGACTAACCAGCTTAACATAATGTTAACGCCACCATTTTGATTGCAATAGTCCCCGTCGTGCCTGCGGCAGGGACTAATAAGGGGAGTTGTGTAAGTAGGAAGTCCTTGGAATAGAAAAGAACAAGGACAAAAACAATGGACTTTGTTTATGACAGGGGTTAGGTAGAGTAGCTCTTTTGTTGGTAGGTCCTTTTGCTTGTTGTTTAAGATGCTAAGATTGGATTGGTTGAAGAAATCCAAGTCAATGTGTTACTTTGTGGAATAATTACAGTGATTCTCATGTAATTGTTGATAAATAAAGATTGGGCAAGCCATTTGACACTAGAAATTTTCTTTTAGGTTTTCTCCATTGTAAGCTTTATTGTCTTGTGTAAAATTGGTTGTATGGTTAATATTTGCTATTCGCTACTTGTGTTAAATTGGTTGTATGGTTGATATTTTCTATTTGTTATTAGCTAATTTTTTGTTCATGTGTTTTTTGTTCCATAGAAACCCAAAACACTACCTCGGATTCCAATGTGGCTGGCAAAATATGGGGCAATGTCCTTTTAAAATCTTCATTTGGAAGTGTCCAAGTTGTAAAAAGCTTCATTTGAAAATGTCAAAGTTGTAGATTTGGACATGAAAATGTCAAAGTTGTGGATTTGGACATGCAAATATTTGTTGGGGCAGTTTTTTGTGAAAACAATTTAAAGAATCGGAAAATGAAATTGGAGTGCAGTGGAATGTCATACATTTTTCCAAAAGGGAATCAATTCTAGATATCTCCATATCGCTTTACACTGATGCATACTCTGAAGAAACACATGGTTCTACAATTGGTGATTTGCAGTTACAATAAGTGTTATAAATCTAAACAAAAAGGCTATAAATATATCTCCACTATCACATACTCATTAAAAACCAATTTCCACTTACATATAATAAATAAAAACCAATTTATTTGCAATTTATTTTTATTTGGGTTGCATATTCTATAAGTAATTTGGAATTTTATGAAAAAAATAATATCGAATAATTAAGTTCACTCCTACTCCTACTCCTCTTCCTCTTCCTCTTCCTCCTCCTCCTCCTCCTCCTCTTGTTCTTTGAATTCCAAAACGTTACCAAATTTCAAAATATTCTTCAGAATTTATAGTACAATTAAGTTTAGGTAAGTAAAGTGCAAAGTGAGTTATAAATCTCACTTGTGTTAAAAGGGTTTTTAGGTTTAGCTAAGTAAAGTGCAAAGTGAGTTATAAATCTCACTTGAGTTAAAAGGGTTTTTAAAAGGATTCACGATGCTCCTAGAGTGGAAATTTTAAATTTAATGCAACCTACTTTAATTTTAAATTTCATTATGCGAAGATTTAAGTATTTTTATACCTATAGACATGTGTACATGTTACATTGGATGATACCCACAACATCAAAGTAACTATATTACGTCGTCACTAGTTATGCCACATCATTACAAAGAAGATTAATGTTGTACATTACAATCCCTGAGACACAATATGTTAAAAGTGGTACGATAGCTTAAAAGTTGCACAAGTGAAAAGTGAACCACGACATTGACCCATATGTGTGGACTGTAGTGCCCACTCTAGTTTTCTGACCCTAATATGACATTATCTTAAATACTTTATTCTAGGAGGACCTTAGGTTGAGGATCCGGGCACATGACACTATTATTAGCGATTAAGATATTCATGGTTGTGATGTTTATGAATGCTTTCCATTGATATTATGATAGCATGAATGGTTATGTATCTTATCTATCGGTATTTTGATGATTGCAACATTAAATAGTTAAGTTTGGTCTCTATTTGAATTTATGATGATGAGGGTAGCAAAGAATATGTATGCTATCTACTAAAAGCATGATGATGATAAATTTGGTGAATAGGTATATTTCTATTGATGTTACGACGTTGATAGCTTAATGAACATGTATGTTTCCATTGATGTTTAATGATGATAGCCATGATGGATGTGTCCCCTATGTTGACTACTTTCTTTAGTTCAGGCTTACAATGGACAATGATGTGAATCACTAGGAATTGTTAATGATGTTATTATGACAATTACTAACATTGAAAAACCTTGTTACTAATGATTATTGAGTATGGCAGGAAACCATCAGAGGCACTCGCATATGACGAGTTGATGACACCTGGTTTGACGAAAATTCATATTATTTTATCTTTGAAAGTCTAAGTCGATCTTAGAATCTGCCATATATGTTTAACTATATTTTGATGATATATTAATGGTTGCAGGCACAGATTAGTTGCTTGACCGAATGACTCACATATGGGTGATGGGGTTGTACAAGTGGATGGAACTACATGGGAGGGGTGGGACAGAGTCCCTGATCTCACCCACTAGCACTCCCGCCGTAACTTGGGCTGGAAGGGTTGAAACACCTTCGCCTTGAAGATCACGATGCCATGAGGGCAGGCCCCAAAGTTGGGTCGCTCATGAGGACTTTACCGGGGGGCGCGCATCAATGCGGATTCCTTGATCCCCGACACCATTAGTCTCACTATAGCAGGCAACATAAGAGATGATAGTGGTCTATGACGTTGCACTATACTTTCCCCTCGTAGTCACTGGATGCTTGAAGGGCAAGTGGTGTGGCACCCTTGGAACTTCAGGGGAATTTCTTGAAGGGCACGACCAACTTGGCACCCTTGGCATCACAAATAAACTATTAGGTGTGGCACCCTTGGAACTTCTAGGGAAGTTCTTGAAGGGCACAACCAAACTGACACCTTTGACATCACAAATAAACTATTAGGTGTGGCACCCTTGGAACTTCTAGGGAAGTTCTTGAAGGGCACAACCAAACTTGGCACCCTTGGAATCATTAAAAATAAATAATAATAAATAAATATAAGCAAGGAATGAAAACTAGGTAAATTTACATCAAGGGTAAATAATGATTAGAAACCAATGTAATTAAATCAAAAATAAAACTTGGAATAAGGAGGATCATAGGAATAATTAAAATAGAGTACCTTAAAAACTCTACCCTTCCCATGTTGGAAAGTACTAGGAAGATTATGTGGTTTAATTAGGAAAAAGGGGAAAGACAAACATAATTGTAAGGATAAAGATTAATCCTAAACTAATTTAAACCTAATTAAGAAAAGAGGAAGGTGAATTAAAATGAGGATAATAAATTAAATTTAGAGAAATGTAGAGAAGCTCCATGTGTCAACAACCAACATAAGAATATCCATCTAAGAGATAACCTGAGTTAAATTAGGGAGTAGATTGGGGATAAAATCTTGACTCATTAATTGACTTCAAGTAATGAACACAAATTAAGGAATAAAAGGGGGGAATAAAGAGACAACTAGGAGAAGAAATAGGAATCTTGTTGAGGTGAGGAAAATATTAGTTTTAAATAAAAAGTTAAGTAAATAATTTTGGGTGACCCTTGATGAGAGAGTGACACATGGGTAGGTGAATAATCAAACTATTGAATTAAAAAAAAATATATAATTATGCATGACATGCCAAGTGTCATCTAGGAGGACTCTTATAAAAGAAGGGGCAAGCCATGGGAGAAGGGACTTTTGGGGGGAACCCTATTGTTGGATGGATGAGATTATGTCAGAGCAGTGATTACGAAGCTATAGTGAGTTTGGTGAGGTAGAGGATTTTAGAGAGGGGACTCTGAAGCCAAGGTGTGCTCTCCTCTACCAGCTAGTGCTTTCCTCCATTGTACAACCCCATTGCAGCTTGGGGGTCCGCGGGGAAGAAGAGTACCCAAGGAGTAGGCTGGGAGGTTAACCGGTGGGTCTTCGCATTCGGATCAAGTGTGTCATCATTCACTCGCGGAGGTGACCAGCTACAATGGAATACCAGCAACAGCAGAGCAAGTGGAATCTCGCCTTCTGGTTGTATTTGCTGTTTAGAAAGAAAAAAAAAAAAAAAAAATGTATATAGTCTGGATGTGGTCCTTACACTATGTATCAGAGCCAAGTTAATTTTATATTAAAATGAAAAAAAAATAAAAAAATGTATATAGTCTGGATATGGTCCTTACACTTGGTATCAGAGCACAAGTTGAACCCTTGAGGCCTATGGGCCCATGCATGCATAACTAGTTTTGTTTGCTATGTGGGTATTTCTCTAAAATCAAATTACTCAAGTTTCAAAAAAAAAAAAAACTAGCACTTCAATCGTAGACCATCAGCAGGCTTGCACCACATCCTCGCACCACGCGATTCCCAAACCCTACCTAGTTGTTACAACCTGACTGATGGATCAACGCTAGATTCTACCCTGAAACCTCGCTGTATAAACCCAAATGAAACCCTATTAGATGCACAGAGCATCAAAATTCGCGGGGATTTCTCTGTTATTTAAAGACTTTCAGTTAAAATTATGGCGGCTGATATGGCGAGGGAGGTAAAATTATGGAACGATAAACGCGAGCGTGAAATGTATGATAATTTCGCAGACCTCTTTGCAATCATAAGAACTATGGAGAAACTGGAGAAGGCGTATGTCCGTGACGTAATTTCCTCAAAAGATTACGAACCGGAATGCACAAAGCTGATTGCCCAATTTAAAACCCTAACAACTTCTCTGAAAGATACAGTCCCAAGCGTTGAGAGATTCATGGAAACCTACAAGATGGATTGCCCTGCTGCTGTGAATCGCTTACTTGTTTCCGGGATTCCGGCCACCGTTGAACACAGGGCCTCATCATCAGACTTGGGCACAGCCGCTGCTGTCGCCGAATGCGTACAGCATTTTATTACCTCAATGGATTCTCTGAAGCTTAATATGGTGGCGGTGGATCAGTTATACCCCGCGCTTTCGGATCTTTTGTCGGCCCTGAGTAGGGTTCCTCAGCTTCCACCGGACTTTGAGGGTAAAGTGAAAGCCAGAGAATGGATTTCGAGGTTGAAGAACATGGGGGCATCGGAGGAGTTAACCGAACAGCAGGCCCGTCAGTTGTTATTTGATCTGGATTCTTCTTATAACGCTTTCATCAATTCATTGCCTAAATCGGCTTAACATTGCAGGGGGGGCGCAACTTCTGGATGCCATCGGCATCAGATTTGTACGTGGTTTGATCTCTAGAGGTTTTGTAGGTCTATCTGTGACTTTATATTTGTGAAAATATGTAAAATTCAAAGATTCAGAGCAAAATCTCTTGTTTATAATTTTATATTAAAGTGATATTTTCATTCGCTTTCCAGAAAAGCAGAATTGGTTTAGTGCATATACTTGGTTTCAATCTTGTTGCTTTTATCAGTTTTAATGTAACAGATCAAGGTGAGATTGATAAAAATGGTTACATGATCTGTTTTTTTTGGTTGAATACTTAATTTCAAGATGTCCAAAAGCTATGGTTCTCTTCCTAGATGAGAAATAAAACCCTATTCGTTCATTAATTGTGGCAATCTGAGAAAAGAAAAAAGAAAAAGCATGGGCCGACAAAACCACTCCATTGCGGATGCGGCCGTGTCTCAACATTGTGGTTAACCCCGCAGATCAAAAGACATCTAAAGTGATGGTGTGTGGAGAGCTAATAACTCAGCAGGTACACGTCCTCGTCTACAATTCTTCTACGGATAAATAGACCACAAAGCTTTGTTCTGAAATGGACTATGCCTTCTTCAGGCAGATGACTGGTAATACTCCTGCAACATATCTGGGTATATTAGATGATTTGGTGAAGAACATCAACTCTACAACAGTGAACATATATTCAGAAATTAATTCCATGTGCACAGTTGTTCCATATGGCCTGATAACCAGAAATACCTCCTCCCTTTCGGCAGCTTCAAAACCCACCACAAGTTGGGTTGTCTTATCACCCCTCAAAACTCCAGTTCGAACCCTTATGAAGGTTGGTACGCACAGATTTTGGAGGTTGCTTTGTTCAGCTGGCAATGAGAGCTAACTCATCCTTCATAGCTAAATAACTCGACCTCTTAACTACTAAGAATCGGCCCACAAAAAGGGAGATGACAACACCCTCTTTCCTGGAATGAAACTCGGTCAATGGTACACAGAAACCGAGTCTTCTTTCAGAGACATACGATGAAGCTCTCCGGCATCTTTATCTTGGTAGCCCTCTGCAAATTGAACGGAAATTCTATGAGAATTTTACCATGCATCCTCTAAATCCAAAACTGATGAGAAGGGGATCACATTAAAACTAATTTGTGTTCTCCGGCCTACGATATGGCACATAGCGATGGTCTTTGGCTGCATTTTTGCGTCTTCTCTTGGAGAGGAAAGCTTCAAGTTTGCCACTGGCCTTAAGAGAATCATATTTTTCTGTAAATTATATTTATGCTTCCTTTTCTAGTGAAAATTAACAAAACCAATAAATGGCAGGACTCTCATATCCTTACGTCTCATCATCCAATCTTCCACTTGGACTCTCTTCTCAAAAACACTCATTGTGAAAGATGAAACGATAGTTTTTAATTTTTAAAACTGCAGATGGCAATGATTAATAAATAAATAAATAATAGTTACCAAAACCACAACGTATCAAGTTTTCATCATCCAATGAACATTCCCTTTTAATCCAAATTAAAACAATTACGTCTTCAAAGATTTTCTTCGTCACAATGGACCTCTGATCTCATGCTTTGATGGAGTTAGTGACAGTTTATTAACTGCTTTAAATTTTCCGGAAAAGATGGCGTGGCAAGATAAGAACCTGCAAAGAGACAACTACGGTGGAATTCAGGGAAGAATTTATTATCATAGGCTAGTAACACCAAGGCATTGACAACTGACACCCTCAAGGATATTCTATTCTTCTTGTTATCCTTTGCCGCATTTCCAGCCAATTCAAGAACCTCTGTTGTGAGATACTCCATAACGGCTGTCAGATACGCGGGAACTCCCATGCCGACTCGCTGAGCATATCTGCCCTTCTTGAGGTGCCTTCAAATTCTTGCAACAGAGAATTGAAGGCCGATTTGTGGATTTGGAGACTAACTTCTTTTCTCCTCGCCTTCTCCCACCCGCACCTTTCCCAGAACTATCCTTTGAAGAATCCATGACCACCGCCTCTCAGATTAGTTTAACTCTGATTAAAAGTTCTTAATAAAACAGAAAACCCCAAACGATGCTTGCACCTGTGCACACTGACGAATAAGCTGCAAGAAGCAGAGTGCGAGGCTATATAGTTCTCTGCTGAGAGTGCAGGCGCCATCTCAAAGTCGTTGCCCCGAAGGATATTATTCCAGAAAAGGCTACTGAAATAGCCCTCTGATTTTTCAACGCAGATTTTTGAAGTATAAAGGTCATTTTATTTTTTCACTGCTTCTTTCTCCTTTTTCTTATTGTTCAGACAATTTTGAAGAATGTTTCTTGCCATCCTGCACCTTTCGTAATTAATTATCAATCCAAGACAAGTGTTTTTCTATTTCTCCAACAGCCTTAGGGTCCTATGATGATTTTAACATCTTCTGAAGCTTCTCTCGCTCTTTAGGAAGCTCTTCATCAAAGATAAAACTATATTTTTCTGAACCTGCCTTCTTCAAAATTGCCATAAAGACTCGAATCTTGGATCTCGAACTACCTTTTTGGACCTTGAACAACTTCCCTAAGCCTTACAACAGGCTTCTTGCTGCTCATTTCCATAGGTCTGTTTTTGTTAGCTCTTGAGGGTTTGGCATCATGCTTGAATTTAGAAAGGGTTGATTCTCGACCATCAGAGCGCACTTTCTGAAGCTCTTCAAATGGAATGTTTGCAAGATGCTCTTGTAAACTAGACGACACCCTTGCATACATCTGAAATTTTATGAACTGTTGAAAGTCCACCACATCCGTAATGTGACTAGTTACTGAAACACACCAGATTCTCTAATAAAACAGATTTACAGCCATGCATCATGAGTATAATCTGAGACAATGCCCTCACTGTTTAGAAACATGCTAGATTCTGTGTTCCAACCTTGTTCCATCTTTAGAAAGTCCATCAACAATCCTATTCCCGTCCCTGTGGATATGTGAGAAAATTGATAGAAGAGAATGAATGATATTATACAGTTATTGTAATGTGAAATTACTCATTGTTATTTTCTTCCACATTCATTGAATAACTAGTAGGGAATCTCCAAGGATTTGAATGTTTCATGCATTAGTGGCAGCCTCATGAGTCAGTCTCTGGACCAATATGAAAACCATTAATTCACAATAATTAATTGTTTCTTGGCCAATGCATATTTTAAATTAATTTTTGAAGCTATGTCCAAATATTTTAAAATACCAATGTTAATATATCTAGACTAATTCTTTGTGATGTTATGATTTGTGACGTTATGCTTTATGACCTTAGGAACAAAATTCGTTTTATATGAAAGTTGAGATTTGCATTTCTTTGTGACATTATGCTTTATGACGTTGGGAACAAAATTCATTTTATATGAAATCTGAGATTTCCATGTTTAGATTTATGCAACATGAATTACAATAAACTTAAACATGGGTTTCAAAACAACTTAGAATATTAGTAGGGTGTTTTTTTTAAAGGTAAGCATTTTAATCAATATTGAGGGAAGATATAAAAGTATTCTAGAGAATAAAATCGTGGTTCATAAAATTGCTCTTATAATGAAAATTATGAAGTTATAAAAATAGTTTTGGTATTTTTATAAAAATATATATAGTATAGCACTGGTCCATACGATTTGCACCTCAAACATACTCATTTTATGCTAGACACTACTATAATTTGAAAACTATTCCAAGAGTGAGAAGCTTTCTAGATAAACATTACAAATTTAATTCTATAAAAGTACTTGATTTTTGCAAAATCATTTATTAATAATCAATAATAAAAAAAAAATTGGACCAAATCTATGAAGACACTAAATATCACTGGCAAGTACCAATGGGACCCTTTCAATGAATTTAACCAATTGAAAAAGAAGCTTTATCTATGAATTAATGGATTATGGAATTTATTTTACAATTTCTAATACACATATTGAATTGCTAAAATTAAAGGATTGGAGACTTTGCTTAGGGTGGTATTGAAACATACAGTTGAGAAGCACTCATCCTTAAAATGCACTGGTCAATGCACATGTTTGCTTAATATATTTATAACAATTTAATGATTAACAATCACCAGAAATCAATAACAATAAAATAAAACCTACAAATAAGTTTGACTAATGAAACTAGTTCCATATCATTTCAATAAGTGGTCTTTTCATCGTATAATACCAAAAACTTAATCTTGACTTCGTCATACGCAAATTTTCTTGGTCTAGGCTTTATGAGTGGTTGGATGTGAAGCATTTTAATGCTCTAACCATAATCAAGCCATTCTTTTAAAAATTAATAACAAGTTAAAAGTGCCACATTATAAATTGACATATGGAAATTATGTTTTATGTAGTAATATCTTGGTTAAATTTAATATTTACATCAATTGTATAGATTTTTTTTATTATATATTGGTATGTATTAAAGAGAAGTCAATAATTAAATATTGATTGCAAAAGGATGTTTCTTTTTATGGGTACATGAAAAATTAGGAGTGTGTTTTAAAATATTATTAAATTAATTTGTGTTGAAATTGTTAATAATAATTTGAATTAAATTATAGTTTTCATAAATACAGTGATTGATATAAAAATATATTATAATTGGGATATCATATTTTAAATAGGTTGCTATGATCATTTGATAATTTATGCATGAGTAAGTGAAGTGGAGTGGTCACTGGTCACAAGTTGTGATCACTTAAAAGTATCCTTGGGTTTTCTTTGAAAAAGGTTGGGATCTTTCTTTGGAGATAAACTTGAGCGATAGCAAGGATGTCACTATCTCTTTCTTGATAGGTGAGGTGTGGTAGGTGTTATAACCAATTTGATTCCTCTTGATAGTTTTTATGTAGCTAAAACAAAATTTTCCCACATTTGCAAATAGAAGACAACTTCCTCGGATTGGGAAGTATGTTTTTGTTTGATAGGCATAACTTCCTTACTTAGAGTATTCTTCTTTATGCCCAATTCAATGCTCAATATATTATTGACTGCATGTTTAGATTCTTCCATTGCTAGGTCATGTGCCTCATCATCTCTAACTAGTTGAGACACTAACATCATCACTTACTAGGATATTATCTATAAGTAAGTAATGTGGTTTCAAAGAGTTTCTTGGTTGGATGAACTCCTAGGAACTATCCATAGAACACTGCACCTTGACGCACAATCACTTGCTTGGTAATGTATCTAATTATTTATTTATTTACAATTGCTAATAAGAATGTTTTAAAATTTTAGCACTTTTGACATCAAAGTCCTTCATCTTTTACTAGCTTGTGAGCTTAAGTTCACCATTTGAATTTCTTATTCTTACTTGTCCACCTCTTTCGACATTTTTCCGCCTATGGCCTAAATACAATGCTACAATTATCATTTTAGGGAATATACTGACAAGGGTCCAAAATGACACTTATTGAGATATTGGGGAAAAATATTGCAGAATTATCAGAAGGGATAACTTAGAATTTAAAACTTTTTGAAAAATATCAAACGTATGGATAATTTATACGATCTTTTCTTCTATGACAATATTATTGCAACATCTATGACAGTGAACTCTACCATATGCAATGATGATCATACAAATCACTTTGTGTACCCGACATTGTCACTTATAGCGTCATGTAGACGTAGTTTGAAATGAACGACTATAATTGGAAGCTACAGGAGTACAGTGAGTGGACGACTTTACTTGGTTGAAAGCATAATATATTAACTGTACCATGAGATGAATTTTGATTGTGATTATCCTACCCTTGTCTTGTTATTGCTTAGTAAAAAAAAAAAAAAAAAAAAAATTGGGCTGCAATGTTCCACAGATATAGTCCTTTAGTTATAACGGAATTCATGGTATAAATACCTTGGGAAAATTATAGCTTGCCCACCAGAAGGTTAGCAAGAGTTTCAGGAAGGGTTCTTAGGATATGTGTCGTCGTTTTTCCTTTATGTTCTAAGGACTTCGGGACGAAGTCCATTGTTAAGAGGGGGTGTATGTAGTGCCCACTCTAGTTTTCTAACCCTAATATGACATTATCTTAAATACTGTATTCTAGGAGGACCTCAGGTTGAGGATCCGGGCACATGACACTATTATTAGCGATTGAGATATTCATGGTTGTGATGTTTATGAAAGCTTTCCATTGATATTATGATAGCATGAATGGTTATGTATTTTATCTATCGGTATTTTGATGATTGCAACATTAAATAGTTAAATTTGGTCTCTATTTGAATTTATGATGATGAGGGTAGTAAAGAATATGTATGCTCTCTACTAAAAGCATGATGATGATAAATTTGATGAATAGGTATATTTCTATTGATGTTACGACGTTGATAGCTTAATGAACATGTATGTTTCCATTGATGTTTAATGATGATAGCCATGATGGATGTGTCCCCTATGTTGACTACTTTCTTTAGTTTAGGCTTATAATGGACAATGATGTGAATGACTAGGAATGGTTAATGATGATATTATGACAATGACTAACATTGAAAAACCTTGTTACTAATGATTATTGAGTATGGCAGGAAACCATCAGAGGCACTCGCATATGACGAGTTGATGACACCTGGTTTGACGAAAATTCATATTATTTTATCTTTGAAAGTCTAAGTCGATCTTAGAATCTGCCATATATGTTTAACTATATTCTGATGATATATTAATGGTTGCAGGCACAGATTAGTTGCTTGACCGAATGACTCACATATGGGTGATGGGGTTGTACAAGTGGATGGAACTACATGGGAGGGGTGGGACAGAGTCCCTGATCTCACCCACTAGCACTCCCGCCGTGACTTGGGCTGGAAGGGTTGAAACACCTTCGCCTTGAAGATCACGATGCCATGAGGGCAGGTCCCAAAGTTGGGTCGCTCATGAGGACTTTACCGGGGGGCGCGCATCAAGGCGGATTCCTTGATCCCCGACACCATTAGTCTCACTATAGCAGGCAACATAAGAGATGATAGTGGTCTATGACGTTGCACTATACTTTCCCCTCGTAGTCACTGGATGCTTGAAGGGCAAGTGGTGTGGCACCCTTGGAACTTCAGGGGAATTTCTTGAAGGGCACGACTGACTTGGCACCCTTGGCATCACAAATAAACTATTAGGTGTGGCACCCTTGGAACTTCTAGGGAAGTTCTTGAAGGGCACAACCAAACTGGCACCCTTGACATCACAAATAAACTATTAGGTGTGGCACCCTTGGAACTTCTAGGGAAGTTCTTGAAGGGCACAACCAAACTTGGCACCCTTGGAATCATTAAAAATAAATAATAATAAATAAATATAAGCAAGGAATGAAAACTAGGTAAATTTACATCAAGGGTAAATAATGATTAGAAACCAATGTAATTAAATCAAAAATAAAACTTGGAATAAGGAGGATCATAGGAAGAATTAAAATAGAGTACCTAAAAACTCTACCCTTCCCATGTTGGAAAGTACTAGGAAGATTATGTGGTTTAATTAGGAAAAAGGGGAAAGACAAACATAATTGTAAGGATAAAGATTAATCCTAAACTAATTTAAACCTAATTAAGAAAAGAGGAAGGTGAATTAAAATGAGGATAATAAATTAAATTTAGAGAAATGTAGAGAAGCTCCATGTGTCAACAACCAACATAAGAATATCCATCTAAGAGATAACCTGAGTTAAATTAGGGAGTAGATTGGGGATAAAATCTTGACTCATTTATTGACTTCAAGTAATGAACACAAATTAAGGAATAAAAGGGGGGAATAAAGAGACAACTAGGAGAAGAAATAGGAATCTTGTTGAGGTGAGGAAAATATTAGTTTTAAATAAAAAGTTAAGTAAATAATTTTGGGTGACCCTTGATGAGAGAGTGACACATGGGTAGGTGAATAATCAAACTATTGAATTATAAAAAAAATATAATTATGCATGACATGCCAAGTGTCATTTAGGAGGACTCTTATAAAAGAAGGGGCAAGCCATGGGAGAAGGGACTTTTGGGGGGGAACCCTATTGTTGAATGGATGAGATGATGTCAGAGTAGTGATTACGAAGCTATAGTGAGTTTGGTGAGGTAGAGGATTTTAGAGAGGGGACTCTGGAGCCAAGGTGTGCTCTCCTCTACCAGCTAGTGCTTTCCTCCATTGTACAACCCCATTGCAGCTCGAGGGTCCGCGGGGAAGAAGAGTACCCAAGGAGTAGGCTGGGACGTTAACCGGTGGGTCTTCGCATTCGGATCAAGTGTGTCATCATTCACTTGCGGAGGTGACCAGCTACAAGGGAATACCGGCAACAGCAGAGCAAGTGGAGTCTCGCCTTCTGGTGAACGGTACATATGTATTTCATTACTATTGATCTTAGTTAAAAGTATGAAAATGTTATGATATGTTTCCTGAAATGAGTGGCAGGAATGTGTGTGTTAAATAAATTTGAATTTTAATGCGTTTCTTTTCTGGTTGTATTTGCTGTTTAGAAAAAAAAATAAAAATGTATATAGTCTGGATATGGTCCTTACACTATGTATCAGAGCCAAGTTAATTTTATATTAAAATGAAAAAAAAATGTATATAGTCTGGATATGGTCCTTACATGGACCACTTGTCCACCTACATGCCCACAACATCCCTTCCAATAGTTGGATAGCTAGAGCTAGATGAACGAAACGAGACCCCCTTGGAGAAGCAACAACAATCGCAGGAAATGGAACAACAGATGTGGTAGGCATTAATCACTTTTTCGTCCACCTTTTCCTTTTGGAACTCTAACAAAATTTGTCAAGCTATTAGCATGTCAGAGCTACAGGAGCTCTTGAAATTTCTAGTGGTTGGCAAAACCAAGCCGCAAACTTCCAGTGCCTGTTATAATACCTTTGGCAAGAGTCAACATGAGAAGAGAAACTTACAGTAATTCAATTCTTCTAGTCAGTGAGGTTCAGAGGTGAACTTGGAGTAATAATGAACCGAGCTAAAATCTTAGTGCTTACAACACTAAAGCATGACAAGGTGATGATATCCAATATTAGTTAAATCACTGCAAATTATTATCCAAGTTATATGGTATACAAATATGCCCATAGCCATAACAATGTTAGTGCATTCTCTTTTTGATATTTTAGTAGATGATAGGTTCAATTCATTTTATTTTTTTATGCAGTATTCAAGACTTGAATTGCTCATGTTTTTTTTAGGTCTTCCTTTCAATTGATATTGATGCCTAAAAGGAAAAAATTTAATCTCTTTTGCTTTTCTAACTTTACAATGGAGGGTTTGAACTTCGTTCACTGAAATGAGAAGTTTTGAAGAGCTCTTATTGCTATAACTAATTTATTCCATGCTCGAATTCAAGCATTCCAAATCAAGTAATGGATATGGGTATGAACAAGTAAACTACATGTAGTTAGCAAGATTGCTAGTGTGACATACATCATTTCATTATATTGCATGGCAAGCAAAGACACTAGCAAATTTGTCTTGGTAATATAGATATGTTACAAGATTTTACTTCAAAATACATAACGAGAAACATTTTGACATAATAATGCTATATTATGAGGGTGGTATCCTTGATCAAAAAAACATTTTGACATAATGACATTGTATTGTGATGGTGGATATCCTTGAATAAAATCTTATAGGAAACATTCACCGAGCTTATAGGAATGAACTTCCCTAATTGGATGATCTGTCCCTGAATGTTGTTTTTTAAGAGCTTCCTTATAAATATGCAACAAATCCAGCATGACAAATTTCCATGTGGCCATATAGGGAGTGCATGGAAAGTTGTCAAGTCCAAGTGTTTTATTCATAAGGAGCATACTTTTACTATTTTTACCTATTTGACATGGATCTCCTCTAGGTTTAGTTGGAAAAAAAACAATTTTTCCCCTATTAATTTTGCATATTGACTAGAGTGCAAATATAATAATTTTTATTTTTTACTACATACAAAAGCAACATTTGTTGATTTTCCATCTAATCTATGAAAGCATATTTCTTCAAAACTCGTTGAGTTCTTACCTCGAGGACTTCTAGGGTTAGAAATTATCTTTGCAAGGATTTGCTCCACCCTTTCTTGATTATGTGTTCTTCTGTTTTTTTATTATGTGCTCAACAAATGAAGTTATGCAGCACCTTGCAAGCTAGGAGTAGGGTTACATATATCTTCAAGTGTGTGCACGCAACATTCAAACTTTAAAATTTCAAGTTGTGCAACTACTTGCAAGCCAGAAGCAGGGTTACAAATATCTTCAAGTGCATGCTCGCAACGTTCCAACTTTAAAATTCCAAACATTTAGAAGGTTGGAATCTTTCAAGCTAAAGGGGAGGCTCTTGTGATGCAAGTATGATAAACAATAGCCGAGTGAAGAGAACAATTTTATGCATGCCTACCAGCCATTGTATGGGTCGTCCTGAGTTGAGCGAACTTCACTAATGGGCATGGAAGGTGTTCTTTGTGCAAACTGGTATAGAGAAGAGAACATCCATAGGGAGAAACATTCAAACGACAACACACTGTGCCATGCAATAGTATTGACACATATGCCAGACATGTGGCTACGTGTTTACAAGGGAGTATACTTCCATTTTTCCAGCCATAGTTCTTTTAGCATAAAATTTTTAGTATTAATGCTAAGTGAAACCTATCATTAGTCCTTTTCAGTTTCAAATTGTATTCATTTCTTTATATGTATCCTAGCTTTTGCCTCGATATGAGGCCAAATTAGAAGATGATTTCCATGATTGGTTAAAAGGAAACAGGAGTTCATTAATATGAAAGAAAAATTTGGTTAAAATGGGAAAAAAACTCATTGATTTCCATGTTAAAACTAATATATATTTAAAAATGATTACTATAGTCCTACTGCCTCGAAGGGGCATGGACTAATAAGAGAGGCATGTGAAGTGTATGGAATGATGTTTCGAAAACAATGAAATACAATTATTTATTGAAGCTTTTTTTACAAGTTTAATCAGTTGAAAGATTTTGGTTATGAAGTTTTAGTAAAATAATTATTGAAGTCAAGATCAAGTTAAATTGAAATTAATTGATAATTTTGGTTAATTTTTATAAAATCGAACTTCAAGAGAAGTTAAGTTAGTCATGTTTATATGAGAGTTAAACATTTTGGTTATGAAATGAAATCATTAAAATTGTTGAAGTTAAAGGTTAAGTCAAGTCTATAAAAATTTAAGACAAAGTCTTGCTTGGAGCAAAGTAAAAATGAGGTCGAGAGTGTATTGAAGTCAAGTAAAAATTTAGTCACGAAGAAGTCATTGATGAGTAAAGAAGGGTGCATGTTCGGTGGTACCCAACACCCCTTAAATTATGTCAAGTCATTAGTTGAAGTCAATCATCTGTTGATGTAAAGAGTCAAAGGTAAAGTCATGATAATGGTCCATCAATTAAGTTTGCTAATCCAAGGTCATGGGTGTTTTGTTGAACCTTGATTGACTCCAACAAGAAATGTATATATGAGAAATATTGTGAGCGAAAGATATGAAGAATCCATGAATGAAGCAAAATGATGAAGATGATGGTAGAAGCATTAAGAAGAAAAGAAAAGTGCAATAAGAGAGAAGAATATATTGGTGATAAAGGAAGAAGCCCTCAAGGTAGTGAAGCTTGAACAGAGGATAGTAAATAGTAGGTAAATCTTAAAGTGAAGGTCCGAGGAGAATAAGGACCAACAAAAATACCAATAGTCCAAGTTCGAAGGGAAATCTAGGTGAGATTTTACGTTAATAAAGTGAAGCAAACTTGCTACAAAGGAGAGGCACATTATAGCCATAGCAAAGGTGATCATAGTAAAGCTAACAGAGTGAAGGGCTTGATAGAAATAACTTGCAAAGAGAAGTTAAATAAGAGTGGAAGAAAGAAAAGAACAAGTGTGAATGAGAAGGTTCCAAATATGGCACTTAATGTGAAAGGTATTAGAAGTTAGAGAAGGCAACCCACAGTAGAGGCATCGATGACATATATGAAGAACATGAAAGAACATTGTAGACCATAGAGATAGCTTAGAGAAGAGGGATTGAAGTAGGTTACATAAGTGATGAAGAAGAACCATAAGAAGACATGGCAGTAAAAGAAGCGCAAGAAAGTGTAAAAGAAAGGATTGTGAAGGCAATCATGAAGGTAAGCTCTAAACCTCAATTAGAAGTTCCTATGTATGAAGAAAGTCTTAATTTGGAAGAATTGATTGATTGGATTTTAGCCATGGATAAGTAATTTTTCATATTGAGAGGTGGCAGATAACAAAAAGGTTAAGATTGTTGTTACAAGATTTAAAGGACAAGTCTCATTATTGTGGGATAACATTCATAATGAAACAAGAAAGAAGGGTAAGCAACTAATCACATCATGGGACAAAAAAGTAGCTAACTTGAAATCTAATTTATGCCAAGAGAATACTACACACAGTTGTTCAAGTGACATCAAAATTTAAGACAAAATAAAATGAGTGTGAAAGCTTAGACATGAGAATTTTGCAAGTTAACTATAAGGGAAACACACATAGTAAAAGATGCGGACGAGGTAGCAAGGTATATAAATTGTCTAAAATTCACCATTTGTGAAGAGATTTGTCTATTGTCTCCAAGAACAGTGGAGTAAGCCTAACAACTTGCACTTAAAGTAGAGGAAAAGTTGTCCATGAAACAAACTTAGTATCTAGGAGACTAAAGCAACTATTTTAGAGGTAAGAGGTAGTATGATGACAACAATTCAATTCAAGTTTATGTCGGAAGAGAAGGAAGTCCTTCAAGTCAAATTCAAAAGTCAAAGTCAAAGAGAAGGTCATTCATACAAAAGAAAAGCATCACATTCAAAAGGTGATTATGTTTGGGGCAAGTGTTTTAGATGCAATGAATATGGTCATAGATCATGTGAATGTATACTTTTTCTACAGGAAGATCATACTAATCAAATGGTCCAGGCGAAAGATGGAGAAAGTGTTGGATCATGATGTAACAACCATGTGGGTTAATTCCCCTTGCAAAACCCTTCCTTGTAATTATATAATTATAAATAAAAAATGGTTGAGAGAGGGACATATATTCCATTGCTTGAGGAGGGACATTTCTTGAGGTAGTTGATTGTTTTAAATATCAGTGATGGGATGATTTAGTGGGTTTTAATGAGCTAACTGTGTATTAAAATCGGTTGGACATGTAAGGATAGACCCATGTCCCTGTTGAGTAAGGGCTAGAAGCAAGAAAGGACAAACATTTAATGCCAGGTATAGGTTGCGTTGTTAAGAGAGGTTCGACTTGTATACCACTCAAAAGGATATAACCATTGTGGCTGAGAAGGCAACATAGATTACAATGAAAAACGAGGGAAAGGAGAGAACATTCTCGAGTTTTTTACATATCTCTCACACATTGCAGGAAGGGGGGACTCTCTTTATTCACATTCTCTCATGCGTGAAGGGGAGGACCTATTGCATACTGAGGAAAAGAGGAGGTCGGGATGCTCATGTTATAACAATAAGAGGGAGGATGAGAGGCTCTTGTGGAAAAGAGTAGAACAAGCTAAAGGGTCTGTGGGAAAATCACCCATGACTCACATGCGTGGACAGAGAAGGGAATAGGAAAAGAGGAGGCCAAGAAGCTCCAAAGGGTTACACTTATTGTTGAGAGGGAAGAGGAGATATCAGGACTGAGAGAATTTAGGGATAAGAGCATAAATTTGATGGTATCTAGCTCAGAAATCCATGAGGCTTGCTGACTGATAATCACATAGCAATGGTTATGCCTTGTAGGCTTGATAAATCCACTAGAGGCTATGCTCATTGATAACTTTTGAAAAATGGAGGCACCCAGGGCTAGTGGGTTGATAACACTTGATGTTAGTTCTTGTATTAGGCTAAGAACACTGGTGGAAGACTCCACTAAGCTACTAGAAAGTGCACTCTTATCCTTCAAAGGTAACATAAATGATAAACCCTCAATGTTATTAACTACATCTCTTTCTCCACATCTAAATTGAAACGCTTTGTGTTTAAATCCCTAAAGATGTTGGGATGCTGCAAGTCCCTCTATATAACGTAAAGTGTTCCTTGCCTGATGTGAAATCATTGAATAACAGGTGTGTGAAGGCAGGGAAGACTTGAGACATCATGTTTTAGCTGATGACTTTAATCAAATATCTCAAGTAGAATGTGGATGTATATCCATGAAATGGTTCACCATGTTTACCTGCTTTTTCTAGCTGGTGGTTGGAGGTGAAGCAGCTCGAGACACCTTGTTTCAGCTGAAGTATTGGGTTGAAACTCCTCTGAGAGCACTCTACCTCAAGCCTTGGAATTTGGTTTGGGGTTGATAGTTGCAACAAAGACTTGGCTGTAACTTGTCTATGGTTGGGTGGAGAGTTGAAGTCCCCATATTAGTTGTTGAGCACATTTAATAATATAAGTATATTCAAGCCATTATGCATTGGTTGTTATGCATATGTTTAATGTGTTGGGTTTAATGCTTGTGATGATATTGGTTCATTGTGCTAGTTAATGCTTATGACATAATGAGGATTGTGAATTCCTATACAATGTTAAAGATTTATGTGATGAATGAGGAATGGTTCATTCCTTGAAGGCTAATGTGTCTCTATCCATTTATGATACATATTCTGTATATTATATGTTGACACCAGGTTGTTAATTGGCTAGATTAATGGTCAAGGATGTAATTTAGGCATGAAAAATGTATTGCAGGTGTTGTGAATACCTTTACATGTATCAGATTATTCTTGTGTTCATTATGGGATTGAAATTTGTCTTCAGTTATGTGTATGGTGAGATGAATACATATTTGTTAGTTAATATATAAATAAACTAGGAATGAATTTAATCTAAATCCTGTAAGCTTAGGAGGAATGGCCCTAAAGGATTGCATACACCATTGTATTGCCAACTCCAATATTAATCCTAGACAAGCATATGTAGATGTTTTCCTCATTATTGAGTTTATGAGTAAGCTACAAACCATTGATGTCTTTATTATATGAATGTTTCATGGTTCACTATGGTTGGAATGATTAAATTATGATGGATGTATGTATGTTATCATGATGATTGCATTAATGTCCTTTATGCAGGAAACTCGCATGTATATAATCATCTGAGTGAGTGTTATAGGCACCGAGTAACACCACGATACGTGGTGAGAGTATTGGATGTTTGTTGTGTTGTGTATGCCTATGTAAATGAATGTCTAATGGCTAGCTATGGGGCTCATGTCTGGAATTCTCGTCCTTAAGAATGATATGATTGTAGGCTTGTATTATTGTTGTGTATGTACCTGTATTTATGGTTTATGCCTGTAATGGGATCGTAAGGAAGGATTTTCTGGTTAATCACAGAATGTTGATCACCTTGTTGTCTTACTGGCGCCGTAAGCCTTCCCATTTCTCTTATAATATTGTTGTGCTTATTTGTTCTTCAAAGGAGGCCCCAAATCTCTAGGCTGAGGTTGATTAGGTCCTCGCATGATTTTGAGGACCCAAGGGACTACAAACCTCTAAGAGACTGAATCGATAAGTCTCTGAACCATGCTTTGTATTCTTGTCATTAAGGACCCTAATATGGTGTTCTTGTGAAAATCTCAATAGGGATAACATCAAAGTGTGTTTTATAAACCCTTAGTGGCTATGGTTAGATGTTGGCGTAAGTATAACCGTTTTCAAAACCACCTTAGCCAAGCCATGGGCGAATCCTTTCACAAATGGTGCAAAGTACAATGAGGGAGAAAGTCTTTAGCCCATATCATCAGCTTCTTAACCATCTTCATGAGCTTGGATAGATGTATCAGGTCGTGCAAGGGAAGGTTGAAAGCTAAGTCACTTGTCATATGACTGCAGTGTATAATCGAGTGCGAGGCCAACGATGGAGGGCCAAGATTAAGTGGGCAATCAACGACTAGGTAAGCGCCCAGGATGACGTAAGCCCGTAGGGGTTGCATTCCAAAAGGGCACAAATGGTCGCATGAAAGGAACACCGAGACTAATGAGGACCGAGATAGCGTGGTAAGAGTGGGTCCATCGGAGGCACTAGGTAAGATAAAGGGTTGCGGACCAATCAAAAGCATTGTTAGCACAAATTTGTGGACCCACCAAGGCACGTAAGCCCATAGATTATCCCCCGAGAGTGTAAAGCAGGACGCAAGTTTGAATGGAGCGGGATGACGTAAGCTTGGGCCCTGGTGGTAGACACATGAGCCCGCCAACCCAACCATTTGTTCCTGCGCGCAAGCCCCTAGATAGGGTAGCTCAGAGGGTCATTCCCGAAGCAACTTGTGAATTCATAAATTGTAAGGGTTAGGTAATGGGACTTGAGCAACAAGAAAAGTGTCGACAATTTACGCCCATCAACTAGCACACACACACACACACATATGTGTTTGTGTGTGTGCGTGTGTGTAGGATTTGCATATTAATGGATAGCATGGGGTATAGGACCCAACTCATGAACGGGTTGACAACCAATAAATAAATGCCAAGTGGCGCTAGGAAATTAGCCAAGTGGGTAGGGCCATGTGGTTGTTAGGTGGTCAAAAGGATGATGCGGCCATCCTTGATTCATCAAAATTTCAATGGTCACATGTTTTGATCTAGAGGTTGGATTGAAGTAAAATTTTATATCTCTGGATTCATCTTGATGAGACGAACACAACGATGATGTTTAACTACGGTTTTAAGTTAGTTGAGAAGATCGAAATTTTTAGACCCCATTTCCATAATGACACCTTGGATCTTGGGCCAGGATAGTAACCACCCCCTCTTAATCAGGGTTATGGTGAGGATTAGGAGGGGGTTGTTACACATGACTATTGATGGAAAATACACTTTTGAAGTCAAGTAGGGATATAAAAAAGCAAATACAAATAAAGGTTTTGTTGAGAACTACTTGCAAGTCAAAAGGTATGTGTTGCAAAATGATTATTGAAAGGGGTAATACAAACAATTTAGTATATCTTAAAATGGTTGAAAATTTAAGTTTAGGGAATATTTGTTCATCCTACACCTTATAAAGTGTCATGGTTACACAAAGAACATCGTATTTTGGTGAATGAGAAATGTGCAATAAAGTTTAAATAGACAATTATCATGATGAAGTACACTATGGCATAATACCTGTGGATGCTTGTCCTGTTTTATTGGGTATATCGTGCCAATTTGATAAGAAAGCAATTTATGATGGGTGGAAAATACATATATCTTCAAAAAGGATGGTGAGAAACACACATTAATCATTGAAGGATGAATGTGTAGTAGTAGAGATCATTAATCAAGTGTTGATAAAGAGTAAGAAAGAGTTATTGAAGTAGAGAAGAGAAGATGAAACGGGTTATACATTGCTTGGTAAGTCAAAGGAAATGGTTGTAGACATTGAGGCAATTGATTTTCCTTTAGAGAATCAAATTTTGTTAAATAAGCATGAGAATATGATGACTTATAAATTGTCCAGTGAAGTGTTGATGAGAAAGTACATAAATTGTCTAATGGTATTTACCACATAAGAGATTTTTCAGTAAAAGATGGTGAGGAAATGTAGTAGTGAAACAAGTGAAAAACAAGAGAATGAAGAGGAAGAATTTGTTTTGGGAAACAACAAAGGGTTTTTGTGTGAAGAACCTCAAATTGGTGATATGAGTACAAATTGTTGTGAGTAGCTTATGGAAGAGAAATCACTTGTAGATTTGAAAAAAGGAGGAGCATAAGCAAGCGATGCAGGTACAATTTCACGAGAAGCAAAATGTGATAGTGGATTACACATATGTGGAAGAAAGGATGGAAAGACGAATAATAAGAAGATGACTTTCTTTCAAGATGTCACGACAATTATCTACATGGAAATCATTTTGATGGCCAAGGATGGGCTTCAAAAGTCCAATGAACAACTTGTTTTCTTTAATGTGTTTACTTCATGTGCAAGTGTAATCAAAGAAGATGTGAACAAATTAAAGATAAGAATTGACGAAATAAATCATGAGAATATTTTAATTATGTATAAAAGTTTATTATGTTTTGATCAATTTAAAGAAGAAATCAAGTTTTAAAATTAAAACAACAAAGTACAATGGAGAATCTTCATTGTTGCAACCAAAATTTTCTTTCAAGAGGAAGCACACAATTTCGGAAATGCAAAAAATCTATAAATGTAACTCAACAAACATGTCAAATAGATAATTTAGAGGCACAACGTCTATTGTTACAACAAATGGTAATAAGCTTGGACAAAAAATCTCAATTTGTGGTTTCTACCTAAGGAATGTTGTTAATTGACTAATCTCGAAATGAAGCCAAAGACAAAGAATTGGTTCAACAAGCTCATAGGAATATGGATATGGAGTGTATAGAACAAGAGACCAAACCCCCCATGGAGAATTGTACTAAAGCTCACAATGGACACGCCTTTCCTTCATCTTAGGTTTTTATGATGTTTTACAAAGTTTGTTTGATTTGAGGATCATTCCATAAGGTTTATATCAATTGATCATTTTGGCATTCCTCCATGAAGGAAATAACATTTCCACTTGTGTTCTCTTTTAAATTTTGGTTATCTTTTCAAATAATTGACTTTCAAACAACTCTTCTTTTGGTATAGTACATTGAATAGTGGGGCTACAACACATTTTTAGTACAAGTTTAATCATTTTAATTTAGAAAAAAGTGAGGTTTCCAATTTCATGTAGGGATCAAAAGAAAACCACTCGAAGGTCGTAAACATTATTGTTCATTGTATCAAGGGTACACATCAACTTGGTATAATGTATTGCAACAAGAATGTGAACCAATTGGTTAGTGATATTGACTCTAATTATGTTGGTGATAAAAATGATAGGAAGTCGACTTCAAACTGTGTTTAATCTTTGATTTGGGCCCATAGTGTGGTGTTGTAGGAACCACAAAGATATTTCCTCACTGAGCATAGGCACTAAAAATAAAGGTGTAGTTAACACTGGCACATAGGTGGTGTGACTTCACAATTTGATGGGTCAGCGTAGATTTCCTTTTGAGGAGTCAACTACAATGTATTGTGACAATCAAATTGCGTTGAGATGAATTAATACAAACCTATTGACCTCACCTTCATTTATCATAATGTGTTTTAGGGATGGTGGAGCCAAAAGATATAGCTAAACCAAAATAGACACTAAAAGGATCAAATTATCTAATTTCAAGTATATCATAGGGATTGGTAAGCAACAATACACTTCAGTTTATATAATTTGAATCATGAATGAAGTTGGGCTAGTTGATGCCTTCATATAACTACTTTTAGTGAATTTTGGGTTGAGAATAATCACCAACATAATCATGATGCACAATGTCATCAAACATGTCATATTTTATTTTGTGTCATTGATGCCACATGCTGAAGCTCAAGTGTGGATGTTTAATTACTTTTATCACGCATGGTTATAGTCTCAAAACCCCATTATTTTAGGTCCCTATAATACTAGTGATTACCCCATTATTATTGTAGTTGTATCCCTTATTAATATTGTTGTGCCCCTATTGTCCCCATATTGTTATCATTGTGCCCCATAGAATCCCTTTATAGTTATTTTTGTGCCTTTATATTATTATTGTTAGGTCGGCTGGGTTATATTGTGACTCCTTAGACTCCTATATATAGAAAAGAGGTTTTGCCATTTGAATCATCAAAGAATCATTCATTTGTGTAATGTAAATGAGGTTGCCCCCTCAAAGAGGCTAAATTCTAAGGCGTTGATCTATCTTTTCTATCTTTTTGTGAGCTGGTTTCATAACATTTGGTATCAGAGCTTTGGATTCTAAGGTTTCGCTGCTCCAAATAGGTCATCGTGGCATTTTCGCTATCAATTTTTTTTTGCGACGTTTCAGAAGCGAAAAAAAAAAAAACCCATTTGAGACGAAGTCGCACTGAATCTCGAGTCCAAATTTCAGAGCTTTTTGCGCTATATTTGCAGAGATATGATCTAAGGAAGTTGGTCTTTTTGCAGACTCTTGAATTACATTCCAAACAGGTGACCTGGGGAATATTGTCATAACTTTCTCTCTGAGTATCGGATTGAAATTTCATAAGAAGGTATAAAAAGAGGACGGACTGTAGTTTCTTGTATATATTTTTCAGAGCCAAAGGTCGAAACAGGGACACGTGGCAGTCTATAATCAGGTCATTGTGGGAGATTTGGCATAACTCTTCCTTGGAGAATCCAATTTGAATCAGATTGACGGCATTGGAAAGAGGACACAAAGGGCTACTGTAGGTTGCAATTTCAGAACTGGATGATCCGAAATTACAGAGATACATTAGAGGCAATATTGAGCTCCTACAAAGTGAAAAAAGGTGTGTAGATTTTTTAAAATTTTTGCTTAAGCTTGGTTTGAAAGATTATTTTGAAGGAATTCAAAAAGCATAGTAGATCATTATTAGCGGTAATTGATGCTCCGAGGAAAGAAAATGCAAACACCTAGTAAGCAACCTGAAAGCTCTAGCATGACTTATGAAGAAGAGGAAGAAATGCAACATGATATATCAAAATTACGAGACCAAGTGCAACAAATGTCACTCGCACAAAAAGTAACAGAATCTGAGATGGATGGTTTAAAGAAAGTTGTAGAAGCTAAGATGAATGACGTGGAAGCTAAGATGGACAATTTGAAGATAGATTTGAAGACAGGCATGGCAGATTTAAATACAGATTTGACAAATTTTCTACAAGAAATACTTACTAATGGTGAAAGGGTAGTAAAGGAAACTCATGATTCGAACAAAAGAAACGTTAATCATGATTTCATAGACTCTAATGCTGGATCGAAGACCCACCATATTCCAAAAATCGATATGAGGAAGTTTGATGAAAAGGATCCGGCAACATGGATATTACAGATGGAGCAATTTTTCGATCTCAATAATGTGCAAAACACACAAAAGTTACGTATTGCAACTTTATATTTGGAACCAAATCAATTTGTATGGTATCAATGGCTTTGCTCTCGTAAACAAATTATCACTTGGGCAATTTTTACGGAAGAATTGACAGCACATTATGAGGATACAAAAAACAACACATTTTTTAGCCAATTTATAAGTCTCAAACAAAAGGGTTCAATAATGGAGCACATTGAGGAGTTCCAAAAATTGGACATAAGGATAAAAAATATTCTAGAGGAGCATAGGATTGATGTGTTCATAGGGACTTTAAAGGATAATATCCAACATGATGTTCGCCTTTGGGAACCTGATTCATTAGAGAAGGCATTCAGGTTAGCAAGAAAAATGGAAAGCAAAATTATGGCAACCAGGAAGCATACCACTCATAACTATAAAGATGGAAGTGTTGTTGCCCCTAGTCTTCCACAACCTATAAGGTTGACACCACAACAATTGGAAGAAAAAAGAGAAAAAGGGCTTTGTTACAGTTGTGATAGCGAATACACTAAAGGTCATAAGTGTGTTGAGACAAAATTATTCTACATAGATTGTGAAGAGGAAGAAGAAAAGGAGCAAGAAAGGTCAAAAGAAGAGGATATACTCCAGGAACAAAGCCTAGATAAAGAAGAAATGAATCCGACCATATCTTGTAATGCATTGGTTGGAATTACCACTCCTCAAACCATCAAGATAGAAGGACAAATCAAGAAGAAAAAGGTAACAATGTTGATTGATTCAGGAAGTACCCACAATTTTATTCATTGTAAGATAGCAAAAGAATTGAATTGCTTCCTATATCTAGCACCAGAGTGTCAAGTGATGGTTGCAAATGGAGGAACGATAAATTTCTCTAGAAAGTGCCATAATATCAAGCTATCCATAGGAGAATATGTATTGACTAGCCCAATGCTTTCCATTCCAATGGGAGGTGCTGCTGTTATACTAGAAGTCCAATGGCTACAATCCTTATGTACAATAGCTTTTAATTTTCAAGAACTTTTCATGAAATTTTCTGCGGAAGGAAAGGAAGTTGAATTAAGGGGTATTGCAGGGAAACCAGGAAAGATAATCAGCTCTAACGGTATGACAAAACCTCTAAGAAAGGAACAAAGAGGTGTAATTGCACAATTATGTTCGCTAGATGTTTCCACATCGAAATCATCTATTTCTCCAGATCTCCAAAAAGTATTTGACAATCATTCCAAGGTATTTGAGACTCCCAAAGGTCTCCCACCTATTCGTGATCATGATCATGCTATTCATCTGATTCCAGGAAGTGTTCCTCCAAACATTAGGCCGTACAGATATCCCTATGCCCAAAAGAGTGAAATTGAACGTATGGTTGCAGAAATGCTAGAGGTTGGTATAATTCAACCTAGTCAAAGTTATTTCTCTGCTCTAGTGGTATTGGTGCACAAGAAGGATGGATCATGGCGCATGTGTCCGGATTATAGGGAGCTCAACAAGCTCACTATTAAAGATAAGTTTCCCATTCCTGTCATTGATGAATTACTGGATGAATTGCATGGATCAATGTACTTCACCAAGTTGGATCTTCGTTCAGGATATCATCAAATCAGAATGAAGATTGAAGACATTCTGAAAACAACATTTAGAACTCATGAGGGTCATTATGAATTTTTGGTCATGCCTTTTGGCCTTACCAATGCACCTTCTACATTTCAAGGTTTGATGAATTCCATTTTCAAACCCTTCCTTAGAAAATTTGTGTTAGTATTTTTTGATGATATACTAATCTACAACAAATCTTGGAAGGATCATGTTGAACATGTTGACAGGGTGCTACAACAATTGGAGGAGAAACAATTATATGTAAAAAGATCCAAATGTTTCTTTGGAGTACATGAGGTGGAATACCTAGGTCATATTGTATCTCATGAAGGAGTTAAGGTAGACCCTAGAAAAATTAAAGCCATCAAGAAATGGAAAATCCCCACATCCATAAAGCATCTACGAGGATTTCTCGGGTTGACAGGGTCTTATTGCAAGTTTGTTAAGAATTATGGGAGAATAGCAGCACCTCTAACAACATTATTGAAGAAAGATGCATTTTCATGGACTCCAGAAGCAACAAAGGCCTTCGAACATCTTAAAAAGGAAATGTGCCAAGCACCGGTCTTAGCTACACCAGACTTCACAAAAACCTTTATTGTGGAATGTGATGCTTCAGGAAATGGAATTGGTGTTGTTTTAATGCAAGATGAAAGACCCATTGCTTTTGAAAGTAGTCCAATCAAGGGAAAGTTTTTACACAAAGCTATTTATGTGAAGGAAATGTTGTCAATACTACATGCACTTAAGAAATGGCGACCCTACCTAATGGGAAGACACTTCAAGGTAAAAATGGATCATGATAGCCTTAAATACTTTTTAGAACAAAGATTGTCCTCTGAAGAGCAACAAAAGTGGGTCACAAAGATGTTGGGTTATGACTTTGAAATCATCTACAAAAAAGGGAAGCAAAATGTGGTGGCAAATGCACTCTCAAGAAAGGATGAGGATGTGGAAGCATTGTTGTGCGCCATTTCTATTATCCAACCATATTGGATAAACGAAGCAAGGGAGGAATGGAAGAATGATGAAGAAGTGTGGGCACTTATTCGAAAGTTACAACAAGATTCCAGTACATCTGATACATTTAGCTGGAAAAATGATTCGTTATGGTACAAAGATCGCTTATACCTCTGTAAGAATTCCCAACTCAAACAAAAGATTCTTATGGAATTGCACACTTCTGCCTTAGGAGGGCATCAGGATTTTTAAAAACTTACCACAGGGTTAAGAAGGAATTTTTTTGGGATGGCCTTCAATCGGATATTCAAAAGTTTGTGGCGAAATGTTTGGTTTGCCAACAAAATAAAGTTGAAACAATTAAGACCCCGTGTCTATTACAACCTTTATCCATTCCAAGCCAACGTTGGGAGGAGGTTTCAATGGATTTTATCACAGGTTTACCCAAGTCTGAGGGAAAGAGTGTCATCATGGTGGTAGTTGACAGACGTACCAAGTATGCACACTTTTGTGCATTGTCACATCCATTTAAAGCCAGTACAGTTTCTACTGCATTTATGGAAACAATTCAAAAGCTACATGGAAACCCAAAGATTATTGTAAGTGACAGAGATCCCATTTTCACTGGAAATTTTTGGACATAATTATTTTCTTGTCTCGGTACTCAGTTAGCTCATAGCTCATCTTATCATCCTCAATCTGATGGGCAAACTAAGATAGTAAAGAAATGTTTGGAAGGATATCTTCGTTGCTTTATATATGATAAACAGACACAATGGGTCAAATGGTTGCCTCTAGCTGAATGGTGGTATAACACTTCTTCCATACAGCAACAAAAATGACCCCATTTATGGCACTTTATGGATATCAGCCACCATCCATCACATCATATTTAAGAGAAAATTCTAAGGTTCAAGCAGTGGAACATCACATCGAGCATCAACAACAAGTCCTCCAACTCTTAAAGGATAGCCTCATGTTGGCGCAGAATAGAATGAAACAATAGGCAGATCAACATCGCAGCGAAAGAAGTTTTGATGTAAGTGATTGGGTATTTCTACGGCTACAACCATATAAACAAATGTCCCTCAAGCAAGCTAAGAAGGATAATAAATTATCACCAAAGTATTATGGTTCGTACAAGGTGTTGCAAAAGATTGGTACTATGGCATACAAATTGGAGCTTCCTGTAGCTTCTCGAGTGCACCCAGTTTTCCATGTTTCATGTTTAAAGAAGGTTATAGGTGACAAGCTCCCAGTTCAAACAATATTGCCAGAACTTGACGAGGAAGGAAAAATTATATTGGAACTGGAAGTAGTCACAGAAACAAGAACTCGACAGCTACGAAATCGATCAATTTCGGAGTATCTCATCAAGTGGAAGAACTTATCCGCTGAAGATTCCACATGGGAGGATGAGAATTTTATACAAAAGCATCCAGAACTACTCAAGCGTTGAGGACAACAATTTTTTGAAGGAGAGGGGCATGTTAGGTCCCTATAATACTAGTGATTACCCCATTACTATTGTAGTCGTATCCCTTATTAATATTGTTGTGCCCCTATTGTCCCCATATTGTTATTACTGTGCCCCATAGAATCCCTCTATTGTTATTTTTGTGCCTTTATATTATTATTGTTAGGTCGGCTGGGTTATATTGTGACTCCTTAGACTCCTATATATAGAAAGGAGGTTTTGTCATTTGAATCATCAAAGAATCATTCATTTGTGTAATGTAAAGGAGGTTGCCCCCTCGAAGAGGCTAAATTCTAAGGCATTGATCTATCTTTTCTATCTTTTTGTGAGCTGGTTTCATAATAGGTACACATCAACTTGGTATAATGTATTGCAACAAGAATGTGAACCAATTGGTTAGTGATATTAACTCTAATTATGTTGGTGATAAAAATGATAGGAAGTCGACTTCAAACTGTGTTTAATCTTTGATTTGGGCCCATAGTGTGGTGTTGTAGGAACCACAAAGATATTTCCTCGCTGAGCATAGGCACTAAAAATAAAGGTGTAGTTAACACTGGCATATAGGTGGTGTGACTTCACAATTTGATGGGTCAGCATAGATTTCCTTTCCTTTTGAGGAGTCAACTACAATGTATTGTGACAATCAAATTGCGTTGAGATGAATTAATACGAACCTATTGACCTCACCTTCATTTATCATAATGTGTTTTAGGGATGGTGGAGCCAAAAGATATAGCTAAACCAAAATAGACACTAAAAAGATTAAATTATCTAATTTCAAGTATATCATAGGGCTTGGTAAGAAACAATACACTTTAGTTTATATAATTTGAATCACAAATGAATTTGGGCTAGTTGATGCCTTCATTTAACTACTTTTAGTGAATTTTGGGTTGAGGATAATCACTAACATAATCATGATAATCACATATTTTGTGTCATTGATGCCACATGCTGAAGCTCAAGTGTGGATGTTTAATTACTTTTATCACGCATGGTTATAGTCTCAAAACCTTGTGATGCATGATACGTTTTAATTTATGTTATTGTCTTATTCTTGTCATGATATATCAATGATATATTTATTAGGGTTAATGTTTTTCTTCTCCAATAATGTATGATATGATACTTTATATTTTCTTCTGATACGCTTTCACACAAAACCTATTTCCTTTTTTCCAATTGATGCTACATGTGTTAAACTTGTAAAGAGATCCAATGTCAATGTTCATATTTAATAATACTTTAATTTTGCAAAACATTGATTTAAATTTTGTCTCAATTTCAAAGATAATTTACAAAGCCACTTTTTAAAAGTTGAACGGTGTAGATTGCTTCTTTGTTGCATTTACTTATAAATAATATATACATACTCCTAAATGTAAATATAAGATTTTGTGGTTAATCTAAACTTCTACGTTTGTGATTGCATTATCTCAATATCACTTCTTTGTGCCCACCCCACATACTTGCCATAACTATCTTACCAATAGATCTTTAAAACAATTAAAAAATATGTCATTATGAATTTTATTATAACTAAGGACACAAGAATCATGTCATCTTGTTATATTTACGCGATAATATATATTCTTATGTTCCTCCTCTACTAGAGATGCATTCATAGTGATAAAAAGTCCTTTATATCAAAGTTAAAATAATAATTTTAGTGTAGTGACTATGTAATCTCTAACAATTAAGGCTAAGGCCAAGGATTACGGGTGGGCATTACTTTTATTGAATCTCATTAATCTTTTCAACTACAAGTTCATTGGATTGAGAAGTGTATTGAATTCAATTATAGATTGTCCCAAGATCCATTATAGGGATGGTGTGAAGAGGAATGGTTGTGGCAAAACCTTCAATTGAACATTGAGTATGGAAGAGTGAAATTTAAGCAATGAGCAAATCTAATGTAATGGAGGTTCTCTTAAATTTATAAGTTTTTTCTCAAACATGAGTTTCCTGTGAAGATGCTCTCATGGTAGGAGGATCATAGGCCAACATTAATGAAATAATGATTCATTTGTTAATGTTAGTGTTATTATAAGTTGTTATTGTGAGTGAGAAAAATATGGACTAATTTATGGAGATATTTATGGTGTGATTGATTGGAGACTTATGGAGTGATTGATTGAGATATTTGTGGAGATGACAGGTTCCCGAAACCTCTCCTCATGTATAAATATATGCCTTTGTTAATGAAATTTGTTAGAGTTGGTGTGTGTTGTTATGATTAAAAAATAGATATAAATAATATAAATATAAACAATAATGATAATTGTAATAATGATTAGTTAACTAGTAGTTAGTATTGAAGAGGTGTGTCTCTAAGGACATGACCATTTGTAAAAGGGTACACGCCTAGGTATATAAGCAGGGCCTCACCCTCATTTGTAATCATCTCACTTGTATTCAAATATTTTTATATATAATTACCTGTCCTATAATGGATGTCTTTGTCTTTGAAGTATTCTTAAGATTATTGTGAAGTACAAACTTTTTTCGTTACATTTGTATCAGAGCATTCCTCTGAGTATACAAACTTTGTTCATTACATTGGTATCAGAACATAACCAAACTTTATTCGTTGCAGTGGTATCATAACATAACCAAACTTTATTCGTTACATTGGTATCAGAGCATTCCTTTGAGTATACAAATTTTGTTTGTTACATTGGCATCAGAGCATTCCTTTGAGTATACAAACTTTGTTCGTTACATTTGTATTAGAGCATTCCTCTGAGTATACAAACTTTGTTTGTTACATGTGCATTATTGTTGAATTTTTGCTTTGTAATTTCTATTGTTGTGTTTCTTGATTTTGTATCAAAGCCATCTATTGTGAGTCAAAATGTCATTTGGAGTATTGAAGAGTGTGTGTGTGTGTGTGTGTTATGATTGGAGCCCATGTGAAAGAGCAAGCGTGTATGGAAGACACAAAAAATTGTATGCCAACAACTTTTTTCATTTCGTATCAACGTTCGTTGTTGTTTTATAACTTTTTAAAACCTGCACTTGGAGACATCTGCATGAACACCTAAGAAGATCTCTCTTGGAGAAAAGCTACATTGAAATCTGAAAAGTTTAGTGAGTTCTGCATTTGTGCCAACGTTGTGAATTGAAGTGGAGCCTATACGTGCGATGAGGGTGAAGTGGTATTGCTAACAACATGTGATAAGAGTCGTTGCAACCATAATTTGTGTGAAACCAACCCTGCCATCATAACATGAGGAGAGTTGTTGCATCCATAATATGGCATTGGAGCATAAGTATTGAATGAATTAAGTGGTGAATAAACTTGTTTTTTACTGTCATGCCAAGCTTGAGTAACTCCACGAATTGTATTTTGCATTAAGAGAAATCATAATATATAGAAGGAGAGGGAGACTATTAGAATTCATATTCCAATGTCTCTTTGTCTTCTTTATTTTCCTATTTACAATATTTACAATAATTTCCTAATCCCAAATATTAGGTGTCAACATTGACTAACATAAAACAATCATTGCATATTCTAATATCACGTTTAAAATATTTATGAAGGGAGATATTTATGAAGTGAGCCTTTACTTTTAAGCAAAAGTACATACCTTTATACCTTTATGAGAGAATACTAATGTATATTACTTAGGAAAGAGAATTTGTGGGGCAAAGGAGAGAAGTAATGGGGTATTAAGATTGAGTGTGTATTTGAGTTTAAAAAATTGAGGTTTCTAAATTCCTTAAAAATGATATTTTTTTACATTTGAAAAAAAAGGTGGGGGGGGAATTTGTAACAGAGTTGAAAATTGAAGGTGAGAATATGATCTGAAAATGAAGATCTTAGATTACCTTTAAGGTATTACAGACTCATGTGCATGGATTTGCCTATATTACTTAGTGCAACAGATCGATAAGATTGCGAATAATATAGATAATTGAGCAGTTAGAGAAACATAATAGACAAACATACATAAACACAACAAGTTTAATATGGAGTTCACCCAAAACTCTTGGGCTACGTCTCCTGGTCCAGTCTTCAGTGGTGACCTCTCTATTATGTCTTCAAGAGCATAGTTTTACAAATGTGAGCTCAAATTTAGTCTCAACACAACAGATACAAAACAACAGGAGTTTTGCTTGAATCTCTCAAGCCTCTCTGAGTACACAGACTCTTTCTCTCACTCTCTGTCTCAGCACTGCTTGTCCCTGTCTTCTGTCTTCTGCGGCTTTTAAACCAATTGGCGTTGTCTGTTTGTTTCCTCTTCTGGGCTCTCTGGCTTCTGGCCTCTGTCTGCTCAAATCCCCCTCTGAGCATTAGAAATCATTGCTAAACGCCTTCAGGGATGGTGGCCACCTGTTCTGTAACGGAATGGACCATCGACGCCTTTGAAATCCTCAGAATAGTCATTCTCTGTTTACACAAAGAAATACACTAAAACACGGGAAAATCGCGAATCTACCGTTTATCGGACCTAACATATTATTAATTCTTCCCTAGAACTCCATCAGGTTGGCCTTTATATCACTATCACATATATACCATTGATCTGAGTGATCTTGATCCAACGGTTGAGATTCATTTCAGGCGGCGAAGGCGTACGGAGATTACCCGCTTGAAAAGGCGGTTTTCTCACGCCACATGTCAGCTAGTGGATGGAATTGGGCGGAGCCCATCCAATACCACTTACCACCTAAGGCCCGCCCGAAATCCTGCTCATTACGGAACTCAATATATATATATATATATATATATATATATATATATATATATATATATATATATATATATATATATAATATATATATATATATATATATATATATATATATATATATATACATGTATAAACCCCTTTGGGTCCGGATTCATCGCTTTATTCGCATTTCCTTTCTTTTTCGTTTATTTAACGAAAATGCGAAATACATATGAAAAACCCTTTTTCTGGATCTCAAAATAAATCAAATATCATCCAAATCTTATCGGGTCCGGCTATTGCAGTGGTATTTGTTATCGGCCCCGCTCCTTTGTATTACTCTGATGCAATATTGTGATGCGATTATATCACAATCGCATATCGCATAGTCCTCAAGCCCCGGTAGTCCTTCTGTGTGTGTTTTGGCAATGCGATGGCGCGAGTAGATCTAGACCGTTGATCTGCGTGCATAGATCAACGGCTCTCGTTTAATTGCGCCAATCGCTATCGCAATTTCTCATAAGGCCGCTTCCGATGGACTTCGCTTGTCAACGCCGATTGCGATATGCCAATCGGATCTGGACCGTTGATCTACCAGATCCGACGACTCCTGTGCATTGTTCCTTTGACTTCCGATAACTCTGTTTTCCACTGTTTCTTCATATTTTTCGCTCCCGATAGTGTTTTCCACCATTTTTAAATGTTTATCCTTATGTGATAGTTTTTTATTTTGAAGACTTAGAGGGTGTTTTGGATTCATTTTGGATCATGCCTTCCCACTGAAAAAAGCTTTTGGACCACCAAAAGTTGGTTTTTAAGCATCGATCAAGTGAGGATACAACTTCCTCACTTGTCCAATCTCTATCCATCGTGCATTGCTTGGTTTTGAACCTTTGAGTCCGATTCTGGGGTACTCAACATCCCCTCTGCGTGTAGTTCTAACCTTCCTGTTCAGAACTGTATCTTCCTGCAACTCATTGAGATATTCAGGCAACAGATCATTAATAGAAGGCAACTGACTTTGATCTTCGGGACCCTCAATCAATGAAGGTTCATATAGTCTCAAGTTATCTGCATTAATGATTGAATAGATATGCATATAAGCTGGAAAATCAAGGCAAAAAGCATTTTCACCAATTTTCTCAAGTATCTTGAAAGGCCCATACCTTATTGGTTTCATCTTCTTACCTTCACCTTGCATTCTATCTTTGCTGATGTACAACCAAACTTGATCACCAACTTGGAAGCTATCCTCAATTTGATGCTTGTCATGCCTTGCCTTGTACTTGGCCTAGCTTCTTTCCAGCTGTTCTTGCACTGCCTAGTGAATTTCTTGGATCTGTTCAATGAACTTGGTTGCTTTGTCCACATCATTGTGTCCATCAATTGTTATGTCTTTTCCAAAGACAGAATCCAAGGGAGACCTTGGTGTAAAACCAAAACAAGTCTCAAAAGGAGATCTCTGTGTAAAAGAGTGCTTGGCACGGTTGTAAGCATGTTGCACATAACACAAATGTTTATCCCAAAGCTTGGGATGCTTGCTACAATAGCCCCTAAGCAATTGGATCATTGTCCTGTTGACCACCTCTGTTTGGCCATCTGTTTGTGGATGAAAGGTTGTGCTCTTCTTCAGTCTGGTGTCCATTAATTCCCACAGACTTGACCAAAACTTCCCAACAAATCAGGAATCTCGATCAGATACAATGGAAGTGGGTAACCCAAAATGAACCCATACATGCTAAAAGAACAACTTCGTTGTTTGCTCAGCTGTAATCTGCTTGTTACAAGGTATTAAAATACACATTTTGTTGAACCTGTCCACAATAACATATAAATAATCATGACCCTTTCTAGATTTTGACAATCGCCCAACAAAGTCCATGGACACACTTTCCCAAGGATGAGAAGGAACTGGTAGTGGAGTATACAAGCCTAATTTTCTATTGTTGGGCTTGCTTTTAGCACACATGGTACACCCTTTAATATATCTAGAAACGGTTTCATGCATTCTTGGCCAATAACAGAACCTTTGCAACTGTTTTACTTACACCAAAATGACCTGATATTAGAGAAGTATGTGCTTCTCGGATTATGTTAACTCTTTCAGTTTGAGGAATGCATAACTTTCCCAAATGATACAAGAGTTGGTCCTTAACATAATAATCCAATTCTTCTCATTGTTTTCCATGACTTAAAGTTGCATATACATCTTTAAAATCTATATCTTGAGCATATTGTTCAATGTAGCTTTCATGCATTACTGAGTTATACTTAAGTATAGTAGATGCATTTATGATTGGTCTGGATAACATATCTGCAACCTTATTGTGTATGCCCTTCTTATATCTGATGACAAGATGAAATTGCTGTAAAAACCCCATCCACCTATAGTGTCTTGATTGTTGCAATTTAGTTTGTGAGTGCAAATATTGAAGTGGTTGATGATCTGTATGGATGATTGT
This sequence comes from Pinus tabuliformis, assembly GCA_031772625.1. Classification (NCBI taxonomy): domain Eukaryota; kingdom Viridiplantae; phylum Streptophyta; class Pinopsida; order Pinales; family Pinaceae; genus Pinus; species Pinus tabuliformis. The sequence goes on along the minus strand of CM062818.1, from coordinate 1,579,495,997 downwards.
TCCTTTGCCCATTAAGTAATGTTTCCGCTTTTTCACACTATGTACTAATGCATACAATTCTTTATCATATGTGGGATAATTAACCACTGCAGAATTAAATGTCTTAGAATGATAGCATATGGGTTTACTGTGTTACATCAACTCTGCTCCCATGGCATAGTCACTGGCATCTATTTCAATCTCAAATGGTCGTTGAAGATCTAGTAGTGCTAGTACTGGTGTTGTACTAATTTTTTCTTTAAGGTGTTGAAGGCTTTCTGTTGTTTGCCTCCCCATTGAAACACCTTATTCATTCCTGTTAAAGCATGTAGGGGAGTTGCAATTAAGGAAAAGTTAGCAATAAACTTTCTCCAATATTGTGTTGCTCCTAGGAAACTCCTAACTTCTGTAGCAGATTTGGGTTTAGGCCAGTTCACAATGACTTCAACCTTAGAGGGATCTATCTTCAATTCACCACCCCACAATATGACACCAATAATTTAAATATGTTTTGCTGAATTCACATTTTGACAATTTCACATAGAGATTTTCTTTATTCAAAACATCTAAAGTTTGCTTTACATGCTTCAAATGTTCTTCCCATGTTTTATTGAAAACAAGAATGTCATCTAAATATACAATTACAAAATCATCAATAAATGGCCTGATTACATAATTCATAACTCTCATGAAAGTGGAAAGAGCATTAGTTAAGCCAAAAGGCATAACCAACCATTCATACATCCCTTGCTTTGTTTTGAAAGCAATCTTCCATGCATCTTGTTCTGCTACTCTGACTTGATGATAGCCACTGTGCAAGTCCAACTTGGAAAAGTAAACTGCCTCTTTCAGTAGATCTAATAGATCATCAATGCGAGGAAGAGGATAATGATTCTTGATCGTTATTTTATTCAGTGCTCTGTAATCAATGCACATCCTCCACGAACCATCTTTCTTTCTCACCAACACGAATGGAGATCTGCATGGTGATGTGCTTGGTATTATGAACCCTTTATCGATCAGATCATGTACCTACTTCTTGATCTCTGTGTTCTCTAAAGCGGATAACCTTTTATACCTGTGGCTGTGACTGTTGTTTCATCACCTGAGTCTAACCCCAAGTCTTTCTGAATAGCAACAACAATCTTCTTCTTCTTACCACCAAACTTTTTGGGTTTCAGCTCCGGATACAAAGACCAACAGTGTTCATCATCTTGTCCATCCTTGTTGCAGTGAGTGCACGAAGGTTTGTCTTTTTGTACAGCATTTTCCTTCCTCTCTTTCCATCTCAACTTCTTCTTTTCCTTGTTTTCGCTTACAGAGGGTTTTGATGATCCCACAATCTCTGGGTTCATATTCTTACTTCTAGCCTCTAGATGTGTAGCCTGAATTGATACATCATCTAGGCTAGTGGGGTTAAACATGAGAATGGTGTGCCTCAAATAGCTATGTAGACCACCTATATACTTCAACAAAGTTTCAGGTGAGTCTAGAGAAATGCCTAGAGTTAAAGCTCTTTTTCTAAATTCTTGGGTATAGCTTTGTACACTTTGGCCCTTTAATTGGTGAAGAGTTTGCCAACTCATCATTTCTTGTTGCATATAAGCTAGAGGATAGAACTATTTTTTAATGGCAGAAACAAATTCATTCCAGGTAGAAAGAATTTTACCATGCTTCTTCAAATCAGCTTGTGTCTTGCCTTCCCACCACACTAGTGCAGTTCCTCCAAGGCAAAGGCTAGCCAGCTGAATCTTTCCCCTTTCTGAATCAATGTTCTGCACCCTGCAATATACATCAATCTGTCTACTCCAGTTATCTAGCTTTTTTGCATTCAATTCTCCATCATAGATTGACAAATCAAACTTTACATCTAATTTAATCAAAGATGTTTTCTTCTTTTTCTTTTCAGGGCTAGAAGGTGGTGTTAGTGGAGGAGATGATGGAGGAGGCTCTTCCCCTTTCCCTTTGTCCTCTAGATGGGCATCTAGAGAAGGTTCCTCTACTCCTTTGCCTTGTTTGGGTGTTGAGGTGCTTTCACCTTGACCTTTCTCGAAATCTCGATACATTTCTTCCACCATGGCTCGCATGGCCATAAAGCTATCCATGAACTGAGATTCTGATTCCAATGGGACTTCTCTGGCCATTCTCCTCTAAGAGTAGACCTTCTATTCTCTAGATTAGTCTCAACAAGCTCTCTTTCTCCTAGTTTGAGCTTTGACCTAGTAAGCATTCAACAATCCAGCACAATCTTGTCTAACCTTAGCAAACCTAAAGCTTTGATACCACTTGATCTGTAAATGAAGATCTTAGATTACCTTTAAGGTATTAGAGACTCATGTGCATGGATTTTCCTATATTACTTAATACAAAGAATCGATAAGATTGCGAATAATATAGACAATTGAGCAGTTAGAGAAACATAATAGACAAACATACATAAACACAACAAGTTTAATATGGAGTTCACCCAAAACTCTCGGGCTACGTCTCCTGGTCCAGCCTTCAGTGGTGACCTCTCTATTATGTCTTCAAGAGCAGATTTTTAAAAATGTGAGCTCAAATTGAGTCTCAACACAACAGATACAAAACAACAGGAGTTTTGCTTGAATCCCTCAAGCCTCTTTGAGTACACAGACTCTTTCTCTCACTCTCTGTCTCTGTCTTCTCTCTGTCTCAGCACTGCTTCTCCCTGTCTTCTGTCTTCTGTGGCTTTTAAGCCAATCGGCGCTATCTGTTCATTTCCTCTTCTGGTCTCTCTAGCTCTCGGCCTCTGTCCACTCAAATTCCCCTCTGAGCTTAGCAATCATTGCTAAACGCCTTTAGGGATGGTGGCCACCTGTTTTGTAACGGAATGGACCATCGGCGCCTTTGAAATCATCAGAATAATCATTCTCTATTTACACAGAGAAATACACTAAAACATGGGAAAATCCGCCAATCTGCCGATTATCGGACCTGAAATATTATTAATTCTGCCCTAGAACTCCATCGGTCCGCCTTTATATCGCTATCGCATATCTACCGTTGATCTGAGTGATCTTGATCCAACGGTTGAGATTCATTTCGGGCGGTGAAGGCGTACAGAGATTACCCACCCGAAAAGGCGGTTTTCTCACGCCACATGTCGGCCAGTGGATGGGATCGGGCGGAGCCCGTCCAATACCACTTACCGCCTAAGGCCCGCCCGAAATCCTGCTCATTACGGAACTCAATATATATATATATATATATATATATATATATATATATATATATATATATATATATATATATATATATATAGATATATATAGATATATATATATATATATATAGATATATATAAACCCCTTTGGGTCTAGATTCATCGCTTTATTCACATTTCCTTTGTTTTTCGTTTATTTAATGAAAATGTGAAATACATAGGAAAAACCCTTTTTCTGGATCTTTAAATATATCAAATATCATCCATAATCTTATCGGGTCCAGCTATCGCAGTCGTATTTGTTATCGGCCCCGCTCCTTTGTATTACTCCGATGTGATATTGCGATGCGATTATATCGCAATCGCATAGTCCTCGGGCCTCGGTAGTCCTTATGTGTGTGTTTTGGCGATGCGATGGCGCGAGTAAATCTGGACCGTTGATCTACGCGCATAGATGAACTGCTCTCGTTTAATCGCGTCGATCTCTATCACAATTTCTCATAAGGCCGCTTCTGATGGACTCCGCCTGTCAACGCCGATTGCGATATGCCGATCGAATCTGGACCATTGATTTGCCAGATCCGACGGCTCCTGTGCATTGTTCCTTTGACTTTCGATAACTCTGTTTTCCACTGTTTCTTCATGTTTTTCGCTCCCAATAGTGTTTTCATCCATTTTTAAAGGTTTATCCTTATGTGATAGTTTTTTATTTTGAAGACTTCAAGGGTGTTTTGGATCCATTTTCGATCAGAATATTAATCACCTTTATTGATAAGAAGAGCTTGGTTGTAATTGCACATTTGTTGTGCAATCTTGTATTCTCTATTTAATAAAAATGATAGTTTGTTGTGGTGGTTGAGTCCTAATTTCTTAGACTTTGGTTCTTGTCCTGGGTCAAAGTGGGACACATTGTGTTCATTGTGCACTCTCTCCCTAGTTCTCTCTTATTCACCAATGGTGACAAGTACTATTGTATTGCCTAAACTTGTTGGCATAAATTATTTCTATTGGAGCAAACACATGCAACCTATATTCATCACTAAAAATTTATGGGAACTTGTAACCAATGGATATACTATTCCTTCTCCTGATGAATTCAAAGCATTGAGTGATGATGATAATAAATATCCTAAGGAACTTATTAAGAAAGGTAATGAAGCACTTTCACTTATAGGGAGCATTGTTGAAGAATCTATATTTCTAAGAATTAATGGTGTAGTATCATCCAAGGAAGCATGGGATATATTAAAGAACACATATGAAGGTGTGGTTGTAGCTAAATTACAAACGTTAAGGAGGAATTTTGAAATTTTCCATATGAAAAGTAATGAATCCATTCATGATTATATCAAAAAAATGCAAGATGTTGTTAATCATATGAGGTTATTAGGTGAAGATATTCTAGAAAGAAGGTTGATTTAGAAGATTTTAAGAAGTGTTTTTCCCAAGTTTCAAATGGTCACCACCAATATTATGGTCTCCAAAGATTTAAATACAATGAAAATCGATTAATTGAGTGGATTCTTGTTAAATGTTGAAGAAAATCAACTATCTGAGCAAGCGAGACATGTTTTTTTTGCAAAGTATAAAGGAAGTGGAAGGAGCATGGATTAATATTAGAATCAGAGCCAAAATAGAAATCAATAGAATTCACAAGGAAATGCATCTCCTTCGAGAAGTGGAGGAAGGAACCCTAGTCAGTTCATAGGAAGAGGCAAAGATAGATCTCGTGGAAGAGGACAAGGAAGAGATGGAGGCAAAAATGGAGGAAGAAATGGAGGACCACAATGTTGTTATTGCTAAAAATTTGGCCATCTTGAAATATATTGTTATGCAAAAATGTGATATATTGAATATAAAGGTGCTAATACATTTGTTGAAGAAACTAGGAATGAGAAGTTATTCATCTCAAGTTTGATGGCACATATTGAAGAAAGTGAAGCATGGTATATTGATTTGGTATGTTCAACTCATGTGACATCTCAAGAGGAGTTATTTACAAAGTTAATGACAACTATTTAGGTAAAGTCATATTTGGTGATGATATGTTTCTGAAGTGAAAGAGAAAGGCACATTTGCAATACCAACATTGCATGGAAAGAAGAAGTTAATTGAGGACACTTTGTTAACACTAACATTGAAGAAGAACCTACTATTTGTAGGAAAAATGATATTGGAGCAAAACTACATGATAGTGTTTGATAATAAAGAATGCTTAATCATGAATAAGTTGAATCAAAATGCAGTCGTAGCACGAGGAGAAAAGGATGAAGATAAAATTTTGAAGCTCTCCTTTGATTCAAGTAATTCATAGAGTTTGAATGCAATAGAGGAAGCAAATAGTAAGCTTTGGCATTTAAGGATGGGACATCTAAATTTTCAGATATTGGTGATGCTAATGAAGCAGAACACAATGAATAGTCTTCCTTATATCACGAGGGATGAGGAAGTATGCGAAGGGTGTATTTTTGGGAAACAACACAGGGAAAGTTTCTCAAATGGAACATGAAAGGATAGAGAACAACTAGCATTGGTACATTCAGATTTGTGTGGTCCAATGGAGACCGTATCTCTTGCAAATGCACATTATTTTCTCACTTTCATTGATGATCATTCTTAGAATACATGGGTGTATTTTTTGCAGGAGAAGTTTGAAGAGTTTTCTCATTTTCTTGAGTGTAAGGCTTTAATTGAAACAGAAGTGGCTTGGAAATTCTTACCCTAAGAACACATAATGGGGGAGAATACAAGTCAAATGAGTTTTTGAATTATTGTAGGAAGAATGGAATAAAGTGAGAGTTTACCAATTCATACTCTCCCCAACAAAATGGATTTGTGGAAAGGAAAAACGGGACCATGGTTGAAATGGCTAGGAGCATGTTAGAAACTAAGTCTCATGGAAATGAGTTTTGGGCCAAAGTAGTACACACAACAATATAAAATCTTAATCGATGTCCTACAAACGGAGTGTTGAATTTGACTCCAAAAGAAGTATGGTTAGGATACAAACCAATTTTGGGCCAAAGTAGTACACACAACAATATAAAATCTTAATCAATGTCCTACAAACGGAGTGTTGAATTTGACTCCAAAAGAAGTATGGTTAGGATACAAACCAAATGTTGTACATATGAATTTTTTTGGTTGTACAACATATGCACATGTTCTTAAGGAAAAGAGGAGGAAATTGGATGATAAAAGTGAGAAGCATATATTTATTGGATATAGTTATAAAACAAGAGTTTATAGGTTGTTTTATAATCAAACAAAGAATGTGATAATAAGCAGAGATGTTGTGTTTGATGAGCACAAAATTTATCAACCGGAACAAGTACAATTTGAATTGAGTAAAGATGCAATGAATATTGGTGATGAATCAAATTCCAAGTTAGTAAAGATAGATGAAGTTAAGAAGAAGCCTATGTGGCTTGAAAGGGGTAATTCATAAAACGATATGTTGTATGGTGTAGGAATTTACAGGGTAAGTTCCTCAGATAGAACACCAAAGGACACCGCTCACAAACAGATCACAGATCAATACACCAGTATTTTGACGTGGTTAAAACCCTCAAAGAGGGAAACAGTCCACGGCCTGAGCCAATGCGGCCACTTCAGGCAATTTATTAATAAAAGAATGAAAATTTACATATGCTTCTCTCATAGACGAATTACCCTACAAATGACCCTCCATGCGCTTTAAATAGAAATCATGGACCAATCGGGTGTTAAGCCACGGATCAAGTGTCCGTAATACCGAGGAGAGAATGAACCGTCGGATCACTACATATCGTGACCGTCAGATTGTAAATTACAAAATGTACAAGGTAAAGAAACACACTTTACCTAACTCTATACTAGACCAAGTTGTACTTAATTATTTCCTATTTGTCGAAATCTCCTAACATCCCCCCTTAAGAACAACTTGGGATAGGATTGAAGGATTTACAAATATGACACAGTAGGAGAAGGAAGGAGGCATTAGAGCCTATCCCCCCTTAGTGACAACTTCCTGAACTCCAACCATAAATCGAAGTTTAGTGAACTTCGCCTCTGTGAGAGCCTTTGTAAAGATGTCTGCAACTTGATCATCTGTTGAACAATATTGCACTTCAAGAACATGGTCATGAATGAGCTTTCTGATGAAGTGCATGTGCAGTTCAATGTGTTTGTTGCGCTGATGTTGGACTGGATCTTTGCATAGCTGAATGGCACTTTGATTATCACACCAAAGTGTAGTCGGATGCTGCTGCTGAAAGCCAAACTCTGACAGGATCTGACGAAGCCACAAGGCTTCCTTACTAGCTTCTACGGCACCACGATACTCTGCTTCTGCTGAAGAAAGAGAAATGGCACCTTGTTTCTTGCAAGCCCATGTAATAGGTCCTGAACCAAGAGTGAACACATAACCTGTAGTAGACTTCCGATCATCAGGGTCACCAGCCCAATCGGAATCAGTGAAACCAACCAATAGAGGAGCTGCTTCGCCACTGTAATGAATCCCAAACTGAACTGTATCTCGAACATAACGAAGTATTCTTTTAGCTACTTTCCAATGACTTTCATGTGGGTTTTGCATAAACCGAGCAACAAGGCCAACGACAAAGGAAAGGTCAGGACGAGTATGGGTTAGATACAAAAGTTTTCCTACAAGTTGACGGTATAAGGTAGCATCAACTTCAGGAGAAGTACAAGTGACTGAAAGTTTGACTCCAGACTGAAAGGGAGAAGGGGCTGGCTTACAGTCTTCCATGTGAAAATGGCGTAGAATATCACAGGCATACTTGGACTGAGAAAGGGAAATACCTTCCTTGGATTGCAAGACTTGAAGACTGAGAAAATAATGTAAGTGTCCTAAGTCTGTCATTTCAAACTTCCTTTTAAGGCTAGACTTCACATGGTTTAGAAGGTTGGGATCACTACCAGTCAGGATAAGATCATCAACATAAAGAACAAGAATGATAAGAGACTTGCCCACTTTCTTGGTGTAGACAATATTGTCAGAATGACACCTAGAAAAGCCATTTTCTAAAAGAAAGTTATCCATTTTGGCATACCAAACTCGAGGAGCTTTCTTGAGACCATAAAGGGATTTCTTAAGCCGACATACAAGGCTGGAGTCTATTTGTATAAAGCCAATAGTTTTTTCCATATAGATTTCTTCATGCAAGTCCCCATGCAAGAAGGCGGATTTAACATCCATCTGATGGACTTCCCATTTGAAAGAAGCAGCAAGGGAAAGAACAAGGCAGATAGAGTTCATTTTGGCAACAGGGGAGAAGGTTTCAGTATAGTCAATGCCTTCAACTTGTGAAAAACCCTTAGCAACAAGACGAGCTTTATGTTTATCAACTTTCCCATCTGGTCCATACTTGGTTCTGTAAACCCATTTGCATCTAACAAGTTTTCGTCCCTTTAGTAGAGGAGCAAGATCCCATGTATCATTTGCCAATAATGAATGATATTATTCATTCATAGCTGCTTCCCAATCTGGATGGCCTGAAGCTTCTGCAAAGTTGTCAGGATCATAATTCACTGAAGCTTGAGGCAGTAAAGAAGAGGCTCTATCGAACTGAGAACGTGTACGTCGCTGATCTGTAGGATCACCGGCAAGATCACCTGCTGCATCCCGAGTAGCACGGACCCATTTTGGAAGCCGAGGAGCTGAAGGAGGATCTTGAGAAGGTGGGGGAGGAGTTTCATCCTCGCTTTCATCATCTGAAGAAGAAATATTTTCAAAAGTAGAAGAGATAGGGAGAGGTGGCACATCCGCCGAACTAGGCTCACAGGCCGATATATTTTCAGCAAACTTTACATCTCTTCTAATGATAACATTTTTGGACTTAAGTGGAATAAGTCTATATCCTTTGACATCTTCAGAATATCCAACAAAAATACATTGTTCACTCTTAGGTTCTAAAGCTTTGTGTTTCTCATCTGGAATATGGGCCCATGCTTCACTTCCAAAAACACGAAAGTGACTTACATCTGGTTTGATTGAGGTCCATGCTTCTTCTGGAGTGATATTCTTTAAAACCTTAGTAGGAGTGCGATTTATTATGTAATTTGCACAGTTAATTGCTTCTGCCCAATAATTAAGACTAAGTCCTTTAGATTGAAGCATACAATTAGGCATTTCCTTTAAGGTGCGATTCTTCCTTTCAGCTACACCATTTTGTTGTGGAGTATATGGAACAGTATGTTGCATTTGAATTCCATTCTCAGTGCAAAAGTTGATGAATGTGTTTTTAACATATTCTCCGCCATTATCAGATCTTAGCTTAAGAATTTGATGTCTAGATTGTTTTTCAACAAAGGCCTTAAAGGCCAAGAACATGTTAAATACTTCACTCTTGAGTTTTAAGAAGTATACCCAAGTGCATCTGGAGAAATCATCAATGAAAGTTAAAAAATACTTGTAGCCAGAGAATGAAGCAACTGGAAGTGGACCACATAAATCACTATGCACGAGCTGTAAAGGGGCTGAGGCGTGCCAAGAGGCACGTTTTTCAAAACTGTCCCGATGATGTTTTCCGAGTACACATCCGGAACAAACACCATCTCTGCAAGATACCATTGGAAGACCTGTCACCATATTTTCTTTACATAGATTCTGAAGAGAGCGATAGTTTAAGTGACCAAATCGCTCATGCCAAAGTTTGCTCACTTCATCATTATGAGCAACAAATACTGAGGGAAGATTTGATGACCCAAAGTTGTGAAACTTATACAACCTTGTAGAATCATCAGCAATGCGAGTAGCTAAAATCTGTTTAGGATCTCTTAGGTCCTTAATTACAACATCGTGAGGTGAAAATTCAACAATCTTACCTTCATCTGAATGGGTTATCTGATATACAGATAGAAGGTTGCAGGATAAGGTTGGAACACATAATACATCATTAAACTGACCATTGTCTAGATGAACAGTTCCAGTCCCTACAACACTAAGAGATCTATCATCACCAACATATATATTTTTGGTGTTATAATCATTTAAAGAAGAAAACATGGCTTTGTTTTTGGCCATGTGATAAGAAGCTCCAGAATCAATGAGCCACTCATGAGAATGAGAAGAAGAAGATACATTTAGTGCTTAGCCAGACCGAGATGCTTGACAACCACATGCAGAAAGTGCCATTCCTGAAGATGAAGTTGAAGTTGAAGATTGCTCCAAATGGATGTTATGCTTCTTCATTGTTGCTTCTAAGGCTTCCATCTTCTTAAATCATTTGGATTCTAAGTGGCCATCTTGATTACAAAAGTTGCAATGTCTATCAGTCTTCTTCCCTTTGTTTTTATTTGTCTTATCATTTTGTTGAAATGATTTTTCATTTTAAGGCTGAAATTACTTAGGACCCTTGTTTGGTTTAGGACCATTCTTTTTAGGATACAACTTCTTAGGATTCTTTGGATTTGGTTGTTGTTGGGCGGCTAATGCTTTCTTAGAAGAGTTTCCAAGATGAAGAAGACCAAGGTGTACGAGTTTTTCTTGTTCTCTTATTAAAGAATCACAAAAGGAATCAAAGGAAGGGGACTTGTGGGTTTGTCCTTGAGAAATGAAGGCTTCTCTTGTAGAATGGAAGGTGGAAACAAACACAGAATAGGCTGGTCCCAACTTAGTAAGAATGGAGTAGATAAGGCTACTATCTTCTTTCTTAACCTTAACACCTTCCAAGAGAAGTCTAAAGGTCTTGAACTTGGACAACAAATCTTCAATGCAAGAAAAATTATTGGGGTCCAATGTAAGCAATTCATTTTCAAGTTGATGAGCTTTAAGTTCATTTTTAATTCCAAAGACTTTAGTAATCTGTTGCAGTGCTTCATCAGGAGTATCAAGTTCTGCAATATGGAATCTAAGATCTGGAGAAATAGACATCCCTATCAACCCACGTGCTTGGTCTTGCCTATTTTCCCATTTAGCTGCCTTATCTTCATCTTTCAGTTTGGTCTCTTGGCCTGTGGCTATTCTGTAAAGACCTTTACTTCTAAGTAAATCCACAATGTAGGACCACCATTGGAAGTAGTTAGTGCTATCAAGAATGACTTGGCATGGAATTTCCATTTTTAACAGAAACTGAAGCTGTAGATGCTGAAACCAAGTGTACCAATGGAAAGATCTCGAAAAATTAGGCTGTTTCAAAAAAACGGTTCTGAAAACGGCTTCCAGATGAAGAAGTTATGTCTTTTTGAACAAAAATTGACGAAGTCGCCGACGAAGTGTGGGAATGTGCGGAAATGAAAAAATCCGCCCCCACAAAATGGAGACTTGAACCCAAGACCTCTACTCTCATAAATTAACTTTGCACCAAGTGAGCTATACAAAAAGTTTGAGAGAGAGAGAGAGAGAGGGTTGATGCTTTGGGTTGCGTGCTTGCTTTGAGAAAGCTCTTTTTCCCTACAAAACAAAAAACACAAAACCCAACACGGACATACAAAAAAAAAACGAACCTTGCGGCTCGAAGTTAGCTTTAGCCGGAAACTAGATATTTTCAAAAATGAACCTTGCGGCTCAAAGTTAGCTTTAGCCGGAAACTAAATATTTTCCTCAATGTTTCTGATTTTCCGAGATCACACTAAGGCGCAGCGGAAAAGAGCATACGCATGAGAAAAATCCTTCCTTTCTGTTTCTAGTTTGCCCAGATCGCACAAGGTCGCAGGGAAAAGAGCATACGCAGAAATGAAAGGTATAGATCCGGTAATAAAAAAGGCTAAATAAACTAAAACCGAAATAAACAGAGAGAAAATGACTGTAAACTGCAAATAAACACTGTATACCTCCAGATCTTAAAAATGACGCAGCTAGGGCTACCGGAAACCTTTTCGCGTGAAACGAAAGCGGTTCCTCACTAGAACAAATGCTCCCAACAAAACAGAGCAGTCCTCTCGGCCCGAAAGCAGTCAGAAACAGTAGATCTAGGAAACGGTTGTCGGATGCAGTTCTAACGACTTCAGATTTGGATCACCAACGGACGCGGCCCTCAAATAGCTCTGATACCATGTAGGAATTTACAGGGTAAGTTCCTCAGATAGAACACCAAAGGACACCGCTCACAAACAGATCACAGATTAATACATCAATATTTTGACGTGGTTAAAACCCTCAAAGAGGGAAACAGTCCACGGCCTGAGCCAACGCGGCCACTTTAGGCAATTTATTAATAAAAGAATGAAAATTTACATATGCTTCTCTCATAGACGGATTACCCTACAAATGAACCTCCATGCGCTTTAAATAGAAATCATGGACCAATCGGGTGTTAAGCCACGGATCAAGTGTCGGTAATACCGATGAGAGAATGAACTGTCAGATCACTACATATCGTGACCGTCGGATTGTAAGTTACAAAATGTACAAGGTAAAGAAACACACTTTACCTAACTCTATACTAGACCAAGTTGTACTTAACTATTTCCTATGTGTCGGAATATCCTAACAGATGGAACTTTTGAAAAGAGGGTTACTAGATCTCAAAGTTATCTAGTGAATTATGCACTTATGGGACAAGTAATGAAAATAGATGAACCACAAAATTAAGCAGAAGCATCAAGGAAGAAATAATGGAATGAAGCTATGGAAGAAGAATATAATGCCTTGGTGAAAAATGATACAAGGGACTTGGTCCAATTACCAAAAGGAAAAGATGCAATTTCGCACTAAGTGGATTTATAAAACCAAATATAAATCAGATGGCACAATTGATAAGTACAAGGCCCACTTAGTTGCAAAGGACTATGCAGAGAAGGAAGGTGTTGATTGCACTGAGACATTTTCCCCAGTTGAAAACTTGGATACAATCAAGGTGGTTCTTTCATTACCTGCTCAGTCCAAATGACCAAATTTCCAAATGGATGTTTAATCGGCTTTTTTGAATGGTAATGTGGATGAAGAAATTTATGTGCAGCAACCTGAGGGCTTTGAAGTGCCAAGAAAAGAATATTGTATTTATAAGTTGAAAAAAGTCTTGTATGGTCTTAAGCAAGTGCCAAGGGCTTGGTATTCAAGAATTGATAAGTATTTTCAAGATCATGGATAAGTTAAAATTTTATCTTTGCCCAATCTCTATATCTTTCAATCAAGGCAAGACATTCTAATAGTTGTCTTATATGTTGTTGATTTGAACTACACTGGGAACATTGCTGAACTATTTCAAAGATTTAAGTCACATATGATTTTTGAGTTTGAGATGATAGACCTTGGTGAGTTGCCTTATTTCTTGGGTGTTGAAGTTTGGCAAAAGGAAGATGGTATTTTCATGTCACAAGCCGAGTATACTTGGGACATTATGAAGAAGTTCAGAATGTTGAGTTGTGAGCCAACGACAACTCCTCTAGAAGTTGGGTTGGAGTTATACATACATGATGAATCCAATGCATTTGATGTTACTTTGGATCGTCAATTGGTTGGAATTTTGATATACTTAACTACAACTCGACTAGATATTTCTTTTATAGTTAGTATGGTATCGAGATGTATGGCAGAACCTAAGGAATTGCATTGGAAAGCAACAAAGAGGATTTTAAGATATCTGCGTGGAATAGTTGGTTATGGTTTGGTATATAGATTTACTGAAGATTTCAGGTTGATTGGTGATACAAATTCAAATTGAGCTGGATGCATGGATGATAGGAAATCAACCTTAGGGTATTCATTCAACATGAGTTTAATAACAGTGGCTTGGAGTACTAATAAGCAACCCAAAATTTCTTTATCCATAGCAAAAGCAAAGTATAAAGTAGCAATGACAACAACATGTGAAACAATTTAGTTAAGAAGAATTCTAGAGGATCTACATGAGCAACAAGAGCAACTGACTTAGTTGATATGTGATAATCAAAGTGCTATTCAAATGACCAAGAATCTAGTTTTTCATAAGAATACCAAGCATATTGATATTCATTATCATTTTGTTCGAGATTTGGTTCAAGAAGTAGTGGTCGAAATCAAGTATTGCAAAATAGATGAACGTGTAGCTGATATGTTCACTGAAACACTATTTGAGGAAAAGTTCTTCAAATTCAGAGATGATCTTGGAATATTTCCAAATGATCATTATGTGGGAGAAATGATGGAATAATGATTCATTTTTTATTACTAGTGTTATTGTAAGATGTTATTGTTAGTGAGAAAAATATGGGATAATTTGTGGAGAGATCTATGGTGTGATTTATGTAGTGATTGAATGAGAGATTTGTGGAAATGACAGATTGTCGAGACCTCTCCTAATGTATAAATATATGCATTTGTTAATGAAATTTGTTAGAGTTGGTGTGTGCATTATTGTTGAATTTTTGTTCTATAATTTCTAGTGTCGTGTTTCTTCAAACATTGTGAATCTCCTCCACCAGTAAGCTTTCGAGAAGCAAACTTTCAAATTCTAATTATACTTGCCTATTGAATTCAAGATACCTTGTATTTGCTTTTGTGATCTAGGTGGTATTAAGATACTCTAGCAAAGTCAATATACTAATAATTTATAATGTTTTAACTATTTAATAACAACAACAAAAAGTATGAAGTAGTTGTGAATTTCATCATGGTATTCAACAAATAGAAGTATATTTTATCGCATATTTTGCCTTTGTCTCCAAATTAATCAAACAAAGATTACATGCTGAAACCAAAGTACATGAATAATCGCTTATCAAAATTAAAAATGATAATTGTATTTTGTTTTCATTGTTAAAGTAACATATATCATAAGAGCAAGGAATAAATTAAATGTGTGGCAAACAACTCCTCTTCTTGGTGTCTTTGCATTCCAAATTCAATAAAAAGTCAAATATATTTTAGGTTGTGTTTGTTGAAATTGTAGTATGAAGTTGATTCAATAAAAATGGAAAGGGAGAAAACCACTTGTGATCTGAATTTTTGAAGGAACTAAATGAAATATAGGTTTAAACCAAAAACGCAGATATATAGCGAAACTGAACTTCAATTACTAAATAGCAAATACTGAAATTGTTTACATACAGAATGAAATCAAAATAGCTCAAACAATAGTAGCTTATCTTTGGGAGGAGATGTTATGATTGCCTAATGAACTCTGTTACAATGAGGTTTTGAGGCCTTTTATCATGAACAAAAAATGAGAAACCCTAAACATCCAAAAACATAACCCTAGGAGATGAAGCGACAAAAGCTTGTGGGCCTTGATGGGGTTAGTTGGAACATCAACTTCCCAGGGTCGTAAATTTGGCATATGATCTCTGTTTGGCACGCATGATAACCTGTTAGAAAGGTCTATCCAAGGACAACAAATTTTGAATGTAAACACCAGTCTTTGACTTGAGTTTTCCCATTTCCATAAAAAAAAAACATTGTTTAGGGCCTCAAAATAACTCCGAAAGTTCAGGGCTCGAAAAACTACCAAAAATAGAAAATTGTTGAAATACTAAACTGTGTTGAACAATAGGAAACTAATAGGAATCAATGTTGGGATTCCAAGTGGAATAGGTGGGTGGCCACCAAATCCACCTGGATCAATCCTCCCCCCCTTAGGAAGCAAAGATCCCCATTGCATTGAGTGCCTCCTTGAAATGGGGAAAGTTCTACTGAACTTGGTCCTTGATGAGCCACTTGCCTTGGTGCAGGAGCTGGCTAACTTTGACAACTTGATATAGCCAGACTGTCTATTGACGAGTGTTCTTAATCTGTGTGTCCATTGTTCGATCAATTGTGACCTATTTAATGCATTATGTGTTGATCTCTATTGGTGTTAGCTACTTGGGGATGTTTGATGTGTCTAATAATGGTGGAAAGTATGGTCAAAGGTGGTCCACATTGAATATTGGGTGTAGGCCAAGGAACGGGGGAATACTTAGCTTGATAGTGTTGTCACCCATAGCCTTGGTTTTGGTGTAAGGCCCATATCAGAGTGGTCAGAGCTTTTGATGGGATCCGATAAGGCGTTCCTTCTGCAAATGCAACCAAACCTTACCACCCACTTGAAACTTATGTGGCACCCGATGTTGATCATGACATTGTTTGTACTTAGTATTGGCTTTGTCTAGGATATCATGAACCCGATAGTAGATGTGTTGAAATCGTTCAATAAAATTGGTGGATTTATCAACTTTGGATTAAACATGTGCAAATTTTGCCTATGTAGTTGCAAGAGGCATTGCAACATCAATGGGACATAATGGTTGAAATCTTAAACCCACCTAAAAGGGCTTGTGGCTAGTTGAGCTATGGAGAGCTCTATTGTAGCTATGTTGAACACAAGGGAGACCCTCATCCCATGTTCGTGGATGCTTAGAGTTGTGCATGCATACTATGTGCACTATAATCCTGTTGACGACCTTGTCTGATCATCAGTCTAGGGGTGGAAGGCATTCGACTTGATGAGCTTAGTATCCAAAAATGGCCAGAGGATCGATTAGAATGCGCTTAGGAGACTATTCTCACAATCTAATATGATGGTCTATGGGATTCCAAAATGCACCCACACTTGTTTAAAGAAGAGCTTGGTCATGCCTTCTGCTGTGAAATTCTTCTTGTAGGTAGCCAATATGACCATCTTAAAAAATCTATCAACGACCACAAACATATAGTCTTTACCATGCTTGGTAGAAATAAGGCCATGCATATAGTCCATGGAGATGGATTCCCAAGGCCGTCTAGGAGTAGGTAGAAGGGTGTACAAGACTTGCTTCTTAATGGTTAGCTTAGTGATGGCACATGCAATGTAGGATCTGATATATTTGCAAACATCATGTTGAAGTTTTGGCCAATAAAAATACTTTTGTAGTATCGCCACTATGTTTTCCAAGCCAAAGTGCCTTGCTACTCAATTGTAATGCACCTCCCAAATTAGCTTAGAGCGCTCGTTTTAAGGAATACAAAGGTGTCCTAGGTAGCACAACTGTGCATCCTAGAGGTGGAACTCTGGAAATTGCTTTCCTTCCATCAAAATCTAGTATGTGGTGGTGAATTCTAGATCATTTGTTTATAGATGCAACCATCTACAAGTCTCATTCCCACAAGAATTGAGAACAATGGCTAGTGCCAAAACCAGGGGTCGAATAAGGAAATCTGCAACATGATTGGTGCTACCCTTCTTGTATTTAATTTTCAAATGGAATTGTTGCAGATATGCGAACCATTCCAATGACAATTGTTATGTAACTTTCCATAGGTCTACATAAATTGGAGAGGACGATGATCTGTGCAAATGATTGTCTCCTTCCCTATAATGTAATGTTTATTGTCGACAAGCCTACGAGATGGAATACATCTCCTTATCGTATGTGGGGTATCTCCAAATAATATCAAAGAGTGTCTCACTACGATAGGTCACCGGATGCCCTTGCTGAGTGAGGACTGCACCAATAACATAGTTATTGGCATTTGTATCAACCTCAAATGGCTATCGCAAGTTTAACAACGTGAGGAATGGTGCAAAGCAAAGGCGGTGTTTCAACTCAACGAATGCCTTTTGTTGTGACTTGGACCAAAAATTCTTTACTTTTTCTCCATCCTTAGTAACTTGACTTAAGGGCGAAGTGACATGAGAGAATAATAACATGCATATGCGGTAGAAATTAGCAAGGCCTAAGAAGTTGCAAAGCTTTGTGAGACTCCTCAGGGCCAACTAATCCTGAATGACTTGGATCTTAGTTGCATCCACATGCACACCTTACTCATAAATAATGTAACCCATATATTAGACCTTGTCCATGCCAAAGGAGCGTTTTTCTAAGTTTGCACATAGCTTGTGTTGCCGTAGAGTACCCATGACCTGCCGAAAATGTTGCAAGTGCTCTTCCCAATTCTTGCTGAAGATGAGGATATCATCATGACATACGACCACAAACGAGTTGGTGAAAGGCCACGAGATGTCACCCATCACCCTCATGAAAGTTGCAGGGGCATTCATTAGACCAAAGGGCATGCACAACCACTTGAAAAGACCCTCCTTGGACTTCAAAGCAGTCTTCCACACATCCGTGGGTTCTATTGGAACTCGGTGATAACCAAACTTCAATTCAATATTGCTAAAATATTTGCCCCCCTTGAGTTGATCAAGAAGGTCATTAATCCGTGGAATTAGCTGCCTATTCCAGATTGTGATTTTGTTCAGGGCTCGATAGTTAATACAAAGCCTCCATGTCCCATCCTTCTTTTTCACAAGTACAATTGGGCTCCCACAAGGTGAAGAACTTGGTAAGATGTGCCCTTTTTGTAGTAGCTCCTGGATTTGTTGCTTGATTTCCTTGTTTTCCATAAGACAATGATGAGAGATTGGTCCATTGGGTGGAGGTGGGCTGAGGGTCATATCTATGGAATGCTTGACTTGATAATGCAAGGGTACCCCTAAGGGTGAGGAGAAGATGTCTCTGTACTCTTCCACAACCTCATCCATTTGTTTTTGTCGTGCAAAGGAGCCCTATGTGGAGGCCATGGATATGGCCACGATCTTCCCCTTACTTTGAGAGAGAATCAGGACGACGACAAATTTCCCAGTCTGGGAGAGATCTTATTGCATTACTTAGTAGATATCAAAGAAATAGGAGTAAGTGGGGCTACCTCTAGTACCCTATATAATTTTTTGCCCAAAGTAATAGTAACAATACGAGGTATGGAATCCTACACAACATGACACTTCCAAAAGTACGGTTGGCCCAATAAAACATCACAAACTTCAAGAGGAGCAACATCACACAATACCTCATGCATGAAAGGCTTGATGTTGTAGGGAAGGCAACACTGTTGGTTGACGTGAAGATCTTGGCATTGGTGGAGTGACCCAATGGTGTATGGCTGCGAGTGTGGTCTTACTGGTAGTCCCAATTGCTTAACGACCTCTGCTGATATGAGGTTCTTTTGATTCCCGCTATCGACAATGAAACTAGTGGAGCCCCCTTTACCCACATTTGCAAGTGTAAGAGACCCTCACCTTCCTCCATATATTCAGGCTCCTTATGCTAGACCTTGGTTGTAACAACAGTGACACTGGGTTCTGCATCAATGATCTGTTTCCCCTTGTCGGGGTCTGGTTCAAAGTTAGAACCTTCATCTAATTATGAAGCTTTGATCTTGACCACCAACGACTACTTTGCGTGACACTCATTAGTGTTAGGAGTGGGGCTCATGTGGAACTCACACCACTTTCCCTTGTCCTTCTTCGTCTTCCCCTTGCTATTATTTACTTGCGGCTTCAATGGGTTGTCCTTGGTTGTTCCACTTTAACTCTGTCCTTTGTTCTACAGTTTGGGGGTGCCCTTGCCCTACTTTAGATTCACAAAACCAAAGTCTTGCTTATTCTATTTAAATTTTTGCTCGATTCATGTAACATATTAGTATGTTGCACCAAGCAAGGATATGTCCACGAAATCCATCTCCGTCTGGATGTATTTGTGTAGACAACCACAATACTTGAGAACCATATGACGCTCATAGTCCTAGATACCCAACTTTGTGCACAAAGTATGAAATATATTCGTGAACTCTAGCACTTCTTGGTGCCTTTCCTACTATAACATGTCCATTTTATATATTTATCTTCGTAGCTTCCGAGAGGGTAATATTGTTCCTTAACAACATCCTTAAAAGAGTTCCAAGAGGGTGCAACTAAAGACAATGCAAACTCTTATGTGGCCCTTTTCTCACATGGTTTCCCACCAGTCTTTGACATGGTGGGTGGCTTTAAGCAATGCAAAAGTAATCTTCTCTCTATTGGGAAAATCATGGATTGAAAATTATCGTTCCTGCATATTTAACCATTTATCTATAACATTTGCATCAACCTGACCCTCAAATATAGGAATATTAAAATTAACTTGTACCTTCAAGGGGGTAGTGCCTCCGAAGTGACTAATAGATGAAGATGTGTCACTTTTTGGTAATTGTTGAAGAATTTGGGAAAAGTTATCCATCAGTTCATTCCTTTGCCACTTGAGAGATTCTTTGAGTAATAATTTGATAGGATCACCCACTCCCTTGTCTTTCTTTTGTTCCACTATGGGAGGCCATCGAGTCAATAAGGATGGTCTTGTAAGGGTTCAAGTAGTTCAAGTCCTAACTCCTTATACCCTGACCTGGTTGGGGACATGCACAAAAAAACATAGAAAGAGTAGACTACTTGGATACCACTGATATGAATTTATGAAGGAATGAAATGAAATATAGATTTAAACCAAAAATATAGATATACAATGAAATTGAACTTCAATTAATGAATAGCAAATACTAAAAACTTTTTTCGTTCAGAATGAAAGCCAACTAGCTCAAACAGTGGTAGCTTTTCTTTCAGAAGAGACGTCCTCACCTCTTAGCTAGCAAAACGTAAAAGCTTTAGGAAACTATGGCGAAAAATAGGAAATTGATAGGAAACAATGCTGGGGTTCAAGTGGAATAGGTAGGTGGCCACCAATATCCACCTGGATCAACTTGCAGTGTTGACATTTGCAAAATTGCAATTTTTCATTATTGAATTTCATTAAGTTACCACAAAAGAGCATTTTTTGCTAGACATTTAGTCAACTCCAAAAAACAATTACACATTTTGGATATATTTCAAACTTTAAATCACATAATTAATAATGATGATGATTATGGTATGAATTCAAATACTACTACAAGTGCTAATAATAACATTAAATTTGGAACATTCGTAAGATATAAAGAATGCTAGAATTTAATTAGAGAATGTAATTTAGTTTTTTCTTGATACACATGGTTGGCATCTACTTCGCTGAAATAGCCAAGCTTCTTCCTTGAGCCAACCATTGGAGTTTTCCTAAGCTCCAATGGCATAGGGGTCTCCCTCTTATTCAACCCCTTCCATTGCTTGAGTCCCTACTTAGATTCTTCCTTCAATCATGTCTCACTTGTACTTGATCTCTCTCTCCATTAATGGCAGTTGTGGGCCCCTTTTCCCATTCGATTTGATTCAATGTTAGAGCGTGTTTGGAGCATGTAATCAACCTAGATTTGCTCCTCCTTGAGTTGGTATCACTCCCTCAACTATTGGGCAAATTTGCCCCTAGATTTGGCTAGGGATTCCTTTAGAGATATGGTTAAGAATATTTTTTCTAGTCCATCCTAGATTCCTGTCCTTCTTATGGTTCAAGAAGCCCTTGCCTTGTCCATTCTTATTGTTGAGGATGTTACTAAATATGAATTGTTTTACATAACTCATGGTCATGTTTGTAAGTTTAATGGCACACGATTAAGATTATTTGAACTGCACAATTGGATCTAATGTGTTTGGAGGCTAGATCTTAATGATGAAGCCCTTATCTGTTTATAGGCTAAAGGATTTTTCATCAAAAAGTTTATTTTAATAGAGGATTGAAACTAGATCCTCAAATCCAGTCCTTGGTTTAGGAAACCCCAGTCTTTTCACAAAGGCCTGAATTTTATTTTCCAACCCTCAGATAGACTTTTTCTCCATGGATCTTTTGTGGGTTAGGCTTCCCAATCCTCCTCTTTAATTTTGGGTCATGATTTACTCCACAATATTGGAAACACTCCTAGCAAATTCCACTTGTGCAACAAGGAGAGAAAAAACACCAAATATGCACATATTTGCGTTGACATGGACTTCAATAAAGGATTTGCAATAGAAATCGACTTGGTCTCCAAAGGTTATAAATTGATGCAAAAGTTGGATTATGAAAATAAGTCTCTTTTTAATGCAAAACATGTTATGAACATATGGCACATCATGACTTTTGTCCCAAACTTCATAAGAATGGTTGATCGTGGAAATCTCAATGAAAGTATACCCAATGGGAAAGTGCAAAGGAAGAATACCAGTTGATCTCCCTACAACCAACCAAGATCCTCAACAAATAACATAACTCTTATACAAGACTCTTGCAACGAAAGTTTCACTTGAAAAAACCCAAGATAAGTAACTTGTTTAGTGAATGCCATTCTCAAATGAGACAATGATCATGACAAATATTCCTTGTGAACTCCCCCTTGTTCCCCTTCATAAGTAAGGACTTCCCTTTCACTAGCAAGGAAGTCAACCTCCCTCTTGATTAGGCAAATTCCCCCTCCCAATCCCATGTGAGTTGTGTTGATCAAATAAAGGAATTAGAGGTAGATCAAAACATTTTAAATGAACCACTATATTAGGGCAAAATTGAATTAGAAGATCCATCAATGTTTATATAAGACTCAAAAATTAAATAGTCAATAAAATTCAAGACAAAAATTTATCTAGCATCACAACCAATAATGATAAGGGATTGACATGAAAACTTCTTTTAAACATGCACTATTTATTCATTTTCTTACTTTTGCAATTTATCAATGTTTATTCATATATCTCAAGTTATAAAAGAAATTCTAAATATATAAATTTTATGAATTAGAATTCCCAACCTGGTTAGAACTAACCACATTTTTGTATTAGATATAAATATTTAATTAGATGATAACTTTTTTTTAATACAAATACTAATTATTATTGATAAAAAATAATAACATAAAACTTCTTGGATTAAAAAACAACATAAAACTTGTTGTAATGAGATTGAAATATTAAAGAATAAAAGTTAAATTAATGTTTATATAAAATTTACTCTAATCTCTAATTAATTTGTAATCTTAAAATTATATTGAAGAATATACATATAAATGGGCCATTCCCATAACATCAACTCAATATTATTTTATCTCCTTTCTTAAGACTATTGAATTCTTTACTAAAAAGAAATTGATCATATTGATTAAATCAAGAGGGAAGAAGACACCCTGGAGAGCCTCGTATTGATCCGAGTGGAAGGACAGACTTAGGGTTTAACTAGGGTTACTATTAACCAGCGTCAAAATAGGATTTTATGAGGGTTATTCTTTCATATTTCATCTTCCCTTCGTTGTTGGGAACGCAGGCGCCGACTGAGAGGAGGGAGAGGAAAGGCGAGGCGGCGAAGAGGCAGTTGCAGGCCAAAAAAGTCGCCATTCAGGATGAAGTACAATCCTAGTAAGTATAAACTCACTTCTCTAAGAATTAGCAGTCTCTGAAGCCATCAACAAGAATATTTTAATGGATTCTGTCATGATGTTTCGTTCTTCAGATCGGAACATGATAGCCCGTTTTGGGGTTTTTATTTGGATTTGATTTGATTTTCTTTTTAGCTGTGTCGTCTGGTCCCTTGTGCTGTTATTTTAGGAGAACTTGAGTGAGGGGAATGCAGGAACCGATCCAGAGACTGTGAGGCTGATTCATTTCGCCCTTTTAACCGCTTGACCTAATACGGCATTGGACTGATCAGAGTAGGGTAGCCTTTTTCAATATGTACTTTTACGTTTCTCAGAAATTTATTTTATGTGGCTGTATCTGGTTTCCACTCCTGTGAAAGTTGGTTTGCCTCCATGTAGATTTTATTCTGGGTTAGGGCTTCGGGTATACGGTTGATCAAATCCAGGAGCTGTCGCTTGCCAATGGGTTGCCCTACCACTGAGCTACACGCACCTTCATGATGGGTACCCTTAGGGGTTTGATGTCATGTTGTGGTTCGCTATGTCGAACACCCCCTTTTAAGCCACCACACTCGGGCTCGGGGCGCCTAGCCTCTGCAAACCAACATGGCTCTAATTCCATATTAGGTAATTGGACAGGCTGGGAATCAAGCTGCATGCCATTTCATGATGTGCACCTTAAAGGTGTGGGTTGTTGTCTCAAGGACCCTCCCTCGAGCCACACTTTAGCTAAGGCCTGCTAGCTATTAACCATCTAACCTAGCTTTGATGCCATATACAAAAACTAGAGAGGCAGGGGATTACACCCGTTCCCGCCTTCAGTAGGTGGGCTGTTCTGCCGCTGAGATACACACCCCTTTCTGACGGTCACAATTGATTCAATATCAAGGGGTGGATTACTATCTCCAAAACCCCCATCAAGCCCTACGTTGTTTTAGGTCTCGAATCACTGCTGACCACCTGACTCTGTATCATGCCATAAAACTAGACACGATACGAGTTTGGCTCAGGATCTGCCCCTAACCATTGGGCTGCTCTAACATTTGAGCTACACGCCTTTTCATGACGAAGTACCATTGACAGCTGATATAAAGGTGCGTATTATTATTCCCACGTCATTGATAATGTTCGAAGAGGCTTCAAAGGTTGTTATGTTAGCTACGATTTCTCACAGGGAGCGCTTTGGCTTCCAAAGTGCCTCACTTGTTATTTTATGCTATAAGCATCTTTTTGCGGGACTTTAGAATTAATTTGGGTTAATCAAAATTGAGTCAATTGTTAGCCTAACAGAGGCCTCAACAAACTTCTGTGAAAACAGACTTCCTAGTTAGCCTGTGCAATGTGATCCTAATTTAATACAGTTCTTGAAAATATATTTTATTTAATTATTCTGCATTGGCAGTCTCTGTGAACTGGCCCAAAGTCTTTGCTGTTGGTTTTTGATGCCCGTTAATATATTATAAGAGTGGATAGGAGTGGAAATGACAGGAAAATTCTTACACACCAATGAAATCACAAAAAGAGACTGACATGTGAATCTGGTTTTTGTCTAAAAAACATCTTCTATTGGGTTTTCGTTGTAAATTTGACTCTATTGTGTATTAAATTTTGTTTTTGTATAGTGATTCTTGGTTCTATCCCATCCTTTGCATGTCATGAAAAAGCAAAGTAATGATAGTAGAGCGTATTGCGGATAACATGGCTTAATGAGAACTGGACCTTTGGTTTTCTTGGTGAAAGTAATGTCACTATTGATTAATAAAAAACAGCCTGCACACTTGAAGGCGTCCAGTAATATCTAGAGACAATTGAAATTGCTTGTGTTAGTTTCCATATAAGATCTTTTATAACACTGAAGGGTGGTGTGGGATAGCAGCAGGTGCATGTATTGGGGTTATGATATAGAGTTGACACTAACTTCTAATTGCAGACCCGTAGGAGTTAATACCAAAGTTTACAGTTAATTCATTACTCTCCCATTAGCTCAACTGTTGCATTAACCATGCAGAATTCTTAAATTCTTGTGATCTCTTTGTGGACTGGTTGTCGCTAGATAATTGTGACCTTCATAGATATTCACAATTAACAAAAGGCGAAAAAGACCCATTTATGAATGGATAGTTTATTGCCCTAGGAACTTATTGGAGTTCACAGTGTCTTCATTTTTGACCTTTTTGAGGGCCACAAATTTCTCCCCTCTACTTAGAGTTTTTTTATTTTATTTTTATTTTTATTTATTTATTTTATTTAACTTTTATTTTTTTTTAATATTTGCAACTATGATTTGATCTTTGGTTTTCTATTTCTTTGCAGGAGTCAGCAGTTCCAGGAGAAAGAGCCGCAAGGCACATTTCACTGCCCCATCTAGTGTGCGACGTATTTTGATGAGTGCACCACTGTCCTCTGATTTGAGGAACAAGTACAATGTGAGATCAGTAGTTCCAAGCAGAGGGGATGTGTTTTAGGTTGGCTTTGTGTGTTTAGCAAGTTAATCTATTTGATGTTTGATCCTTCTTTTCATGTTCCTTCAGGTTCGTTCGATTCCGATTAGAAAGGATGATGAAGTTCAGGTGGTACGAGGAACATTTAAGGGTAGAGAAGGCAAAGTTGTCCAAGTTTATCGAAAGAAATGGGTCATACATGTTGAGCGCATTACTCGTGAGAAAGTCAACGGTGAGATACTTCGTTTGGGAAAGAAATTGATATACATGCATAGAGCAATTTGTTTATGATCTTTGTTTTTTTAGTTGACTTGTGCGGGTCTGTTTGTAGGCACAACTGTGAATGTTGGTGTCCACCCATCTAAGGTGGTTGTGACAAAGTTGAAATTAGATAAGGATAGAAAAGATCTTTTGGAGAGAAAAGGAAAGGGCAGAGCTGCGGAGAAAGGGAAGGGCAAATTCACAGCAGAGGATGTTGCTCAACCTCTTCAGGATGTTGATTAGATATTGTCTTTTTGATAACAGGGCAATGTAAGCTTTAGCTCAGAATATAACTGAAATTTTGCGGAAATAGTTTTGGCTATAATTTTATTAAACTTGAAAGTTGGCCAACTTTAAACACTTATTTTTAAGTGACCATGTGCTTGTTACAAAATGACAAGCTGGTCGGCTAGTTAATCAGTTTATGCATTATTTTTTTTTCTTTTCCATTGGAAAGTTTGTTATAGAGAATATAATTCTTCCTGCTTCGGATTCCTAAGGATTGGACATTTCTCAGAACCTTTAATGAATTTGTCCAAGCTTAAATTCTTGATGTTGAAAACTTTTTAATTGATTTCTAGAATGGGAAAAACGGGAGAAGGTGAATGGAATGCCTGCATGGAAACATTAGGAAGTCTTCGTTGGACAAATTGACTGTTTATCGCTATCCAATTTTTCATGAATATCTTCCCAAGTCACGAGGGCTTCAATTGATTAATTTGATGTTTCATCATGCCGTATCCCTATCCAGTTTTTCATTAGTGATGTTCCCCTAGTCAGAAGGGCTCCAATTGATTCATTTGTTTTTTGATCTTCAGTGAGGATGGTAGTTAATTTTGGGTGTTTCTTGGGATTGGTTGTAATATATCCAAGTAGATTATTGTTCAAAAATCACGAAGGCAATTTTATCATGTTTGTGCTTTAGCTGTGTAAGCATGCCTAAATGGTGATTGATTAATTTAGTTTTTACCAGTTATTTAGGAGATTGATAACTGAGACTTTCATAAATTCAGTTACTCTATTTTATAGTTACAGGCTTGCATAAATCACCACATCTGCACTTGTACCAGTAAGATAGAGTGTAAGCAACTAAAAAAGAAGTGTGCAGCAACCACAACAAACATACAAAAAGTAAGCGAAACCGTTTTGTATTCATTCAAGAAACCTGGCAAGAAGAAATTATATTGATTATATCATTATCAAGTGTGCTTCATATACAATTAGTACCTTTTACTATTGATAATGTTAATACAATTAATAGTTTGAAGTATTCCATGCGTTGTTGTTCAGTGTGCAAACCTTTACTATGGTTATATATATATATATATATAATTTATGGTTTTTGTTTTATATTCTCATTAGGATTTTGGTGGGAAGATATAAAATGAAATATAGGATAATGTAATTTTTGTTTTGTTTTATAGGTACATTTTACATTGCATATGAGGAAATGTATGATGTAATGTTATGTTGATGGGGTATGGTGGAGTGTAAGGAACCAAAAAATTAGTGTAGAAATTGCAGCAAACACAAACATATATGAAGCAAGGGGCACATGGATTTATATTCAAGAGAGGAGAATTATATAAATTATATTGTTTTTGTGTTTATTTTGTTTTTTGCTTTTGATTTTTTTGTTTTGTTTGTAATTCTTTGTAATGAAACATTCCACCCTTTAGCCCATAGATAGGGGTAAGATAGTCCTCATTCGTGAAGGTTGTTTAACAAGGCTCAAAGCAATTTTAATAATATACTTGATATGAGCCCAATATGTCTACGTGTTGGAATTGAACTTGGGTTGCGTCTATTGCGTTGGAAACAATCATTCCTCCTCACCACTTGAGATAAACCCAATTGATGTCAAAGCAATTTTAATAATATACTTGATATGAGCCCAATATGTCTACGTGTTGGAATTGAACTTGGGTTGCGGCTATTGCGTTGGAAACAATCATTCCTCCTCACCACTTGAGATAAACCCAATTGATGTTTAGTGTGATTCTATTACACAACTAGTTCTTTTATATAATGATAGAGTATTATAACATTTATGTCATAATTATATATTTAGTTCAAACCATCTCCATAATTATCTCCACAATATTTTAATGAATCTCTCAGTATATCATCATTTTTAACTTGTTTCTTTTCTTAATCATCTTTAATTCATATGTAGACTTTTATTTTTGGTCATATGAATTTATTGAACATTACATAGTGTTAATTTTAGATAGCAATGGTATGTTCTATGCTTGATGACAATTTACTTCAATTTTCTTATTAGCCCAGTAATAATTTCTAAATTAGCAATCACATTAACGTGCTAGTAAAATGCAGATAGAACATAAATAATAACAATAGAAAACAAACCCAAACAAGAGGACAAAAGATATGGCACTAACTGGGACAAACCCCAATGTGGGGTTCAATATTCACTTGCATAACAACAACTATAGAAAGCCTTAATTAGAAAGTCAATGTTGGTCAACAAGGTAGAATTTGACCTTCAAAATGGTGTGGTCAAGTTTGGTCAACTCGGCCTCCAACAACAAGCCAAATCAGCCTAAAAACAGTGCAAAAATATCCAATCAAACTTGGTCAACGAAAATAAAAACTGCAATTAAACCTTTATGCAGTCAATGTTGGTCAAACAATAAGGTTTGCCTCTTTGTTTGTGCCAACAAATGTGCCCTGCCCAAACGAAGGTAACTCTCATAAAACCACATACAAACAGGCCAATGTTGTTGGTTGATGTTGGTAAAAAACTCTTACTTCGGTCAACGCTGGTCAATGCAGGAACAGCACTGCCCTTCTTCGCACGTGTGGAGAGTTGCCTCAGAAATCCGTACCCAATCAATGAAGGAGAGAGAGATATGTGAGTGAATGAAGTGTCTAAATGAGGAGGAGACACTTTTTATTTATATGCAAACGTTGAGGATGATAGATGTGATTGTTGGGCGTTTGAGCCTACATTAGTTCGCTGAACAACATTGACAATTTGTTCATAAACAAAATAAATTCATAATTCCATTTGTACATGTCAAATTGAGATGATCTTTAGATCAATCTTATACCTCTTGGAGAGAGGAATCAAATGAAATTATCAGTTGCATCATATGAGCTGTCCAAGGTGAAGTTTGGCTTTAGTTGCCAAATTTATCAAGAAGTTAATCCTTCATACTCCTTCTTAATGAATACTTGTGATTCTGTCATTTATCTTCCATCTATTCAAATCTTGAATTAGTCTTTTTCTTCAAGCTTATTTTCAATGCTATTCATTTTTTATTTTGTACTTGTAAAATATAAACATTGTTTTTGTTAAGGACCATATCAAAAAGTTACCATCCATTGGATTACATGCTAGCTATTGTATTTGTCAATTTTCTAAGATTTTTTTCATACATGGTTCTCGATATTTTCATATATGCATCTTTTACTCCCCTTACAATTTCATTAGTCATCATCTTAGTTTTCTTTGTTTTACATCTAGCTAACGCTAGATTTTCTTTGGCTTGCCCTCGACCATCACATCCATGGGTTTTAATGAATTTCCCTCAAGCATCACATCCACGAGTGTTTATGAATTACCCTCAACCAACACATGGTTTTGGCTTACTCTGAACCATAATGTGGTGTCAATGTGTTGAGAAGTCCATGCTAGTAAGAATTAGGGTTTTGATTCCTTTTCTTGATAATTACTTGTGAATAATGTTGGCTTCTTTTACTTCTTTATTGAATTATGTTTCATCAAGCAATTATTAAATTAGATGTGTATGAAGATCACAAGAACAAGAGACACAAGAAGTAGGCGGACAACCAAGGCAAAACCTCTATAAGGAGAAAAACTGGTCATAACTCTTCCTTTAGTGGATTCAAAGACAATATGAGATAATCCAAGACTTTTTGAACTAGACCTAGACTTCCTCTAATCACGAAGTCACCCCTCCCTTCCTTCTCCAAGCGATAACTTTCCGACAACAACTTCGACCTAGAATTTTGACCTTGTAGCAGAAGAATTTCAACGTCCTTGCAACATAACTTTGACTTGCAATAGAATTTAGAATTTCGATCCCCGCAAATTCTCAGTAACTTTGCATGTGTAAGAGATAGATGGCCCAAAACTTAGATTTTGTCTTTCCTTGCAATCTTATTACTTCTGTAGCAACTTCACACTTTTTCTGCCTTTCTTTCTTGTGTATTGAACTTGTTGAGTGAATGATGCAAATTGATTGAATTGCCTTTCTATATATAGTTTTTGTGGTTCGAATTTCCCTATTGTAGGTCGACTTCATCAAGATAGGGCCGATTGTGTGGAGGTGTCAAATGACCTATTTGACTAAAAAGTAATTCTTTTTACATGATACAAAAGCCTAAGAATGGTCTAATAAAATTGACAATGACTATTAACTCAATATAAAACCTAGAAGCCTACATTGGAGCCTTTGTCCTAAAAAAATGATGACCCAAGCATGAAACACATGCTTTAATAAGTCATTTTTATTAATAATAAAATTCCTTTTGATAAATAAATTACATTATACAATCATGAACACTGAACATAGTTACATTCTTCAACATTCTTTAACTAGGGAGGTATTCATACATATATATACAAGTACATGGAAGATTTCAAAAACACATGAACTACGAAGAGTTCAGGCACACTCAGTGCCACATACTAGATACTTGACTGGGGTTATCTATGTGGGTGGGATTAAGATGGACCAAAGCTTTCAACCAACTTAGGTACACCATCAAACTTACCAACTAACCATCAACCTAGGGATCTAGGTGTGTATCCAAGGTCAAAGCTCCAAGATCAATGCCACCCTCCCTCTTCGGGATTAGGACATCAAACACACATAGGCAGACGAGATGTCCTCCCAAGCATCTGCCATTAGATGCTTCATTTCTCCTTATCAACTAAATTTGCAATGCCAACCAGTCCAAGCATGCTTCTAAAATACTCGAACTTCTTGTTCAGAAGAGACTTTATCATGCACATCAACTACTTGTTCCTCTGTCGAAATATACTGTAGCTTTACGACCCCATCTTGTACCAAACTCCTAATGTAGTGGTACTTGTTGATATGCTCCGTCCTTGCATGGAATACAGGGTCTTCAGACATCTTGATGTTGCTTTGATTATCACAATTTATTATAGTAGGATCCAAAGGCTTTCCAAATAAATTTGATAAGGGTTTTCTTAACCAAACAACTTCCTTTCCTACTTCACACGCAACAACGTATTCAACTTCGACACTACATAACACAATAAAATCTTGTTTTCTACTCATCCACGAAACCATTGCAGACCCTAAACAGAAACATCCATTGATAGTGCCTTTTCCCTCTGTCTCACTCCCACCTCAATCTGAATCTTTAAAACCCGTCAACTTTACTTCCTTTCCATCATACTTTAGGTAGCGATGTATAGTGCCACAGAGATATCTAACAATATGCTTAGTAGCCATCCAATGGTCATGACGAGGCTCCAACTAAAATTGACTAAGAATATTTACAACAAAACATATATTAGGTCTTGTATTTACCACTTACATCAGAGATCCCACCAACTTATGATAGCTAGTGGGATCGATGATATTGTAGTTGGAGCTTCTCAACTTGAGATTAGTGATCATTGGAATCCATCATAACAAATCTTTGTAAACTCTTGATTATGTATTTACCTTGACCCAGATATATTTCTCCAGGTTTTTGCAAGACTTCCAAACCTAGGTAATAGTGCTTAAGTCCCAGATCTTTCATTTCGAATTTAGTTGACAACATCTTATTGCACTCTTGTATTATGCGCTCCACACCTGTAATAAACAAATCATATACATGAAGTAGTATAATGTCTAGTTCATTGTTCACTACCTTGATGTGGAGATTTGGATCTGCAGAACTTTTGATGAATCCAATTCTTAAGAGATATGCATTCATTCTTGAATAGCATGCCCTAGGAGCTTGCTTTAAGTCATATAGAGTTTTCTTAAGTCTGCAAACATGTGTGGCCTTGCTATTTATTTCAAATCCTTCTGTTTGTTCAATGTATACTTCTTCATCAATGGTCCAATTTAGAAACACTATTTTTATATCCATTTGATGGATATTCCATCCCATTGTAGTAGTGAGCGAAACCAATGATCTTATAGTAGTATATCTAATAGTAGGTGCAAAGGTTTCTTCATAGTCTATACATTCCATTTGAGAGAAGCCCCTTGCAACAAACCTAGTTTTGTATTTATCTATACTAAAATCAATAACATGTTTGATTTTGTAAATCCATTTTGAAGTGACAATTGATTTGTCACTTGGCCTAGGAATGATTTCCCAGACTCCATTATAAATGATGGATTGATATTCTTCTTGCATCACGTTCTTCCATTCCTTTTGATGAACAACTTCTTCAAATGTAGTCGGTTCAACTTCTATCAATTTTGTCATGTATGCTGCATATTCGGAATATCTTTTTGGTCTTTCGCTTTCTCTAAAAGTTCCTT
Source organism: Pinus tabuliformis (assembly GCA_031772625.1). Taxonomy (NCBI): domain Eukaryota; kingdom Viridiplantae; phylum Streptophyta; class Pinopsida; order Pinales; family Pinaceae; genus Pinus; species Pinus tabuliformis. The sequence continues at coordinate 1,579,463,687 of CM062818.1, read as the reverse complement.
TAGCAGCTCCATGTCCTTCGAAATCTTCAAGAGTATCTTTCAACCAATTTGTCCTCTTCCTTGTTTCAGGTATGATTATAGGTTGTGTTAAGTTATGGTATGTTCTATGCTTAGCGCAGTTTATTTATTTTTTATTATTCTTATTCACATATTAGCAATCACATGTACATTAAGTAAAGTGCAGATAGAACATTAAACGATCGACGACAACATCAAGACAAGAGACACAAGATATGGTGGCTAGCCAGGGACAAATCCCAATATGGGGAAACCCTTTGATCAAATCTTCCTTTATCTTCAATAATTCGACAAAGAGAAATAATACATAAATCGAATTTACATCAACCGCAGCGAACCCTAGATCAGCGCTAAACTAAGGCAGACAATATCTTGCAAACTGACCGTCGGATCGGCTTGATTCCTTCACAAAAAAATGCGGCCTTCTGAGGAGAGTCAGTGCCACCTACAACGCAGTTCTGAGAGAGAGTCTGATGGTCAACGCTGGTCAAACTTCCGATCTGCAGTTGCAGCGCTAAATTCTGCGTCCTTCCACACGTGTGAGAGAAGAGTCCCTTTCTGCACAATAGGAAAAGAGCCTCTTTTCTGTGCAAGAGAGAGAGAGAGATGTGATGAGATGTGAGTGACCAAATTAGGAAAAGACCTCCTGTATTTATATACAAATGCTGATGATGAATAGATGCGTCTGTTGGGCTTCTGAGCCTACATAAGTTGCTGGTCAGCTTGATAATTATTCTATAATCAAAATAAATTCATATCTCCATAAATACTTATCGGAATCGGATGGTCTTTAGATCAATCCTACACCTCTCGACGAGAGGAATCTAGGAAAAATATTATCAGCCATGAATAAGGTGACCAACATGGAGTTTGGCCCTAGTTGCCAATTTTAACACTCCCTCTCAACTAGGGAGAACTTCATCAACAATTCGTCTGTCTGTCACTACTATTCATCTCCATCAAATGCACTGCCTTGTACAGCTTGACACCTGCTCTGCTCTGCTCTATTCTGCCTTGTGTTGATCTGCTCTTCTTTGCTCTGCTCGAATTATGAAGAAGAAGAAGTGATCGAGGATGTATCATACCATCCTCCACTGACTCAAAGTGTCAGAGTGTGTACCATTGGTCCCAGACCAGTCCTCAACCGACCCGAAGTCAATGTCATAGTAGGTACAACTCCTACCACTGGTCCCGGACCAGTATCATTGATTCCAGATCAATGAAGGTCATCCTAGCATAGGAAGTACGATAGATACAACGATGCGTCCATCGATACTACTATGGTCCCTATCCTCATTTCCCTGCTCATTGATCAGATGAGAGGTACTTCCCATGAGTCCCAGACTGCATGGGTAGGATGCTTCGACAGGAGAACTAATCATCCTATCAAGTGGATGCCACAGAGAACTAATCACCCTGGCCCACAGGAGAGCGAATCATCCTGTTCCACAATCGCCATGGAGAACACATCATCCAGGCCTCACAGGAGAACTAATCATCCTGCTACATAATCGTCATGGAGAACACATCACCCAAAGCTCACAGGAGAACTGATCACCTGTTACATAGTCGCCACAAGGTGTCACAGGGAAAGTTTTGATTCTTTTACCCTGTACACGTGCACCACCAGGGGATGATGAGTCACCCTGTGGTCATATGTCGCTCCAAGAAGTACCCCGCGCCCCCCCAGAGCTCCAAGAGCCCAATGCATCATATAGGACCCTCATCAGAGGGTTTCTGAACCACACCAAGTCATTCTCGGAAAGTAAAAAATCTGACCTTTCCTAGGGGCTTTGTCCGAATGTTGGCGACCTGTTCATCTGTACCGATATGTCGGAGCCTTATAGCTCCCCGCTGCACCATATCTCGAATATAGTGGTATCTAATATTGATATGCTTGGAACGATCATGAAATACGAGATTCTCTGATAAACGAATCCCACTCTGGTTATCACATAGGATCACGGTGGTATCTAATGTAAATCCAAACAGCTCACTAAAGAGCTTTCGTAACCAGACTGCCTCACAGGTGGCCATGTTAGCAGCGATATACTCTGCCTCGGCGGTGCTCAAAGCCATCGACCTCTGCTTCTTGCTCATCCAACATATCAAAGTAGATCCCAAGGAGAAACAACACCCGGAAGTGCTCTTACGATCCACCACACTGCCTGCCCAATCAACATCAATGTATCCAAGTAGTCTCACATCTCTGGCAGTGTATCTTAACCCATAAGTAATTGTGCCACAAAGATATCTCAACAGATTCTTGGCACCAATCCATTGTATGTGGTGAGGTTCAACCATATGTTGACTGTGAAGCATATATCTAGACGAGGGTTCACTAAGAACATTAATGCTCCGACAAGTTGACAATACTCGGGGCCATTTCGTAAAACAGGTCTGGCAGCGCTACCGCTTAACTTCTTAAAGTCAAGCTCCATTGGGGTAGTAACAGGCTTGCAGTCCACCATACCGAATCTTTCCAATATCTTCACCACATATTTTCCTTGAGATAGGAAAATCTCCCTTGGCTTCTACCAGACTTCAAGTCCTAGGAAGTAGTGCATCAGTGCTAGGTCCTTCATTTCAAATTCAGAAGCCAACTCCCTTTTAGATTTGTGAATGAGAGGGTCTACACTTGTTAGAAAGAGGTTATCCACATACAACACCAGTATGAGAGGTTTGTCATCTTCACCATTAAAGTAAAGGTTAGGATCGGCTTCACTCTTAGTGAATCCCAACTTCATCAAGTAGCTATCGATCCTCTCATACCATGCTCGGGGTGCTTGCTTTAGCTCATAGAGAGCCTTCTTCAACTTGCATACATGAGATTTTCGATCATAAATCTCAAATCCTTCGGGTTGCTGCACGTAGACCTCTTCTTTGATCGAACCATGCAAGAACGCGGTCTTGACATCCATCTGATGTAGGTTCCATCTTTGTGAAGCCGCAAGGGCTATGATCAAGCAGATGGTGGTATATCTGGCAACAGGTGCAAATATTTCGTCATAGTCTATACCTTCCTTCTAGGAGAAGCCATGAGCGACGAAACGAGCCTTATATTTTTCCGTACTTCCATCTGTTGCATGCTTAATCTTGTAAAGCCATTTAGAAGTGACAACTGTCTTGTCCTGGGGTCTGGGAACTACTTCCCAGACATCATTCTTCATGATAGACTCATATTCTTTGGTCATAGCATCCCTCCATACTTGATGCTTGACGACATCTGAGAATGATGAAGGCTCATTTTGTATGATCGTGCTCATGATGGTCAGCGATCCTTGATACTTGTTAGGTTTCTTACTTTCACGGAAGGTTCCTTGGGGTGCAGTGTGTCCTTCAGCATCATCGAGTAGCCCCCTAAGCCAAAAGGTCCTATTCCTAGAAGAGGAAGGCTCAGGTAGATCAATAGGATCCATAGGTTCATCCACATTGGGCATTGTTACATCATCTTTTTCTTTTGGTTCCTTGGTGTCAGCTTCTTGAGAGCTCCTTAAAGTAGGAAGATTGTTCACCTTGCTGAGAGCCATATCTTCGTCAAAGGTGACATCATGACTAATCACGATTTCCCTTTGACCGGCTACATAGATTCTATAGCCCTTAGTATTTTCACTATAGCCCACGAAGATTCCTTTCTTTCCAGATGCACCCAATTTATTCCTTTTCTCTTTCGGCACATGAAAATGTATAGGGCTTCCAAAAATTCTAAAATGAGAACGTCAGGTTTCTTATCGGTGAACATTTCTTTAGGAGTCTTGGAACCTAATGCTTGATGAGGGCATCGGTTTTGTACATATACGGCGGTGTTTGCAACTTCGTCCCATAGAAACTTCGGAAGTCTTTGATCATGGAGCATGGCACAAACAACTTCCACAATCGTACGGTTCTTCCTTTCCGCCACACCATTCTGTTCAGGAGTATATGGTGTAGTAGTCTCCCTCTTAATGCCAACCTCTTTACAAAAGTCATGAAACTCATTAGATTCATATTTAGTCTCGTTATCAGTCCTTAAGATCTTGATCTTCTTTTCGGTTTGATTTTCAATCAAGGCTTTGAAGTGTCGGAACCAAGAGAACACTTCATCCTTCTTTTTCAAGAAGTATATCCAAGTCTTTCGAGAATAGTCATTTGTAAAAGTAAGGTAATATGAATATCCTCCACCAACTGTAATGTATCGGAGGTCTTGCTTTGGCTTGAGGGGAATGGTCCCCTTTTGAGCTTTCCTTTGGCACATCCCAGACATACACCTTCTTTCTCTACTCGGAATTCGGGCATCTCTGTCACCATTTGTCTTACATCGGGTAGAGCTTTATAATGAAGGTGGGCAAACCTCCGATGCCAAAGTTCGGACTGAAGAGATGTGTCACAAGACATGACACCTAGCGGTTTTCCACTGACCTGATATAATGAATCAATTCGAAACCCAAGAGTGAAGGCATCTTTAACATTGTTTTTCCATACACGTACCTTGCCATCGCTGAAGGTCACCTTGTAGCCTTTGTCTTCCATTGTCGAGATGGACACTAGGTTATTTTTGAGGTCAGGTACATATAATACACCCTATAAGTGGATTGTATTACCTTGATTCAATTTAAGAGAGACATTGCCTACACTTTTTACGAGATATTTCATATTATCTCCAAGGATAATTTCCAGGTTAGTTTCTTTCTCTATCAGATTATGGAGAACTTCTTTGTAACCAGTGAAATGCCTTGAGGCACCACTATCAATAAGCCAAATTCCTAGCGAGTCCAAAGGAGTAAAGGTAGATAGAGCAGCTGGTAGATAATATTCATCTTGCTTATTGTCAACAGTGTTAGATTCATACTTGGAATTTCTGGCCTTCTTGAATGATTGTCCTCTTCCTTGATTTCCAGCACTCCTTTTACATCTGCTATTAGATTTGCCATTCCTTTGATTTCCATGAGAGGGATTTTGATTGTCGTCCTGGTGCGAGTTCCTTCTATCAGGGCATTCCCTTGCATAGTGACCTGCTTTATCGCAAATGTAACATCGTCCTTTTCTTCCACCCCTAGGTCCAGCCTTTCTTTTTGATTTAGTCCCGAAATTATTTCTTTTCTTAGCATGAGAAGAAAAGGCAGTAGGAGGACCTTTAGGCATGCACATTTCTTGCTCTTCTATCCTTGTTTCTTCTTGAATGTTGCCATTAATTCCTCGAAACCAGGAATTACGTTATTGTTGAGAAGAGTAGTCCTGAACACGTACCATTCGAATGGTAATCCTCCAAGGGTTGAGAGTGCCATTTCCCTATCAGTAAGAATTTCTCCAATAGATAGGAGATCATTCTTGATCTCGGTGATTCTTAAGAAATATGCTTGCATGCTCTCATCTTTGCTCTTCTTAATTTCCTTGAGCTTATTTCTAAGAAACAAAACTTGATTTGCATCATTAACTTTAAATAAACTCACCAGTCTATCGTAGATTTCCTTGGAGGTGTTCAGATAGGAGATGTAGGCCACCAAACGTTTGTCAATAGAGTCCCAGATGATATTCTTAGCTTTTACTTCCCCCTTGGTCCATTCGTTCCTGGCAGCATCAGATGCATTTGATGGAGGCTCAACAATTCCGCCTTTCACATGGTCCAACATTTCCTGTTCTTCTAATGTTAGATCGAGAGACATCTTCCATCCGTGGTAGTCAGACTTCTCACAGCGCTTGTCTTCCGCAGGGAAGTGTGTCGAGGACCCCATGAATTCTTTTTGCATAGCCTGCCAAACCTCTCTTTGATGATTGCTCTTGCTCTTGCTCTTGCTTGGGCTTTGTCTTCACCTCATCTCTGATACCATGTTAAGTTATGGTATGTTCTATGCTTAGAGCAGTTTACTTCTTTTTATTATTATTATCCACAGATTAGCAATCACATGCACATTAAGTAAAGCACAGATAGAATACTAAATGATCGACAGAAAACAAGCCAAGACAAGAGACACAAGATGTGGCGGCTAGCGAGGGACAAACCCCAATATGGGGAAACCCTTTGATAAAATCTTCCTTTATCTTCAATAATTCAGCAGAGAGAAATAGTACATAAATCTGATTTACATAAGCAGCAACAAACCCTAGATCAGCGCTAAACTAGGGCAGACAATATCTTGCAAACCGACTGTCGGATCGGCTTGATTCGTTCACCAAAAAATGCGGCCTTCTGAGGAGAGTCAGTTCCACCTACAACGCAATTTTGAGAGAGTCTAATGGTCAACGCTACTCAAACTTCCAATCTGCAGTTGCAACCCTAAATTCTGCGTCCTTCCTTCCACACGTGTGAGAGAAGAGTCCCTTTCTGCGCAGTAGGAGAAGAGCCTCTTTTCTGCGCAGGAGAGAGAGAGAGAGAGAGAGAGAGAGATGTGATGAGATGTGAGTGACTAAATGAGGAAAAGACCTCTTGTATTTATATACAAATGTTGATGATGAATAGATGTGTCTGTTGGGCTTCTGAGCCTACATGAGTTGCTGGTCGGATTGATAATTATTCCATAATCAAAATAAATTCATATCTCCATATATACTTATCGGAATCGGAGGATCTTTAGATCAATCCTACACCTCTCGACGAGAGGAATCTAGGAAAAATATTATCAACCATGAATAAGGTGACCCACATGGAGTTTGGACCTAGTTTCCAATTTTAACAGGTTGAATCAACTCACTTGGTCCTTCATCTTCTACTTCTTGGTTTGTAATTATCTTATCACGATGTTCTTCTTCAATGAGTGGTGTATCTTTGTCATTAGAATCAATTGGAATATCCTTGGATCTTTTGTAGGCATGGTTCTCATCGAATATAACATCCCTGCGTATTTCAATTTGTCTTCCTTCCTTAATGTAGATTCTATATGCCTTTGAAGAAAGACTGTAGCCAACGAAGATCCCTTTAATGATTGTAGAATTTAGTTTCTTTTGCTTGTCCTTTGGAACATGGATGTATGCGGGACATGCAAACATTCAAAGATGGTCCACACATGGCTTCTTCCTTGTGAATGCTTCTTCAGGTGTCATATTCTCAACGATTCTACGAGAACTTCTATTTTGTATATATACTGTTGTCATAGTTGCTTCACCCCATATAAACTTTGGAAGATTTTGATCAAATATCATAGTTCGTATACATTCTTCAATTGTTCTCTTTTTCCTTTCTGCAACTCCATTTTGCTCGGGATTGTAGGGAACAATGAGCTCCCTCTTAATACATGCTACTCTACAATATGCAACCAATTCTTTTGAAGTGTATTCTCCACCATTGTTGGATCTCAAGGTCTTTATATTTCTTTCGTTTAAGGTGTCCAATTCAATTCTAAACTCCTTCAACTTTTCAAATACTTCGTCCTTTGTTTTGAGAAAGTAGAGCCATGTTTTTCTAGAGTGATCATCAATGAAAGTCACATAATAAAGATGGCCTCCAAGTGATTTGTTAGATATAGGCCTACACACATCGGAATGAATGAGGTATAATTTTTCTTTAAACCTTGTATCACTACTTGTAGAAGGCTTCCTTGTCAAAGCACATCACTTACATACTCTTTCACGATCTTCTTTGATGTTAGGGATGCCATTTACCATTTTATTGAGAGAGGGAATGATCTTGCAGTGTATATGCCCATGTCTTCTATGCCATAGTTCGATATGATTGATTTCCATGTGAACTAGGGCTTGAGGAGATGGTGTTATAACTCTATATAGTATTCCTTCACGAACTCCAATAACCTTTGCCTTTTCAATGCTTGAATCCTTTCCCCAAACCAAGACTTTACCATCTACAAAGACAACCCTATTTCCTTTATCTTGTAAATAAGAAATATAAAGTAAATTTTTTCAAACCTAGAACATAGAGTATATTTTTGAGGTGTAGCTTTGCTCCATTTTCCAGCTTCAAAGATGTACATCCAGGGCCCTTGAATGCATAATTGTTGTTGTCTCCTAGCTCCATTGCATGAGATGATTGTTCCTTTGATAGAGTATGAAGTTGTCCGCTTTCTCCAGTCATATGTCTTGATGCTCCACTATCAATGACCTATGCGTTGTCATCATCAAGAGTACCTGTAAGTGCAACCAAGAACCCTTCGATTTTGACTTTCTTATATAAGTTTTAGATGATCCTTCCAATTCAGATTCCTACAATTCTTATGATATTGAACCCCATCTTCAAGTAACTTGTCATAGAGGGAGTAGCCTTCTTTTTCAAGCCAACAAAGTGATCTCCAACCTTTTTCGATCTTAGTTGTAATACCATGTTGAGAAATCAATGCTAGTAAGAATTAGTGTTTTGATTCCTCTTCTTGATAATTATTTGGGAATGATGTTGGCTTATTTATTAAATTATGTTTCATCAAGCAATTATCAAATTATATATCACAAGAACAAGAGACACAAGATGTAGGCCGACAACTAGGGAAAAACCCCTATAAGGGGAAAACCCAGTCGAAACTCTTCCTTCAGTAGATTCAAAGTCAAGATGAGATAATCCAAGATTCTTTGACCTAAACACAGACTTCCTCCAATCACCAAGTCAACCCTTCCTTCTTCTCCAAGAGATAAATCCCCATCATCAACTTTGACCTAGAATTTCGACCTTGTACCAACAAAATTTCAACCTCCCTGCAACAGAACTTTGACTTGCAGTGGAATTCAGATTTTCGACCCCTGCAAATGCCTAGTAACTTCGCACACGTGAGATATAGATGGCCCAACAATTTGATTTTGTCTTTCCCTGCAATCTTTTTCCTACTCTAGCAACTTCACACTTTTTCTGCCTTTCTTTCTTGTGTATCGAACTTGTTGAGTGAGTGATACAAATGGATTGAACTGCCTTTCTATATATAGCCTCTTTTGTGGGTCAAATTTATCCAATGTAGGCCAAATTCATCAGGATAGGGCCAACTTGGTGTGGAGGTGTCAAATAACCTATTTGACTAAAAAATAATTCTTTTTACATGATACAAAAATCCAAGAAGGGTCTAATAAAATTGACAATGACTCTATTGACTCAATATAAAACCTAGAAGTCTATAATGGAGGCTTTGTCCTGAAAAAATAATAACCCAAGCATGAAATTCATGCTTTAATAAATCATTTTCATTAATAATAAAATTTATTTTGACAAATAAATTACATTATACAATTATGAAGACCAAACCTAGTTACATTCTTCAACTCAATGGAGTATGAACCATCCATTACATCATTGGTTTTAATTGAACCATATAACATTCAAATTATGGGTGTATATTTTCCTCATTGGGGGTCACATCAACATTTACTTTGATATGTAAAAAAGATTTCAATTTAGGCTAATTTAACCCTTGTACAAACATATGAGCACAACTTTTTCTTTGTATATAAAAAATCATTATTCAAGGCAGACCATTAAATTTTAAAGGATGTCATATTTCATGGTTTCATTTTTTTTCATCTCAATTTGAACACATGGTATTCCTTTATTCTTATTTTGCTTCATTCCTACAACAATACATTAATTGCATCATTTTTTATTTCCATCTTCCTATGCCATTCTTCACTGCCTCATTCTTCTATGTCCCTTCTTCTTGTTCAATATGCCTTTGCTTTTCGCTTCTCTTGTTCGTGTCCAGGGGTTCAACTTCTTCATTTTGCTTCTCACATTTTCATTTGTTCTTCTTCTTTTGAAGTTTGTATTTTCTCTTTCATTCATCTTGCTTTGGTTGCATCATATGTCAAATTTTGCTTCCTCTTTCTTATCTCGCTCTATAATTTTATTCTCTTTTGAAGCTTGCATTTTCTTCTCTATTTTTCATTTGCTTTCTTCTCTTTAGATTTGCATAAATTTTGTTTATTGGAATAATATCAAGGTGCAACAAAGAAACTTGTGACCTTCACTTTGCAAATTTAATCTAAGCACCAATATCATGATTTAACATAACTTAAAGTTGATTTCTGCATTGCTTTTTACAAGACCAAAGCACCAATATCATGATTTAACATAACTTAAACTTGAATTTTACTTTGATTTTTACCAAGACTTATTACTCTTGACTTTAAATTTGACACTGATTTTAACATTACTTTGGCTCTTTACATCAAGCAATGCTCATGTAATGACATGAACATAAATTTTGTTAAACACACACATGGCAGAAAGAATATGAAAGATCAAACATGAGAGTACAATTTTTATTAACAAGAGATATACATTTATAGTACAACATGTGACCGTTGGGTTCCACATCCCAAGGTCTCTTGGACTACTTAGTCTATTCAGCTTCCACACTAACACATTTAGGATTAGGTGTCCAACATTCCCCCCTTAATCCGAAGGGTTATGTATGAGTCCAAGAAGAGAGATGTAATACAAAATGTGCAAAAAATGCATGGCAGCACTAGGCTGAATGTGCTTTATGAAATGTTGGTATAAAGGGCGGTGGTTTAAGGATGACCACCAACACTGGAACGCTTAGTGCAGTTCCCGGAACTCTTCCAAAACTGGCAAGAAGCTGAAGTCTTCTGCTAGAGGAAGTGTTCCTATTGTTTTGAAGAGGGAAACCTTCAACCATGAAAGGGAGGTCTCACCCCGCATAAAAGGGAGAACTTCAACCTGAAAAGGGAAGTCTCAACCTGTGATCGTTTAAATATGACCAACAACTCTGGAATGCTTAATGCAATTCCTGGAACTCTTCCAAGACTGGTAAGAAGCTGGAGTCTTCTGCTAGAGGAAGTGTCCTCAATTTTGTTCTTGGAATTCTTCCAAAATTGGCAAGAAGCTGAAGTCTTCTGCTAGAGGAAGTGTCCCAGATCGCCAACTGAAGGCATGCTCAGGGGCATCTTTGTTTCTGGCTACAACTCTGAAACTGGTGTGGTAGGTTGTGGCTCAGGCTCGCTTGATGTAACTTTGAAGCTTGTAGATGACCATCATTTCCCCCTCTGTCAGATACAAGGTGAGAAAATGGAGAAAACTCAACTGCAAGACTGTTCAATACTTTGGAACAAGTTCTGACATGTGTTTGGAATATCTTCTTGGCTGTTAATGCCCATTGCCAAGAAGTGATCCATCCAAGATGAATCTTTGTTCTTGCAGGACGTTTATTTCTGAAGCATCTGTGTGAAGAATGGGTGGTTTTATGACAGTGCTTACATGGATGAAGATCAAAACAGTGATCTTTCAAATGGCCAACTCGATCACAGTGTTGGCATTTCACAATCTGTTGTTGTTGTTGTTGTGTGGAAGAGGAGTAGAAACTGGAACAGCTGGAGGTGAACTGTCATGAGGAGCAAGTGAACTCTCATGAATAAATCCAACACTTTGAAACTGAATGGCTTTGAGTAGTATGGGATATGAAAGGACAAGTCCTTGTCATATCCAAGACCAGTTCTGTGCTTGTTGTGGACAAGCTGTTCCCAAGGTCTGATGATGGGCTTGGAAAGTGCAGACTGAGTTTTTGCATCTGCATGTACAACTGCTACTTTATTGGGCACTGGATTTGAATGAACTTCAACAATATTGTCTCGCTGTTTATGGGAGTTTGTTTCAATCTTTTGAACAGAAACAGATTCAGAATGGTGACTCCACTGCTGTAATTCTTCTTGTTGTAGCTGAGTTTCAAGCTGCAAAAAATCAATCTTTTCCTGTGCATTTTGTAGACATGTCTGAATTTCTGAGAGAGATCCTATGCTGATTTGTAATGTGTCATCAACAGTAGATTGTATAAGAGTTTTCATGAACTCTAATACTTCACTGATTCTGGCCATTTTTCTTCAATGTCAGATTTACACCTTAAAAACTGATCACAATTATTACTTAATGCAGAAAAGTAATATCCACTCACAGTACACAACAATATCTTGTATAAATGTGCAGCAAATGAATCAGGGAATCAATGCATATATATGTAGACAGAAACTATAATGGGTTTTAAATACAATGCCACAATTGGGGCAACAACAACTGCAAACTTGCTTGGATCCTTCAAGTACTCCTTCACTTTTAAATCAGAAATGATGGCTATCAAAACTTCAATAATTATAACACCATGTCATGGGCATTGGAATGAATCTCTAGCATGCTGAAACAACGGTGATAGACCTCCTTACATGTCCAAATACTTAGCAAACTGTATAGTGCTGGTCATATATACCATAGCATTTTACCATGACCTTTCAAGAGCCTTCCAACTATGCACAGTTTCAGGAAAACCTCCAGGAGATTAGAGAATACTCGCCCCTGCTTCAGATGTATATGCAGCCAATTATTAAGGAGATTTGACTCTTTGACAGTGATAAAATCTGCCCACAAAGGACAACTCGAACACAAACTGATAGAACTTGATTTGAAGATGCTTTTAAAACATTTGATTTTAATAATATATCAGCCTGCAACGTATATTATTTTTCATATAATACCAAGAAGTCTTCTAACAAACGCAAAGCATACACTGTCTAGTACCACAATCCAACAGAAATTGTTAAGACACCGTATTCACCATACTATTGCATATATGCCACTTTTTAACTGCAAATTTTACATTGGAGGCAACACTCCAAGGACCGAGAATCACTACAACACATTATCAATACAGCCCTCAAAAGTTCAACAGACTTTCCAACAAATATATACCACTACTTGCATCAAAGATGAAATATTTGATGCCTATCACCGAAATGAACCGCTTGAAGGAAACAACCAAGAGTATATATTCAGGGTGAAGTCCCGAGACTTGCTGCAACGGTAAGGCTAGCGCTGTTACAAATGAGATCGCGTGGTAAGTCGGGAACTGTTACATAACCATTACATGACAGGTCGCGGGGATAGCTCAGTTGGGATAGCCTGAGCCAGATCTTGGATTCTACAAGATGGCAAGAGATTCTTCAGCTATCAACGTCACCTCAAGCTTTGGCAACACTTGGCAACATTGTATCGACTAAAAGCCTGAGAAGATTATTCCACCTTGTGGAGCGTTGCTATAAGCACCGTGAGCCTGTGCTTCTTGTCGGTGAAACTGGAGCTGGAAAAACGACAGTTTGTCAATTACTGAGCCTTGTTTCGGATCGGTACCAGAAGCAACCTAACCTGTTCGAGCAGCACCTCTTTACATGACGTGGTTCCTATCTCATGGGTTTGCATAATACCAATGGTTGGTAGTATTCGTTCGCTTGGAACAACTTATTTAACTTTAACGCGAGATTATGGGCTCCCTACTGTAGTCAGTTTGGTGGCTCGCTTCTTCAATTCATTAATAATCGTTCAATACTGTGAAGCAGCCTTAAGCTATATATAAATTGATGAATGAATTTGGTGATAAGAATACCATATAACACATTACAACTAAATAAACAGCACACTGAGTCATCGGTAGGACCTCCATAAGCTGTGATATATGCTTAGTTTTGATATGGCATTTTACAAGTCTCTTGGAATAGACCGTAGAACGCCCGTGCTGTGGATTCCTTTCGACTTACACGCCGCCTTAATGGACTCTGCTGGCACTGATCATAACTTCAGGAGAACTTGCGCTCTGCCTTTCAATTTATTCTCCAATTCTTCATTGTTAAACTCTTCTGTTTCCAAACCATCAGCCAGGGTGGACGCCACCACTTCCAGTTCAGTAATACGCTGCACAAGCTCCTGGTCTCTCACAGTGGAAGCGGTGTCATATTCTTCTATAGCGTTCATGAGCTGCAACAACAGTTCCCGTTGCATGTCGATGGATGTGAACCGTCATTCATGTGAAAAATGGCAGCATTGATACACATTGATACAGATTCATTTGAAACGTATTGAAACAATCATTCATTTGAAACCATTCGAATTGATATGCTGAGGTTACACCATTCATTTGAAACCATTCGAATTGATACGCTGAGGTTACACCATTCATTTGAAACCATTCGAATTGATACAAATTGATACCATTACATCCGATATCATGAGCAACATTTATTTGAAAAACGCATTGATATGTACAAATACTCAAAGCAGCAAACGTATTTCAGGCAGCATGAAAAACAGTTATGTTACCGGTGGTAGATCGATTCAACAGAGGCGTTCTTCTGCCTTCCGCTCTGGACCAAGTAATCATTCACCAAATTAATCCTTCAGAGGACAGAGGCGTTGAGGACAGTGCTCAGGTCAGAACGACAGAGGATAGTGATGTCAGTCAGCAGCGGATTTCAGGCAGAAAATTCTCAGGACAGAGCACATGCAGTGTCAGGAGCAGCTAATTATATGGAGGAGTAGCGCAGGCATTGTCAGGGGTATGGAGGCGCTTTTATATGGAGAGCAGACACCAGTAGCAGTATAATCAGGTTGCAGCTAAAATTGAGCTGAAGAAATATTCATGAGAAAATATTCATGAATTTCATGGCAGAAATAAACTGCACAGAAAGGCCATAAAAAAATGGCTCAAATTAATTATGCAGGGCAGGAATACGCCTGCTCTGATACCATGTTAAACACACACATGGCAGAAAGAATATGAAAGATCAAACATGAGAGTACAATTTTTATTAACAAGAGATATACATTTATAGTACAACATGTGACCGTTGGGTTCCACATCCCAAGGTCTCTTGAACTACTTAGTCTATTCAGATTCCACACTAACCCATTTAGGACTAGGTGTCCAACAAATTTAATTTGAGGTGTTCGGTAACACTGATTATACACCCTTTATTCTCTTTTTCAATGAAATACAAAATAATGACTTATTCTTCATGAATGAGAGCTTTTAATTGACTCCAATTTCTATCAAGCTTGATTTCAATTCAAACTCCCATCTTGAGTTCTCAATTTAGTTAGAATTAGATTTATTTAGACTCATACTGCTAGTGCGTCTTGATTTTATTTTTCAAATCCAATTGAATATATATTTTTAATCCTCTAGTTTTTCAATGGGCAAGTGACTATGCAAATGGGATAAATACACTCTTAAATACCTTCTTAGAACGATTGGTCTTCTATTTCAGCATTAACATCCTGTTGACGGTGCTGAACCCGCCAACATGTCAGGTGATCTCCCTGGTTATAAGTCCGAACTACCTGGTTATAAGTCCGAACTAGACCTTAGACCGTTTGGAGTAGGAGTCCCAACAATGGGTAGTACCGTAACAACTTCATTGTGATAGTGCGCAGAGGTAAGCAAGATATCTTTGTTGGAAGCAAGGGTGTGACCTTGTAGTAAGTCAAGAGAGATGGGGCCAAAGGAAGTGTGCCCCTTAGAAGCCTGTATTAGTACGCAACTTGAAAGGAACACACGAGCTGAAAGACATCACAAACTGAAAAGCAAAATAGTTTACAATCCAAAGTGATGAGTTAAACCAACAACACACTTCAATAAGATTCATACAATCACATACGGAATAGTCCATACATAAATGCACAAGTTAAAACTACATACATTGCTAAAATAACCAGAATAGTCGGACTACAACAACAACATATGCATGAAAAGTGTTGGGTCTGTTATAATATACAAAGTGAAAGTTCCATTCATACATACAACCATGACAACCACTAGCCCCAATAGTGGAACGTTACAATCAACACCCCCTGCTCCTCCAAAGAGACGTACTCACTCTGCATTGTGGAGAAGCCAAGGCTCGTCACAATACTCTCTAGGCCCACTCTAAGCAATGTCTAGCGAAAGCGTGGCTCCCCAAAAGCCCATTATATGAGTTATGAGGTTGTATATATAACAAAGGGTGGGGTGACCCTTTACATTCCCCTTTGACTCTTGGACTACCTTAATGACTCTTCAACTTCATACATATAACTTTGTACATTACATATGACTGTTTTCATTCCACTAATGACACTTGGAATTTCACTTTACATTACATTGGATTACAACAGTTACGACTCACAGTAGTGAGGTGGTCGAGACAACTCATAACACAACTCGACATGACACTATGACATGTATTGGCTGACTGTGGTGTCCATGTTAAGCTACTGTGCTGCTAAGTGATGGATGTGTTCTTGGATGTACTTTGTCTTCATATATGCATAGTTTGGTGCTAAAGGATCTCCAATGGTATTGGTCCTCACAAGATGGTCCAATGCATGTGCTTCTTTCGCTCGTTCAACCGCAACCAAGTCTTCTAGCATTTGCTCCTTTATCCTGTTCATCGTTGCGCCATGTTCCATCAATGTACATGTTCTTGCAATCACTCTTGAGGAGACGACATTAAATCCAAAATTCTCCTAGTCTATCATGATAAATTGTCTTTCGGTTCTGGGTGCAGGTGACCTGTAGAGAGGACAAGGCTTTGAAACTGTGGAGAGCACATTTTAGGCGGGGATGAGAGGCTCCGGGGCACTGCTGGGAAAAATTGCACAAATGCCACTAGGGGGCAGATTTGCGCAATCCGGGACATCAATGATAGTTGCGGGAGAGAAGCTAGCTAGGTAGAATTGCACAATTCCGGGGAGGAACACAAGGCAGGATGTCAAGAGGAACTACTGGGCAATTTTGCGCAGTTTTCAAGATGAGGAATAGGCAGAGTCCAACTGGGAATCTGCGGGCAGTAGGAGGCACTGGTAAACATTTCTGCGCAGTATTCAAGATGAAGGTTCGATCAGGTTGTGGGGAGATGTTGGTCATAACTGCACAATTATGGGACACAATCCGGGACAGGCAGCAGGGGCCTTCTCGACATAACTGTGCAGTTTTCGGGATGAGTGTAGAGCGGGGTAGCAAGGCAGTGCCAGTCAAAACTACAGAATTTTCAGAGGGAGAGTAGAGCAGGCCAGTGGGGGGCCTGGCAGTTAAATTTTGCGCAACTTCTCGGGACAATGTAGTGATAGGTAGTAGTAGGTCCCTGTCTCACATGTCTGCACAGTTTCGATAAGCAGTGTAGGGCAGACAACTGGGAAACTTCTGCACAGTTTTGGGGAGAAGTGCAACCCCGGGTCACAATTCAGTTCAAATTTTCTGGAAGATCGGAGGGAGGCTTGATGAGTGATCTTGCGGGAAGCGCAGATAAGATCAGACTTTGGAACAAATTCTGCTCAGTTGTGGGAGGCAGTGCGTTGGCTCACTTCCAGTATCACGCAATGCAGGCTGCCTTGGAGTAAAACCTTAAGCTTTGCGCAATTCTGGGTAGCAAAGGACGGTCACTGAGCATAGACTACGCAGTGCAGCTCAGTCGAGGCCCAGTTGAAAGAGGGTTGTCCGGTCGACAATTTTTCAGGAAAAATGACTAAGTGTGAGAGCAAGTGAACTTGTGCATACATGGCATTGTGATCACACACTTAGCATAACTCAACAACAAGACACCTAACACCAACAAGACAAACATGGCAAAGCATGACCCTTTGCGAGACTATCTAATGGTGAAAGGGACAAGTGCGGCACTTGGGATAGA
This sequence comes from Pinus tabuliformis, assembly GCA_031772625.1. Lineage (NCBI taxonomy): Eukaryota > Viridiplantae > Streptophyta > Pinopsida > Pinales > Pinaceae > Pinus > Pinus tabuliformis. The sequence goes on along the minus strand of CM062818.1, from coordinate 1,579,446,320 downwards.
CCTTTGGACGACTGTGACGACACTTGCGCGATAGTGCTTACAACTTTGTGTGTGAGTGCGACGGGTGTTCACATATCTAAGACAACCCAAACACACAAAGACAAACCTTTGAAATCACCAAAACTAGATCACAAGCATGACATAACAATCAACATGCCAAAGACAACAATTGGTTCAACAAGCGAAAAGGAAGCAAGACACATAAGGGAAACACATGAAATGACTTTCAGTGCTTGTAAACATGTATGCTATTGAATACATAATGATATGACAATGAAAAGCAGTCCTTCAAGCTACACTAAGAGATGTACTTCAAAATATGTACTTTACTTACCATACTTACCCTTGAGATGATATGCATCCAACGGAGTTTGCATGAGGTCCCAATCTTTTATCATAACTTGGTTTCTTGGTCCTTCTCCTCAACTCCTTGAGAGTGAGGTAGCATGCCACCTTTTCGTGTAGTCACTAAGAGATAGATCTGCATAGTTTCAGCGGACAACGACTACTGCCAGGATTATCTACGCAGTTTTCCAGAGCAAGGTTGGGCTGCCTACTCTGTGCAATTTCTAGGAGCAAGGCTGCTGGCTTGCTCTACGCAGTTTTCCAGAGCAAGGCTGGCTGCATGCTCTGCGCAATTTCATAGTGCAAGGCAGATTGGACATCTATGACAACACTAAGCAGTTTTGAGATGCAAGACATTGCTGCGGGATGGGTCCTGGGTGGACATCTCTGCGCAATTTCTGAGTGCAAAGCAGCAGCCCAGGTTGCTGAGAGGAAATACTGCACAGTTTCTGAATGCAAGGCATTGCTGTGGGATGGGTGCTGGGAGGACACATCTGCTCAGTTTCAGGTTGCAAGACAGACTGAGCAGCTGAGGGACAACGCTGCATAGTTTCTGATGACAGTGGGTTTCGGCTGGGAAAGTACACTGGAGGAAACCACTACGCAGCTTTGGATGCCAAGGGAGGTTGGGGTCTCTACGCATTGCACAGTTCCAGCAAGCAAGGGAACAAGCTTGAGGGTTGCATAAGCAAAGTGTGCAGTTCCAGAAAGCTGAATGAGGCTAGGTTGCTCAGGAAACCGACTAAGTATGAGATCAGTGAAATTGATGTACACAGTGATAGAACTTGACTACGATCACACACGAACACTTAGTGATACAATGATCAGGTGCTCAGTATTTATCTCAAAAATAAAAGTTCTCATATTGGCTCGAAAACAATACGATTGCGTCCGTCTCGTCAAGACGATTGCAACGCAATTCGTTTCATTGAAAACGGAGTCCGGATGAAGGAGAAAAGGCTTGTTGTTCGTTTTCTTAAACAACTAAACAAATTGCAGAATAGGACAGAATGATGACATGGCAACCCAATTAGTAAGGGGAATCTTCTTCAATTTTTGCCCAATGAGGCTGTGTGTGACAAGTGTCACTTTGGGATTCGCCAGTTTGGTTGTGTGAAGGTGAAACTGCCTAATTGGCCTCTAAGGTGGAATTTGATTATATATATATATAATTTTAAATATATTAATTAAATATTAATTCAAATCCAAAATCCGGCAGGCAAATTTCAATGTGAAATTAGCGAGAAAAACCAATTTGAAATGACGGCAAAAAAACTGTGGAAGGACAGGTAGAGGGGGAGTTGAACCCGTGACCTCCCACTCTCAACTCCAATGTATTACCAATGAGCCAAGCGCAAGTTTTATTAAAATGCGCCCAAGACACCATAGTTAATGCGACGAGAATGCCGTCGACGGGAGAGAAGGAAGCCATCCCTGCGGGCTAGCCTCCTCCCCATGCGACCAAGCACTAGAACCAAGGGCTTGCGCCAACGGATAAGCGTGCCCCTAATCACGCTTAACTTAATTAATCCTGTTTTACATTAATTAACCCGGAGATTAAGTTGGCAGCAGTTTCGAAGGAGTGCCAAATTCGGCGGTTCCAGTTTTGGCGGTGCTAACTGGAGTCTTCTCCAGATTTAGCGGAGTTTCCCAGGGAAAAATTGAATGAAGCATATCTTGCTCAATTTTCGACCAATTTTGGAAAATGAATAGTCAATTTTGGATGATTTAAACATTCTGAAGACATTGGTATAGGTTGCAGAGGCAATAGAAGACTTATACAGGTGATTTTTCCACAGGGAAGTTCAAGGAAGCCCAGGGCCACCAGGGAAGGGGGTCATACCCAGATCAACCAGAGTCAGTTTTTAGAGATCTAATAGTCATTTTTAGCTAATTTGGACATTATGAACACATTGGTGTAGGTATCAGGAGCCATAGATATTTGTAAACAACATTTTTTCCACATTGAGCTAATATAGAGGCCCAAGCCATGGAAGTTGGACCAAGGAGATGTAGCCCAGGAGGGGTGAACTCCTTCATCAAAACATTGTGTTAATGTGTCTCTTTGATGGTTTGCTGCACTATACATGTTTTCTGTTCATTATTTGTTTTTGAAGCTATTTTTTTCATGAATGTCTTTTAAGACTTAAGGAAATTTACCTGATTGTATGCACAAACAGCTAATAAAACCTCAGCACAAGGAGCAATAAGCAAACATATTTTTATAAATTTGTAATTGTTATTAGCACAAAAAAACTAATCATACAAAACAGATCATACAACATAGACCATCAAGAACATAAAAACACACTCTGCTTGATGCAACAACCTTTGGTGCAAGAGTATGTGAAGTGAGTGTGAAACATGTCTATGTAATGAGAACAACCCATATGCATAAGATTTCCCCCTGAAGTAGAACAACATTCCCTTTGTATGAAAAACAATAATGCCAATGCCCAAAGATGACACGTGTTGCATAAAGATGAGAACATGAACAACTCTTACGATCAAGGAGGGGGGCTTGAGATCATCAACTTACCAATAAGTGACCAAGGAACGATCAATAACAGGATTCAAGTTAGGCTTCGAATTTTGCATGCATGTGAAAATTTTGGAGTGGTGTTGTAGCCATTACAACATTGGTGACACACTGGTAGAACTCCAACTCTCTGTATGGACCTTGTCTCCTGAAAAATAAGTCTAACCCTTCCAGAAGTATTATTCGATTCTTTGATCGTCATGGCCTCCTCACTAGCTTGAGTGAAATATGTAGTCCCTACCATTCTCTTGAGCGGTCAACACACACATCAAGCCAAGTCAAATTAGTTGTTTCGATTGGGGATGAGGGGTATATTGATGCACAAGTAATATAACTGTCAGAGTTTTAGTTTCATCTCTGGTGTTGCTCCACTGTTAGCAGGCCTGGACAATACCCCGACGGAGTCACGCAGGAACACAAGCATCGCTCCGCTGGCAGCGAGCCTGGACAGTACCCCGATGGATTTACTTGCATCAACTCTCTTCGCAGGAAGCCTTTCTCTTCTTTTGTCTTATTCATTTTCATTTTTTCATCTTTATTTTTATTTTTCAAAGAATTGTGCATAGGCACTTATTTATTTCAGAGGCAGAAGAGGGATCCCGAATTATTGAGAGCAGAAGAAGTTGTCTCTTTAGAGAAGTATGTTATATATACCTCTGAAATACTTGTTAAGGTTTTCCCCCTCACCTTACTCTACTTGAATGAGTTGACAAGTGTTAACCCAAAAAACCGATTAGAGTAGGTGGTACTAGTTAACAATGCAAGCGTTGTGTTTTCACCAAGAAACACTTTGAACAGAACGTATTTTCCATCATGGTATCATCAACTGAAGACAACAAGCTCTTCATAAAGAGAGAGGACAACAGAGAACCAAATGTTGATAATTGTACAAGTCCTCTTATATTTTCCTGACTTGTCTCGATAGCCAACACAGTTTCATGTGAGACTAAACTTATAAGTACCAACAAGCAAACAAACAAGAAAGAAAATAACAGAAGTAAAGCAAACCAAACCAAGTAAGCACGCAGAAAAACATGCAAATAAACATGCAAACAAAGAAAAATAAGAAAGAAAACACTACACCTACTCCTAAACTAAATAGTGCATGGGCCTACTCACGTAAAGTGATATTTCCAATGCAGCCACCGGTGCATTGGTTGACCCATGTTGGTGAATGCATGGTTCACAATAAAGATAAGCGTGTAAACCAACAAACAAGAAAGAAAAAGTAGTGAAGACCAACACACTTCAATTTTCAAAGCGTCCACAGAAAAGAAAAGAGTAAATGCGCAAGACAAACATTTTGCAGACGTACCATGGCGTTGTGACACACTGTGCACAACCAATACGTACGTACACTCTTTTAACCTTGAATGACGAGCAAACATGAAGAAAGAAGACAACTTGCGCTTCGAAAGGATGCTCGTTGTGTATGAATCCTCCAATGCATGAGCGATCACGTGATTCTAGTGGAGGATGTGAAATCTGTGGATTAGATTGATCTTCAATGCACACAGGAGAGTGATGAGGAGCCTCGGGTGTTTCTACCGATTTCTGATCAGGAGCGGAACTGACCTCAGGATAGCGAAGGCGCAGACTGAAGTGCTCGACATCTTGAGGGGTTTCCACTTCATTAGGGGGTAGATCATCAGATATCAGTGGCTTAGAAAGATTAACAACGAGTGAATTAACGTCGTGATCAAATGAAGGAGTGAAGAGATCATGACAACCATGATCAGAAAATTCGAGATGTTGATCAACATCTTCACGATTTGATGAATGATGCAGAGGGGTTGATGAGAGACACGAATGTTCACCCTCTGCGTTTTTGGAAATGACAGATGAAAGATTGAATGGATTTTCGGAGAAAATGTGTCCTCTCCGCAATGCAATGACAAACTGACATTCAATGTGTCCTATGAATGATCAAAAGTAGAGACATCCAGTGATGGGCTTTCACAAGGAAAATCAAAAGTGGCATAATCACAAGAGATTTCAAGGTAGAGTGGATGAGGCACAAATAGAAGGAGGTCATCCTTCCCCGCGAGTTCTTCTTCAGATTCTCGCACACACTCATGATGAATGACAACGCAGGTTGGTTGCGCAATATCAACTCTGTCGATAACCCAATCCTCGTGAACAACAAGTGTGGAGTCCGGAACGGGAGAGCACAACACAGTACAATTCAGAGGATCAAAAAAACGCGGGGACATAGGTTGATGAAACAAGTCCACGTGACAACAAATAGTCTTGCAGGTCAAATCTATGCAGATATTAAGACGAGGTGGGGTGGGAGGATGTGACAACTCAACAGATGTGCGTGCACCTTATCCCACCTCGCATTGTGGAGATAGAGCTGTTTGATGAGAAGAGGACGGACAATCACTTGTGACAATAACCTTGTCCGTCTTATATTTGAAAACTCTAACACCGAGGTATGCTGGGAGGGGTTCAAATAATTTTAAGATTTGCGGATTTTCGGATATGTGAAGAAGATACTTAAATCTTCCAACGAGAAATTCCCAATCAATTTCATCTTCAGGGAAACGAAATGCAAGATTAAGAAAACGTATGTGAAATTTCTCAACAGATTCATCAGGTGCTTTTTGTAATTTGAGAATTTCTTTATTGATTGCTTGATGGTCAAAATGATGGAAAGCATCGGCTAACTCTGTAACAAAGTGACCATAAGAGTGAATGAATTTATCGGGAAGTGTGACAAGCCATTACAATGGGTGCCCTCGAAGCGTGAATACGAATAACGTGTAGATCACGTAATCCTCACGGATTTTGTAGCTGTCACAGGGACGGGCAAAGACAACACTATGTCTATGCCAGATCGTTCTGCCTTCACCTTCATATGTGTTTTGTGACAAGAGATTCCAAAACTCCTCTGATACTTAAAAGTCATTTCCATAAGACATACATCTTGGAGGATAGATTGTAACATAAGCCATGATAGATGTGCGAAGATTCAAAACAGTCTTTGAGGACTCAGTTTGTCATCTAGCCCTCTTTCTAGTGCCATAAATGTTGACCACGCTGGACCTGCCAACATGTCAGGGGATCTCCCTGGTAAGAAGTCCCAACTAGACCTCAGACCGTTTGGAGTAGGAGTCCCAGCAGTGGGTAGTATAGTAGCGCCTTGAATGCGATAGCGCGCAGAGGTAAGCAGGATATCTTTGTTGGAAGAAAGGGCGTGACCTTGCAGCAAGTCAAGGGAGATGCATGGGGAGGTTCTAACACACGGGGGGAAAAGGGAGCGTGCCCCTTAGAAGCCTGTAATAGTACACAACCTGAAAGGAACACACAAGCTGAAAGACATCAGGAATTGGAAAGAAGAATCGTTGACAATCCAAAGTGATGAGTTAAACCAACAACATGCTTCAATAAGATTCATACAATCACATACGAAATAGTCCATACATAAATGCATAATTTAAAACTACATACATTGCTAAAGTAACCAGATAGTCAGACTACAATAACAACATATGCATGAAACGTGCTGGCTCTGTTATATTATATAAAGTGAAAGTTCCATCCATACATACAACCATGACAACCACTAGCCCCAATAGTGGAACATTACAATCAACACCACCTACTCCTTCAAAGAGACGTACTCACTCTGCACTGTGGAGAAGCCAAGGCTTGTGAGAATACTCTCCAAGCCCTCTCTAAGCAATCCCTAGAAAAATATTGGCTCCCTAAAATCCCATTCTATGAGTTATGAGTTTCTATACTGTTGGAAATAATACTGAGAGGGGGGGGGGGGGTGAATCAGTATTATCAAATTCTTTTCACTATACCTTCCAGTTTTATAATTCAATTTATTATTTAGATGTTGACCATTAATTTGTATGTCAGTACCATATAATAATGAACAAGAACAAGAAAAACAAATAGTCACACCAAAGAACACCAGATATAAGGTGGAAACCCAATGTGGGTGAAAACCACCTGCTGCAATATGTCTCTATCTTCTTTCAATTAGAAACTTCATTTTACAATGATTCTGTACTGGTGCAGTCCTTTACCATTACGCAGGCTGCAACCTGCAGAGAGCTACAACCCTCTCTCGTTTTCCAGACTCTCTTGGAAGGGAGATACAACCCCCTTATCTCTTGTACTAGCTGAGCTACTAGTACGTAGGTGCTGACCTACTTCTTTTCTTCCAAGGACCACGTTTCATCAATTTTCAGACTGTATCCATGAACATTAAATAATCATCAAGTACATGTGAATCAACCAATCCCCTTTTACAATCAATTAATGAATCGACCAATAGCTTCTCAGAATGCAGTAACCAGAAAAATAGTACCAGTAATCTAAACCTAGAATACTGCAGAAATAGACAAAAGGCAGCCAACAAATATTTCAAGAAAAGTCCGCAACTTCACCAGTAGAAACCTGTGAATATCCACACTTCTGCTGTGTCTAGCCTGCGCAGCTCCGCACCTGCTCTGTGTACTGGACTACGCACCTCCGCACCTGCGCCGTCTACTGGACTGCAGACCTCCGCACCTGCACCGTCTACTGGATTGCGCACCTCCACACTTGATCCGTCTACTGGACTGCGAACCTCCGCACCTGCGCCGTCTACTGGACTGCGGACCTCCGAACCTGTGCCGTCTACTGGACTGCGGACCTCCGCACCTGATCCATCTACTGGACTGCGCACCTGCGCACCTGCGCCGTCTACTGGACTGCGCACCTTCGCACCTGAGACGTATCTCGCCTGCAGACCTCCAGATATAAACACTTTATCAGTCCTCAATTGTACCCCACTGTCGAATTCACAGATCTGATCATGCGCCAAAGAGACCTCGACATACCAGTAGATCCGCCTTACAATTCACGATTTTCTCCTTAATTCAGATCTAGTTTCACAAACCAATCACCAAAATTTCAGGTCTTAAGATATTCAATATTCACAAGTGTCTGGCCAAATGATCTCCTTTCCTTTTTATAGGTAGGCCCTTATTCAAACCATGGATCAAAACCATAGAAATCCAATACAAGGGACCCAAAACTGGGGGTCAATATTTTAGATGCAATACCACAGATCAAAACCATAGGATAAAAAACGTCGGACTAAATACCATGGATCAATCATAAAAATTCCCACGTGCGCGCGCTTCTCTGCATGAAAGTGAGTGAATTTGATGTCCGCACCTTTTGTTCGGAGAACTTGCGGGTATGTCTGCACTTCTTGTTCGGGGCACCTGCGGGTCCGCAAATTTTGTTAGGCGCACCTGCGGGTATCTCATTTTCTATTATTTTGAGAGCCTGAACAGAGATTTGTCACTTGAGTGAGTTGCCATCAAGGACAACACTCATGCCATAGCACCACATCTGTGTCATAATGCCAACAATCTCCCCCTTTGGACTTGATGGCAACCCCAAGATCCTCAAAGTCATTCTCCCCCCTTGTCATCAAGGGCAAAGGGTTATGCTCCCCCTCAGAACATGTTGAAAAATCTGCTCTGCTGTGCTGATCGTGCTCCCCCTGACTGTAGGCCAGATATGCAAAATAAATTTTCTTCAAGAAGAACCATAAACCACCATACACCATAAATGACCTTCCTATCACCAAAAGACTCTATACATACATTCATCACCCAATCAAGTGGGGATCATCCACCCAACCAAGTGGGGTTACATCAGAAATTTACATATGACAACCAAGTACATTATATCATTCATCCCAGACATAGGCCGTTACATGACCTTGACAAAAGAAATATAGAGACAAAACATTAGCATCAATATTCAGATCAACATCCATGTTCTCCTTCTGTACTTGCTCCTCCAAGATCTTCTACAATAATGCCAACAATGCATTATTAGAATAATATATTCTCCCCCTGAACCTGTGCCATTTGGTCTTTGACCAATCCATAAACCAACGAGTGTACACGTATACCCCATAAGAAACTCGCGTACTACCAACAATCTCTGAAACAGACAAGATTCAACAGCAAGATGATGCATCAACTACCCCCAGCTTTTGCCTGAGGTATTCAAAGGTCTCCCTGGGCAGCGGTTTGGTGAGTATATCAGCAACTTGTTCCTTAGAGGGAACATACTCCAACTTGACCTTTTGTTCAAGCACTTGTTCCCGAAGAAAATGATATTTGATAGGAATATGCATGGTCTTTGAATGCATGGCTGGGTTCTTTGAAATGCTGATAGCACTTGTATTATCACATAGGATGGAGATAGGTGGAGTACAAGTGATTTGAAAGTCCTGCAAAGTTTGCATCATCCAAAGAAGTTGTGTGCAACAAGATGCAATAGCCACATACTCTGCTTTAGCTATGGATAATGTTATTGAACTCTGTTTCTTGCTGAACCAAGATACTAATTTGGAACCCATGAAGAATGCACCACCACTAGTGCTTTTTCTGTCATCCACGCTTCCGGCCCAATCTGCATCTGTATAAGCATGAAGTGTGAGATATGTATCTCTAGGATACCATAAGCCATAGTTTTGAGTTCCTTGAAGGTACTTGAAGATTATCTTACTTGAATATTCTCTTAACTGCCTGAAGATGAGTTTCCTTTGGATTTGCTTGAAATCTTCCAACTATTCCCACTGCATGCATGATGTCTGGTCGGGTACCTGTCAAATAAAGCAGACTTCCAATCATGGATCTTTAGGTTGGTTGATGCACTACTGCTGATTCACATTTGCACTGAGGCTGCATCCTATAACCATAGGGGTACATATTGGTTTCGAATCTTCCATGCCGTATTTTTTCAAGATCTGCTTGAGGTACTTGGTTTGAGATAAAAAGATACCGCCTTCATTTTTTTGGATTTGTAGACCAAGAAAATATGTCAGCTCTCCAAGCAATGACATTTCGAATTCTTTCTGCATCACCAAGGCAAAGTTTTGACTCATAGCTTCTTCATTGCTGCCAAAGATAATATCATCTACATACACAACAAGTATTAGCAATTTGTCATTTTCAATTTTTATATAAAGATTTCTATCTGCTGATCCTTTTGAAAAACCTTGTTGATGAAGGTATTTGTCCAAGCGATAGTACCAAGCCCTTGGAGCCTATTTAAGACCATAGAGAGCCTTTTTTAGTCTGCATACAAGATTTGGATCATTCCCAAGGATGAAACCATCTGGTTGCTCAATGTACACTTCTTTTTCTAAGTCTCCATTCAGAAAGGTTGATTTCACATCCATTTGAAATACTTTGAACTTCTGAAAGCTAGAGAGAGCAAGGAACATTTTGATGGCCTCAAGTCTAGCAACGGGAGCAAAAGTTTCTTCAAAGTCTATTCCTTCTTGTTGAGCATACCCTTTACAAACAAGTCTGGCCTTGTTTCTAATTACTTCCCCATTTTCATTCAACTTGTTTTTGAAGATCCATTTTGTCCCTATGACATTCTTATCTTTTGGTCTAGGAACCAACTCCCAAGTGTTGTTCTTTTCGATCTGCTCAAGTTCTTCATCCATTGCCTTGACCCAGCATTCATCTTTGCATGCCTCTCTTACATTTTGTGGTTCAGTGGAGGAGAGTAATGCCAAATAGCTTGAAGCTTCTGCAATTGTTCTTCTTGTTTGTATGCCTGCCTCCTTTTGCCCCAAAATTTGAGATTCTGGATGATTCTTTTGAACATACCTGGATGGAGTCTTTTCTTCTATCCTTATCTGTTCCTCTGGTGCCTCATGGGTTTCTTCTTCATCATGAATTTGATTTGATGTTGATGGATAGTCCTCATTATCTTCGAAGTCTTCAGATCTTACCTGCCTGGGAGTGTTTTCTTTTTCATCCACCACTACATCAATGTTGTCGACAATTCTTCTAAGCCTTTTATTGTAACATTTGTATGCTTTGCTGTGAGGAGAATAACCAAGGAGAATTCCTTCATCTGCTCTAGGTTCAAACTTGCCAAGATTTTCATCATTATTTTTAATATAGCATTTGCTTCCAAAATTTTTGAAATGTTTTACTGAAGGAGTCTCACCATACCAGAGCTCATGAGGAGTTTGAGTGCTGTTCACCCGGATATTTGTCTTGTTGAGAATAACAACTGCAGCAAATGCGGCTTCACCCCAAAAGGTTGCAGGAGTTCCAGACTCATCAAGCCATTTGTTGAACTGTTCTGTTCATCCTTTCCACTACTCCATTTTGCTGAGGAGTCCTAGCTGTAGAGAATTCCCTTCTTATTCCATGTTCTTCACAAAAGTCGAAAAATTCATTCGAGGTAAACTCCCCACCTCTATCAGACCTGAGGCATTTGATTCTGTGATCTGATTCGTTCTCCACCAAGGCTTTGAATGATTTGAACTTTTCAAAGGCTTCGTATTTGTGCTTCATAAGTCCTATCCAACACATCTTGGAAAAGTCGTCAATGAATAATATGAAATATTCTTCTCCTCGAGGTGACCTTTTCCTAGATGGGCCACATACATCAGTATGGACAAGTTCAAGTGGCCTGCTAGCTGATCCTTCCTTCTCAGGGAAGTTAGTTCTGGTTTGCTTACCAAACTGACACGATTTGCAAATTGTATTATCTGGAATTCTGATGTCTGGAAGACCACGAACTGCCTGGTATTTACATGCTTTCCTTATCTGTGAGAAGCTAAGATGCCCCAATCTTCTGTGCCATAACCAGTGTTCATCGTTCTTGCTTAGATAGCATTGATGTTGTCCTTCTTTGAATATGTATAAATTATTTGGAGTCCTTATGCCTTTGATCACTGTTTTTCCTGTATCAAGATCACGAACACTACATCCATTTGATCGAAATATTACCTCTGTTCCTTGATCACACATCTGACTGACACTCAATAAATTATGCTTTAACCCATCAACATACACAACATTTCCAGCTTTGAACTTTTCTTTCAACTGAACAGAACCTTTACCTTTTATGAGCGCAGGGGTGTCATTTCCAAATGAGACATTCTTCTCCTTCTCTAAGGCACTATATGACTGAAGTTTTTCTTTATCACTCGTCATATGTTTCGAACATCCACTGTCGATGTACCATTGATTTTCTTTCCCTTCTGCATATAAGGCTATACCACATCTTTCTGGTTGCGGTTATTTCATTCTCCATGTTTTGGCTTTTGAGGCTTATTCTTTTGTTTGCTGAAACCTGCTCCTGCATTCAGAATCTTCATGACCGAAGTTGTTACAAATAGAACATTCAATTTCATTCTCAAGGGCAGAAAAGTTATTGTAGGTTCTTTTCGTGATCCAGTGATACTTCTTTGTTTTTGAGCTTCTCTAGTCATGATTGTCTTATAGGCAACACATTGAGCTGCTTTGTGACCAAAGTTATGACAAGAAAAACATTGGCCGTTGAATAAACTCATACGATTATCAAATCTACCAACCAACCGATTGTAGTTTCTATTGACATCCATTCTTGAGGCAAATTGGGAAGATTTTACCTGTGGCTGGTTGTAGCTTCTGCTCATCCTTAAAGTGGTTTGCCCCTGATTTACCTGGTAGTCGTTGTTCATTCTTGAGGTAAATTGTCCCTGATTTCTATTTGACCTTTGCCCACTCCTCCTTGCTGCATCAAGATAACTTTTGGAGGTGGATGGTTGCTGCGCTTGAGATGCTTCTTCATTATATCCCAAACCTGTCTTGATTAGTGGAGAACGCTGCACATTGATAATCTCATCTAGAGTTTCAGATCCTTTAACAAATCTAAGATTAAGAGCTTTTGTTTTCTCAATCTCTTTTCTAAGACCAACAATTTCACATTCTAATTTTTCATGAAGTTTTTTCTTTTCAACCAGTTGGAATTGCAGAGTATCAATAATCATAATTTTCTCTTCTAAACAAATTTTGAGTTTATAAATCTCTTCATACAGACCTTCTTCATCTATAGCATCCATGAAATCATCATCTTCAAAGGCCATTAAAAGTCTATAATTGTTACCTTGTTCATCTTCATCACTATTTGAAAGTCCATCACTGTCTTCATGAGTGTAATAGCTTTTCTTATTTACATTCTGTTTCTTGTTCCATCTGACATGTTCCTTACCTTTATCAAGCTTATCTTTATGAGGACACTTTACAGCATAGTGACCGACTCTTCCACAAGCAAAGCATTTGAAAGGTAACTTACCTCTGAATCTTCCAGCACCCCGTTGAAGGTTCTTGAAAAAATTTGGTTCTTCGTCTTCTTCTGATAGATGTCCTAACTCATAGTAATCTCCTTTGCCTGAAGCCTTGAATGCAGCTTCTCTTATTTCTGATGGTCCTCCTTTCCTCATTTCATAAGCAGTCAGAATTCCGTGCAGCTGTGACATGGTAAGGTTTCGTAGATTCTCTTTTTCTTCTATTGCAGAGACTTTAGATTCAAACCTAGGGGACAAAGATCTTAGAACCTTTTCAACCACAACAATCTCTTTTATTTCTTCACCCAAGTTTTTCATACAATTAATAATCTCATCTACACGAAGGAAATAGTTAGCCACACTTTCATCATTGTGCATTCTGAGATTTTCATACTGAATTCTGAGGGTTTGAAGTTTTGCTCGTTTTACCTATTCATTTCCTTCATAGCTCAGAACAATCTTGTCCCATATTTCTTTTGCGGATTTATACTGCATAACTTTGACGAATTTTGATTGAGATAGACATCCCAATAGAGTATTGACAGCCTTTGCATTTGTTTCATATTGCTTCTTACCAGCCGAATCTGTAGGAGTTGTGGATGGAAAAGTGTACCCTGTATCTATGATATCCTCGACTTCTGTACCAAGAGATTGAAGATATGCTGTGATTCTTACCTTCCAATAGACCAAGTTGGTCCCATCAAAAATTGGTGGCCTGATCGATGCTTCTCTCTCGTAGTTGCTCATGATGATGGATCTTCCTTCAAGCGATCAAGCTTCTTCAGAAAGACCTGCTCTGATACCAATTGTTGGAAATAATACTGAGAGGGGGGCTGAATCAGTATTATCAAATTCTTTTCACTATACCTTCCAGATTTATAATAATGAACAAGAATAAGAAAAACAAATAGTCACACCAAAGAACACCAGATATAAGGTGGAAACCCAATGTGGGTGAAAACCACCTGCTGCAATATGTCTCTATCTTCTTTCAATTAGAAACTTCTTTTTACAATGATTCTGTACTGGTGCAGTCCTTTACCAGTACGCAGGCTGCAACCTGCAGAGAGCTACAACCCTCTCTCGTTTTCCAGATTCTCCTGGAAGGGAGCTACAACCCCCTTAGCTCTTGTACTAGCTGAGCTACTAGTACGTAGGTGCTGACCTACTTCTTTTCTTCCAAGGACCACGTTTCATCAATTTTCAGATTGGATCCATGAACATCAAATAATCATCAAGTACACGTGAATTAACCAATCTCCTTTTACAATCAACTAATGAATCAACCAATAGCTTCTCAGAATGCAGTAACCAGAAAAGTAGTACCAGTAATCTAAACCCAGAATACTGCAGCAATAGACAAAAGGCAGCCAACAAATATTTCAAGAAAAGTCCGCAACTTCACCAATAGAAACCTGCGAATATCCGCACTTCTGCTGTGTCTAGCCTGCGCAGCTTCGCACCTGCTCTGTGTACTGGACTACGCACCTCCGCACTTGCGCCGTCTACTGGACTGCAGACCTCCGCACCTGCACCGTCTACTGGACTGCGCACCTCCGCACTTGATCCGTCTACTGGACTGCAGACCTCCGCACCTGCGCCGTCTACTGGACTGCGGACCTCCGCACCTGCGCTGTCTACTAGACTGCGGACCTCCGCACCTGATCCGTCTACTGGACTGCGCACCTCCGCACCTGCGCCGTCTACTGGACTGCGCACCTTCGCACCTGAGCCGTATCTCGCCTGCGGACCTCCGGATATAAACACTTTATCAGTCCTCAATTGTACCCCAGTCTGTCGAATTCACAGATCTGATCATGTGCCAAAGAGACCTCGACCTACCAGTAGATCCGCCTTATAATTCACGGTTTTCTCCTTGATTCAGATCTAGTTTCACAAACCGATCACCAAAATTTCAGGTCTTAAGATATTCAATATTCACAAGTGTCTAGCCAAATGATCTCCTTTCCTTTTTATAGGCAGGCCCTTATTCAAACCATGGATCAAAACCATAGAAAGCCAATACAAGGGACCCAAAACCGGGGGTCAATATTTTAGATGCAATACCACGGACCAAAACCATAGGATCAAAAACGTTGGACTAAATACCATGGATCAATCATAAAAATTCCCACGTGCGCGCGCTTCTCTGCATGAAAGTGAGTGAATTTGATGTCTGCACCTTTTGTTCGGAGAACTTGCGGGTATGTCCGCACTTCTTGTTTGGGGCACCTGCGGGTCCGCAGCTTTTGTTAGGCGCACCTGCGGGTATCTCATTTTCTATTATTTCGAGAGCCTGAACAGAGATTTGTCACTTGAGTGAGTTGCCATCAAGGACAACACTCATGCCATAGCGCCACATCTGTGTCATAATGCCAACATATACATATCAAAGGGTGGGGTGACCCTTTACATTCCCCTTTGACCCTTGGACTACCCTCATCAATCTTCAACTTCATTACATATAACTATGTACATTACATATGGCTGTTTTCATTCCACTAACGACACTTGGAATTTCACTTTACATTACATTGGATTACAACAGTTATGACTCACAGTAGTGAGGTGGTTGATAAAACTCATAGCACAAGTCGACATGACACTATGACATGTACTAGCTGATTGTGGTGTCCTTGTCAAGTTGTTATGCTGCTAAGTGATGGATGTGTTCTTGGATGTAATTTGTCTTTATCTCCACATAGCTTGGTGCCGTGGGATCTTCAATGGTCTTGGTCTTCGCAAGATGGTCCCATGCATGTGTTTCTTTTGCTCATTCAACTGCAAGTAAGTATTTTATAATGCGCTCCTTCATCCCGTTCGTCGTCGCGCCATGTTTCATCAATGTACCTGTTCCCGCAATCACTCGTGACGAGACGAAATCAAATCAAAAATATTCTAGTATATCACGATGCATTGTCTTTCGATTCCAGGTGCAGGTGAGCGGGAAAGAGGACAAGGCTCTGAAACTCCACATAACACATTTCAGGCCGAATGAGAGGCTCTAGGGCACTGTCGGGAAAATTTGTGAAAATGTCACTAGGGGGTAGATTTGTGCAATCCGGGACAACAGTGACAATTGCGGGAGAGAACCCAACTAGGTAGAATTGCGCAGTTCCAGGGAGGAAGACAATGCATGATGTCGAGAGGAACTTTTGGGCAATTCTCAACAATTTTCAAGATGGGGATTGGGTAGGTCATTTGGGGGTCCCATTTGGAATCTGCGTAGTTTCTCCTGGGAACATAGAGTGGGCAATAAGAGGCACTAACAGACATATCTGTGTAGTTTTCAAGATGAAGGCTAGATTAGGCTGCGGGGAGCTACTGGTCATGACTGCGCACTTCTGGGAGGTAGTCCAAGACAGGTAGCAGGGGCCTTCCCAACATAAGTGCGCAGTTTCCGAGATGAGTGTAGAGCAGGGCAGCAAGGAAAGTGCTAGTCAAAACTGCACAATTTTCAGAGGGAGAGAAGAGCAGGCCAGCTGGGAGCCTGTGAGTTAGATCTGCACAATTTCTTAGGACAATGCAATGACAGACAGCATAGCCCTGTCTCACATGTCTGCGCAGTTTCTGCAAGCAATGTGTTATCACTGAAAATTCTAATGCCAAAATTTCTCATACTAGCTTGAGGACAAAGTTCATGCACTCCACATATCACGTCCAACCACTTATCTCCATTATCACAACCACTAGGTACGTTGGTACATACTGAATACAAGTTCCAAGGAAAGCCAAATATGCACAGTTGTAATGATGATTGTAAGCCTTGCATGAGAAACAAATCTGCAAAATTTCAATTTGAAAAAATATTGTCATCAAACGAGGCAGCGAATCAAGCAGCTATCAGGTGAGGTAGCAATTCAAGCAAGTACAGGAGGTACCACCAAGGGCAGAAGAAACAGGTTGAAGACTTAAAGATATAATTGAACCAGCAAAAAGGATCTCCATAAAGAAATCTCACTTCAAGAAAGGATATGCCTCAAAGTTTTGGTAAGTTTGCTTGGAATAATCTTTTCAAACATTCCCATTCAGTTTTGGAAGGTCTTGAAACAGTTGAAAGAATGTTTTAATAGAAAAGAAAGCTCAAGAAAGCTAAATTTTGGCATTAAACTGTGTTTTTGGAATTACACAGCAGTTTCGTAGCGCGCTACGAAACTGCTGTAGCTGCATATTATGACTTTGTGGGCAAATATTGAGAAGAAAAAGGATATATTTTTGAGGATGGGCAGCTGAAAGGGACTAATTACAAGGTATAAACATCAAGCAAGGGAAAAACAAGGACAGGAAGGACATCTATGAACTCTAAAGTCTATGTTATGAAAATGGTCATTATTTCATAGCTAGTATTGATTCATAATGTTCCGGGCACCATTAAAGAAGTTTTGTCTTAGCACAAGTATTTGAGCAGAGTCTATGGTTGATTGAATTCATTTCATGTGATTAAAGAGACAGCATGGTCAGCAGAAGGATTCAAAGATGAGCATAAGAATGAAACCCTAAAAAGGAGGAGTTTTGTTTCCCTGTTTTTACTAGTCAACTTCTAGAAGAGTTTCTGAGCAGTTGAAAAATCATCTCTGAAAATTGAAAGAGATTTTTATTCCTAAGGTACTAAAGTACAAAAATCTCTTCCACTTTCTTCAAATCCATTATGATCTGGGAGAAATGAAGGACCAAACTTGCGCTATGAAACTGCTGTAGGTGCAGTTTTCTACAAGCTTATTTCTCTGTTTTACACCTGTTTTTCAAAGACGCATTCTCGGCGGTAGGAAAAGTGTTTCAAAAAACCAAGAGAGGTTTTTTTTAAGCACGGATTGGTTCACAAAAACCTCCTTCAGTTTTTCCAAATACATTTTGTACGAGAAGTTATGACCTCTGTCCCAAGACCTATTTTTCAGCCAGAACAGAGCAAGGGACAGTTTCCTGTTTGACACGTGTTTTTCAAGGACAGATTCTGAACAGCTGGAGGAATGTTTTAAAAAACCAGGAGAGGTTTTTGTTCTAGACAACATGGGATACAAAAACCTCCTTCAGTTTCGTAAAATGTGTCATTGATGAGGAGATAAAAGCTCTGTCCCACCTGCCAATTTTCAAGTATCTAAACCTAAAAACAGGGAAACATGTTCCCTAATTTCTAGGGTTTGTCATCAGCAGTTGGGTGACCACGTGGGAGGCTTCATCAAATTCGACTTCATGGAGTTTTAGGTGTCAAAGAATGTTTTAAATGTTTAGATAAGGTTGTTGTAATCATAATAAGGAGATACACTCCTAGTTGTATTAGGTCTCTAGGACTACTAGTTAGTTGTCAAATGCATTTAAAGTCTTGTTTTATGGTTAGAATAGGTGTCACTGATGGTAAATTCGAATTCCCCTCATGATGGAGGAAGGAATCCAAGCATCTAAAGAGCTCTATATATAGCAGAACATCTGATGTACAAGGGGTTGGAAATTTTTATGGAAAACTTGTATTTGGCATATGTATGACTCATTTTCAATAATACATGCTTGACTTTGCTTCTCAGGATTCATGAAGGGTTTTTCATGTTCAGAATATGTGATGTTGTCCTTTTTCTTAATTCTTACAGTGGTATGGATGTATAATCACTCAGAATTCACTGAATGTGCTCTGACTTCCTGTATACATGCATAAACTGTGTGTCCCATATAAGTTTATGTTCTGAATATTTAAACGCTGAATGCCCTGACTTCCATGTAAGGTTGAGTTCATTGTTATATTGAGGTGTTGTTGACTCCATAAGCCCAATGGATAGTTTTGTTTAATGTGTTTCCACCATTCATATTTTTCATACTTGTTTCATAGAGTTAGCCATCTAATCTTTATCAAAATCATTAACCCATCTAGAGAGAGCCCTCTCAGGTTGAGGAGGCTAAGCCTCAGCCTAAAGTAGGTCTGAAATAGTTACTTGAAGTCTTCCTGGTCTGCAGCCTTCCAGGGCTTGATTTTGAGATAACACAATGCAAGACAAATAACTGGGAAACTTTTGCGCAGTTTTGGGGAGCATTGCAACCCCGGGTCACAGTTCAGTTCAAATTTTCTGGAAGATCAGAGTGAGGCTTAATGAGTGATCTTGCGGGAAGTGCAAATTGTATCGAACTTTGGGACAACTTCTGCGCAGTTCTAGGAGGCAGTCAACTTGCTCACTTCCAAAATTGCACAGTGCATGCTGCCTTGGAGGACAATCTCAAGCTCTGCGTAGTTCTGGGTAGCAGAGTAGGGCCACTGAGATCTGAGACTGCATAGTGCAGCTCAGTCGGGGCCCGGTTGAAGGAGGGTTGTCCGGTCAACAACTTTTCACAAAAAATGACTAAGTGTGAGAGAAAGTGAACTCATGCATACATGACATTGTGATCAGACACATAACATAACTCCACGACAATACACCTCACACCAACACGACAAACATGGCAAAGCATGACCCTCTACGGGACTGTTAATGGTGAAAGCGACAAGTGTGACACTTAGGATAGACCTTCGGACGACCGTGATGACACTTGCACAACAATGCTTACAACTTTCTGTGTGAGTGCGGCAGGTCTTCACATAGCTAAGACAACCCAAATACACAAAGAAAAACCTTCAAAATCACCAGAATCAGATCACAATCATGACATAGTAATCAACATGCCAAAGACAACACTTGGTTGAACAAGCAAAAATGAAGCAAGACAAGTAAGGGAAACACATGGAATGAATTTCAGTGCTTGCAAACATGAATGTCATTGAAGACATGATGATATGAAAATGACAAGCATGCCTTCAAGCTACACTAAGAGATGTACTTCAAAATATGTACTTTACTTACGATACTTACCCCCGAGATGATATGCATTCGATGAAGTTTGCATGATGTCTCGATATTTTATCATAACTTGGTTTCTTGGTCATTCTCCTCAACTCCTTGAGAGTGAGGTAGAATGTCACGTTTTCTTGTAGTCACTAAGAGATAGATCTGCGCAGTTTCAATGGAAAATGACTACTGTCAGGATTATTTGCGCAATTTTCCAGAGCAAGGCTGGGGTACCTTCTCTGCGCAATTTCTGGGAGCAAGGCTGGTGGCCTTCTCTGCGTAGTTTTCCAAAGCAAGGCTGACTGCCTGCTCTGCGCAATTTTATAGTGCAAGGCAGATTGGACAACTAGGGAAACACTGCACAATTTTGAGATGCAAGATATTGCTGCGGGATGGGTCCTGGGAGGACACCTCTGTGCAGTTTCTGAGTGCAGGGCAGCCTGGGCAACTAAGAGACAATACTGCATAGTTGCTTAATGCAAGACACTGCTACAGGATGGGTCCCGGGAGGATACATCTACGCAGTTTCAGGTTGCAAGATAGATTGAGCAGTTGAGGGACAATACTGCACAATTTCTGATGGCAATGGGTTTTGGCTAGGAAATGACACTAGAGGAAACCACTGTGCAGTTTTGGATGCTAAGGGAGGCTAGGGTCTTTGAGCACTACACAATTCCAGTAGGCAAGGGAAAAATCTTGAGGGTTGCAAAAGCAAAGTGTGCAGTTCTGGAAAGCTAGATGAGGCTAGGTTTCTTGGGAAACCGACTAAGTGTGAGATCAGTGAAATTTAGGTACACAGTGATAGAACTTGACTATGATCACACACGAACACTTAGTGATACAACATAGACCATCCAAAACATATAAAACACACTCTGCTTGATGCAATAACCTTTGTGACAAGAGTGAGTGAAGTGAGTGTGAAACATGTTTATGTAATGAGAACAACCCATATGCACAAGATTTCCCCTTGAAGCAAAACAACATTCCCTTTGCATGACAAACAATAATCCTGATGCCTAAATATGACACATGCTGCATAAAGATGAGAATGTGAACAACTCTTACGATCGAGGATGGGGGCTTGAGATCATCAATTTACCAATAAGTGACCAAGGAACAATCGATCACAAGATCCAAGGTAGGCTCTAAAATTTGCATGCGTGCCAAAATTTTGGAGGGGTGTTGTAGCTGCTACAACACATCTTAAACATTTAGTTCTTCATATTTTTCTTCAATGTCATCACCATCAATAACAAGGCTAATGCCATCATAAAGGGCTTCTCATGCTGCTTCCCTTATTCTTGCCCTACCTCACTTCTTGCTTCTTGGAAATTAATTATAAATTTATCGATCAAAACGAGATAGGAAAAATACTGCGCAACAATTGGATTAAGAGAAATCTCAATCTCCTCCTTGTCTAGGTTATTTATTTTCTTGTTCTCTAAAAGAACTAACATTTCATCTATGGGCTCTCTTAAATATAATGCAGATGATTTCCAAAACTTTTCTATATCGTACTAAGAAGGGCCTCTTAACTTCATTATCCATAATTGATAAAATGATCTTTATCGATTGCCTTTATGAGGAAGGGATTTGGCTCAATGACATTAAGGAATTTGTCAACCTCATGACCCCTCATCTCTCAATCTTATTCATCAACAATTGATTTCCAGAAACTCACAATTGAAGTCATTTCTAGATGTCGCAAGATAAATTTACAAGTGGGGTGTGTAACACACCCAACCCCCTAACATCTTAAGGAGGTGGGGTTATTATTTTTTGCACTTTTTTACTTACAACATACCTAACTTCTTAGGTATCCATCATCTTCTGCGCGTCGATATCTTTCCAACTATATACATTTCTTTAAAATTTTAACGTTGGATACAGAGTTATGTCCCTTAGAAAGTTTGTCCTTCTAAGTTCCACAATAACATAAGTACAATTCCACGTGGCATATACATGGAAACACATGCAAGTCCCTACTCACGCGTTGGCCCCACATAGAGCCATGTCCTCAAAAGTCTAGGTCCACATTTGGATCTAGCATTTCCCAAAAGTCCATGCTGTAGCAATTTTTCAAATCTCCAAATTTTTGGATTCATTCGAGATTTTTAAAACTTTTGGATCCATTTGAATTTGAGATTTTCCATTTTCTTGCTATAGTTCACGTGTTGAGCATCTATATAATTCAAATATGGGAAATTTCAAATGTCCCATTTTAATGAAAATTTAGATTTTTGACTTATGTTATCTGGAAATTTTCACCATCCACATCATTTCTTCCTCTTTTTCCCTTTAGCTTCCATTTCATGTTGCTGCACCACTCCTTTTTATCGTCAATGATTCCACGTTAGACTGGGTCCAAGCGATGAGCTCTTGCTTATCGATCATCTAGGTTTTTTTAGACTTTTGGATTTATCTAGATCTAGAAAACTCCAAAAGTGATAATTTAACAAAAAATCGTATTTATGGATTTCCAAATTCTATGCCACCTATCACAAAAGATGACACATAGATGGTCTCGTCAGATATTTTGCACTACCATGTCATATCATCTCACGATGTCGATATGCCACATTATCTTAAACCTTCCCGTCTGCCATATCAACATGGTACATCATATTTCCTCATAAGTGCTTACCTATTCGTAGGGTTTGATAATGCTCATGTGGCTCCATGTCACTTCCACGTAACCTGCTACTATAGACTCCTGATCCAAGGTTTTTTCAACAATCTCTCTATAACAAATTATGGATGTCTAGATATTCGAATCTCGATAGATTTTGGATCCCTAGTCTTGTCACTCGACAGATCTTGCTAGCACCATCAACGGATCTTAACAAAGCCTTAATTTCACTCTTTTCTGGTTTGTTTGAAAAATCACCAGACTACCAGGGAATTGAAGAAAGGTCTTTGATGCCTAAGCTAGTGTGGTTGATGAACAACTCATAGATTCCATCTCTTTCAAGTGGCATTCTATTCACTGGGCATTGAGAAGCCTTGGGATACTGCTGGAAAAATTGTCATTGATGTCAAAGGGTGAATGGGCCTACGTTCATTTGATGATTTTCTTGCACAAATCAAGTGAATTTGGTTGCAAGGACCTCTTAGTTTGGTAGCCCTTGTTTTACCATTTCATTTGATGGGTAATACATTTTGTGGGTCCTCCGGTTGCAGGGATAATAATTTTTGAATATTGATGCCCCAAATGAATGGGTTTTTCACAAGGTCATGCCCCATTAATTTATATATTTAATATATTATTGCAAACCCTTCAATACAGTCAAATCTATTGACCAAAATACATGATGTGGGAGTCAAAAATTGAATTTTTTGAAGTATCCTAAACCTCCTCGAAACAAGTTGGTTAATATACATTAGGTCGGCTTCAAATAGTGTCATGTCTATTCACAAAAATATCATGCTGGCTCTAGAAAAAGACACAATATTTGATTGGATAGGTTAACCCCAAACTAGGCTCTCCCTTCCACTATATATTACCTTAGCTGTGGGAAATTGAGGCAAGCAAATTTGGCGATCTGAGATAAAATAAAGGAGAATTATGAGACACAATTTTTTGGGGCCTTGTGCTTATATGAAAATCTAAAGGAAGGTAGATCAAAGATTTTAAAATTTGGTTTGATTAACATTTTAGTGAAAGCAATTGGGATTTGGTTTCTGGCTTTTGGTATTGGGTTATGGTTTTTTGCGATACCTTTTATTAGATTTTGGAGCATCTTTGTGGGCTATCTTTGGAGTAGGACTCAACCATCTTGTCTCACTATTTTTGCTCAAATTTTGGCCCTCCTACAACCCATATCTCAGCCATCTTACAGATCTTGCATTCGATCCCTTTTTGGCCTATAACAGATTTCAACCCCTGTGATTTCAGGCTTGTAATTCGGCTTGAAGAAGGCCTCTGGTTCAACTTGAAAAATTGAAAACTTCGGCTTGTGATTTGGCCTGAGGAAGGAGACTCCAGGCATGTGGATTTTGCCTATTTTAGACACACTTTGAGCAATATTTAGATAAAATTCTGATACCTTATTTTGAACAAAACTTGGTGACTTGTTAAAGTAAACTTGAAGACATCTTTCTGTAGTAGACTTTGGAGGAATTAAGGATTTGGTGTAGACATTAGAGCAGACTTAAAGGTATTCTTGAGAGAGTTTTGAAGCCTATATGAAGAAGTATTGGAGTAGACTTAGAGGAGATCTTGAAGAGCCCTCGAGAAAATATTTGAAGCAGGCCTATGATGATTTGAAGTAGGATTTGATATAAACTTTGATGTTTGCAGCAAACCTCTTTTGGAGTAGACTTTGTCACTTATTTTGACCTATATCTTTGGAGCAATATTTGAACCCTTATTGAAGCAGAGATTGGTGGATGTATTGATAATCCTCGAGGATGACCTCTATTGAATTTATGGAGCAGATTTTTCAAAGGAAGAGTAAGGGTACTTGCATTTATGATTTGAGGGTTTGAATGGTATTGTAATTGGGTCACTGTCCCTGGTATGGGAACTCGATAAGTTTTATTTTATCCTTTAATTCTATAGGGTGGAAAGGTGGTGCTAGGGAAGGAAGTTGTAGCTTCCTCCAAGAGGTTGTCGCCTCCTTCCAGTGGGAGCTGGTATATCTTGGGGTTGTATCCCTTCCAGTTGTAGTTAGTAAACCAGAAGTTATAACTTCTTTTTTATTATAGAATATTGTACATATATATCTTGTGTTCATTTTATGTGATGTTATTGGTTGCATTAGAGAAATTTTGAGGTCTAGAATGGACCTCCTAAGAAAAATGTACAACCAAAATAAAATTTATAAGAACCAAGAATATTATTTCAACCATGGGGGATGATTCACCATTTTTGGATTAAAAAAGTAAAATGATTAAAAAATAATAAAATAATAAAGCTACTTTTTCAACTCATATTTTCAACTTATCTCGCTAAGGTTTTACTCAAATTTCGAGCGGGAACACTCGCTGGATGCAAAATTTAATTCCTCATCTCAAGGAGTACCCATGTTGCATACTTTCGATGGACTCAACCACATGAAAAATGAGAAATACATGAAAAACGTGATTGCAATCACATTTTTCATGTATTTTTGATTTTTTGTGTAGCAGGGTCCATCAAAAGTATGCAACATGGTACTCCTTGAACGAGGAATCAAATTATGCATCCACTGAGTGTTCCCGCTCGAAATTTGAGTAAACCCATAGGGAGATAAGTTCAAAATATGAGTTGAAAAAGTAGTTTTTTCTTTTTTCCTCTAAAATTTGATGATGTAATCTAATCTTATTTTATTATTTCCCCTATTATTTTATAATTTCCTTAGGAGGCCCATTTTAGACCTCAAAATTTCTCTAATGATTTTTTTGATACTTAACTGTTTAAATTTACGAAATGTTGATTCACCCCTCCAGTGTTTCCAACAATTGGTATAACAATTTAATCACTAGAAGGAAGATCATGAACCAATATGGAAATGGAAGGCATCTCTTCAAGAATATTTCCAGTGTTTGATGTAAATGATTATCCACTATGGAACAATTGCATGGAAGCCTACTTGAAGGCTTTATGAGTGGATGTTTGTCTCTCCATCATAAATGATTACAAAGTTCCTAAAAGTCCTCCAATTGATCCTAATGAGAAGAAGTTGTTTAGCTGCAATTCAAAATATCTTCATACCATCATGGGTGGTTGGCCAAGAACCATTGAGAACAAGGTGATGACCTGTACCACAACTAAATAAGTCTAGGATAAACTTAAAACTTTGTATGAAGGTGATGAAAAAGTCAAGTAGGTCAAACTTCAAAAGTATAAAAATTAGTTTGAAAATATGAAAATGGATGAAAAAGAAGATGTTACGACTTACTTACACAAAGTAGATGAAGTTGTCAACTCCATCAGAGGATTAGGAGAAAAAATTGCAGATTCTTTGGTCATACAAAAGGTCATAAGGTCACTTGCCTTGAAATACGTTGCCAAAGTATCTGTCATAGAAGAAACCAAGGACTCATCCAAAATGACAATGGAAGAATTACATAACACTCTTACAACATACAAAATGTGAATAGATACAGAGGATGGGCTATCATCCAAAGAAGCATCCTTTAAAGTCACAAGGAAGACAAAAAACAAATAACTCAAGATTGAAGGAACTCCAGATGATGATTCAGATGTAGGAGAAGCAAATTTCAACATGAAGCTAAAAAGGGGAATTAGAAAACACAAAGGTGTTGGAAATAATACTGAGAGGAGGGGTGAATCAGTATTATCAGATCAATCAAACTTTTTCTATTTCATACTCAGAAACATATACGCTACTTCAATTAAGTGAACCCGCGTGTACACGCTACTGTGTCTAATGAAACTCGCGTATATCCAGAGATCTTATAATTCAGTTAGCTTAATCTTCAGTAAATGCATCAGATCATTATTAAGCATATTAACAGTAAACAGGTGCAGAATAACAGAACAGAACATCACACAAGAGCCACACACATGAACACAAAGATATAAGGTGGAAACCCAATGTGGGTGAAAACCACCTGCTGCAAGTCATCTCAATCTTCTTCTTAATAAGAAAATCCTTTTACAATATTTGTACTGGTGCAGTCTTATACCAGTACGGGAGCTACAACCCCCTTTGCTCTTGTACTAGCCGATCCATTTACTAGTACGCAGGCTGCTACCTGCTACAATGCTCCAAAGATCTCCTTTAGCTTTTGTACTAGCTTAGATACTAGTACGTAGGTGCTTGCCTACAATCTTCTCACCTCCAGGTACCACGTTTCATCAATTTTCAGACTGGATACACTGAAGCACAACACATAATCTGTAAGGCCACTTTTCATCCAATTTTCATACTGGACCCATAACTATCATTGAAGCTCAAAACAATCATCAAACCCTGAATCACTGAAACCCTGTTAACAACAGTCACTAGAACACAGAGCAGACACAGAACTCTGTAATAACCATCAGATCCATCTGCAACTTCAAATATTAAGATTTACAATGTATACGCTACTTCGATGAATCAAACCCGCGTGTATACGCGCTTTTATCAAAGCCAACCCGCGTACAGATCTAAAAATAATTTCTCATAACTTGCAGCTGTACCAGACATCAGTCATACTCATAACACTTATAGAACAATACATGCGTCAGTATGTAGATCTAGAATAAGCATCATAAAGATAGTTCATTTCAAACCATTTGATCCCGATCTCTCCTTAGATCTAGTTCTCCATCAACAGGTGAGATCTCTCCTTAGCTCAGATCAAGCAATGCATCATCAACCCATAACCCTGCATCCTGGATCTAATGCTTCATCAGATATTCAAGACATTTCAGATGCACTTGCTTAATGATTTCCTTCTCCTTATATAGCCTTAGGCCTTGTTCAATACCAAGGGCCACAACCATAGAAATCCAATACCATCAACTTTAAAACTAGGGATCAACACGTCCGTCGAGACACAAAGGTCCAAAACCATAGGCACAACTTCCAAGGACTAACCGCCATGGACCAAAATGAGTTTTCCACATACACGCGCTTTTAATGAAGCCAACCTGCGTGTACACGCGACTTGGGCTTAACGAACCTGCGTGTATGAACTTTCTCTTCTTCTTATAGTCTGATCATCAATTCCTTGCTGCTGTCCTTCTGCACTATGATTTCTCATCAGTGTGGTTTGCCATCAAGGACAACACTTGTCTCATAATGCCAACAATCTCCCCCTTTGGACTTGATGGCAAAGCTAACTTGTCACACTTAGAACTATCATCTGATTCCTTTGAGCCGTCTTCCATCAGTCACATCTGATATCTCTTCTGAAGATTCATCCAGTTATACATAAGTGAGATATTCTTCTATGAGAGGGTTGCCATCAAGTACAACACATGCATCATAATGCCAACAATCTCCCCCTTTGGACTTGATGGCAACAACACCAAATCACTCTCCCCCTTTGACATCAAGGGCAAAGGGTGGACCAAGATATTCTCTTCCTTTGCTGAATCATTCCACTGTCCATACTCCCCCTGAGTACCTGCTGAAATCTCTGGATAGTCTCCCCCTTTGTATATGCCAAGGTGTACCAATCTGTCCATGCTCCCTCTGAGTACATACTGAATCTCTGTTCTTGCTGAAGTGTGCTGATCATGCTCTCCCTGACTGTAAGCAAGGTCTACAAAAGATGTTCTTCAAGAAGAACATGACTCTATACATCATAAAAGACCTTCCTATCACTTAGGACTCATACATACATCCATCTCTCAACTAAGTGAGGATAAACAAGAAAATGACTCATCCACCCAACCAAGTGGGGATACATCAAAAATTTACATATGACAACCAAACACATTGCATCAATCATCCCAGGCATAGTGGGGAAACCAAAATAGGCCGTTACATGACCTTGACACCATGAAAGAGATACCACAAAAGAGATATATGACATAGAGACGAAATAACTAGACCAAGACTTATGAAAGTCACCAGCAGCATCTGATAATCACCATTCAGATCAGCAACCAAGAGATCCTTTTGTTCTTCCTCTGACTTTGTTTCACCTGAAATCAACAACAACTTGTGAACTAGAACCAAAGACTTCTAAGATAATGCCAACAATGCATCATTGGAAGATTATCTGCTCCCCCTGAACCTGTGCCAGATGATCTCTGTCAGACCCATATCAGACTTTCTGCAACCAACATCTGTCCCTGCTGATTTCCTTCAAAACTCCATATACGCGTCTGCATCCATGTAAACAAGCGTATATACGCGGATATACCTTACGCAAAACGCGTACACCATATACGCGACTATCCCCTTGTAAAACGGCGTATGCACGCGGATATCCTTTAAACAACACGCGTACACAAATTTCCATATCAGCAACCTGTAAATGTCCTGTAGAGAATAGGTCATCAACCTATAACAAGGTATGTCTGCATCAATTCATCCCTTTGAACAGAATTCAGAGTCATTCACATTGTATCATGTGTGAAACCATCATAGCCATTTCATCAAGCTCTACATGATCCAAGTATCATTACTTGGGAACATCTGCATCAATTAACATATGTAAGGATCAACCTATCATCATATAGATAAGAACTCATCACCATGTCTCCAATAAAGCAACTTTGAGTAGTCATCCATGTATCAGCAACAATCCTTATCCACAAGAGTGCCTGCATCATAACTGTATGATCTTTATGCATATGACAACAGCAGTATATAAGTGACTCATCATCAAGTGAGGAAGATATGTATTCAAGCTTTGTACTTCTCCTTGTTCTTATGAAGATCACCATGTAAGCACCATACATGCATCATCAAAGAATCAACCATAAATCTGATCTGAACATCTTCTATGTAACTTCAAGAATCATATGAGAGTTTATCATAGACAACTCACAACATCTTATCATAGCAAGATATATCATTTATCCATATAAGAATCATCACCAAGGATTATTAACCATAATGCCAACAATGAATTACTAAAGGCATATGCTCCCCCTCAACCAGTGCCATTTGTTAGATCTGATCATGCATATATCAGCAGTAAGCATCAAAACATCTTCATCCTCAAGTAGGATCAAAACACTTCTAGACATCATACTAGTATCAAAGCATTTTCACACATCCTCAGCCGACTGTAACTGTTAACCAATAGAGCATATACTGGACTGGATCATATCAGACCCCTTTTCTGAGCCTGTCCCCACTGCTTTTCCTCAGACTGACATATACGCGACTTTGCAGTGTCTAACTCGCGTATATACGCGACTTCCCTTTAAGGAACTTGCGTATGATATTCAGGACACTGAAGTTTTACACCTTCAGCTCCCCCTGAGTCTGATATGTCTGTGCTGTGCTGTGTCTCAGTACATTGTGCTGACTGTACTTCCTTCTTCCTCCATATCTTCAAGTGTGATGAGGTTTTCTCCTTTTGATGTGATGTCCATCCTTTGTTCCTGCATTCCTTTGCTATATGTCCAGGCTTGTTACATGCATAACATCTTACATGTTTCATATTCCTCCTGTAGCAATCAGCAGCTTTGTGACCAAACATATTGCAAGCAAAGCAATATCCATTAAAGTACCTTGATTGAGATGACCTGTCCGCATAATAGTCTTGAACTCTTCTTCTTCTACATCTAGCTGCAACATGTCCAAGATTGTGACATACATAACATTCAACATTATTCATAGGAGGAGTAAAAGATTTTCTTTGAAGACTTTCTTTCCTTGATTGTTGATGGGGTTGACCTTTCATCTCCTTGTTGATCATTTTAGATTTCTCTTTAGAGTTCCTTGCCTCACCTTGTGAACTAGATTCACCTTCAACAGATTCATGAAAACCAAGACCAGTCTTGATTGCAGGAGACCTTTGACTACTAAGAATATCATCCAAGGCTTTAGTACTATCTTGAAATCTCAAAAGTTTATCCTTTTCTTCTAATTTACCTTTCAAGATATTTACCTCAACTTGAAGTTGTTCCTCCTTTTCTAGACATTGCTTCTTCATGTCTTCTCCATATTTTCTTCCTTCTTCCACTTGTTGCCTTAGATTGAGTATCTCCTTTTCTTGCTTTTCATACAGATCCTGCTGCATTTGACGAACTCGGAAGGCACATTCTAGTTGAGATTTTAAGCTGGTGACTTCGTTTTCTTGTTTTGCAATAGCTTGGAGTAGATCTGTATTCTGCTTCTTTGATTCTTCAAGATCTCCTTTTAGTGAGGGGATTGTAGCTTCAAGATTTTCATAGTAGCTGGATCTATCTTTGAGTTTCTTGATGGTTGTGCTTCTTTCATTGACTTCTTTTCTTAATGATGTCACTTCATGCTGCAATTTTTGACATTGGTCTTCCTTGTCCTTGAGTAGCTTTCTTACCTTGTTTCCTTCTTCTAGTTGGGCCTTTAGTTCGGTAACTTCTTCTTTGAAAGCACATTCCCTTTTGTTCAATAGATCTTGTTGATCTTTAACTTTGTCTGTAAGCCTTCTAAATAATGCCTCTATTTGATACTTTTCTTGCTCACCCATAAAAGCATGTTCAGTAGTTTCACTATCACTTCCATCACTTTCACAAGGAAATATAGCAGGAACATCAGAGGATAACACATTCATACCTGATAATGATTCTGAATCTGATTCTGAATCTGAAGAGCTTCTTATACCTAATCCCCAATCGACTCTCCCACTGTCATAGTCCTTCTGAGATGTCTTCTTCTTCTTATGAGCTTTCTTCTTAAGCTTCTTTCCCATTGTTCCACGGATCTCCTTCAAGCGATCAAGCTTCTACCAAAGGACCTGCTCCGATACCAATTGTTGGAAATAATACTGAGAGGGGGGGTGAATCAGTATTATCAGATCAATCAAACTTTTTCTATTTCATACTCAGAAACATATACGCTACTTCAATTAAGTGAACCCGCGTGTACACGCTACTGTGTCTAATGAAACTCGCGTATATCCAAAGATCTTATAATTCAGTTAGCTTAATCTTCAGTAAATGCATCAGATCATTATTAAGCATATTAACAGTAAACAGGTGCAGAATAACAGAACAGAACATCACACAAGAGCCACACACATGAACACAAAGATATAAGGTGGAAACCCAATGTGGGTGAAAACCACCTGCTGCAAGTCATCTCAATCTTCTTCTTAATAAGAAAATCCTTTTACAATATTTGTACTGGTGCAGTCTTATACCAGTACGGGAGCTACAACCCCCTTTGCTCTTGTACTAGCCGATCCATTTACTAGTACGCAGGCTGCTACCTGCTACAATGCTCCAAAGATCTCCTTTAGCTTTTGTACTAGCTTAGATACTAGTACGTGGGTGCTTGCCTACAATCTTCTCACCTCCAGGTACCACGTTTCATCAATTTTCAGACTGGATACACTGAAGCACAACACATAATCTGTAAGGCCACTTTTCATCCAATTTTCATACTGGACCCATAACTATCATTGAAGCTCAAAACAATCATCAAACCCTGAATCACTGAAACCCTGTTAACAACAGTCACCAGAACACAGAGCAGACACAGAACTCTGTAATAACCATCAGATCCATCTGCAACTTCAAATATTAAGATTTACAATGTATACGCTACTTCGATGAATCAAACCCGCATGTATACGCGCTTTTATCAAAGCCAACCCGCGTACAGATCTAAAAATAATTTCTCATAACTTGCAGCTGTACCAGACATCAGTCATACTCATAACACTTATAGAACAATACATGCGTCAGTATGTAGATCTAGAATAAGCATCATAAAGATAGTTCATTTCAAACCATTTGATCCCGATCTCTCCTTAGATCTAGTTCTCCATCAACAGGTGAGATCTCTCCTTAGCTCAGATCAAGCAATGCATCATCAACCCATAACCCTGCATCCTGGATCTAATGCTTCATCAGATATTCAAGACATTTCAGATGCACTTGCTTAATGATTTCCTTCTCCTTATATAGCCTTAGGCCTTGTTCAATACCAAGGGCCACAACCATAGAAATCCAATACCATCAACTTTAAAACTAGGGATCAACACGTCCGTCGAGACACAAAGGTCCAAAACCATAGGCACAACTTCCAAGGACTAACCGCCATGGACCAAAATGAGTTTTCCACATACACGCGCTTTTAATGAAGCCAACCTGCGTGTACACGCGACTTGGGCTTAACGAACCTGCGTGTATGAACTTTCTCTTCTTCTTATAGTCTGATCATCAATTCCTTGCTGCTGTCCTTCTGCACTATGATTTCTCATCAGTGTGGTTTGCCATCAAGGACAACACTTGTCTCATAATGCCAACAAAAGGTAAGTTACATTTTAAATGTTTAGAGATTGGAAGAATAGGTCATTATGATACGGGATGTCCTTTTAAGTAAAAGAAAATATTTCACAAGAAAAATCTTTATTCTAAAGAGGACAACAACTCTTTAGAAATAAGTGATACAAAGAATCCGTTGCAAGAGAAGTTCTCTTCATAACCCAAGCCAATTAGGATAATGACTATGATAATGAAGAGGTAAATGATTCAGATGATAAAAAACCAAATATAATAACAGAGTCTCTCTGGGGACTCATAAATGATTCAGAGACAGAACATGAAGACGAATATTTTCAAGAAAAGTTGAAGAATAATGAAAAGGAAAATGCCGTGCTTAGAAATAAAAATAGAGAATTGAGAAACTTTCTTGAAAAGCATGATGAGTAAATCATCTCTTTAAAATTTCATCTTGAAGAAGCAAAAATAATTCAGGAAGTGATGAAGATCAAGATGAAGAAGAATGAAGAGGAGTGTATGAAGCTTGAAGAGGAATTTGTAACATTGAAAGTTGAAGTTGATAAGCTTAATAAGAAATGGAATACCTCACTAATGTTGGATAACATTCTTAGCTATCAAATATCTCCAAGAGTCAAAATAGGTCTTGGTTATGAAGGCACATCTTCAAGCAAGGAAGGCACAAGCTCCAAGGCTTTGAAGGGGGATATTAAAGGGGAATTTAGAAATGTTGCCACTTCAAGAAGTTCTGTTGATGCTCCTAAGAACATACAAGATAAACAATGGATTGAACCACCTTCAAGACAAAACAATTTCAGAAGATCGTCCTACTCTCCCAGGTGTGAAAATATTCTTCTTGGTCATTGCTACTCATGCATAAATTTTGGGCATAAAGCAATCGACTCTAAAATAAATACATGATACAATTATGCAATAAGTAGGAATTATTATGGAAGAAACATATCAAGAAATGTTCATGTTTCTACCAATAGAAACTAAAATCTATTTGAACTACTAATGAACCAGAATATTGTGTGCTACAAATGCAATAATCTTGGTCACAAGGCACATGATTGCAAGCTTGAAAATTCTCCAATCATAAAGATAGAAAAGCCTTCTAAGAAATGAGAAGGGAACAAGAAGGAAGATTGCAACTTAGCATTGATTGCTGAAGATAAAGAAGATGAATGGTACATAAATAATGGATGCTCGAAATATATGACTGGAGATGGAAATAAAATTGTCAGCTTAAAAGAAAAGAGCAACAATGTTGCATTTGAAGATAACTCTTATGTCAAGATACTTTGGAAAAGGTGTGGCAAGTCTTGGAAGTGAACATATGAAGGCACACAATGTTTTGCTAGTTAAGGATTTGATGCACAATATTCCCAGTGTTGGAAAGATGTGTGATCAAGGGTACATTCTCTTGTTTGATTCTCGGAAGTGTGAAATCAAAGAATAAGGCTCGGGAAGATTGATTTCAACAACCACAAGAAAACCAAACAACATATATGTTATAGACCAAGCAATCTAGAAGAAAATTACTGCCAAGCAAAAGAGTTGTGAGAACAAAAAATAAGGAAAGGATAAGGAGACATAATTCGTGCTGAGAACCATATGTTCAGGGGGATCAACCCCAAATAGATGAGTCACACTTTTCCGTTGATGTCAAAGGGGGAGAGAAAATCAAGTGCAGAATGGAGACAAAGGAAGTGAAGCATGGAGACAAGGGGAGCATGATGATAGGGATATCATGCATGTTAACATCAATGAAAAAGGGGGAGATTGTTGGAAAAATTGTCATTGATGTCGAAGGGTGAATGGGTCCGCATTCATTTGATCATTTGCATGCACAAATAAAATGAAGTTGGTTGCAAAGACCTCCTAGTTTGGTAGTCCTTGTTTCACCATTTCATTTGATAGGAAACACATTTTTTTGCTCCTCTTGTTTGGAGAGACAATAATTTTTGAAGAATCATGCCTCGAATGAATGGGTTTTGCACAAGATCATGCCCCATTAATTTATGGCTTTAATATCTAATTGCAACAACTTCAAGAAATTCAAAAGTATTGACCAAAATCCATGACGTGGAAGTCAAAAATTGATTTTCTAAGTATCCTAAACCTCATTTAAACAAGTTGGTTCATATCCATTAGGCCAACTTCAAATATTATATTTACAAAAATATCATGTCATTTCTAGAAAAATACAGAATGTTTCATTGGGTAGGTCGATCCTAAACTAAGCTCTCTCATCCACTATATATTACCTCAATTGTGGGTAATTGAGGCAAGAAAATTTGGTGACTCGAGGCAAAAAAAGGAGAAGTCCAAGACACTAATTTCTAAGGCCTTATGCTTAAATGAAAATCTGAAGGAAGGAAGATCGAAGATTTTAAAGATTGATTTGATTGACCTTTTAGCGAAAGCACTTGGGATTTGGTTTTTGGTTTTTGGCATTGGGCTATCGTGCTTGGTGATACTTTTTATCAGATTTTGGAGCATCTTTGTAGGCTATATTTGGAGCATAACTTGACCACCTTGTATCACTATTTTTTTTTCTCAAATTTCGGCCCTCCTACAACTCAGATCTTGACCATCTTACAGTTCTTGGATTCAACCCCTTTTTGGCCTATAAGAGACTTCCTCCCTTGTGATTTTGGGCTTGTAATTTGGCTTAAGGAAGGCTTGTGTTTGTCCTGAGAAATCAAAAACTTCAGCTTGTGGTTTTGCCCAAGGAAGGACACTTCAAGCTTGTGGAATTCAACCTGTTTTGGATAGACTAAGCAATCTTTGGATCAAATTCAAAGGCCTTAATTTGAACAAAACTTGGTGACTTGTTAAAGCAAGCTTGAATACTATTTGTGTTGCAGAATTTTGAAGAATTATTTGAAGGTTTTAGTGTAGACCTTAGAGCAGACTTGAAGGCATTCATGAGCAATTTTTGAAGCATCTTTGAAGTAGCCTTGGAGCAGATTTGGAGGGGATCTTAAAGGCCCCTTTAGAGAAGATTTGAAGTAGGCCTACGATGATCTAAAGTAGGATTTGATATAGAATTTGGTGTTTGCAGCATACCTCTTATGGAGTAGACTTTGTCACTTCTTTTGACACAAATATTTGGATCAATCTTTGAACCCTTGTTGAAGCGAATATTGGCGGATGTCTTAATAAGCCTTGAAAATGACCTCTAGTGAAGTTGTAGAGCAAAGTTTTCAAAGGTAGAGTAAGGGTACTTACATCAATGATTTGAGGGTTTGAATGGTATTTTAATTGGGTCATCATCCCTAGTATGAGAACCTAATAAGTTTTATTTTATCCTTCTATTCTATAGGGTGGCAAGGTGGTGCTAGGGAAGGGAGTTGTAGCCTCCTTCCAGTGGGAGCTGGTAAATCTCGGGGTTGTAGCTTCCTTTGTAATATATATATATATATATATATCGTGTTCACATGATGTGATCAATTATTGGTTAATTATTTTGATACTTCAATTTTTGAAAATTTTGAAATAACGATTCACCCCCTTCTTAGTATTTCCAAGACTAAATTCCCCACTAATACTTCTTGCCACTAAAATAAACAATAAGGTGCTCCTCACACCTTTTCTTGGTTCGATTGATAGATGTCAACTAATGGACTCGTCCCCCTCACACATCTCATACGACTCTTTTCTATTTGGCCACCAGGCTTATTATTTGATTATCTTGATGACTTAAGGTGAATCAGATGTAATTGTTCATTTGGTCACTGAGAAATCCAAAGATTGTCCCAATGACTTTAGGCTAGTCTCATTGCAACCCTCCACACTTAATCCCCTTTGTGGATAAGCTCTTGGTCATGGCTCCTATCGGACCATGTGACAAGAGGATGGGATAAAAGCCCTTAATCCCCAAATTCAAAAACAATCCAAATTAAGGAACCATTCCCCAAATTTTGAAACTTCAAGTAAGCTATATCACTGATTTCAAAGGATTGAAATTGACTTTAACAAAGAATAAGGTTTGCCCAAATAATTTTGAAGGTTCAAAATCCTTAGGCAACCTATGAAGGGATGTCGAACATTGCCCACTCCAGGGTGCTTCTTCAACAAAAGACCAAGAGATGGCTCTTGGTTGAATCCACCCATCTAAAATTTTAACCCTATTAAACGACCTTAAAGAAGGAAGTGAATTCATATCTAAAAGATATTGTTAAGGAGTAACTACAAAAATGATTAAATGTGAATGTCATAAATCCAATTTTAGATAATGGGTGTCACGAGTAGTGATTTTCCCTAGAAAAATGGTAAATGGCGTATTTGCATTGAATCTTACAAAGAACAAAATAAGGCTACTTTATGTTGGAATATTTTTTCATTGATGTCAAAGGGAGAATGGGCTTTAGATATGATGATGATATGGTTACAAAATGTCAGTGAATTTGGATACATGTCCACCTAGATTGACAACCCTCATCAAACCATTTCATGTGATAGGTTGCATTATTTAAGGTTCATCTTGGTCTAAGAAATATTGAAGGTTAAATATTCATGCATCAAATGCATGGGTTCATGCCCCATGATTCCATAGTTTCAAAGGTTCATCATTGCCCTTAGAAGACGACCTAATTTGTAATCAATCTGTCCATGTCCAAGTATCCAAGGAAGGAGACATTATGAATATCAAATTTAATATTTTTATAATTCCCTATCCTCCTACTTCAATTTGGCCCTAATTGGTCCACGTCGAATATAGTGAATAGATGTGGATTTTCAAGGTTTAAATCAACCCTGTCTTTCTTATCTCGTTCAATATAAATAATAGGGTCTTCCCCTCTATTCTTGCACTCAACTTGGTCAAGCATAACAAAAGAAGAATTCAGATTAAGAAAGAAGTGAATAAGGTTTATGCCTCATTAACCTGGAGACAATTTTGAAGGCATATTTTCTTGGTCTTTCATCTCTGATTTGGGTAAAGGTTATTAGTGGTTTTTCTGATTAGGATTTGGAACATTTTGGAAGCTATCTTTTCATCCCAATTTGTTGCATCTTGGGGAGTATACTTCACACATTTTGGAGGACTAGTTTCGGCTTAAATCTCAACTCAACTTTTGCACAAATTTCAGATCTCTAGGTAGAATCGACCCTGTTGAAGAGGCTCGGGTCTATGGAAATTTGGGCATAAGGAAATTACATATTTCGGCCCCTGTGATAGAACTTTGTCCCGCATCTAGGAGTAGTCTCAGTTCCCTTTTGTGGAGAATTAACTTAGCCTTGAATTGAGAATAGACTTTGGTCCACATTAGCTGTGATTTTGGCCTGCCTTCAAGACATTCTTGGAGTCAAGCTTGATCCTTGGAGAGTATCTTTTTAGAGCAAACTTTTGACTAGGTTGGATGTGATTTTCGAAGTAGTATTGGAGACTTATTTGGTCAAAATTGAAGACAATTTAAAGCAGACTTTGAACCAGACTTGAAGAAATTGTTATACCAAATTTGGAAACACCTTTTGTGCAAAGTTGAAGAACATTTTGAAGTCAATCTTGAAGAACTCTCGGAACAACATTTGAAGCATATTTGGAATGTTTCTTGGAGCAAGCTTAAAGTTACTTGGATTTCATTTTGAAGTAGCCTTGGACCAAGCCTTTCTTGAGTAGACCTTGAGAGAAAATCTTGAATTCGTTGAATACATCATTTGGAAGCAAACTTTGAGACAAGCTGGGGTAAGATCACTTGTGATCTAAGGTATGCACTTCTTAAGTCAAACTATTGATATGGAAAGGGGAAGAACTAAATTCATTTGAGTGTTGTTGTAATTAGGCCATTGTCCCTAGTACGAGATCCCAAGAAATTCTTATTTGATCTTTTATTCTATATGGTGGTAGGGTGGTGCTAGGGAAGGAAGTTGTAGCTTCCTTTAGAAGGTTGTTGCCTCCTTCTAGTGGGAGCTAGTAAATCTTGGGGTTGTAGCCTTTCTAGTTGTAGTTGGTAAACCATAAGTTGTAGCTTCATTTGTAATACACACACACACACATTGTGTTCATTTAATATGATATTATTAGCTAATTGTTTTGATACTTAAATTGTTAAAAAATTACGAAATACTGATTTTCCCCCCCTCTAAGTATTTCCAACAATTGGTATCAGAGCAATTTGACCTCTAACAATTTAATAATTGGAGGGAAGATCGTGAGAAGATATGGAAATGGAAGACATTTATTCAAGAACAATTCCAGTGTTTGATGGAAATGAATATCCACTATGGGGTAGTTGTATGGAAACCTACTTGAAGGCTTTAGGAGTGGATGTATGGCTCTTCATCATAAATGGTTACAAAGTTCCTAAAAATCCTCCAACTGATCCTGATAAGAAGAAGTTGCTTAGCTGAAATTCAAAATCTGTTCATACCATCATGGGTGGTTTGCCAAAAACCATTAAGTCAAAGGTGATGACCTGTACCACAACTAGAGAAGTCTAGGATAAATTAAAACTTTGTATGAGTGTGATGAGAAAGTCAAGCAGGTTAAACTTGAAAAGTAAAAAACTCAGTTTGAAAATTTGAAAATGGATGAAAAATAAGATATTGCAACTTACATAGAGTAGATAAAGTTGTCAGCTCCATTAAAGGATTAGGAGAAAAAAATTGAATATCCTTTGGTTGTAAAAAATGTCTTGAGATTGCTTCCCTTGAAATACGATGCCAAGGTATCTTCCATAGAAGAAACAAAGGACTTGACCAAGATGATGATGGAAAAATTACATATCACTCTTAAACTATACGAAATGAGAATAGATACGAAATATGGACCATCATCCAGAGAAGAAGCTTTTAAAGCCACAAGGAAGACAAGAAACAAAGAGCTCAACTTGGAAGGAACTCCAAATGATGATTTAGATGTAAAAGAAGCAAATTTCATTAGGAAGCTAAAAAGGGGAATCAAAAACCTCAAAGGTAAGTTACCTTTTAAATGCTTTGAATGTGGTAGAATAGGTCATTATGCTGATATATGTTCTTTTAAGGAAAATAAATGCTTTCACAAGAAAAATATTTATTCTAAAGAGGACAAAATCTCTTCAGAAGAAAGTGATACAAAAGAACTCGATGCAAGAGAAGTTCTCTTCACAACTCAATAAAATCAAGATAATGACCATGATGATGAAGAGCTAAATGATTTAGATAATGAACAACAAAATATGAGAATGGATTCTCTCTGGGGAAAAGGAAAATTCCTTGCTTAGAAATAAAAAATAGAGAATTGAGAAAATTTCTTGAAAAGCGTGATGAGGATATTGTCTCTTTAAAAGTTCATCTTGTAGAAGCAAAAATAATTGAGGAAGTGATGAAGATACATATGAAGAAGAATTAAGAAGAGTGTAAGAAGTTTGAAGCGGAAGTTGTAACATTGAAAGTTGAAGTTCATAAGCTTAACAAGAACTTGAACAACTTGCTAGTGTTGGATTAGATTCTTAGCTGTCAAAGATCTCCAAGAGATAAAACAAGCCTTGGTTACGAAGACACATCTTCAAGCAAGGAAGGCACAAGATCCAAGACTTTGAAGGAGGAAATTAAAAGGGAATTTAGAAATGTTGCTACATGAAGAAGTTCTGCTAATGTTCCCAAGAACATCCAAATTAAACAATGGTTTGAACCTCCTCCAAAACAAAACAACTTTAGGAGGTTATCATACTCTCTAGGTATGAAAATATTTTCTTGGTCATTGTTACTCCTCTGGAAATTTTGGGCATAAAACAATCCATTGTAAAATCAATACAAGATACAATTACGCAAGAAGCAGGAATGATTATGGAAGGAATGGATCAAGAAATATTCATGTTTCTACCAATAGAAACTACAATCCATTTGAACCACTAATGAATCAAAATATTGTGTGCTACAAATGCAATAATCTTGGTCAAAAGGCACCTTGGTAGGTTTGAAAATGCTCCAATCATAAAGACAAAATATCCAACTACAAAATGGGAAAGGAAAAAAAAGGAAGATTGCAACTTAGCATTGATTGCTGGAGATAAAGAAGATGAATGACAAATAGACAATGGATGCTCCACACATATGTCTAAAGATAAAAAAAAATTCAACTTAAAATAAAAGAGCGACAATGCTGCATTTGGAGATAATCATTCTGTCAAGATACTTGGAAAAGGTGTGGCATGTTTTGGAAGTGAATATATGAAGGCAACAAATGTTTTACTAGTTAAGGATTTAAAGCACAATCTTCTCAGTGTTGGTAAGATGTGTCATCAAGGGTAAAATATATTGTTTGAATGTCGGAAGTGCGAAATCGAAGAAGACTCAGGAAAATTGGTTGCAATATCTAGAAGAAGTCCAAAAAACATATATGTTCTAAACCAAGTAGAGTGGAAGAAATTTATAGCCAAGCAAACGAGTTGTAAGAACGACAAAGAAGGAAAGGATAAGAAGACGAAAGTCATGCTAAGTTCCATATGTTCAAGGTGAGCAACCCCAAAGACATGAGTCACCTTTTTCCATGGAGATAAAAGGAAGTGTAGAATGGAGACGAAGGGAGCATGGAAGTAGGGGGACCATGAGTGTTGACATCAATGACAAAGGGGGAGATTGTTGGAAGAATTTGTCATTGATGTCAAAGGGAGAATGGGCTTTTGATATGATGATGATATGGTTGCAAAAATTCAATGAATTTGGATACATGTCCACCTATATTGACAACCCTCATCAAACCATTTCGTGTCATAGGTTGCATTCTTTAAAGGTCATCTTGGTTAAAGAATAAGTTTAAAGATTCATGCCCCAAGAATCCATAGTTTCAAAGGTTCATCATTGCCCTTAGAACAACGACTTATTTGTAATCAATATGTCCATGTCTAAGTATCCAATAAATAAGCCATTATGAAAGTCAAATTTAATATTTTTATAAAGTATAACCCTCCAACTTCAAGTCGGCCCTAATTGGTTCAGGTGGGCTCTAGTAAATAGGCATGGCTTTTCAAGGTTTAAGATGGCATTGTCTTGGTTAACTTGTTCAATATAAACAAGAGGCTCTTACCCTCCATTCTTACACTCAACTCGGTAAATCATAACATAAGAAGACTTCAACCTAAGAAAGAAGTGAAGAAGGTTTATACCTCATGAACCTAGAGACAATTTAAACACATATTTTCTTGGTCTTTCATCTTTGATTTGGGTAAAGGTTATTGGCGAGTTTTTTGATCAAGCTTTGGGACATTTTGGAAGCTATCTTTTCAACCCCTTTTGTTGCATCTTATGGAGCAAACTTCAAACATTTTGGAGGAATAGTTTCGACCTAAACCTCAACTCAAATTTTGCATAGAACTTTGGCTCTCTAAGCAGACTTGGCACTGAGGTGATTCAACCTTGTTGAAGAGCCTCGAGTTTGTGGAAATTTGGGCTTGAGCCAATTACAAAACTTAGACCCTATGAGAGACATTCATCCTGCATAAAGGAGAAAACCCAGTTCCCTTTTTTGGAGAATTAACTCAACCTTGAATTGAGAAAAAACTTTGGTCCACATTCGCCGTGATTTTGGCTTGCGTTGAAGACATTCTTGGAGTCAATCTTGATCCTTTGAGTGTGTCCTTTTGGAACAAAATTTGACCAGATTCGAGGTGATTTTTGGAGCAGTATTGGAGACTTATTTGGCCAAACTCGAAGGAAATTTAAAGCAGAATTTGAACCATAATTAAAGTAATTGTTATAGAAAATTCGCAAAAACACCTTTTGAGAAAACGTGAAGAGAATTTTGAAGCAGATCCTAAAGACTTTTTGGAGCAACATTTGAAGCATATTTGGAACAGTATTTGGAGTATTTCTCGGAGAAAGCTTCAAGTTACTTGGATGGAATTTTGAAGTAGCCCTAGACCAAGCCTTTCTTGAGTAGACCTTGAGAGAAAATCTTGAATTTGTTGAAGACCTCCTTTGGAAGTAGACTTTGAGATAAGCTAGGGTAAGATCACTTGTGATCTAAAGTATGCACTTCTTCAGTGGAAATATTGATATGAAAAGGGGTAGAATTAGAGTCATTTGAGTGTTGTTGTAATTGGGTCGTTATCCCTGGTACGAGAGCCCATGAAAATCTTATTTTATCTTTTATTCTATAGGGTGGCAGTGTGGTGCTAGGGAAGGAAGTTGTAGCTTCCTTCATGAGGTTGTCACCTCTTTCCAAGGGGAGATGGTAAATATTGGGGCTATAGCCCTTCTAGTTGTAGCTGGTATATATATATATATATTCATTTGATGTGATGTTATTGGTTAATCATTTTGATACTCAAAATTTTTATAATTTTACGAATAACTGATTCACCCCCCCTCTTAGTATTTCCAACACTTTAAAAGATCAATTTTATCCTCCTTTTATTGATCAAGTCTCCAATACATTAGTAGTCAAAGAATATTTTTATTTTCTTGATGGTTTTAGCGGTTCTAACCAAATTCAAATCATACCAAAAGATCAAGATAAGACACCATTCACATGTCCATGAGGAACTTATGCTTATAGAGTGTTACCCTTTGGATTTTTTAATTCTCCTTCTACTTTCCAACATATTGTTTTAAGCATTTTATTTGACTTGATTCATGATTGCATGGAGGTATATATGGATGATTTTACAGTCCATGATAATACTTTTGAATAAGCTCTAAAAACTCTTGAAAAAGTTATTTGTAGATGTCAAGAAACTAATTGTACTTTGAGGCATGAGAAGTGTTATATGTTTTCAACTGAAGGAGTTGTCTTGTGTCACTATGTTTCATATCCAGGGACTAGAGTTGATCCAACAAAAATAAAAGTTCACTAAACTTTTAGTGCTCAAAACACAAAATGATGTGAGGAGTTTCTTAGGTCATGTAGGCTATTCTAGAAGATTTATAGAGAATTTTACAAAAATATCTTCGCCATTATTTAAATTACTTATGAAAGACAATGTATATTTTGGAACATTCCTTGCCAAATTTCTTTTGATAAATTCAAAAAGAAACTCCTTGAAGCACCTATTTTAAGGGGACCAAATTGGTCTCTTCCATTTCATATTTCTACTAATGCTTTAGATATTGTTTTGGGCATAATATCTGGACAAAAAAACCATAAAATTTCCTATGTTGTTTATTATGGGAGTAAAAATTTAACACCCGCCGAATTGAATTATGCAATCACAGAAAGTGAACTCCTTACATTTGTAGATGCCATCAATAAATTTAGGCATTACAGTATCAGGTATGAAACTTTTATCCACATTGATCATTCTTCCATTCAATATTTAATGAATAAACTAATAATTAGTGGTAGAATTACTAGGTGGCTTCTTTTGTTACAAGAATTTAATATCACTACATTGGATAAACATGAAAAATAAAATACCGTACTTGATTTTCTTTCCAGAATTCACAATGATGGTGAATTAATTCCTATACATGATATTTTTTTGATGAAGATCTATTTACAATTTCTACTAAACTCCTTGGTATACATATAATGTTAATATTTAGCCACAAGGAAACTGCCACAACATCTATCACCTAGAAAAAAATAGAATATTATAAGGTCAAGTGCCATGTATTCTTGGGTTGAAGGAGATATTTTCCATTATATACCATATCTAATTATTAGACGATCTATATGAGAACATGAAGTGTATGATATTTTGAAAGCTTTCCATGAT
The DNA here is from genome assembly GCA_031772625.1 of Pinus tabuliformis. Classification (NCBI taxonomy): domain Eukaryota; kingdom Viridiplantae; phylum Streptophyta; class Pinopsida; order Pinales; family Pinaceae; genus Pinus; species Pinus tabuliformis. Next base: position 1,579,402,051 of record CM062818.1, on the reverse strand, counting down.
GAACTGTATGGAGGTCATTTTGCAGATAAAAGAACATCATACAAATTTTTACATTCTGGACATTACTGGCCTACTCTCGTCAATGATACCTAAGAATATGTCAAAATTTGTGATAAATATAAATGCATGGGTTGTTCACTTCTAGCTGATGGAATGTCTTTAGTTCATTAGGTAATCATATATCCTTTTGAAAAATGGGCTCTATATTTTGTGAGGCCTATTATGACACTATTTAAAAATAAAATGTATGTTTTGGTTTTTGCTAGTTACATGAAAAAATGGGTTGAAGCTAAACGTCTAGTTAGAGCTACTGAATAATATGATCTTGTAGATTTTTTAGTTTGATATATTTACCAGTTTTGGAGTTCTTAGATAAATTGTGGTAGATCAAGGTGCCCAATTCACATCAAATCTTGTACAAAAGATCATGAGAAATATCAAATCAATCATTAGAAATCAAAACCTTATCATCCACAAGCAAATAGAAAAGTTAAAACTACCAATAAAGTATTGGAAGCTATCATTTCCAAAATGGTAAAGCTTCATCATCAAGATTGGGTGGATCGACTTTTAGAAGCATTGTGGACATACAAGATCACTTGCCGAACTACAACAAGATTCTCACCATATTAGTTAGTTTATGGGAAGCAAGTTTTGTTGCCTATAGAGTTCCAAGTAAAAACTTACATAATAGCAACAAAACTTGGAATGGAGCTCTCTGAGGCAAAACTACAAAGAGTAACTCAAATGAATGTGTTAGATGAGAAAAGATAGGAGGCCATTCAGATACTACACTTGTTCAATAACAAAGGACAAAATGACATGACAAGTTTTGGAAGAAGAAACAATTTCAAGTGGTGACTAAGCTCTTCTATTTGATTACAAGTTTAAAGACTTTAAGGACAAATTTTCTACTCACTAGTTAAAAACTTATGAAATAACAAAAGTCTTTAACAATGGGTTGGTCAAGATTGAGACAATTGATGAAGAAGGAATCACCTTTTTGTTAAATGGTCATAGGTTAAAATTATATCAAAAGTCCTTTTCCAAAGAGGAGGTTATAAGCAAGTTATTGCAACAATCTAAATTGCAAATAGTGGCAAAGGATGACTTCCCTCTTGCTACTATCCAAAAATAATTTTTCTTCCTTGATGAAAAAAATGTCTAGTTGTGAAAACCATTTTTTGGAACAATTAGACAAGATCTTTATTTGAAAACCAAATTTTGGCGAATAAAGATCAAAGCAAAGTAATAAAATTTCCAAGTATAAAATTACTAAACATTTTTTAGTAATTTAGTTTTACCAACTTAATAAAATAAGAAAGATCAATTCAAAAAGAACATTGCTCGTTATTTCACGAAGACATTATTTCAAAAAGTCGGATTCAACACTCAAATTCTAGAGAACAGAGTATCCAACATTATTTCAGGGTCTACCAAAACTGCAAATATTTTTAAAATATCATGTTTCAACATATAACTAAATTCAATATTTTTCACAAAAAGTATTTAGAAAAGAATTTCATGCATTTTTGTTATGAAATATTTTCAGAATACATTGCAAAACAAGATACTCATTATAATGCATTCAAATTATCAGTTTAGCAACATTGAATAACAACATGATAACAACAAAATATCATCAATATGCCAATGTGTTCAAACTATAAATCTACATCTTTAAGGTAAAAAGAAGATAATATATTTTAAAATGAGTTGTTATTTTAAAATTTTTAAGTTTGCATAAATAAAAAGCAAAACCATGAATATCTATGTACATATATCCAGGTCCTTCCTTTCATTATTTCACATATCAAACCACCCTCATGTATCATTCTTTTATTGCATTACGATTCATCGTGGCGTGAGAGTCATCATATGGATATAGGTGTGGCGACGAAGAATATTAGTATTAAGGGGTAGGTGGAGTTTTCCCACGTTTCTACTTATGGGGACAAATCTTTCATAATTTAATTGTCTATAATGCGACTTTTTGGACTTTCTGGTGCCAGAATCTGGAGGAAAAATTTGAGGTGAAATCATAATTTGTGTTATTTATACTGGTTTTTTCATTGTATATATGGATTCAGTGCCCTGAAAAAACCCCTAGGGCACTTTGATTGTGCAAGTGTTACCCATAAAACTTGCGATTTCAAAACATTCTTGCCGGATTTTAGAGAAATTAAACCGGAAAAACCCATCGACAAAGCTTCCAAAAAATCGCACTAAAGGCAACTCGTTTCATAATTATACCTGCCAACAAGATCCGGGCATTCTTGTTCGAGAAGAAAACCCGCTAAAGAAGAAGAATAACGCTTCATGAGTTTAGCCTTCACCTTCATTTATCATTTAGACTAGATTTGATCACTCCCATATCATATCGTATAATCACAATCAAAGTTCAATCCATAAGCCAACCAATTAGGTTGAATAGTGATGGTCGATACCCCTACGATATCAATCCAATTACTATGCCATGATTTGACATGAATGACCACCCTCCTATCAAATTTTATTAAACCAAATCTCCTTCCCATTATGTTTTTTCAAGTGTTAAACAATCAACATAAACTATACACATAGGCATTATGTTTTGTCTCTGAGCCATGGGTTTTGTAGTTTGACGTGAACCAGAAGGGACTAAGATTTTGTAAGCTTTTCCAAAATGTAAAGCAAGGCTGCGCAAAGTTGGACGGTTTCCATTCATAGAGAAGTTCACTAGCAATAAAGAAGTGGTCACTTGAGAATTCGCTGAAATATTAGATGGTGTTTGAACTTTGGTGGGTGACTTACATCTCAAGATTATATAGGCGTTCATAGCTGAAGCGACTGAGTTGGAAACATAAGGAGAAAATTGTTCAAAAACTTAAAAATGAAGGAGGAGGGTTGGAGACATTTACTCAAACATTCAGAGGAGGAAAAAATCATAAGGAGGAATTTCCAAAGAGCTTCCTAAAGAAGAAATGGCATGATGTCTTGTACGTGATTCAAAAATTTATAACCTACAAGGGATGATACATGATGGTATTTTTCTATTATCTCAAATTGATGTGCATATGGAGGTACAAAGAAACTTAACATTCCTTTTTATTTGCATGGTAGTTTAAATAAAATGTCAAAATCCATACAAAAAACCATAGGGATCCAGAAAGAAGTTTATATCATTAAGGGTTGGTGAAAATTCTAGTTAAGCACGAGTTAGAAAGAAAATGATAAAATTGGGAGTAATTATTGTTTAAAAATGGGTTTGCTCAACCACCAATTGAAGGGGAACCAAAAAGAAACCCTAATTTGGCTAAAGAAGATTGTTCAAAGGGGAAAAACAATAAACGGTAAGAAAAGGAAGTGAGGAAAGGACAAGCCTATAACTCAAAAACAACCTAATTCATAGACAACAACAAATACCTAAGGCCCCAAGAATGAGGCATTCTCAAAACGAGATCAAATAGTTGAAAAAATGACTGATTTCTTTCGAATAGAGACATTAGTAAGCAGGAGGACTACAAGAAGCATGACTAAAAGTCAAAACTATCAAATGATAAGAAGAAAATTTGTCAATATCCATAGATTGAGGTGGAAGACTCAGAGGAAGAATGAAGTGATGATCAATAATGTATCAAAATCTTAGTAAAACACTTTAAAAATTCTTCCGGTTCAAAGATAATAGTAAAAAAAAGTATTATAAAGCGTCTACTAACAAAGAAAACCAAGCTAATGGAGCTTTGTGGGTTGACTTCACTGCGGCTAGGGTTTCCTAGCCTCCCTACACTGTTCTCTCCACAACGATCTAGTTCCTCTACAAGTGAATTTGCATGGCCATAGGTCATCTCTTAGTGACCTATTAGAGTGCATGCTAATTGATCCAAGGAGTAGTAGAATACAATGGGATGCAATGGGTGGGACTCTGCGGTCCTTAGGGTTTGACCCTATGCAACCAATTTCCTTCTTTCATTCTCCCAAGTTGGTCTCCTTCGCCAATGGTGGCGCCTCCTCCTTCTGCAGGGTCATATATCCTAGTTATTTTTAAATCTGAGCTTGGACCTTTGATGGATCCTGTTAGCCTTGAGGTGCAGTGCTACTATTTTTACGAAAATGTCCCCTGTTTTAGCTCCGATGGTCCATGTCTCCTCTTGCTCCGCTTTGGTCATAAGCCAGACTTCAAAAATTATACACCGGCGCTCATAAATATCGGCGGGTCTGCCCTCGGTTCATCTCTTTTTCGCTGCGCTCTCCATTCTTCGACCTCCGATCAGATCGATCTCTACCGTCCATTTCATTTGCTGATCCAACAGCTATCGCGCATCGCTTAATCGCCCATAGACGTATCGCAATTCCATCGCACTATCCACCAACCATTCACCTCTGCGATTAACGATCAGATCTTGACCATTGATCTAAACTCGATCCGACGATTATCGTTGAGCCGATCAAATCAACTTGCACGATGATCCTCAACCGTCGATCTTCCTCTATCATATCCGACGGTTCACAACGATTTCGAGTGAGCAACGTGCACAAGGAAGAAAAGTGGTTTCCTCTCTCCTCCTCGCTGCTACGTGTCACTTGATGAGTGGAATCGGGTGCCAATCCGAATTACCGCTTACCTCTTGTGATCTCGCCCGAAATACCACCTTTCGCTTTCAAATCCACTAATGCGATATCAATTCCTTTATCTTTATGATATGATCCTGTCCATTGATCATATCGATCCAGCGGACCCGTATCCCACTTCCAACCAGTCACCCGGGGAGGAAATTTGTTGGCTCTGTCAGTGTTTTTTGACAGTCAGACAATTGAACTGAAATAATGGAATATATGGCCGAAATGGGAAAAAAAACAGCACGATGCAGCCGAACCAACACAATGGTCATGGAACGTCGCTGGCATGAGCGAGCCACCTGACAACGCGGCAAAATTACCAAAATTTGGTTACTCTGTTGTTAGAAAAATAGACCTCTGAGCTCATGTTTGTCTAGTTATGGCATCAAGTAGTTAAGAAGACAGAGGGGATAGATTAAGACATCTCGAGCCTCAGAGGGTTCATGAGCATTATAAAAAGCCTATAAATGGTTGAAAGTTCGAAGGATCAAGGGTTCAACTTTTGGAGATTGTGGATACTCTATTCCTCCCAGCGTCTCATCTTCATTCCAGTAATACAAGCTTCTTTTGTTGTTCCATGTTCAATCGCCATCTTCTCCTCTGTTCTAAGCTTGCACTTGAATAGGTTATTTATGTTTTCTTCTGTGTCGAATGCCAAGTAACTGTCATCTTATCTTTGCGTTCATAAATTAGATTTGTAAGTTTCATTTACTTTATGTAGTTAGCCATTCATATGTGTTTATGTATGTATCTGCTAGTACAGTCAGGATTCTCCATCTATTCATTAAATCTATAAACTATTGAGCATTAGTGGTTGAAAGCCTTGTCAAGCTGAGGGTGTTCATGCATGTCTTGAGTGAAAACAGAGTTGAAACAGTCATTTGACTTGATCCAAACCCTAATCCATTCCAATAGTTCATAGAATGATATTGAAGATTTATATGTTTCCAGGCATCTCCGAGCTACAACCTAGGAGAGTTTCCTGGAGTGCTAACATAATTGGTGCCGTTGCCGGGGAGAGGAGACTGAAGCTCAGCTTCCCTGGGGGACGACACAGATCCAGCTTTGATGATAGACAAAGCCTGGACACTATTTGGGTTGTAATTATCTATTCAACGACTCTACTGGAGGATGAACCTCTTGGCGACTCCACTCCATAGTTCTGGCTCAGTTTGTGAGGCATACTCGGAGAAATCCTCAAAAGCCACGAGCTGACCCAGTACCTGACCCTGAAAAAATCATCAAAGAAAGAAAGGCGTTGCAAAAAGGAGCATCAGGTTTAGGTAGTTCTAGACAATATTCTATATCTCTCCAAGAAAATCCTATAATAGAACAAATACATGTTGAGAGTATAACATATAGCATCTAATACTAGAAGTGAAGAAAAAATCTCAGAGATTCACAGAACTCCTTATTCTTTAGGTTCTCCTTTTGTTGTAAGCCCAAAGGAAGCCTCTCCTCTTATCCATCATACTCCTTTAGTCCTATTAGTCACTCCTCAACCCTCTGTCATTTAGACCTCTAGTACCCTTATAGCCACCATAGCGATGGCATCACCTACCAAAATGGAAAGAATCATAGCTGCTAGGTATGGACCTCTAGTACTGCCCACTCCTTTGAATGCGATGCCTACTGGAGAATATCAGAAGTATATGCCTAATTTCACTGGGACTGAAGGTGTTATATCTGAGGAACATCTTGAATCATTCTATAGCTATGCTGATAACCTGGACATTAGTGAAGATGATGTATGGATGAGAGTCTTTGTTCAGAGAACTGACCCCAAGGTCTATAGTAGATATTGACGCTTTAGATGATGCATTCCTAAAGCATTGGGGGGATAAGAAGGATCTACTCTACTACCACACCGAGTTTGGGAACTTAAAGAGGGACAATGGTGAGTTGTTGTCTAATCTTAATAAGAGGTTTAACTGCATGTACAACAAGATACCAGCTGAAGTAAAACCCACCACTACCTCTGCTAAACTTACCTATGCCAGTGCCTTTGATTCTGACTTCTGTCTACTGTTGAGGTAGAGACGATGTGCTACCTTGGCTGATATGCAGGATGCAGCCTTGGAAGTATAATCAAACATCATGGCTGCAGAGAAGCTCAAGGGGAATGTTGATAGAAGGAGACAGAGGGGCGAATCTTCATCATCTTCAGATCCCAAGATAGATAAAATGACAAAGATGATAGAGTCATCAGCCTCTGAAATATCCAAATTAAAGGTTGAGCAGCACCCTGGGAAAAGAAGAGTTCCTAATACCTTTGCTCCTAGAAATCCAAATCCATATAGAAGAGCTAATGAGCAGTTGCAGATTCTGCAAAGAAGCAAAGATGCCAATGAATACCAAAGGGTGAAGACCCCTTTCCAGAATGTAGTCATGGAAGAAGAGCAGTTTGAAGAAGATGATGAGATCCATTGTCTGGAAGACAAAGGCAATGCCTCCTTTTTGACCTTAGCTGCCTGTTAAAATTCATTATTCAATGACCAGATCAACCAAGAGTGGGATGGTGGAGCTGTTCTGCAAACTGATGATCAACACAAAGATAATCTGAGGTCAAAGATGAATAATGCTAAGGAAACTCCTGTTCAGAGAGCTGCTGTCCTTGCAATACAACAAGCTAATAAGTAGAAACGACCGACAGTTGATCCTATCACCCTCAAAGCTCCAACTCACGAGGTAAGAGGCCTTGACAAGTCTCCTTCTCCTTTCAGTTTTGAATCAGAAATTCAGAAGCTAAGCATACCTATACCTCTGATTGAACTAATGAAGAATGAGTCCTTCAAGAGATCTATCCTCGAGGCCCTCGAGGCCCTTGAGCCTAAAGCCATCCAAGCCTCCATTGACTATGTAAATCTGCTAGACGACAAACTAGTTGTTGTTCTCAACCCAATGATTGAAAATTGTGATGACAACTCCCCATCATTCTATGTCTCTTTGACTATCCATGACAAAGTCATTCACAACTGCCTTCTGGACATAGGAGCCAACCATAATCTAATGCCCAAGGCTATCATGGATGAGTTGGGTCTTGGCATTACCAAGCCTTATCATGACCTGTTTTCTTTTGACTCTAGAAAAGTGAAACATTTGGGATTAATCAAAGACCTAGCCATCACCTTGTCTCAGCTGCCCATGAAGAGCATGATGATGGATATTGTGGTAGCAGATGTACCCCCCAAGTTTGGCATGTTGCTTTCCAGAGGTTGGATCAAGAGATTAGGTGGAACATTGCAAAATGATTTGTCCTATGCTACTGTCCCAGTTTTTGGAGGTGAGTGTAGGAGATTATACAGAGAAGCTCAGTTGGCTTATATCATAAGTGATGAAAGGAATCCCACTAATCATCCCATCTATGTTGTCGACAATGATTTTGGAGCCTGTATTCTTCAAATTGAAGAATCCTAGTTGGCCTCCATGTAGATTAGGAAACCGGTTTGCTAGATCGCAGAGGAAGAAGGCCCACAAATTTGGGACATGTTCTTTGATGGAGCTTGCTCTAAGGAAGCTGCAGGGGTAGGTGTAGTCCTTGTGTCCCCCACACAAGAATACATTCATTTATCTTTCAAGTTAACTTTTCAGGTCACAAATAACATAGTAGAGTACAAAGCCTTGATATTGGGCTTAAACGCTGCTAAAGAAATGGGCATCAAAGGTTTGAAGGTGTTTGGAGATGCAAACCTTATCATTCAGCAGGTGAACAAAACCTTCCAAGCAAAGCATCCAAGGCTGAAAGCATACAAAGATGAGGTATGGAAGCTCACGGGTTCTTTTAATAGTTTCAACATTTCTTACATCCCTAGTATGAAGAACCAACTTGCTGATTCCCTTGCCGTGTCTGCTAGCACATTTATTCCTCCTTTGCCTCCTAAATTGATTTATGAAGTTCAGGTGAAATATAGACCACTTCTGCTTGACAATGTCAAATACTGGAAAGTTTTTGGAGATGATGATGAAATTAATAGGTTTTTACAAGTCATTGATGAATTTTCTGAAATGCACATTGACCAAGAAAATGAAACCATTGAAGAATGTAACCAATCCAACCTAAAGGACGAGATTGGCCAGGATAACATTGTTTAGCTGCCTAGTAACCATATACCCAAAGGATTGGTGCCCCTAGAGAAGCTGTTTGATCATAATGATGTACCTTATAAGCCTGCCAAAAAAGAAAATGAGTCTACAGTTCATAGACATAATGTAGGGAGTCAAACCCATCCAAAGTACATAAATCTGTCCACTCACTTGTCTTCTGCCCAAAGTTCCGAGTATTACACCTTGATCAAATAATTTGTGATATTTTTGCTTGGGAGTACAGTGATCTTAAGACCTATGACACCAAGATCATCCAGCATAAGATTCCACTGGAGAAGTACACCATCCCTTTTAAGCAGAAATTCAGACCTATCAACCCTCTCTTATTGCCTTTGATTGAAAAGGAAATCAAGAAGCTGTTGGATGCCAAGATCATAGTTCCCCTAAGGTATTAAAAGTGGATAGCTAACCTTGTGGTAGTAAGAAAGAAGAATGGAGAAATCAGGCTTTGTGTTGACTTCAGGAATGTGAACAAATGCTCTAAAAAAGACAACTACCCCCTGCCTAAGATGGAACACTTGCTGCAAAAAGTTTCAGGGGCTAGAGTTATGTATTTCTTAGATGGATTTTCAGGTTACAAGCAGATTGCTGTACATCTAGAAGATCAGGAAAAGACCGCCTTCACTACTCCTTGGGGCACTTTCATGTACTCCAAGATGTGTTTTGGACTGATGAATGCTGGGGCTACTTTTCAGAGGGCCATGGACTGATCCAGGTGGATGTTGGTGGCCACCCACCTATCCCACTTGGACCCCCACAACTGTCTCTTTCAGTTTTTCAGTTTCCGTAATTGTAGCATAATTTACCATTTTTAACAGTTTTTCGGGTCCTGAATTTCCAGAGCCATTTTGAGGCCCTAAACGACGTTTTTTGGGAAATCTGGGAGCAACATGTGTCCATGGATCAATGTTGCTCTTCGTAAAGTTGTAGTGCTCGAATAGATCTTTCTAACGATCTATTTACGCGTGAAATGAAGATCGGGTGCCAAAGTTACGACCCCGGGAAGTTGATTTACCAACTTACCCAAAACGGGGCCCACAATTTGGCGTTTCATTTTCTAGGGTTAGGTTTTGGGATGTGAAGGGTTTTCCATTGTTTCTCAACAATAAATAGGCCTTCGCGCCTCATCGTAACATAGTTCAGAGGCATGTAACCGCCACATCTCTTCTCACAAATAAGCTACCATCGCCCTAGCTGGTTTATTTCCATTTCTATTTGTAAGCATATTTCAGTATTTTACATTAATGAAATGAAATATTATTTCCACTGCATCTTTGTGTATATGGTTATCTCTGTATTTTGTTGCATTCAGTTTAAATCTAGATCAGTGGTATCAAAGCGGTCTGTTTTTTCTCTGTTTTTCTTTGCATGTCCCCAACGAGGTTGAGACATAAGGAGTTAGGGCTTGAACTGGTCGAACCTTTGCAAGGCCATCCTCGCAAATCCCGACGGCCTCCCATGGCGGATGAGAAGAAAGATGAGGGGGCAGGAGATTCTATCAAAATCTTGCTCGAAGAAGCCCTCGAGCGGCAAAAGAATGCGATGATGTATAGCTTTACACATATCCTTCAGCAGCTACTAAGAGGCGACGCATCGTCTTCCAACAGCTACTCTGGAAAAGCCACACTGTTTAAGGTAGAAGTTAATTTTGAAATCCCCATCTTCGAGGGTCAAATAGATGCAAATGCTGTAGATAAATGGTTAAATATGCTAGATGGGTATTTTCTGTTCATGAATTTTCGAGTCGGGAAAAGATTGTTTTCGCTCTTCTCAAAGCAGTCCCCCACATCAAGGATTGGTGGGAAACCTACTGCGAGTAGAAGAATGAAAGTACGGGCTCACTATTTTCAACCGCACCCACTTGGGATTCATTCCGGGATGTCGTCAAGGAGCAGTACTACCCTGTCAAAAGCTATGAGGACAAATACATCAAATGGACCACACTGCGGTAGGGAAGGGACCAAGATGTGCCGGAGTTCACAAACATTTTTCATACCCTTCGCACACAGTTGGGTATCAAGGACTCTGAGCTGCATTTGGTACTCAAATACCGCGATTGCCTACACAGATACATCTAGGAAGAGATGGAGTTCCTGAGCATCTCCTCGCTTGGCACAATGTACCAATACACTGTCAAAATCGAGCAAAAGTTCAAACAGAAGAAGCGAGACTTCGGATCTACAAATCCGAAGACCAAAGGACAAAGCCAAGGCGGGGTGACCCAAGACAACCCGTCGAAGCCGCAAGAAAAGAACAACACCACAAAGTCGAAGAAGGACACAGGAAAGTGGTGTGAGTTCCACAAGAGTCCCACTCATAACAAAAGTGAGTGTCAGACCAAGCAGTCGCTGGTGGCCGAGTTGAAGGGTTCAGAATCAGAGGCATGTTCCGACCCTGAGTTAGAACCCGAAAAGGGGAATGGCAAAGGGAATCAGATCATTGATGCAGAGCCTAGTGTCGCTATTGCCACCGCCAAGATCCAGAAGAATGAGCCCGAAGACCCAAAGGAGGGGGAGCGTCTTTTCCACTCACAGATGTGGGTGAAGGGTTCGCCGCTGCAATTCATTGTCGACAGTGGCAGCCAAAAGAACCTCATTTCAGCAGAGGTCGTGAAGCGGTTGGGCCTACCGACTACACCACACCCACAACCGTATAGTATCGGGTGGCTTCATGAAGGACGAGATCCCAAAGTTCGCCAGCAGTGCCGCTTTCCCTACAACATCAAGCCCTTCACAGACGAGGTATTGTGTGATGTTACACCTCTGGATGTTTGTGATGTATTATTAGGCTAGCCATACTTGTGGAGGCAACATGCTGTGTATGAGTCAAGGCCTCATACTGTCATTATTTCTTTGTGTAATTCATTATACAGGATACTGGAGGTAGCCCCACCTACCACCACCTCTTTGATCACTGCCAAGAAAGGCAACAAGCTCATCTCCCAGACTAGGAAATTCATTTTCTGTTTGGTTCGCTCCCAAAGTAAGGGGAAGATCGTCACCACATCCATGACCCCCACGAAGGGTTCCTCCACGCAGCAGCAACAACAAAGGGATACAGTCATGACAGAACATAGGAACAACTTCTCCTCACCCACAGGGGTACCACATAAACTTCAGGTGGGCAACAAAGTCTGGTTGCATCTACAGAAAGAATGCCTTACAAGAGCCCATCAGAAGCTCCGACCACGTCGACATGGTCCTTACACCATTACCAAGGCTGTGGGAAATAATGCTTTGGAGCACAACATTCCTCCATTCCTTTGCCTGCACCAAGTGTTCAATGTGTACCGCCCTTGACCATGCTTCCCACCATTACTGGACACATCCGAGATTGCAGAACAACTCACCCGGGACCAAGTTCAGCAGATGGAGAAACTCAACGCAATGGGGACCATTTCTTCCTAAGGGGGGAGGAATGATCTAGGTGGATATTGGTGGCCACCCACCTATCCCACTTGGACCCCCACAACTATCTCTTTCAGTTTTTCAGTTTCCGTAATTGTAGCATAATTTACTATTTTTAGCAGTTTTTTGGATCTTGAACTTCCAGAGCCGTTTTGAGGCCCTAAACGATGTTTTTTGGGAAATCTGGGAGCAACATCGGTCCATTGCTCTTCCCAAAGTTGTAGTGCTCATATAGATCTTTCTAACGAGCTATTGTACGCGTCAAACGAAGATCAGGTGCCAAAGTTACGACCCCGGGAAGTTGATGTACCAACTTACCCAAAACGGGGCCCACAATTTGGCGTTTCATTTTCTAGGGTTAGGTTTTGGGATGTGAAGGGCTTTCCATTGTTTCTCAACAATAAATAGGCCTTCGAGCTTCATTGTAACACAGTTCAGAGGCATGTAGCCGCCACATCTCTTCGTAGAGACAAGCTACCATTGCCCTAGCTGGTTTATTTCCATTTCTGTTTGTAAGCATATTTCAGTATTTTACATTAATGAAATGAAGTATTATTTCCACTGCATCTTTGTGTATATGGTTATCTTTGTATTTTGTTGCGTTCCTGTTTAAATCCAGATCATGGACATAGCCTTTGTGGGAGAGAAGGACAAATTTGTCCTTATTTACCTTGATGACATAACAATGTTTTCCAGCAGTCACAAGGACCATTTGCAGCCTTTGAAGAAGGTGTTTCTAAAGTGCAGACGGTTTGGAATTTCTGTGAACCCAAAGAAGTCACAGTTTTCTCTAGAAGAAGGCAAACTTCTAGGACATATTGTTTCTGCTGAAGGTGTGAAAATTGAAACAACAAGAGTTCAAGCAATTCAGACATTGTCCATCCCAAGGTCAAAAAGGGACATTCAATCTTTCCTGGGTAAGATTAACCTTGTCAGGAGGTTTATTCCAAACTTTATAGAGCTAGTGAAGCACATCACTTCCATGCTGAAGAAAGGATTAGAAATAGAATGGACAGATGGTGCAAGAAGCTTTTTTGAAGTCATCAAACAAGCTATCATGGAAGCTCCCACTCTAATCAGCCCAGATTATACCAGGGAGTTTTATAACTTCTCTTTTGCCTCTTATGATACACTTGCAACAGTTCTATTGTAGAAAAATGATGAAGGTGTAGAGCATCCTGTGGCCTTTTTCAACAAAACTCTGAGGGATGTTGAACTAAGGTATGACCTTATTGAAAAACAAGTTTATGCTCTCATAAAATCTTTAAAAGCATTCAGAATTTATATTCTGCATTCCAAAGTGGTTGCGTATGTACCTTCAGCCTCAGTAAAAGATGTCCTAACTCAGCCAGATATTAATGGAAAGAGAACTAAATGGATTGCGAAATTCATAGAGTTCAACATAGAGGTGAAGCCCACCAAGCTTGTCAAAGGCCAGGCTTGGCTAAGCTTCTGGTTGAGGAAAATTGCAATTTGTTAGACATCAATTGCATGAATTCAAATTCAAGTGGTGATCGAATAGAGGAAGCAGTAGAAGAGCAAGAGTAGAATCTGTCTTTGGTTGAAAATCAGCCACCCGTGAATGGTATTCCAGTGTAGTTCATTTTTTGCAGAAGCTAGAAGTCCCTCCAGGGCTTAGCTCAAGTCAAGCCCGGGCCATTAAGCTCAGATCAGCCAAATACTGCATTAATAAAAACTTGCTTTATTGGAAAAACCCATCAGGGATCCTCTTGAGATGTCTAGACAAAGGACAATATGTGGAAGTCACACACTAGTTCCATTCTAGCGTCTGTGGAGGGCATCATTATTGGAAAACCATAGCCCACAAGATCTGAGAGCTGGGTATTATTGGCCTACTCTGTTTTCTGATGTGTTTTCTTTTGTGAAGTCTTGTGACAAATGTGAGAGGTTTGTAGGTAGACAACAACTAAAATCTCTGCCCTTGAAGCCAATACACGCCAATGGTCCCTTCCAGCAGTGGGGCTTGGACTTCATAGGTGAGATCAATCCACATTCCAGTGGCCATCACAAATGGATCTTGGTAGCCACTGATAATGCAGCAGCTTTCAGGGCAGAAGAATTGGTGGACATGTGTGAATCCATGGGCATTCAATTGGTGCATTCTACTTCATATTATCCTCAAGGCAATGCCCTGGCAGAATCATCTAACAAGAGTCTTGTAAGGATAATCAAAACACTGTTGGAGTACAAAAAAAAGAACTGGGATTCTAAGTTGAAGTTTTCACTATGGACTAACAGAGTTACCAACAAGAAGTCCATAAGAAATTCTCCATTTAAGTTGGTTTATGGCGCTGATGTTGTTTTTCCTATCCCGCTGATTCTCCCTGTGGCCAAATTCTTACAGGAAGAATAGGATGAAGAGAACGACATGGCGAAGAGAATGAGTAACTTGGTTGAATTACAACAGATCAGAGAACAACTGGTTGAGAAGTCAAGAATTCATCAGAAGAAGATCAAAGAAACCTTTGATAGAAAGGCAAAAATGGACAGTTTTCAGGTTGGTGACTGGGTTCTCAAATGGGATGCATTGAAGGAAAAGAAGGGAAACCATGGTAAATTTAATGCCTTATGGACGAGACCGTTTGTCATTTCTCAAGTTCAGATGAAAAATACATTCATTTTGCACAATTTGGAGGGGGAAGGTGTTTTTGATGGCCCAGTTAATGGGCGGTTTTTGAAACTTTACTTCATATGAGGCTTTAAGGTTTTAATATTGTAATAGATTTTTTATTTTTTATTTTATTTTTAATGCAAATAAACTCCATGCCCAATGGAACACTAGGAGATAAGTTTGTTTTGGTTGTTGCTGGAAAGGCAGTAATCTGCAGTTCTTGAAACCTCACAGGGAGGCTTTCATCCCCAGAAGGAGCCAATGTTAGCCCTGAGGTGCAGCACTGCTATTTTTACGGAAATGTCCCCTATTTTAGCTCTGATGGTCCACGTCTCCTCTTGCTCCGCTTTGTCATAAATATCGACGGGTCCGCTCTCAGTTCATCTCTTTTCCGCTGCGCTCTCCATTCTCTGACCTTCGATCAGATCGATCTCCGCCGTCCATTTCATTCGCCGATCCAACGGCTATCGCGCATCGCTTAATCGCCCATCGGCGTATCGCAATTCCATCGCACTGTCTGCCAACCCTTCACCTCTGCGATTAACGATCAGATCTTGACCGTTGATCTGAACTCGATCCGACGGTTGTCGCTTAGCCGATCAAATCAACTTGCACGATGATCCTCAACCGTCGATCTTCCTCCATCATATCCGACGGTTCACAACGATTTCGGGTGAGAAACATGCACGAGGATTAATCGCCTGAAAAGCGGTTTCCTCTCTCCTCCTCGCTGCTACGTGTCACTTGATGAGTGGAATCGGGTGCCAATCCGAATTACCACTTACCTCTTATGATCTCGCCCGAAATACCACCTTTCGCTTTCAAATCCGCTGATGCGATATCAATTCCTCTATCTCTGTGATATGATCCTGTCCATTGATCATATCGATCCAACGGCCCCGTATCCCACTTCCCACCAGTCACCTGGGGAGGAAATTTGTTGGCTCTGTCAGTGTTTTTTGACAGTCAAACAGTTGAACTGAAATAACGAAATATGTGGCCAAAAGGGGAAAAACAACAACATGATGCAGCGGAACCAACAGAAATGGTCATGGAACGTCGCTGGCACGAGTGAGCCACCTGATAGCGCAGCAAAATTACCAAAATTTGGTTACTGTGTTGTTAGAAAAAGAGACCTTTGAGCTCATGTTTATCTAGTTATGGCATCAAGTAGTTAAGAAGATAGAGGGGATAGATTAAGACATCTCGAGCCTCAGAGGGTTCGAGAGCATTGTAAAAATCCTGTAAATGGTTGAAAGTTCGAAGGATCAAGGGTTCAACTTTTGGACACTGTGGATACTCTATTCCTCCCAGCATCTCATCTTCATTCCAATAATACAAGCTTCTTTTGTTGTTACATGTTCAATCGTCATCTTCTCCTCTGTTCTAAGCTTGCACTAGAATAGGTTATTCATGTTTTCTTCTGTGTCGAATGCCAAATAACTGTCATCTTATCTCTACGTTGATAAATTAGATTTGTAAGCTTCATTTGCTTTCTGTAGCTAGCCATTCATATGTGTTTATGTATGTATCTGCTGATACAGTCAGGATTCTCCATCTATTCATTGAATCTATAAACTATTGAGCATTAATGGTCGAAAGTCTTGTTAAGCTGAGGGTGTTCATGTATGTCTTGAGTAAAACAAAGTTGAAACAATCATCTCACTTGATCCAAACCCCAATCCATTCCAATAGTTCATAAAACGATATTGAAGATTTATATGTTTCCAGGCATCTCCGAGCTACAACCTAGGAGAGGTTCCTGGAGTGCTAACAGATCCCATGGCCGCTGACAGTACAAAAGCATCTTCTACTTCAAGTAAATGTATTCTCTCTTTTAAATATGTGGTTAACTCTGGATCTTGTTCTCTTCCTCCCATTCAGGTAGTACATGAAATCTCAATGATCACAGTTCTGTCGAGGGATGAAGCCATCAGTGAAGTAACGTGTTTCTCGAAAATAGGTTTTGCTTATAGATTCAATGGCATCTCACCTTGATTAGTTGATTTTCCAAGATGTGGAAGACATGAATGATATCTTTAATAATGGTCCCTGGTTTTGGTTTTGGGGATGCATGGGAATTTTTATGCAGAAATGGTTCCCTTCCGATCCTCTTACAACCACGATTTCTTCTACTCAAGTTTGGGTAAGACTAAAAAATCTACCACTACATCTCTGGAATCTCTCTTCACTTAAGGAAATTGGGGATGCAATTGGAGTATTCCTTTGCCAAAGCCCAAAAACAAAAGATTATATCATCCCTACATATGCCTGGATTTGTGTGGAGATGGATTTCAACAAGGGTTTTCGAGCAAAACTAAATTTGACCAGCATAGATTACTTATGAGTTCAAAAGCTCAACTATGATAATATCTCCTTTCGATGATGAGCATGTTTTGAGACAGGGCATATAATTAAAAACTGCCTCAGAGCCATGAAAACATGAAATTCATAGACGACCCAAAAAAGCAGTGAGAGGCCCAAATGGTGGGTAGGTGCTTAGAGAGAAAATTATACAATTTTTAAGGAAGAAGAACCCCAGGCTAAGGAAGTGGTTACATAAGAGGAAAAATATAGGAAATAAGATGTGGAAGTCATAAAAATTACACTGGACCCAACTTCAGAATAGGAACTTGCTTAATAGAGCCCTAAGAACAATGCCTTCTTGTGTGTTTCTTTAGAAAATAAGACTGAACAATTAACTTCTTGGGTTGACCAAGAAGACGAGGAAGAGCCATTAAGGAGAAAAAAGGACGAAGCTTCTAGTAGAGATCATCACGAGTCAGGTGGCATGCCAAATTCATTAGATAACACGAGATGGATTAGAGTTGGAAAAAGGAAAAAAATATATCTCCAAGCAAAATGAGAAGCGAATCAAAGTTAAAATGACAAATAGTTAAGAATGGGATGCAAATTTATTTGGATCTTAGGAGTATTTTGGAAAATATTTAACTAGTATGGGAACAATTTTTTTTGTGTTGTGGAGTTCTCAATTGAGGATTTGGATTGATCCTATATGCTCAATCTCAAATCCTCAAGGAATTTTGGCAACCCTTTTTTAGAAGAATTGTAATGGTTGTAATTGTATTGAGAGTAGAAGAGGTTGTCCCTTCAGAGAAGTATGTTATATATACCTCTGACATACTTGTTAAGGTTTTCCCCCTCACCTTACTCTACTTGAATGAGTTGACAAGTGTTAACCCAAAAAACCGATTAGAGTAGGTGGTACTAGTTAACAATGCAAGTGTTGTGTTTTCACCAAGACACACTTTGAACAAAACGTATTTTCCATCATGGTATCATCAACTGAAGACAAGCTCTTCATAAAGAGAGAGGACAATAGACAACCAAAAATTAATAATTGTACAAGTCCTCTTATATTTGACCGACTTGTCTCGATAGCCAACACAGTTTCATGTGAGACTAAACTTATGAGTACCAACAAGCAAACAAACAAGAAAGAAAATAGCAAAAATAAAGCAAACCAAACCAAGTAAGCACGCAAAAAAACATGCAAACAAAGAAAAATAAGAAAGAAAAACTACACCTACTCCTAAACTAAATATAGCATGGGCCTACTCACATAAAGTGATATTTCCAATGCAGCCACCGGTGCATTGGTTGACCCATGTTGGTGAATGCATGGTTCACAATAAAGATAAGCGTGTAAACCAACAAACAAGAAAGAAAAAGTAGTGAAGACCAATACACTCCGATTTTCAAAGCGTCCATAGAAAAGAAAAGAGTAAATGCGCAAGACAAACATTTTGCAGACGTACCATGGCGTTGTGACACACTGTGCACAACAAATATGCACGTACACTCTTTTTAACCTTGAATTACGAGCAAACATGAAGAAAGAAGACAACTTGCGCTTCGAAAGGATGCTCATTATGTATGAATCCTCCAATGCATGAGCGATCACGTGATTCTGGTGGAGAATGTGAAATCTGTGGATTAGATTGATCTTCAATGCACATAGGAGAGTGATGAGGAGCCTCGGGTGTTTCAACCAATTTCTGATCAGGAGCGGAACTGACCTCAGGACAACGAGGGCCTGACATAACCATCAGCACAAGCTGAAGTGCCTTGACATCTTGAGGGGTTTCCACTTCATTAGGGGGTAGATCATCAGATATCAGTGGCTTAGAAATATTAACAACGAGTGAATCAACATTGTGATCAAATGAAGGAGTGAAGGGATCATGACAACCACGATCAGAAAATTCGAGATGTTGATCAACATCTTCATGATTTGATGAATCATGCAGAGGGGTTGATGAGAGACACGAATGTTCACCCTCCACGTTTCCGGAAATGACAGATGAAAGATTGAATGGATTTTCAGAGAAAATGTGTCCTCTCCGCAATGCAATGACAGACTGACATTCAATGTGTCCTATGAATGATCAGAAGTAGAAAAATCCAGTGATGGGCTTTCACAAGGAAAATCAAAAGTGGCATAATCACAAGAGATTTCAAGGTAGAGTGGATGAGGCACAAATAGGAGGAGGTCATCCTTCCCCGCGAGTTCTTCTTCAGATTCTCGCACACACTCATGATGAATGATAGCGCAGGTTGGTTGTGCAATATCAACTCTGTCAATAACCCAATCCTCGTGAACAACAAGTGTGGAGTCCGGAATGGGAGAACACAACACAGTACAATTCAGAGGATCAACAAAACGCGGGGACAGAGGTTGATGAAACAAGTCCACGTGACAACAAATAGTCTTGCAGGCCAAATCTATGCAGATATTAAGACGAGGTGGGGTGGGAGGATGTGACAACTCAACAAATGTGCGTGCACCTTCTCCCACCTCGCATTGTGGAGATAGAGCTATTTGATGAGAAGAGGACGGACAATCACTTGTGACAAAAACCTTGTCCGTCTTATATTTGAAAACTCTAACACCGAGGTATGCTGGGAGGGGTTCAAATAATTTTAAGATTTGCAGATTTTCAGATATGTGAAGAAGATACTTCAATCTTCCATCGAGAAATTCCCAATCAATTTCATCTTCAGGAAAACGAAATGCAAGATTAAGAACACGTATGTGAAATTTCTCAATAGATTCATCAGGTGCTTTCTGTAATTTGAGAATTTATTTATTGAGTGCTTGATGGTAAAAATGATGGAAAGCATCGGCTAACTCTGTAACAAAGTGACCAAAAGAGTGAATGGATTTATCGGGAAGTGTGACAAGCCATTGCAATGGGTGCCCTCGAAGCGTGAATGCAAACAACGTGCAAATCACATAATCCTCACAGATTTTGTAGCTGTCACAGAGACGGGCAAAGACAACACTATGTCTACGCCAGGTCGTTCTGCCTTCACCTTCATATGTGTTTTGTGACAAGAGATTCCAGAACTCCTCTGAGACTTCAAAGTCATTTCCATAAGACATACATCTCAGAGGATAGATTGTAACATAAGTCATGATAGATGTGCGAAGATTCAAAACAAACTTTGAGGACTCAGTTTGTCATCTAGCCCTCTTTCTAGCGCCATAAATGTTGACAACACTGGACCCGCCAACATGTCAGGGGATCTCCCTGGTAAGAAGTCCCAACTAGACCTCAAACCGTTTGGAGTAGGAGTCCCAACAGTGGGTATTATAGTAGCGCCTTGAATGCGATAACACGCATAGGTAAGCATGATATCTTTGTCGGAAGAAATGGTGTGACCTTGTAGCAAGTCAAGGGAGATGCATGGGGAGGTTCTAACACATGGGGGGGAAGGGAGCATGCCCCTTAGAAGCTTGTAATAGTACACAACCTGAAAGGAACACACGCGCTGAAAGACATCACGAACTGGAAAGAAGAATCGTCAACAATCCAAAGTGATGAGTTAAAACAACAACGTGCTTCAATAAGATTCATACAATCACATACAAAATAGTCCATACATAAATGCGTAAGTTAAAACTACATACATTGCTAAAGTAACCAGATAGTCGGACTACAATAACAACATATGCATGAAACGTGCTGGCTCTGTTATATTATATAAAGTGAAAGTTCTATCCATACATACAACCATGATAACCACTAGCCCCAATAGTGGAACATTACAGTCAACACCGCCTGCTCCTCCAAAGAGACGTACTCACTCTGCACTGTGGAGAAGCCAAGGCTTGTCAGAATACTCTCCAAGCTCTCTCTAAGCAATCCCTAGAAAAATATTGGCTCCCCAAAATCCCGTTCTATGAGTTATGAGTTTCTATACATATCAAAGGGTGGGGTGACCCTTTACATTCCCCTTTGACCCTTGGACTACCCTCAACAATCTTCAACTTTGTTACATATAACTATGTACATTACATATGGTTGTTTTCATTCCACTAACGACACTTGGAATTTCACTTTACATTACATTGGATTACAACAGTTACGACTCACAGTAGTGAGGTGTTTGATACAACTCATAACACAAGTCGACATGACACTATGACATGTACTAGCTGATTGTGGTGTCCATGTCAAGCTGTTGTGCTACTAAGTGATGGATGTGTTCTTGGATGTAATTTGTCTTCATCTCCACACAGCTTGGTGCCGTGGGATCTTCAATGGTCTTGGTATTCGCAAGATGGTCCCATGCATGTGTTTCTTTTGCTCGTTCAACTGCAAGTATTTTAGAATGAGCTCTTTCTTCATCCCGTTCGTTGTCGTGCCATGTTTCATCAATGTCCCTGTTCCTGCAATCACTCATGAAAAGACGAAATCAAATCCAAAAATATTCTAGTATATCATGATGCATTGTCTTTCGATTCCAGGTGCAGGTGAGCGGGAAAGAGGACAAGGCTCTGAAACTGCACATAACACATTTCAGGCCGGATGAGAGGCTCTAGGGCACTGTCGGGAAAATTCGTGCAAATGTCACTGGGGGATAGATTTGTGCAATCCGAGACAACAGTGACAATTGCGGGAGAGAACCTAACTAGGTAGAACTGTGCAGTTCCGGGGGGGGAACTTTTGGGCAATTCTCAACAATTTTCAAGATGAGGATTGGGCAGGTCATCCGGGGGTCCTGTTTGGAATCTGCACAGTTTCTCATAGGAATATAGAGTGGGCAATAAGAGGCACTAACAGACATATCTGTGTAGTTTTCATGATGAAGGCTAGATCAGGTTGCGGGGAGCTACTGGTCATGACTGCGCAATTCTGGGAGGTAGTCCAAGACAAGTAGCAGGGGCCTTCCCAACATAAGTGCGCAGTTTCCGAGATGAGTGCAAAGCGGGGCAGCAGGGAAAGTGCCAGTCAAAACTGCACAATTTTCAGAGGGAGAGAAGAGTAGGCCAACAGGGGGCCTGTGAGTTAGATCTGCACAATTTCTCGAGACAATGCAATGACAGACAACAGAGGCTGTCTCACATGTTTGCGCAATTTCTGCAAGCAGTGCAGGGCAGATAACTGGGAAACTTTTGTGTAGTTTTGGGGAGCATTGCAACCCCGGGTCACATTTCAGTTCAAATTTTCTGGAAGATCAGAGTGAGGCTTAATGAGTGATCTTGTAGGAAGTGCAAATTGGATCGCACTTTGGGACAACTTCTGCGTAGTTCTAGGAGGCAGTTAACTTGCTCACTTCCAAGATTGCATAGTGCAGGCTGCCTTGGAGGACAACCTCAAGCTCTGCGTAGTTCTAGGTAGCAGAGTAAGGTCACTGAGAGCTGAGACTGCGCAGTGCAGCTCAGTCGGGGCCCGGTTGAAGGAGGGTTGTCCGATCAACAGATTTTCACAAAAAATGACTACGTGTGAGAGAAAGTGAACTCATGCATACATGCCATTGTGATCACACACATAACATAACTCGACGACAATACACCTCACACCAACAAGACAAACATGGCAAAGCATGAACCTCTACGGGACTGTCTAATGCTGAAAGCGACAAGTGTGACACTTAGGATAGACCTTCGGAAGACCGTGATGACACTTGCACGACAATGCTTACAACTTTCTATGTGAGTGCGACAGGTCTTCACATAGCTAAGACAACCCAAACACAGAAAGAAAAACCTTTGAAATCACCAGAATTGGATCGCAAGCATGACATAGTAATCAACATGCCAAAGACAACGCTTGGTTGAACAAGCGAAAAGGAAGCAAGACAGGTAAGGGAAACACATGGAATGAATTTCAGTGCTTGCAAACATGAATGTCATTGAAGACATAATGATATGAAAATGACAAGCATGCCTTCAAGCTAAACTGAGAGATGTACTTCAAAATATGTACTTTACTTACGATACTTACCCCCGAGATGATATGCATCCGATGAAGTTTGCATGAGGTCTCGATCTTTTATCATAACTTGGTTTCTTGGTCATTCTCCTCAACTCCTTGAGAGTGAGGTAGAATGTCACGTTTTCTTGTAGT
This sequence comes from Pinus tabuliformis, assembly GCA_031772625.1. Taxonomy (NCBI): domain Eukaryota; kingdom Viridiplantae; phylum Streptophyta; class Pinopsida; order Pinales; family Pinaceae; genus Pinus; species Pinus tabuliformis. The sequence continues at coordinate 1,579,378,931 of CM062818.1, read as the reverse complement.
CACTGAGAGATAGATCTACGCAGTTTCAACGGACAATCACTGTTGTCAAGATTATCTGCGCAATTTTCCAGAGCAAGGCTGGGGTACCTTCTCTGCGCAATTTCTGGGAGCAAGGCTGACTGCCTGCTCTGCGCAATTTCATAGTGCAAGGCAGATTGGACAGCTAGGACAACACTGCACAATTTTGAGATGCAAGATATTGCTGCGGGATGGGTCCTGGGAGGACACCTCTGTGTAGTTTCTGAGTGCAAGGCAGCCTGGGCAACTGAGAGACAATACTGCGTAGTTGCTTAATGCAGGACACTGCTACAGGATGGGTCCCAGGAGGATACATCTACGCAATTTCAGGTTGCAAGACAAATTGAGTAGTTGAGGGACAATACTACACAATTTCTGATGGCAGTGGGTTTTGGGTAGGAAATGACACTAGAGGAAACCACTGTGCAATTTTGGATGCTAAGGGAGGCTAGGGTCTCTAAGCACTACACAATTCCAGTAGGCAAGGGAAAAATATTGAGGGTTGCAAAAGCAAAGTGTGCAGTTTTGAAAAGCTAGATGAGGCTATGTTTCTTGGGAAACCGACTAAGTGTGAGATCAGTGAAATTTATGTACAGTGATAGAACTTGACTATGATCACACACGAACACTTACAGATACAACATAGACCATCCAAAACATATAAAACACACTCTGATTGATGCAACACCTTTGTGACAAGAGTGAGTGAAGTGAGTGTGAAACATGTCTATGTAATGAGAACAACCCATATGCACAAGATTTCCCCTTGAAGCAAAACAACATTCCCTTTGCATGACAAACAATAATCCCGATGCCCAAATATTGTTAAGTTATGGTATGTTCTATGCTTATAATAGTTTACTTCTTTTTCTTATTATATTCCACAGATTAGCAATCACATATGCATAAAGTAAAGTGTAGATAGAACATTAAACGATCAACAGAAAACAAGCCAAGACAAGAGACACAAGATGTGGCGGCTAGCCAGGGACGAACCCCACAATGTGTGGGGAAACCCTTTGATCAAATCTTCTTTTATCTTCAATAATTCAGCAGAGAGAAATAGTACAATAAATCTGATTCATATCAGCAGTAGCAAACCCTAGATCAGCAACATCAGCATTAGTAGCTTCATTATCAAACTAGGGCAGACGATATCTCACAAACCGACCGTCGGATTGACTTCATTCCACCACCAAAAGTTTCGGCTTCCAGAGGAGGTTCAGATGAACCTACAACGCAGTTCAGATGAGGATATCTTCTAGGCCACGCAAGTCAATCTTTACTTCTGCAGTTGCAGCTTCAGTTTCAGCGGTTTCCGTCTTCAAACTAGGGCAGTCGATATCTTGCAAACCGTTCATCGGATTGACTTCATTCCACCACCAAAAGTTGCGGCTTTCAGAGGAGGTTCAGATGAACCTACATCGCAGTTCCAAAGAGGAGATCTTTTAGGCCACGCAAGTCAATCTTTACTTCTGCAGTTGCAGCTTCAAATTCAGCAGTTTCCAGCTTCACATGTGTGAGAGAGAGACCCATTTCAGCGCAATAGAGAAGAGACTCATTTCTGCGCAGTAGAGAGAGAGAGAGATGTGATGAGATGAATGAGTCCAAATGAGGAAAAGTCCTCTTATATTTATACACAACGTTGGTGGGTGAATAGATGCAACTGTTGGGCTTCTGAGCCTACATGAGTTGTAGGTCAGTTTGATAATAATTCCATAATCAAAATAAATTCATATCTCCGTGAATACTTATCGAAATCAGATGATATTTATATCAATCCTACACCTCTCGACGAGAGGAATCTAATAAAAATATTATCAACCATGAATAAGATGACCCACATGAAGTTTTGCCCTGGTTGCCAATTTTAACACTCCCTCTCAACCAGGGAGAACTTCATCTGCAGTCTGTCTATTGGTCGTTACTATTCATCAATCAAATGCACTGCCCTGTACAGCCTCACCCTTGCCCTGCTCTACTCTATTCTACCTATTCTGCTTTGTCTTGTTCTGCCCTATACTGATCGGTACTGTTTTTCTCTGTTCTGCTCTGCTCTTGCATTGTTCTGTTCTGCTCTGCTTTTGTCCGAATTATGAAGAAGAAGAAATGATCGAGGATGTATCATACTGACTCAAAGTCAGTCTCAGAGTATGTATCAATGGTCCCAGACCAGTCTCAACCAACCCGAAGTCAGCGTCATAGTGAGTACAACTCCACTGGTCCTAGACCAGTATCATCCTCCACTGACTCAAAGTCAGTCTCAGAGTGCGTACCACTGGTCCCAGACCAGTCTCAGCTGACCCAAAGTCAGCTTCATAGTAAGTACCACTCCTACCACTGGTCCCAGACCAGTATCGCAGTCTCGCAGTCTCAGAGAGTGTACCATTGGTCCCAGACCAGTCTCAACCAACCCAAAGTCAGCGTCTCATATAGTATGTACCATTCTCACTGTGGTCCCAGACCAGTACTGCACTGACACGAAGTCAGTCTCGGAGTATGTACCACTGGTCTCATTGATCGCAGATCAATGGAGGTCATCCTAGCGTAGGGAGTATAGTAGATACAACGATGCGTCCATCGGTACTACTATGGTCCCTAACTTCATTTCCCTGCTCATTGATCAGATGAGAGGTACTTCCCATGAGTCCCAGACTGCATGGGTAGGATGCCTCGACAGGAGAACTAATCAATCCTGTCCTCACAGGAGAACACATCAATCCTGCTACAATCGCCATGGAGAACACATCAATCTAGGCCTCACAGGAGAACTAATCATCCTGCTACACAGGAGAGCGAATCATCTTGTTCCACAAGAGAGCGAATCATCTTGTCCCACAAGAGAGCGAATCATCTTGTTCCAGTGCGCACCACCAGGGGAGGGTGAGTCACCCTGTGGTCATATGTTGCTCCAGTAATAACCGCAAGCCCTCAGAGCTCCTAGAGCTCAATGTATGCAACATGCAGGACCCTTGTACACGGGTTTCTTGCCGACTCCAAGTCGTTTGGGAAAATCACAGATTAGATCTTTCCTCGGGGCTTTGACAAGGTGTATCAACCTGTACATCATCTTAATGCGATGGAGCCTCCTTGCTCATCAACTTACCATATCCCAGATGATGTCTATCTGCTGGAGCAATCGACGAATACGAGATTCCTCAATAATCGAATCCCACCTCTGGTTGTTATAGAGAATCACAGTGGTATCCAATGTAAATCCAAACAGCTCACTGAAGAGCTTTCGCAACCAAACTGCCTCACACGAGGTCATGCTAGCAACAATATATCCTGCTTCGGCGGTGCTCAAAGCCACCGACTTCTGCTTCCTGCTCATCCAGGATATCGAAGCAGATCCCAAGGTGAAACAGCACCCGAAAGTGCTCTTACGGTCCACCACACTGCCTGCCCAATCAACATCAGTATATCCAAGTAGTCTCACATCTCGACAATGTATCTTAATCCATGAGAGATTGTGTCCTGAAGACATCTCAAAAGATTCCTGGCATCAATGCAGTGAGGCTCAACCAAATATGAGCTCACAGTGCTAACTGCAAAGCATATGTTCAGACGGAGGTTCACCAAGAACATCAATGCGAATGAGTTTTTGAAACTCAGAGGCATTTCCCAAGTCTGGTCCGACATCACTACCATATAACTTCTAAAAGTTAAGATCCTTGAGGTAGTCACAGGCTTGCAGTCCATCATACCAAATCTTTCCAATATCTTTACCACATATTTTCCTTGAGATAGGAAAATTTCCCTTGGCTTCTGCCATACTTCAAGTCCTTGGTCCTTTATTTCAAATTCAGAAGCCAGCTCCCTCTTACATTTGTGAATGAGAGGGTCTGCACCTGTTAGAAAGAGGTCATCCACATACAACATCAGTATGAGAGGCTTGTCATCTTCAACCTTAAAGTAAAGGTTAGGATCGGCTTCACTCCTAGTGAATCCCAGCTTCATCAAGTAGCTATCGATCCTCTCATACCATGCTCGGGGTGCTTGCTTCAGCCCATAGAGAGCCTTCTTCAACCTGCATACATGAGATTTTCAATCATAAATCTCAAATCCTTCAGGTTGCTCCACATAGACCTCTTCTTTGATCGAACCATGCAAGAACGCGGTCTTGACATCCATCTGATGTAGGTTCCATCCTTGTGAAGCCACAAAGGCTATGATCAAGCGGATAGTCGTATATCTGGCAACAGGTGCAAATATCATAATCTATACCTTCCTTCTGGGATAAACCACGAGCAACAAAATGAACCTTATACTTTTCCATACTTCCATTTGCTGCATGCTTTATCTTGTAAAGCCATTTTGAAGTAACAATTGTCTTGTCCAGGGTCTAGGAACTACTTCCCAGACATCATTCTCCATAATAGACTCATATTCTATGGTCATAGCACCCTTCCATAGTTAATGCTTGACGACATCTGAGAATTATGAAGGCTCATTTTGTATGATCGTGCTCATGATGGTCAGGTATCCCTGATACCTGTTAAGTTTCTTACTTGACGGAAGGTTCCTCAGGGTGCAGCATGTCCTTCAGCATCATCAAGTATCCCCTAAGCCATGAAGGCCTCTTCCTAGAAGAGGAAGGCTCATGTGGATGAGAATCAATCAGATCCATGGGTTCTTCTACATCAGGCATTGATTCATCATCCTTTTCTTTCGGTTCCTTGGTGTCGGCTTCTTGAGAGCTCCTCAAAGTCGGAAGATTGTTCACCTTGTGGTGAACTTTTCTTCAGGAGTCTTGGAACCCAATGCTTGATGAGGGCATCGATTTTGTACATATACGGCGGTGATTGTAGTTTCAGCCCATAGAAACTTCGGAAGTATTTGATCATGTAGCATGGCCCGGACAGCTTCCATCATCGTGCGGTTCTTCCTTCCCACCACACCATTCTGCTCAGGAGTATGTGGTGTAGTAGTCTCCCTCTTAATGCCAACCTCAGGTATGCCTGAGTGAACCAATTGTAATATATCAGAGGTCTTGCTTTGGCTTGAGGGGAATGGTCCCCTTTTGAGCTTTCCTTCGGCACATCCTGGACATACACCTTCTTTCTCTACTCAGAATTCGGGCATCCCTGTCACCATTTGTCTTACACCGAGTATAGTTTTATAATGAAGGGGGGCAAACCTCTAATGCCAAAGTTCGGACTGAAGAGATGTGTCATAAGACATGACACCTAGCAGACTTCCATCGACCTGATATAATGAATCAACACTAAACCCAAGAGTAAAGGCATCTTGAACATTATTTTTCCATATACATACCTTGCCATCGCTGAAGGTTACCTTGTAGCCTTTGTCTTCCGTTGCCGAGATGGACACTAGGTTCTTTTTTTTGAGGTCAGGTGCATTTAATACATCCTGGAATTTCTAGCCTTCTTGAATGCTTGTCCTCTTCCTTGATTCCCAGCTCTCCTCTTACCTTTGCTGTTGAATTTGTCATTCCTTTGATTGCCATCGGAGGGATTTCTAGTTGCACCACTGCATACTGTACCATGCTCCTCTAATCATGATTATCATCATGCTGCCCATGTCCATGATTTTATCCATCATAATGCTGCTCAAACTAGTGTGCATCATCATCATGCTGTCCTATATGTCCATGATCTCATGTTGCCCTTTATGTCCATGATCTCATTCATCATGATGCTCATGATCTCATACATAGTGACTTGCTTTATCGCAAATGTAACATCGTCATTTTCTTCTAGCCTTAGGTCCAGCCTTTCCTTTTGATTTAGTCCTGGAATTATTTCTTTTCTTAGCATGAGAAGAAAAGGCAACAGGAGGACCTTTAGGCATGGGCATTTCTTGCACTTCTTCCCTTGTTTCTTCTTGAATGCATCTAGCCATTAATTCCTTGAAACCAGGAATTACATTATAGTTCAGAAGAGTAGTCCTGAACACGTACCATTCGGATGGTAATCCAGTCTATCGTAGATTTCCTTAGAGGTGTCCAGTTCAGAGATGTAGGCCACCAAGTGCTTGTCGATAGAGTCCCAGATGATCTTCTATTGTTTTGACTTCTCCATTTTTCCATTTGTTCCAGGAAGCAGTGGATGCATTTGATGGAGGCTCAACAATATTGCCTCTCACATGATCCAACACTCCTTGATTCTCAAGGGTTAGATCGATAGACATCTTCCATCCGTGATAGTCAGATTTCTCATGGAGCTTGTCTTTGGCAGGAAAGAGAGTGTGTGAGGACCCCATAGTTCTTTTAGGATAGCCTTGCCAATCTTCTCTTCAATGATTTTCTCTTGCTCTTGCTCGGGCTTTGTCTTCACCTCAGCTCTGATACCATGTTAAGTTATGGTTTGTTCTATGTTTATAACAGTTTAATTCTTTTTTTTTATATTCCACAGATAGCAATCACATAT